>JAJLRJ010000008.1:14606000-15206000 GCA_024195265.1 Dendrophyllia cribrosa
TCCGGCGGCCAGTTCGTGATATTGGCACGTCTTTCAACGAACTTCTACCTTGTCTTGCCGCTCGTTTTCAGCGCTCAAAACTTCACTTTTTTTGAAAGGACAGCTTGTGATCTGAGCCTTTTTCTTGTTCAACGTTTTCTGAATAAGCTGTATGCAATGTTTTTACGACATATCAACGATCGCAATGCATACGATTGCTTCCATCGTACCAAGTAGTATAGGGGGTGGGTGATCCGGCCCCACCTCAAATAGGGGTTAGATGACATGAATAAATGCCTCCTAGCATGGGACACGTCCTTCGCCCACAGACCTCCTTTCAGTCGATCTGTGGGCTCGGACGTGCCCCATGCTAGGAGGCATTTATTCATGTCATCTAACTCCTATTTGAGGTGGGGCCGGATGCACCCACCCCCTATACTACTCTGTGTGTACTACACAGCGTCCCCAGCCAGATATTATCTTTTTATACGGCCCCACTCAAAATAGGGGTTAGATTGTATGAATAAAAGCCTCCCTTGATGGTACAGGTGTCGGGTATTTCCATGCCTCCTACTATATAATTTAAGACAGAATTGCACCTCCCGGAAGCTTATTTAAGCAACGAGTGCCGCGGTGTTGCCAATTGAAGAAATGCTCGCCCTTTGTATATCGCAATGGGGAGAGGAAGGCGTTAATCAAAGTTTCAAGAAGGGATGTTATTTCGGAAAGGAACCTTTTATGTTTCAGGTAGGGGCCCCCTACTGTGGTGATAATAAGGTAGACTTTGTAGACATAGAACGGCTTAAAAACATTGACCCCAAGGAACTAACAAAGTTACTTTTATCAGAGGGCGCAACCCCTTCTATAAAGGGATGAGGCTCTGCATATTGAACAAACGTTCACCCATTGTATATACCCCACAATGAATGCACCGCTTCAGTCCGATAGCCAGCATGAGCTGAATGCATGGCTTGACGAACAAGAGCAAGGACATCTTAAAACTCATCCTAAAAACAAAAGCTTAGAGGCTCTTGATCCTTTAAATGACATCCGTGACTTAAGCTTTGTTTCGGATTATATCGCAGGTAAGAAATCACTCGCAACGTTTCAAACGGTGCTGAGCGGTTATTACCAATTGAAGAAATGTAAACCCTTTGTATATCAATGATGACGACTGCTCAAGTGTTCATGAACTTTCTTAAATCGAGGAACACTGGTCTGAAACAAAAGAGCGCCGACTGGGTGAGAGCCAGACAAAACACCATCGGTGCATCAGAGATCTCTGCCTTGACAGGATCGTCGCCGTTTGAATCACGGCAAAGCTTGCTCATAAAGAAAATACAGCCAACAGCTTGTACCTGGGGCAATCTATTCGAGCCGCTTGTACGCAAGTATTTTGAGCAAAAACACTCTGTTTCCGTTTTTGGCTACAGCATCTCTCTTAATCTAGCAAGAGAACATCCACTTTATCGAAAGGTCACTTGTAGTCCAGATGATTATTTTCTAGACAAAAAAAAACAACTTATCTCTCTTAGAGTTCAAATGTCCGTTCAAGCGGAAAATAGCCATGAATAAAATTCCTAGTTATTATAACGATCAGATACAAACAGGCCTTGCTTTGAGTGGCGACATGGTAAACAAAGGACTGTTTGTCGACGCTTACTTTAGGATGTGTTCTTTAAAGCAGCTAGAACCAAGTTTGGCACACAATCCGTCTCTAAACGGAGGAAACAAGTTCAAAACGAAGGGCGACACAACACTCGCGTGGGGAGTTTGTTATCTTTTTAGCAAACGGACGATAATCAGAAATCAAGACTCAATCATCGATGTTGGTTTACTCACATCAAAACAATTATTTGAGAGGATTATGTCTTCTATTGCGGAAAAAGACATATGGTGTTGTTATGGCAAGGTAAGGATGTCGTTTAGAAAACAGGACGAAGACGAGGAGTTTTTGCGTTATAACCATATGCGAAAAGCGTTTTCTGATCAGTGTTCAGAAGGCCCGAAACCAGTGGCTGTCTTCGCATGGAAGCTCCTGGATATAACTGAGATTTGGGCCCCAAAGCAAACACGTTTTTTGAGCAATATCCAAAAGTCAGTCGAACGCTTTCATAACAGCTTGGCAAGCCTTCGAAAAAAAATAACCGAGCACTCTGAAGAGGTAGCCGAAATCGATCGCAGCCCAGAGGAAAAGGCCGGAGACAAAGATCAAATGTTTACTTTTCTTATAAGTAAGCTTGAGCAATATAATTAATGCCCGCGGCGTGAATGGCTGCTTTCCAATACCATTCATTTGTTAGACGTGTAACGGGCTTCTGAAGTCTTATGTAAGATAAAATTTTGTGTTTTCTTGACCCTTCTGGTAAAATTAGATCTAAGATTTTATAAATTATGAACCCATAAGAAATTCTGCTCTGAAGATGATATTTTATGCAAACAAAGTTAATTTGCATCATTTCTCCGTCGCTTAGGTTTTCAAAAGAGTTATTTCCGAGTATCTGATAAAGTCGATAATTAAAATTATAATTTCTTGTGCATCGGTGTTTAACTTGCATATTTCCATTGCCGTAAAGGTCTCTGCTAGAAAAGGCAGCTCCGTATATTAATTCAATGCGGTTGCATTCTCTGCAGACGAGTTCTGTTGAACCAAACTCGAGCAAAAATGTTCCACCGCATTCACGACATGATTTAAGCCTTTTGTTTGTTATATTTAAAGTGATAACAAACCTCATATCGTTGTATTGCTGGATTAGTTATTGTCTCGCTGTAGAACTAAGAGCTTCGAAGATGATTTGGAGCTTCTCTGGTAGTTGTGAGCGGTGAAGTTCTAATGTGTAGTCACTGCCAGTGAGTAAACGCAGCACGACTTGTTTATGTTTGAGATCCAAGACAGAGAGTTGTGTCTCGTATTTTCTCTTTTCATCCATACGTCTAACAATAGATAGTTGTGAGACAAAGCGCTCAGTATGTCGCGACTCCGTCATGTTTATTTTAGAAAATGACAAATGTTCAATTGGCCAAGCATCACTTGCGCATGCGCGACCTTAGAGAATTACCACATGTAAAAGCGTGGTAGTTTTGATCTATATAAAAGAGTTTTCAGTACCATATATTATATTAAGTCTGTAATTCGGTAGAGCTCAGGGGGGTATGGTTGGCCACCATTGATCCCTGCTTACGGTTCATGCGATGTCAGACCAGGGGTAGTGGGGTTGCTGTCAGTTGGCGGCCCCCATGGTGAGCCAGCTCCGGCCCAACTGATAACAGGGGGTGCTCAGAGATCTCCTCGGAGAACTCACCCTCGCTCCCAGAGGTACAATGTGGAATGACAACCGCCTTGTCAGCGGTTAAAGCCCTCACTTCGGTGAGGCAAAAGTCCTAGCCGAGGCTAGGCAAGAAACAGCCACCGAGCGCCCCCCGACTAGGGTTTTGTCCTTTTTTGTTATGTGTCACGCAATGTCACGCGTGACAGTCACGCACAATGTCACGACATGTGTCACGCCGTGTCACGCAATGAAGCGAGAAACCAGAGTTTAGTCTTTCAAATCTAACTTGGATTGTGCGGCTAAAGAACTTATTTTTTTTTTGCAACTTATAATGCTCTTCGGCGCGAATTTCCTTCCTTATTTTTTTAAGATCTGGCGATCTATTTTGTCCACCTGTTTTGTTTTCACCAGAGCGAATCAAGGCTTTCAGTTTGTGATATTTTTCAACCTCGCGAAGAATGATTGAAAATTCTGAATCGCTGATTCGCTTGTCCGTCAGAGCCTTTGAAACCAAGTCATTGACAGAGTTTCGTTTAGCAAGGGCGAGTGTGTAGATCTTTTCATGTTTGGTGATCTTTCTTTCGAGCCTTTTACCAAACGCAGTAAGGCCAGCTTATGAAAACCCTGAAACACTGGCAACGCCAGCTAGTGCGGGACTTGCGATAATCCCAACTCCTGTCAAGGCTGTTGCCAAGGTTGCAGAAGACAAACCCGCAGAGATGAAACCAAGGCCAACAGCTGAACCGTGAACAACAGAGTGGGTTCGTTTGTACTTCTTAGCGACCTGTCTATAGTGGCCGGCTTCTGACTCAAGCTCTTTCTGCATCTCCATTTTGCAAAACTGGGTTTAGCGGTTCTGTATCGCTGTATTCCGGAGCCGATGGAAGCACATTGGCAGAACTCATGGTGGGGTATATATATATTTTTTAATTTATCTCTACGTCAAGATCAAAAGGTAAGCCGTTGAAGTCGAAGAGGTTTCCGTGTTCGTCTTTGATTGAAACTGTTAAACTATGTACAAAATTGTCAGATGCTGTCCTATGAAGGACATGCTGTGTTGTTTGCCAATATAAATACCGATTGTAGGCCCAATTGGCATTAATGCTAATTTTTGCCAAAACAGCCAAAGGCTTTCCATTAACTAAGCTTTGTTCTTTATCGACAAGATCACAGTGAATGTAATAGAAGTCTGGTTCCACTAATTTCTTAATGTATATCTTCTCAGACTGCAATTTAGGACCCACGCCTAATAATTTAGACAAAGCAGGATTTAATTCTACTTCATTAGGAAAATTTTTGTGTAAAAGCAGTACCGCATTGATTTCATCGTATTGGGCGTCTAATTTTACCGGTTGATCACTGAATATGTAATTGCGTTCGCAGAACGCCATCATAATCTTGGTTGGTGTTCCTGTGGCCTACCATACCAAGATAATTTGAACCTTTTTGGGTCGACAGCCAAACGTACTCCCCTATTGCATTTTTCAGGGGTTGTCCGGGTGGGACTCGGGCATTTTTATTGCATTTGTCAGGGTCGGCCTCGGGCACAATTTGTCTTCATTTCGCGTGGTCTCGTTTTCGCGTACAGCGAAGTGCAGGGAGTGTGCCGCCTTCGTTGTGCTTGGTTGCGTTGTGTCTGGTTCTTGGTTGCGGTGTGCCTTTCACTGGGTAAGTAACATTGATTATTGCTTTCCAATAAGAGAAATGTTATGTTGTTTAAAAATCTTTTAGGTTGTATTCATCAAAGCATTAAGAAAGTGTGTACGGCCGCACAGTTCGACATCGCTTTGTCGCGATGTGTGTTAACCTGCTCGCTGAAGATGCGTCATCACAAAGACCACAAACTGATCAGTTCTTTCACCCAGCGGCCATTGAGCCATATGACTGTGATTTGCAGTCATGAATTATATAACCCACCGAGTTTTTTGGCTCGGCGGTGGCCCAAAGACATGATTTTTTGTCTCAAAACACTATCACCGACTTATTCGGGTCGGCGGCCCTATTTGAGCCACGTGGTCATGACTTGTGATCAAAACACGAAGGAACCGAGCTATGTTCGTCGATGTTATGCCAGTCAGTTGCCAAGTGATGGCCAGATGAGACCAGTTCGGTCAAGCGAAATTAATCCAAGGAGTAATATCGCTAGCAAACGCAATGCTGTGGGTCGTACACAAGCTCTTCAAGTTTTGATGAATTATGCCTTTGAATCTTTGGGTCATGATGCTCTGATGACAACTATGATAATACTGTGGTCATCAAAGAAACTAAAAGGAAAAGAGACCGAGAGACCTTGAAAAGGAAAAGAGACCGAGAACCCTCTCGAATTCCTGTTCATAGAGTTCTTAGACTATTAAAAAGAAGGTTATACAGAAAAAGTGCTCAACATGTGCTGAGACATAGTGTTCCAAAGTCGTCATTTATGAGAGACTTGTGTAACAATTTCATGAATTGGTGCCTGTGGTTTAACAGGGAACAATTTTATTGTAAGTATGTGTTTTTTCTAAAGAAGCACAAATATGAAAGAAGATGCACGTACTTGTATGCCAGTTGCAAACAAGAAATTAAATCAGACTTCACTGAAAACGATTGTCTTTGTAGTGGTCTTTTCAACTTTTCAAGTTTAAAAGGAGGTATGCCTCCTGAGAATGTCAGTTGTACTTTGGCCTGGACTTCTCTAATCGAGAGGCTATCAAGCATAAGTTTGATGCCTTATAATGTTGGAGGAAGTGGAGATTGTTTTTTCAAGTCAGTTTCACATCAACTCTATGGAACACCTGAGTTTCACTTTGAAATTCGTATGGCTGGTATCAGGCATTTAAATGATCATCCAGAGTTTTATATTGAGAGTATTTCTGATAATACTTGGGAAAACTACTTTCAGCAAATGTCAAAACCAGGCACATGGTGTGACAATATAATTATCCAGGCAGTGTCTAATGCTCATAACTGCATCATTCATATCACCGAGTCAGATATTAATAAACCAGATGGTACAGCTATCATTCCTGTTGTTCATGAGGAACAACCAAGAACAATTTTCCTTGGGTATATTAATGAGCTACACTATGTTTCAACAGTGCCACAGAAAAACAGTCACAATAGAAAAAAGTTAAAATACCTAAAGTCAAAGTTAATTGAATCTGATGACCAAAAACAGCAGAAGCTTGCTAAGAGAAGAAAAATCTATCATCTATCTAGATCAATGGAGACACTTGAAGAGAGGGAAGTTAGGCTTGCTAACCGTAGAAAATATTATGCTAAACAAAAGGCCAAAGACACTGTCGAGAAAAAGTCGAGAAACAGTGAACCTCTCACAAACCAAAATAAATTTGCCAAAGCAACAGATGACATATGCCAAAATGACACACAAACTCATGATACAAGCCAAGACAATAATTATTGCTGGACCCCAATAATAGAAAAAGAACAAGCACTACAAAATGTCGATTTGTTTCATAAGTCTAATGAGTACAATGTTGTCCAGTGCACAGTCTGTCTGGAAGCATGGCCTTTAACAGCCACTTCAAATACTCGTACAGCTTCTGAGTATCATTGTTTGAGATGCAAAAGAGACAAGAAACACCCAAAGAAATTTTCAAGAGGAAATAACATGATTCCTGCTGCAGTCCCTTGTGAACTTCAGGGTCTCACCCAAGTAGAAGAAATGCTTATTGCACGTGCACTTCCTATAATGAGAGTTTATATAAAACCTGGTGGGCAAAGAGGTTATTCAGGCCACTGCATCAATTTGCCTCAGCGCGTAGAAGAACTGGCTAGTTCCTTACCAAGATATCCAAAAGATTTATCTGTTATAGTTGTTAAGATGAAAGGCAAGGACAACAACTTTAAAGATGTGTTAGTTCGAAGACAGAATGTGGCTGATGCATTGCATTGGCTTATACATAATAATCCACATTACAAAGGTGTAGTTGTGAACGAAAACTCTCTGAACTGTCTGCCTGAGAATGGTGTTCCACATGATCTTATCTCAGTTGAAACAGAAAATGATGACACTGATTCTTCTAACCCTGACTTTGGTCCTCAAAATGAAGAAGACATTGTTTACAATGAACAAACAGAAATGAGTAGCTTTCTTCCTATTCCCCAATACCAGCAGCAAGAAATTGAAGCTGTTCAGCAGCAGTTATCTTATAGCCATCACAATCAACACAGTATGTCTTGGCCAACAGTAGATATTGAGCCGATTAATGAGTACACCACTCCATTTCTAGCAACACTGGCTTTCCCAACTCTATTCCCAGATGGTACGGGTGACCCTACTAATCCATCTCTTCACCAAGATGTACCATTTGGGGATAAAATTAAACACCTTTTAAAGTATGCAGAAAAGAAAGATGGTAAATGGTGTTACCGCTTTGCCACACACCCCAGATTTGCCTACTGGGCTTTGAATATGATTCAGAGAAAGCGAATTTTACAACAAACAGGAATATTCCTGAAACAAAATCCCGGGGAAGCACATCTTACAACAGAGGAGTTGCAACAAATGGCAACTAATAATAATTCCAATATTTTTTTATCTAAGATATCACGCTATCTTAGTAACATAACTGGATCAAATGCTTATTGGCAAAAAGCTAAAGAAGATTTAAAGGCAATAATTAGCCATGCTGGGCCCCCAACATTCTTTTTTACATTTTCTTCTGCAGACATGCATTGGCCTGAATTACATACACTGTTTAGTAGTGATAACAATAACACTGCTGAGCAGAGGCGGCAGAATGTCATAAACAATCCACACATTACTGACTGGTTTTTCACTCAACGTCTAGAACACTTTATTAAGTACTGGCTGTATAACTCATTAGATGCTGAGTGGCACTGGTATAGATTTGAATACCAAGCCAGAGGCAGTATTCATTGCCATGGTGTTGCTAAACTGAAAAATGATCCTGGGCTATGTGAACTATCCGAAAAAGCTCTCCAAGGCTTCTTGGCTGAAAAATCAGTTGATAATACTGAGACTCCAGATTTACTTGAACTAAATCAGCAGATACTTGATGGTGAAAAAGCTTCACATATAGTTTGTCAGTATGTAGACTGGTTACTATCCACATACAATCCAGACCCACCAGATAATGGCACTTGGATAAAACCTACTATTCATCCATGTCAAAGACAACATAAGGACATTCAAGACTCTCATGATGATTATGTAGATTTATTAAATACTGTTCAAAGACACACTCGTTGCAGTTCAAATTACTGTCTTAGAAAAAGGCAAAATGAATCAGATGTTAAGTGTAGATTTAATTTTCCATTTGAACCTTGCATTAGTACAAAGCTTGAATTTGAGCTCATCATACAAACCAAAAAAGCACTCAGTACAAAGCAAAGATAATAACCAAAAGGAATGACCCCAGGTTTAACAATCACCAGCGCCTTCAACTACAGGGTTGGAGGGCAAACTGTGACATACAGGTAGTAATTGATTATCATGCGTGTATTGAATATCTTGCCAAATATGCATCAAAAGGTGAACCACGCTCACCAGTTATGAAAACTGCATTTAATTCTATTGTTCGTAACTGTAACATGGATAGCAATCCCACAAAACTGATTAAAAAGGTGATAATGAAATCACTTGGAGAAAGAGACTTTTCAGCACAAGAGACTATGCATCATCTCATGTCACTTAAACTGGTCAGTTCATCATTCAATTTAATACCAGTTAGTTTGAATGGTTCTCGTAAAATCAAAACAGATTCACCTGATGGAGATCTTGTAACAAATGATTCACTACTTGATGTTTATGCCAAGCGTGGGAAATATACTGACACCATCCCTGATATAATGAATTTTAATTTCATTACTTTTGCCACAAAGTACAAAGTTGTGAACAATAAACTGACAGCTCAACCAGGTAATACTATTGCTAAAGTTTTTCCAGTATATTCTTCAAATCCCAAAGGCCCAAATTTCGGCCTTTACTGCAAATACCAGTTGATTCGGTATAAACTTTGGCACACAACACAAGACAATGCTTGGGGTGATCAACCAGGCACTGATGAATTATATATTAGTGAATGGAAAGACTTCCTAGAAACACCATATGCTAGAGAGCATGTTCCTGACTGGTATGAAAAGTTACACACCATGCAAAATTACTCTGAAGATGACATAGATACCTGTATTGAACAAACCCCACAAGAGCTCCCTCAGCGTGAAGAGTGGATGGTTTTAGCAGATCTTGTTCCTGGATCTTTTGTTAGCAAAGATAAAACACAGCAAACACTTCACTCAGATTGTGACTGGCAAAGTGATAAACTTAAATATCAAGATAGCCAAATAAAGGAAATGCCTTCCTGGCTAAAAACTGCCAAGGATAATAATGGGTTAGCTCCAGGTCTAACACAACAGGAAAATATTGATGTGAGTACTTTTAGTGAAATGCAGAAGTCTGCATATAACATTGTTGAGGCCCATTCAGAACAATCTTCTAGGGATGCATTGTTACTTATAATAATTGGTATTGCTGGTACTGGTAAAAGCTATCTGATTAATGCTATTCGTAACCTTCTTGGACATTCTTGTGCAGTGACTGCTACAACTGGCAAAGCAGCATACAACATAAATGGAATTACTATCCATTCACTGTTAAAACTTCCTATCAGTCCAAAACAAAATAAAGACTTAACTGGGCAGAGCCTTATTAGATTGCAAAATAACCTTAAAAACGTCAAATATATTATAATTAATGAATACTCGATGCTTGGCCAAAAAATGATGTGTTATTGTGAAATTTAATAATTATAAAGGCCCATCTATAAATAATAATATTCTAGGATGTGTTCCTATATGTCCAATCACAGCAAGCTCTAGTGTATTAAATTCTGTACATGAGAGACAACAACTCCCTTTGAAACTTGCTTGGGCAATGACAATACACAAAAGCCAAGGACTGACCCTATCAAAAGCTTGGATTAACATTGGTACGACTGAAAGAACTGCAGGCATTTCATATGTGGCAATAAGCAGAGTCAGAACACTCTCGTCGTGCATTATAGAGCCAATGACTTTTGAAAGACTTACAAGTCTAAAAAAATCCGTTAATTTAAAATTCAGACTTCAAGAAGAAAAGCGGCTGGATGAGCTGGCATCAGAACTTCTCAATTAACCTTTGATTGTCATTCTCACAAGCAATTATAACATTTTGTTGCAACTTTACATGCCTACACATGTAGCTCTAGTTCTACTATTGAGCACTTTTTACTAGATGAGAATTTCAATTCAATCAGTTTTACTATATATATATATATTGTATTTTGACTTGGGAAAATTAATTTACACTAATTATATACACAGATCTTTACTGTGTCATTAAATTGTAACAGTACTTAATGTACTGCAAACCATGTACAAATTCCTCCTGACTCTCATTCTTCATTCTGCAGCTCTTCACATCATAATATGGACGACATTAAGCCAGGTAAGCATAAAAAAATTGTGTGTAGAAACATCATCATCATCAAGATCCTAGCCGTAACAACCCAAGGAGAAAACCTGAAATCCTTTTCTTTTTGTAAGGTTATTGTTGAAGTTGCCTCAGTTGGTTTGCTACCCATATAATTGGATTGAACTGACCAACCCTTTTTCTAATAAAAGTATTACAAACATCTGCATAAATATTGTATGCTTTTTTGCCTAATTTGTGTTTCTTTCCTCTTGTTGTTTCTCAGAATCGTCAGACCTAACCTGTTACATACACTCTGTCTCGCCTATCAAGAAGTCGGGTCCTACAAACTTCTTTAATTGCAATCTCCAGACCAAACAAAATGTGGTTAAAGGTGTATGCTTTGCACTTGAAAAGAAAGAAACACTGGATTTAATGGCCACACAGAGATCACCAGTAAAGATAGCAAACTTCAGTATCAGCAACAAGTATGGAACAGACGATATAGTGATAAACAGGAAGACTACCCTCACAACAACCACAGCTGATTTTCAGTACCAAACTCAAGATAACGTTATGTCCATTGCATCACTGACGCATGTGGCAGCAGAGCAGCTAGTGGCAATCAAAGGATACCTGCAATATCTTGGTCCAACAAAAACCGTTGTCATCCAAGGCTTGCCAGTAAAAAAACAAGAAGGATACATTGTAGATCCAAGTGGATACATAAAGATCATCTTCTGGGGCAACCATGCTGATACAGTGGCACAACAGTCTACCTACTTCTTTAACAAAGTAAGAGTCAAGTTGGCGCAAAATCAAAGATATCTAAATACACCTAAGCAAGAAAAAGAATGCAACATCACACTGGTTGAACCCTTCAAGGAGAAGTTGCCCACTGTTGATGAGGTCTCTACCACTGACGAAGTCATTGCAACCATCCTTGGTGTAAGCAATATCAGCAAATACAGATCATGTTGTTCTTGTGCCAAAAGGGTGACCGTCAAAGGAAACCTGGCATTTTGTCAAAATTGCAAAATGTCGCAAAAGTCAAGTGCTTGTCGTATACAATGGAGCCTAAGAATATACATTGAAAATGCCAAAAAGCCATCACAAAAGCTGCATCTGTATGTCTACACTGACACTGCAACAAAGCTGTTAACCATATGTGATTTAGAGGAAACATCATCCGAAGATGAAATCACTGAAGCTCTCTTGCAGCTCGATACTGTGAAACTTTACTACGATAGCCAATCTCACAAACTCATTGACATAGAAAAAATTGACATTTAGCATGCATTGCTATTTTCAATGCACTATGTAAGCTGACTGAATTCGTCAAGCTGCCATTCAGTTACTCCAGTTTTAAATACTTCAAACACAAATCATGTTGGATTTAACTTGTTTCTTAATTGTTATGTTACTGTTATTCAAGTTCATGTTCTACATTAGCTGAATGGAAGTTTTCATTCAATTCACATTCAATTATTTGAGTTTTGAATACTTCAAAAAGGTCAACACAAATCACGTTAGGTTTGAAGTTGGGGAGGAATTAAAAAGCGAAATCGATCGTGTGTTTGTTTACCTCGCGTGGTTCGACACGAGTGCAAGCGCGATAAAACTTGCCGCGATCCGGGAGGGAACAATAGAAATTTGACATGTGTGACGTCAGGTGACGTCACATGACAGGAACTTATTGCGCAGACTCACCTTGCGACATAGCCATTTTAAGATTTTTTAATTTATCTCTATTTCAAATTCTAATGGCATGTTATTGAAGTCGAAGAGGTCATTGTTTTCATCCCTCACTGACAGGACAGTGATATGCTATTTACATAATCGTCAGAGGAGGTGTCACGCAAGATGTTCTGCTGTGTTGTTTCGTAGAAAACTTTCTCAAACGGCTTTCCACGAACATCAAGTCGCGCTAAAACAGTCGAAGGCTTACCATTGAGTAAGTTCTGTTCTTTATCAACCAGGTCACAGTGAATAAAGTAAGTGCTTGGGGATGTTAAACGCTTGACGAAAGTTATTAGAGACAATATAGGTCTTATGCCAAGCAATTCTGCCAGATTGTTACTAAACTTCACATTACTATTATTCTGAATGATCATGGCTCCGAGTGGTGTGTTTGTATCAGCTGATAGACTTAAATATCTGTTAGCCTTGTTTAGGTTTTCAAATTCGTACGCTAATCTATCAATAGTGTAATGGCCTTGAAGTAAGTTCGCGCTAGGTGATGAACCATTAGATGTAGGTTTTCTTGTTGTAATAACTGCTTCTTCTTTCAAAGTATTCCACGAATTGAAAATCGAACAAGAGACGAGCCGGATGTAACTCGGTTTTGGAAGCGCGTGTTCGAAGTAGATTGTGTGAGGGTTCGAAGGCGCGACGATTGTTAACACAACCATTGTGTATATATAACATTTTTAAAAATATTATATATATACAATCATGTTTGGCAGGCGCCCCGGTGGATTTAATCCTAGTTTTTTGGTCTAAACATTGGCGGCCACAACTATGATCCCCCACCCCCTTTTTATTCTACTCCAAACGTCTATAGCAATGTAAAGCCACCCCCAGATCCACTAGCCTGGATGAAAACACCAGAAGCGGTAAAGCTCTCTGCTGCGGCCAAGGCCAAGGCGATATCAGACTCAGTCAAAAAGCGTTTCCCTCGCGCTGATATGTCCCACTTTGAAGTGCAAGTCAACTTTAGCGACGACAACAAAACCGCCACAGGGGAAGTGCTCTACAAAGAGGGCCCAGGCTCATGGGCGCTCGTTACAAAAATAGCCCCCAAACTCAAGCAGTTTAAAGCCTGGGTTTAAAGTGTGTTCGGAAAATATGGTTGACACTTAATATCTTCACCGAGAAAACCTGGATCAAAATGAAATTTTCCCTAAATGTTAATCTTGATCTTTTCTTTTGCCTTAACGCAAAAGTTTGGTCACGTGACATGTCACGTGATCAAAATTTTAAAATTACGTAAATCGGCGATTTGGTAGCGAATTTTCTTTGTATAGTTAAATAAATTAGCTTTTCCGATGGGGGTTTAACATATTTAACTTTCTACGTTTGGAATGATTGTCCTCAAGTCTTTAAATTACAGTTATAAATAATTATAGGTTGAATTTTGGACTGAAAAATGACCTTTGTCCTCATAATTTTTAGAGATTAATGGACACTCATTCCAAACGTGAAGGGCTGGAGATAATTAATCTGCATCAGAAAAGCATTATTATTTGATGTTTTCTCTTAAACCCGTCACCAATTCGTCAAATATTTGCTATTTTAAGAAAAATGGCCACGTGACATGTCACGTGACCTATGCCAAAGCTTATTATACTTAAAAATGTTAAGGACGATAATATCTTTCTATGTGCCAAATTTCGATTCAGTTCCATTCCGTTTGTAAAAGTTATTACGAATAAACCGTTTTTCCCTGGTCAAAGCCCTTGACCCAGGCCTTAAACTACTTGAGAAGATTGGAATCAAGCCATGAAAGACGCTCTTGGAGTGGCATGTAGCGGTTTCCCCTATCAGTTGACGTTGAATCGAAATGCACAAAAGCCAATCCCAGCTGTTGATTTCAACACCCCGATCGAGAAGGATATGATGATTGGCCCCGTCCTAAGCTATGAAGAGCAAAAGATTTACGTCCCCGGAGGGGGGGGGGGGGGGACTCCCATATAAAAATGACGGGGGTGCTCGTCGTACCTTTTAGGCGTCAAAATTTGGAGATTGGTACCGCTTAGGGTACTAAAATCTAAAATGACCACCGTTAGAATTATCGCGGTACCTTTTAGGGTATGAGCCGAAAAAAATATGACAGAATATAACACGTGTTGTTTTAGAATTGGTACCTCTTAGGGGTTAAAATTATTTTGGGCCACGCCCATCAAACGAGATTCTGGTACCTTTTAGGGTGTTTTTCGAAAATTTCCGACGAGCACCCCCGTCATTTTTATATGGGAGTCCCCCCCCCCCCCCCCCACCGGGTTTACGTCACGCCAACTGATTATTTCACAACGAAATACAGAAATATTTTCAGAGACACAGATTACGTTCACAACCGCGAAATATGCAAGAAAGTGGCTTGGCGGGCCCACTCTGAGTTTTTAGCCACAACAACTGAACTTCGCGCTGTGGTGTGCAACAACCGGCTGCGGAATCTCGCGTGATCTTCTGTTTGATAAGAACTCCAGTCTTTCGCTCCCCCCACAGCTCCGGTCATTTTACAGGTTTCACGTTTATTTCACCACAAGACGAATACTCTTCAAGATGGGTGGAGAACAGAGCATCTCCGCTTTGCCAGACGACCCCACATTTAACAAAAATAGAGAGCAAATTCAACCTCACCTCATACAAGAAGCTTTGCGTAGAGTTCGGTGTTGACCCCAGTGCTGACTATCGTTTCACACACGGCAATAACCACGGTCTTGGCCATGTGTACGTCAAAGGGCATTCTACCAACTACGGCTACCCCAATCAGCCCGATAAGGCTATGTTCGAGGAAGAGCGTATGGCTGACACAAGCGCCCCTAATTTTGTCGCAGATAGAATATCTTTCATTCGCAACGACGCTGGCGCGCAGAGTCAGTTCGAGTATTTTGTGCGAAATTATGCCCAGGGCCTCCCGCAACCAGGACTTGCGCGTCTGAACCAGTCTATCGAGACCTTTGTGTACTGCATTCTGGGTGCGCAAGCCAATACCCGCAGCAGCATTATTGGGAGTGGGGGCCGAGCGTTCGAAACGCAGAGAGTATTCCTCAAACTCCTAGAGGGTGCCATAAGACTCTACGACATTTCTAAGAGCGTACAGCACTATCAGGAGGCCATCGAAGAGACGAAAGTGCGACTAAACTTTGCGTACGCCCCTGGGTGTTGGCTCATGCCATCACGCTTGGTTATCAACACAGAGAGCACAGTGGGGTATAACAACAATCTAAAGCAGGCAACGCAAGGGATGAAGCTGGGTGCGAACAATGATATCAATCTTGGCACAAAAAAAGTAGGCATCACTCACATGGAAGGCGGGCCAACGAAAACACACCGGCCCACCAGCCACCCTTCTAATCCCATTCACAAAGAGGCAATGAAGGCGCAGAAGGGCGACAACACCCCAACACCTCCAGAGGCACCCGCAACCCCAGAGACCCCCGCGGCCCCAAGCGTGCCGAAGACCAAAATCGAGCCGCATCACGTAAACAAGGCACTCATTGTCGCTGGTGCGCTTGCTTTGGCAGGCTTTGTTGTCTGGATGCGCTAGCGCCTACGCTTCAGGGTCTTCTCTATCAAGAAGGCAACCACGGCGAGGATTAGCAGCCAAGCATGCTCACCAAGAAAGGAGATAAACTGGCCGGCCGCTTTGAAGACAAAGCTCACGATCGAACCGATGAGGCCAGGCAGGATGGAGGCTATCTTCTTCCCTATCTCTTTGAGCCCATTTCCAACAGCCTTTGTACCCGCTTTCAAGGCATTCATTGCAGAAAGGGTCACAGCGCCTATGACTAAACCGGCAGCCAGAACAACCGCTTGCAAGGTCCACCCATATTTCTTGAAAATCCTTTTCACACGTTCGCGAAGGGGGAGTTTTTCCTCAAGGCGCTCTCTCTCGGTTTCAACCTCGTCTCTTATCTCGGTGTTTTCTTGGATCCTGTCACGGGTTCGTTGGCGGCTGTCAGGCTCTTCGTTTTCATTTTCCGCAACCCCCCGGTCCTCTTCGATTTGCCTGTCATAAGCATCAATCGTATTAACAAGGTCATCCAGTTGTTCAGTTATACTTGACCCGAGAGTATTCATATCGGTTTTTGATATCTTTGGGTTAATTGTCCCATCAGCTTTGAAGAGCGGGGTTTCGCCAAGCTTTGGACCAACAACAACAACTTTTCCTTCAACCACCTTAAGAGTAAGGAATTTACCATTTTTACCGTATTCGGGGTATTCGTCTTGCCAACTCTATCTTTGGGTCTTGATATGTGGTCAAAACTCGTCCTGAAGAGCCCCCCTCAATGAAAGAGGTTTCTTTCCTGCGCGGGCCGCGTTCTGGGGGGCGATTCATTGGAGTCATTCGAATAGATTCACCCGAAGTTCCGGGTTGAGATCCAGGGAGTGGAGTCTCGTCATCGTCATCGTCATCATCACGATCATCCGTATGTGGTATAAGAGGATTTTCTTCAGGGTCGACCTCCATCTTTATGCATCAAAGTATATAAATATTTTTAAAAAACATATATATATATATATATTCTGGCTATGGCTGTGAGCGAAAGCTTCAACCCGTCTTACAAAGCGAAAATGGGGCTAGCCCTCAAGGGCGCCAGGACTCTGCATCGCATCACATTCAACCCAAACAAAGCGTTGCCGGAGGAAACGCTGTACGTGGCTGTTCCTAAACTAGACAACGGGGTCGTGCTCGTCCCAGGCTCGTTGTCCCTGGTATTCAACCTCGTCGTGAGCGGAGATGTAAACAACTACCTGGTAAACAACGTCTGTCGGGCGCTTGTCTCAAGCCTTGTTGTCAAGTTTTCCGGAGAGAAGCTGCAAGACACCAATGCCTTTGACGTTTACAAGCTCTACGAGGACCTTTTCCTGACAAAGTCCCAACGAAGTAACATGTTCCTCGAAGGGATTCAGTCTGAGGATTTGTGCAAAATCCGTTCAAATTCGGGAAATAAGAAATCCTCTGGTGTTGACGCGGAGAAGAAGCTGAATGCGGTCTACGGGAACAAATACAAAATTCACCTTGACCACGAGATCTTGAAAGATCATGGTGTTTTCTATTCGCATGCTCTGGCTGAAGCGCTTGTGTTCGAGTTAAAGCTTACCCCAGCGAGCATGGTTGTTAAAGGCTCTGATGCTAGCAAGCTGGCCTATGAGTTGACGAACATTCAGCTTGAATATGAGGTACTAAAAGCCAAGACACTGGCCAGCGATGCGGAAAGCGCCTATCTAAATGGCAATGAGTTCCTCTACGAGCACGTCACCCACCACAAAATCATCACAGTCAACAAGGCAACAGACGCAGTGATCCACGAGACCATCAACGTCCCACGCCGGTCAATGAAAGGCATCCTTGCGGGTGGCGCAAGGGACTCGGAAAAGTTCTTCAACCCCGGCGTCACCAGCGTGAAGGTTACTATCGACGGCGTCCCCAATCAAATCTACAGCCAGGGTATTGAAAGCCGAGACATGTGGGAAGAGTTTCGCCGGCACTTTGGTGAGAAGGCGGGTGTTGATAGCAACATGGACGCCACAAAGTTTTACACGGGGGACAAATTCGCCCTCTTCATCGATCTACGATCGATGGCTGACAAAAGCCTACACGGCAATGGTCTCCGGCTGGTAAACACAAAGGACGGTGTCCTGCTCGAGATCGAGAGGACCACGGGGGGCAGCGGCACAGTGAAAGGCTACATTTTCATTATCTCAGACGCATTGTTCAGCATTGCAAATCGTGGGCTGGATTCGATTCAGTATTAAGTAAACACACATATATAGAGAATGGACCCACGAAAGCTGCCTTTCAATGCCCTAATTATTGGGCCGACTAATTCTGGCAAAACACAGTTTCTCATCTCCCTTCTCCGTGGTCCCTTCCGTGGCAAGTTTGACTATATCGTCCTCCTGTGCCCAACCTTTGTCAACAACAAGACCTACGATGGTTTTGTGGACCACGAGCCACGCATTTTTGTGATAGACTGCCAGCAGCATGAGATTGAACCCTGGTTAACTCTATCAAGTGTGTATATATATTTCCTTTTGCTTGTTGTCACCTTTCTCACCTTTTCTTTTATGTATTTTTACACCATATTTATTTACCTATCATTTATGTAATATTAATAACACGTTCAGTATCATTCAATAAAAAAAAAACTCTATCAAGTTACCACTTCTCAGGAACTAACACGCTCTTTGTTCTCGATGACTGTGCCGCTTCGAAAGCCGTGAAAGGCCGCACGGGCCAACTTGTCTCCCTCGGCTTCAGCGCGCGCCACAGTGGTATCTCCGTGTGGGTGCTCACCCAACAGGTAACCAGCATTGCGAAATCATTTAGGGAAAACGTGGCCGCAATCGTGCTTTTTTACACCCCATCGGGCAAAACAACGAAGGCCATCTTCGATGACTATGCCGGCGAGCTCTCACAAGAGGAGTACAAAGAGCTTATTGCACGGGTTAAGGGGCGCAAGTTTTCCCACCTTGTTTTCTCTCTGCGGCATCCATATGGGATTGAAGTGAAAATATAAACTGCACACACTTATATATACACATACTCTCGGAGCAAGATGAACGCCCCCACCAAGCTTCACAAGCTAACAGCCTTCTACCCGCTTTTGATCAAATTACAGGCCAAGACAGACGAAATGCAATTCAAAATTATCAAAGCCGCCGGTGAGGATGATCTGCGCCAGATGCTTCTTAGCCGCTACCCTTTGAAACTCACTGAGATGCCAAACACCATGGCCGCGCTCTTACAGGAGGTTGAAAGGCTTCTGCCTGACATCAAGAAAGCAGCTGAAATTTAAAAACACAATATATATACGATGGCACACGCAAACCCTGATGAGGCCGCAATGAATGAAATCATGCAGATGCCGGAGTCAGTCCAGATAGCTCCGTGCCTTCAGAATCGCCCCTCGGTCTGCTAGAGGGGGACCTCATTCCGGCTCAACGCGAGAAGCTGGCAATTCTGGTCTTGACTGGCAAATCAAAAGAAGCCATCGGTGTCCAGCTCACACACGAGCAGGTGAAACGCCTTTCGGATAAGAATGTTGAAAAATTTTACAAAAGGTATGAAGCCTACGTCGGCAACAAGACAACTGAGTCTCTGATTGACAGCGTTTTAATGTTTGTAACCAAAGGCGCTGGCATGGTTGTTCCAATTAACGATGTGAAAGAGTTGCAGAAAGAACTCAAAAATGACTACATGATCAATCATGAATTGTCATCTCTTGCGGGAAACCTTGCACTGCGATGCGGCAAATTCTTGGCATTGGCAAATGCTGCTTTGATTACTACAAAACACATCGACTTCAAAAAAAAGCCCGAAGAGCCTGCGCCGCCCACTCCTCCTCCTCCGCCACCCAGGCCTCTCACAAGGGACAGTGAAGGTTACCCACTAGAGGGCTTTGATGAAGTTGACAATTAATCTGAAAGGAACCATGAAGGAACCATGAAGGAATCAGATAGATTATTTTTCAAAAACTTATATATACACGATGGAGGCACAAGCTGCGCAACCGTTGCTGACGATTCCTAAAGAAACAGCGACAACCAACACGCACGTTACATCTGATACCCCAAAGACTGCTCCAGCAAAAAACCCTGGTCGTGTTGCTTCTGGCAAAAGGCTAGCAGAGTTCTAAAACGGCAAACGAGCACGCCCCAAGCCAGGTGAATACAGCCACTGGCAGCGACCAAACAGAAAGCAGCAACAACTCTGGCTTCTACATTCTAACGGCTGCCGGCGTGATTGTATCCGCCTTTGGTGTGTATTACCAACGTGAAGCCATTATGAAGACACTTGGGCGCAACCAGACCCCTGCCCCTGCTGCTCGGACCACCAGCGCCGGCAGCAAAGGTGAATGATCCTCCTCCCACACAGAGGCCACCAACACAGAGGCCACCGAAACGAAGAATTCGTGGGATGGAATAAAAAAACACATATATACCACACAATGGTGAACATCATACAAGGTTTTGTAAACGGAACTGCAATCGGAGGTATTCTTCTTGTTTTGGTTAATTTCAACATCTGCGCCATTAAAACAGTTTGGCAATTAACAACACAGCTAACCACAAACACAGCGCATGATGAGGAGTCGACCGAAATTTAAAATCATATATATACACCATGTCTGACAATAAGCTCGTAAAATCTTTGCTCGATGCTGCAACAATCACTGGCCTTGTCGCCGGTATTGGGTGGATTGGCCGAAAGACGATCAAGGATAACCTCACGGCCGACCCAAGTGCGAATCTCATGAACTACGTAAAGTTCACGGCCGCCATGGCTGGGAGCATCGCGCTCAAGAAATACCTTGAGGACCAGAAAATCCTTCCCACCTCAATGTAAAAACACAATATATACACACGACAAAATGGCCTCAATCGCTATTATGATTGGTGGAGCAATTCTCAATGCTGCCGCTTTTACTGGCGGCAACTATATCGCAAAAGCTCTTTCCGGCGACAACGGGCAAGCCGCTCTAGATGAGAAGATCAGGCACGACAAAGCATTGGAAGCATATCAAGCGGCTTGGGCCAAATATCAGAAAGACCCCACAAAGCTCCTCGACTGGGTTGCAACCAATGATCGGATCAAAGACAAGGCGAAACAAAACTTCCAAGACACCGACCAGGCTCTGGCGCTTTACAACCAAACCCATCGGAATCAACGTCCTCTCAGCGCAAAAGAACCCGAGCTCTCTGACTTCTATAAACCCAGCCCACAGCAGAAGCAAGGCGAGCTCCTGTTTGTCGGCACTGGCGCGTTCGCCCTTGGGTATGCAGCTTTTCGCTTTCTTTAAAAACCCATATATATGGATGCGAAACTCTCAAAGATCTATTACAGCGCTAAAGGCTATTGGAGAGGCCTTGCCGCTGTGAAAAAGCTAGCTGCAGCAGCCAAGGTCTCTGATGAGGTCGCAAAAAGGTGGCTCGTCAAACAAGCTCTTTGGCAAGTTTACCTCCCAGCACCACGCCACATCCCTCGGCCAAAGTTTCATGTCTTCACGCCCAATGCTGTGCATCAAGCGGATCTTCTTTTTTTACCACACGACAAACTGCCTCATGGGAGAAAGGTTTACAAATATTGTTTGACGGTTGTTGATGTGGCTAGCCGTTACAAAACAGCAGAGCCCTTGACTTCGAAAGAGTCTCTAGAGGTTTCAAAGGCCTTTCAGAAGATTTACAGACGCGGACCTTTAAAATGGCCACAACTGTTGCAGGTTGACCCTGGGCGTGAATTTATGGGTGCTGTGACGAAGGCTATGGGGGATAACAAAACGGCCATTCGTCGCGGGCGCGTTGATATCCACAGAGACCAAGCGATAGTTGAAAGATTCAACCGAACCCTGGCTGAAAGGTTGTTTGGGCATCAGTATGCGGTTGTTGAAATGCGCCTTCCCTCTGGCCAGAGATCTACTGAATGGGTACGAAGGCTACCCGACGTTGTGTCGGCTTTAAACAATGAAGTGACTAGACTCACTGGCAAGAAGCCCGCTCAAGCAGTGACGGAGAAAGCCGTTTCTGCCAAACCCTCTACCCCCTATTTAAGACCAGTGGGGGAGAAGGAGAAGAAGCTCCGGTTTAATTTTCCGTAATTGTGAAGGACTCTGGTTTGTTTGATTTAACCAGAACATCGAGGCTTGACTGCATGAACTGTAAGCTGTCAATGAACCTTAAGTTGCCTAGGCAAAACGAGACGTGCTTCTCCATATTTGTTGGGATGCACTTCAAATCAGATTGTACTTCGGCTATACCTCTCATGATATGATGTGCGTCGTAGCCCTTCAAGTTGTGAAAGACAACAGGGATTATCGCTTTTTCCGGGCTGATTCTGAAGTGATTTATATTACACGCTTTGTGTGCGGCGCCACGATACTTTCCTGTTATGTGGCAGTGGTCTCTAACAGCGTCTCTCATGAAGTCTCGTACAAGAGACTCCCCACAGAAGAGGCAATCAACCTGCTCAAAGATGGGCTTTGTTTTTTGTTGCCTTCGGTTTCTTTGGCCAACGAATGGAAACGCCTCCAAACGCCCCGTTTTTTCGTTTTCGATGTAAGTTTTAAATACATTGGAGTAGCATTTGTGAGTTTTATGATGAACCAGACCCATGTATGTTCCCGTGTTTGGATCGTAGACTTCGATAGAGTCGTTGAAATTCTCTTTGTAGAGGCACCCATCACAAATGCTACAGCAACTTGCGTTGTTGAAATCTGCCTAGTCTTCTCTTGCCATTGAAATGGGCTTCTTGTGATGAAATTCGTCTCTTATCTCCCTCTCTAACAATTGAATGTAGTACAGAAACCGCTTCACCGCGTCCTCACCTCTGTATAAGTATGGCCCCTTTGTTTTGCCATCAGAGCGAACAGCCATGAAGCAAACTCCACATGGTGTGTGTACTGCTGTTTTGGTTGTGCTGCTTTCTTTTGGGTCTGGCTTGTGTCGATTTTTGTGACGAGACATAGATAACGTAAGGCACTTTCATCTGGTTCTGATAGTTCTCGAAATGCAGGATGTTTTCACCCTCTTTAGGTATTTCAACTCGAACTGGCCCACCTTTGATACCTCTGCAGTAGCCCCGATGATCGTCGAGAACATCTTGCGTTGAAAACCCTTGAAGGCATCTGTCACAAAAATGAATCCTCCGGCCTGCTGCATAATTACTATGAAGAGGTCTACTTAGGCTTGTTATGTAGCAGTAGTGTGTGTTATATTTATTGGCTATCAGCATTAGGTTTATTCTTCTTATATTAGGGTCTTCTACTTCACTAATTCTAAGAACTATTATTTTACCGTTTTTCTGGCCAAAAACATTTATTGCAAGGTTATTAAGTTTTTCTACTTTTGAGATTTGATCTAAGGTTGTGGGGGAAGAGATCCCAGTAAAGTCTAAACCATCTTCGGTCGGGTATTTGCTTGGTCTGTCTGAGTGAATGCCTCCTATCTTGAGTGGGAAATAATGCAGCTCGTAGAGCCCATCGTAGGCATTGGTTATCTCTATTCTTTACGTTTATGGTAGCTTGTTTTGCTTTAAGCATTGGAGGAAGAGGAATGTAGCTGCCACCTCTAATGGCTTAATATCTTGCCAAATCAAGATAAACATACTCTACTCTGTCGATAACCCAACCTGATCCCATGTTTACCCATCTGGCTACTTCTTCCTTATTTGAGTTGATAACAGCTTGTATTTGCCCGGCAACTGCTGCTTGATAAAAGTGCGTTATTATGAGAGGATCCTCTTGCCTAAAATAATGTGCGATTCTTTCTGTTCCGTCGGCTCCTTTCTTTGAGAAGTGAACAAAGAATGAAAAGTTCACTTTGACTGGACCAATGTCTGCGATCTCTCTAACTATAGTTCGAACTATAGCGGGTTTGTTCTCTTGATAAAACAAATCGAGATCATGTACTGGGTAGTCTGCAGGGACGGTCATTTTATGACTGTGTAGCCAATCACGCCAACCCTGATCTCTCCGAACGAACTGAAGTGCTGCGGCCATTGCGATATACAAAGGGTGCGCATTTGTTCAATTGGTAACACCGCGGCACCCGTTGCTTAAATAAGCTTCCGGGAGGTGCAGTTCTGTCTTAAATTATATAGTAGGAGACATAGAAATACCCGACACCTGTACCATCAAGGGAGGCTTTTATTTATACAATCTAACCCCTATTTTGGGTGGGGCCGTATAAAAAGATAATATCTGGCTGGGGGCGCTGTGTAGTACACACAGAGTAGTATAGGGGGTGGGTGCATCCGGCCCCACCTCAAATAGGGGTTAGATGACATGAATAAATGCCTCCTAGCATGGGACACGTCCGAGCCCACAGACCGACTGAAAGGAGGTCTGTGGGCGAAGGACTACTTACCAGCATCGTCAAGTCAAGACGAGCGACTAAATACAGGAATGGCTCCGACCTGTAATTGGATGATAAAAATAGCATAAGTTAATAAGTTAACGCTCCACGCCTTTTTACGAATATATTGAAATCAACTAGCTCGTGTTTCTCTTTATTGTCCGCCATGTTGGCTTGTTCAAAGCTCCACCAATTCAAGCGCTTCATTCATTCTTACTGCCCATGCGATCCCAAAGGTGAGTAAGCTTGCACTAACAATGTAAACCAGTTGAAATATTATTTTTGTTTGCCTGTACCGAAGATTTTTCTGCGAATTTCATGGTTGTGCCTTGGTGTACGGATTCACAGTCTTCACAAGAGATTTTGCATTGTAATTATGTGTAGTCTTTTGTTTATGCACTTTAATATCATTGACTTTCAGGTCAACTCCCGGGACACCCCCAGGAATTTGTTTTCTCTATCAAACAAAAACCTGCTAAATCCCAGGGGTGTAGGGCACAAAATTCACGCCAAATACCCCTAACCCAGAGGCTAAGAAGCCAACATACTTTTATTTTCACTGTACTGTATATGTGCAGTAACAACAGACAAATTTGCCAATTTTTTTTTTTATCTCCTTGCACTAATCTTGATGCAGTGTCTTGCATGGTAAGAAATGTGACAGCTTGGTCCCTCCTTATCACACTTTATCATGAAAACTGAGAATAAAAAATCAGCTCACTAATTGCCCTGAGGGTGACCCGAAAAAACTGACCCCCGGTCCTTGGACCCCCCGGTACGGACCGGGTCCACGGACTGCTTACGGACCGGTCCACGGACCACCCCTACGGACCCCCTCTACGGACCACCCCCCAAAGAGACATAACAATTACAAATAAGCTGAAAGTGTTGACTTACCGGTTGTTAGGATAGTTCACTCGTGTCGGCGACCGTTATATTTTATGCTTCGTAGATTTAACCAGATTTAACAGACTACTCGAGGTCAAACTTGGGCGCAAATTCATTACACATTGCCATTTCCTTCGCCGTGGCAATGTATGGAGGAAGACCGGAGTGCCTTGAAAATGACCGATAACTATTTTCTATTTGTGCCTTTTTTCCCTCCGCCATTTTTTTCGGCCTAATCTCTCGCGGGTTTATGAACTCGTCCCAGGCTTCACAACACCTCGCTCTCTAACTTTTATTCTTTTGTTGTTTGGGCCATCTGCATTTGTTGCCACTTTAAACAGATTGCAAATTGAAATTCAGGTCAACCTAATTTTTTTTTCAAAGCTAACAAAAATATCATTGAAAAGAATGACTGCTTTATATCAGTTAGAAGTTGTGTTTTACATACAGTTTATATTTTCTGCTTTATCCTGTATGCGAAGTGAAGTATTTTTGTTAGAGGAGAGGGAAGATGGTGCATGTCCGTTCTTCTCAAATAGTAGTGCAAGATATTTTGAAAGTGCTTCCCCCACCGCACCTACCACCAGCCCCCCCCCCCCCCCCCCCCCCCGAAACTAAACAAGGGATATATATTTAACAAATAAATGATTTTATGCACTGTAGCAGTGAATCTGTTCTGCGGCTTCCGGTCGGGTGGTCGTAAGGAGTTACCCTTACTAGTCACACTATATTAAGGCGCGGATCAGGTTCATTTGGTCCTCTTTGGCCTAGAACATCCAACTGAGTACTGAGCTACATCCATCATTCAAAGAAATTTCTTGATTTCCCACCCCTCCCCCCCCCCCCCCCCCCCCCCCCCCCCACAGTTTCCCTTCTAATTTACATTACATGTGCATGCGTGGGTATCCCCTCACCTTTGCTGGGAACAGTTTCATTTAGAGTTGTTCTGTCATTTTGTAATAATTGTCATTTTGTCATAATTATTGCTTACAATAAACGGCCACGTGTGTGGCCAAAATATGCTAAAAGGTGCAATGTCATCTCTCTTCCCAGCAAACAGAGCGCAACCAAGGCAACGAACGAAAAATAGGCAATGGGGCATAAAGAATTTTATCAGAACAATTACAAATAACTGAAGAGTATGAAGTGGCATCTACGGACACTTCAAATAAAATAACATGCGTATGGGATTCACTTTTGTTCATCACATAATACATTTGTTTTAAACACAAAAATAATGTTTAAAAGCTGTTCAGGCCAAAGGAAACCCAAGCGTAATGTTTGCATATTAATGATATTTGAAAATATAAGACATGCCATTGTATGGAATTTCGAATTCAACGTTTAAGCAATATATAAAACCAAAATTGCTGAATAAAATCGTTGAAACATTTACTGGTGTTGTATTCTATCTTTATACAGTGCTTCCACGCTATTTGAACGATTTTTAGTCCATTTATCTTACCTTGTATAATATAATGGAAAGGAAGGAGAGTTCGGTAGCTTTCAGCGTTCGACACCTGTCCACAAATGGCTCATTTTTCACACAAAAATAGGTGCTGCTCCCATTCTGACTGGTCGTCCTCACAGTAGAAAAACGTTAAATTGCATTTCTTCGAACAACTTGAACATCCCTTGTTATTATGACGAATAAGCCGCTCCACAAAATCACATACCACTGCAAAATGGGCGCCAGAAAGCGTGAAGAACAGAATAGACCACGGATGCGCGGTCAACACTGGGTACCAGAGTAAAATTAACCCCACAGGGAAGGGCACGTTCAATTTTGTCAACCTGTCATTTTTGTTGCGCCTACCACCCGGTGAAGACCAAGTTGTCACTCTGTTTATCATCGGGGTCAGTTTTTTCGGGTCACCTTTGCCCTGATAGCTCAGTGGATAACTGAAAGCACTGCATCGGTAATTGCAAGGCTATGTTTTTTAGGTTTCTTTGCAACTGATCAGGTTATTAGCTCATTGCTAGGAACACAGATTTCACTCATATGTATCATCATCAGTAGTTGCTGTATTGTGTATATTGTTATTCAATATATTCCCATTCAAGTGACACAAATTGTTCAACAACTGGAATTTTGTTTGAGAAAAGTGATCGTTTCACCTTAAGCTGAAAACATCAGAGTATTTCAGCAACTGAGGACGCCGCCACAAATCTCATGACCCATCCCTTTCTATGTTTTCAAAGGTCTCGTGAAAGTTATCAAAGCTATTATTACATTTTTAGACTTAAATACATGTACCTGCAGGACATTTGGTACACAACATCTCTTGTCACCATTCTGTGATAGCAGGCTTCACAAACGTGCCCCTTGGACAAGGAAGCAATTTGTTTTTATCTTAAGTTTTTGTACATTCAAATCCTGGGGGCATCCCAGGGGTCCGGCCTATTCATTTCCAAAACTAAACAATGTCCCTACCCCGCGGGGCGAAAAAATTGTCAAAAATGTACTATTCCCTGCATGTTCCCGGAGTTTCCCGGGGGTGTGCCGGGGGTCAACCCCCGGGAAAGCCAATGATAAGTGCATAATAGTCTTGTTTTTGTCTTTGTGTATTGGTACACTGGCCAGGACAGAACCAATTTTTAGCCTGCTCATTTAAATAAATAAGCTTATAAGAAACTAAAGCTTGAATTATTATATTTCTTAATCTTGTAATTCTGTTCAAGTGATGTTGATTTTTAACATGAAGTACAGTATCCTTTTCTTTTTATTTGCTGGGGCCATTGGTCATCCATGCTTAGGAAACCGTATGGCCATAAGACCATTGACTTTGGATGTCAAATCCTTGTCCACCGATAGCACAAAACTGCAAAAAAAAATTTCAAACTGATGACTAATAATTGAAAAAAGCTACAATAACAGTTACAGACTTCCAATTACACAACTTGGGATGATGCAGTAACATTCCAATTCACCGCTACTGTATGTACAATGTTCCGTAATTTCAATGGCATCAAAAATGACAGATTTCATCCTCTGTGTGTGCAGTACATTTTTGGTGACTCAGCTTTAAAATATAACAAGTTATTGACAAGTAATTGACCAAATAAACAAAAATGTTATTGAAAAGAAATATCTAATTCTTGTAGACATCAAGCAAGAAATTTTAAGAATTCATAAGTGAATCTTTCAATGGCATGTTTGGAGCCTGAGTTCTCGTCTTAATAGTGCAAAAACCCAGCTATTGATTAAGGTTGCATTCGCTGCCTTTAACTTAATAACTACTCCAGTGTAACTCAACGCTTGTCATTGAGAACTATGAGGCCAGGACAAGACGGTATAAATTTATGTTGATGCAGTTTCTGTTGTTATTTTGGGTGGTATTCACTGCCCTTTGCTAACACCCCTTTTGAGTTGACTTTAACTCACTCATCAAAAGGGAGAAACATGAATTTATACCTGATAAGTTTTAGTTGCAAAACTAAAGATATGTCATTCCATAAAAAAGAAATCCTTAATGCAGATTGATTGAACTAATATTAACCAAACTTAAGCAAGAGATTGAATAGTTGTTTGGAGTTTGTATACAGCACTTCAACTTGATCTCAATTTTGATAGCCTTTAATTTCTTCCAAACATATACATGATTGTATGTAGGTCAAAAGTAATAAACAGTGGATTTTATTCGACATTTCACATGACAGCGAAAACCTGTTGACAGTGCCTTTTAATACAGCACATACTGTAATTATTTAACAGGAAAAGTCAAATTATATGGAAACTTACTCACAGTGTATTTAATCTTTTTTTCTTCTACAGGATGGAATTTTTTAGGGCTGATGGTTTTACTTAGGAGCTACATGTACATGTAAATTAATATACCATATTAATTTTAACCCTATCCAGACCGGGGGGGGGGGGCTTTTGGAGCCCGCTCGAACTTTGAAGTTGTGTCGTTTCAAAACGGTCGATGCAATGACCACCAAATTTGGTGACTTTTCCTAAAATTTATCTGGGAACATTTTCACGTTAGCGTCCTTTGTCCACCGACATTGACGTTTCCATAGCAACCGCTTTTTGACACCTATGTTTTACAAAATTAGCATTTTTTGCTTTAATCAAGATTATTTTAAAGATTTCTTATTGAATTAATATTTTCCACTTAATTTAGCGATAATTGATCAAATTATGTATAATTGTTTATTAATTAAGGTTAATTAACGGTAATTTTAGGAAAATGTGGAATATGAAATGTCAAAATCCAGGATGGCGGATCGAAGTTTTACTAAAGGTCGTTTCCCTCTATAATATTATTATTGGTTCATATTTGGATTGTAAAACATTTGCCCACAATAAACAAAGCTTTAGCAGTCCATTTGCTTTATTTTTCGGTGTTTTTTTACCAAAATAAACACGTTTGGACTAATTCAAGATGGCGGATCCAAGATGGCGGATCCAAGAATTTATTTCTAGTATATTACGTGTCTGTGTAATTCCATTATCTCTAAACATTTATTGTCAAAATATCATAAAAATGTCCTTTTCACTTGAGAAAGCTTTTTTTAATTCATTACGTACATGAAAAGCCATAATTTGCAAAGATAACTGTTCCAGCTTTTAAGAACATGTACACATCACTTCTATGACGTCACACGCTGTTACCATAGCAACAAAGTGTACGAATTCATTTACTTTTACTCCTGCATCAATATGCGAAAGTTTGGTATGAACACTACCGTTTGTTTCAGAGATATGCCTTATAGAACGTTTCAGTTGGTTATTTCATTGTATATGACGTCATAATGACGTCACTGTTATTGTTAACAACACCAAAAGTGTTAGTAAACGTAAGACTTTCATCAAATAGGTAGCTGTTAAAGTCTTGTTGCTATATGTTCAGAACTGAGAAAATATTGATGAAAGACTGTTTTAGCCAATAAAATCGACTATATGACGTCATAATGACGTGGGCAATTTGTGATTGTAAATACTACACTGTAATGTCTTTCTTCATTGCTGTCTGTTGATTTGTTATGCAATCAAAAAATAGTCAAGAAGAGAGGAGCAGCTCTCAAAAACTTGTCAAAGTTGGCAAATTGGCAAGACAAAGGACCCATCACAGTGGCTTTCTTTTTCTTTGCCCCTGCTGTCTGTACTTCTTGAAGCTATTTGTTTGTATTCTTGCAGACGTCTCGCACTAAAAAATACATTTTAGGAAAAGAAAGAGGCTGCTGGCAGTTTACAAGTAAACTAGAAATACATGCAAGTTGCTTAAGTTTACAACTGGTCTGTACAGTTACAGCTGTTTTCACTGCAGCATGCAGACCCAGGTTTTTCAAACATAATTCACTGGCTATGCATGATTTGCCCATCATGTCATATATGGTCCACCCATGATCAGATACTGTGAAGGAAATTCACACAAAATATCTCATTAAGGGTATATATGCAGAACCGTTTTTGTCAAGCATGATTCACCAGTTATGATGTGCCTGTCCCGATTCGCCCATCATTATTTGCTCATTGTCAAAAAATGTTGAAAGGAAATTTACAGTTTTTGTGCTTTGTGGATGTTTCTTTTTCAGGAAGAAAGTATTTTCTTTTTGAACACATTTTATCCCGTACGAAATGAGCAGATCTGCAGCAGATCTGTAACAGATCTGTTTTGACAAAAACAGACTAAGTGCAGACTAATTTTTCGTCTGCATCATGATCTGTTTTCAGTCTGTGCAGACGATGTACCGAAATCGTCTGCAACTATTTTTTACTGCAGATGAAAAACAGATGAAAAACAGATCTGCAGATCATCTGTTAAGTCTGCAAGCAATCTGCAACCAGTTTAGGTTCCGAAAGTCAAACAATCTTCGTCCATACGAACGACACAACGGTGCTTCATTTTCCATCAAAATCACGAACGATCTGGGGCTGGTCTATTCATGGCTCTCGATCGCCTTTTTGGGACAACCTTCCTTGGTTTGCGGGGTATCGAATCCACTAAAAAATGTTCCTGCATCTTTCTTTTCTCAGGCATCAAAATTTAGTTTAATTTTAGAAACTTTTTTCCATAAAAGGACCGAGACAGAAGGTTGAAACTCAAGTTAACCCGCGCGGAGTAACACAAGACGGGAGCACGTGATCGATCAGCCAACTCTGTCATAGCTTGCACGCAATCGTTTTCCGACTTTATATACAAAGTATTATTTTTTGACACTCAATATTTACCATATCCGTAAGTTATTATTTAATTATTTCCGTAAAATTCAGTCTATTCCAGCTTATAAAAACGAAAAATACCACCAGATCCCCGGGATCGGGAACAGCTTGGTCACAAATGTTTCACGTGATTTAGCCGTAAACTGATACACCTGTGGAATGTTGTAGATCGTTAAATTTTTTACTCTGTTTTAGCGGTCATTTGAAAGCATGTTGTTCTTTTATTGTTGTGTCGCAAATGGTAGGATATGAAGACACGAAGAAGTGAAGTTTAAATGGGCAGAATCAAACAGTTTACAGCCGACAAAGTTGCATAAATATGAGTTTAATACTCCATCGTAAGCAACTCTGCGTGGCAAACCGCATAATTGTTTACAATAATGGCTTATGGCTCGTGCTTTGTATCCGAATCAGTGCCGTATGAACTTCAGCCACAAAATATCAACTTGAATCGCAAGTTCAACGTTTGGTGGAACATGAAGGTTTTTCAAAGTTTTAAAGACAAGCTACTATAGCCTTCAACAGGAGCATTGGAAGGCCAGTTAAGAAAAATCTGACTGTGAGTGATCCATGTTTATATTCGCGTCGCTCAATCATTCGTTTACGGTTTATACATCGATGGTAAGTTAAGTTTTTTCTTGAATCTGTTCGCTTTTATGCTCGTGCAAACATGTTTGTTCAATAGCTTTATATGGAAATCTTGAAAGCCATGTGTTTAGACCATTTTTGTGCATCAGTACAGACTGACAGGACATTGCATGAATTTACATTTTGAAGCGCAGTCGCTTCAATCGCGGAACGTGACGGAAAGACCTGAAAATTATATTCGACGGTAAATTACTGTCAGCAATCTAAAATATGCGTAGAAAAATGCCTAGAAAAATAGGGTAGGCGTTGATGTAAAACAGATTCTTCTTTGGTGCCCTTAATAAACAGTCTTTGATTGGTGTAGTTTGCGTGCTTTTTTAATTGTTATCCTCGTCTGCAGATCATCTGCAGATAGATCTGCAGCATGATCTAAAATTAGCCTAGGCTCCAAAACATCTACAGATTCAACAGACTTATTGCAGACATTCTGCAGATGATCTGCAGTTTATCAGCAGACTATCTGCAGATCTGTTGCAGTCCTGTTTGCAGATCTGCAGCAGACTAAAAACAGATCTCGTTTGGTACGGGATGGGTGAATTTCTTCACCACTGTCTTATCTTAACCAAATCATTGCAGGCCATGCATAGCCAGCGAACAGTCTTAAAAAAGGCAGGTCTGAACACTGCGGTGAAATCACTGGGCTGAAATGACCATTTTGATTGACACATGTATGTACAGCAAATCAACTAGCTCCATTTGTTTAACTTTCACTAAGGTTAATGTTCTCTTCTAGTGAGAATACTTGATCTGTTGAGAGGAATTCTACTTCTTAAGACAAGTATTAAAATCTGCATTAAGAAACTGACATTCTTCTCACTAGATTGTTAAATCTTGGGAGAAGAACGATGATTATTACAACAAGACCTTTTAGAAATGAGATCCTTCACGAAATAATTTTCTATCTTGAGAGAAGAAGGAGGATTCTTCCTACAAGAACCTTTAAAACAATGAGATTCTTCTCAAAGGAATATTCAATCTTGTGAGAAGAACAAGACCTCTTCCTACAAGAACCTTTAAGAAATGACTCGAGTTTCTTTTCAAAGGAATATTCGATCTTGTGAGAAGAACAAGGCCTCTTCCTACAAGAACCTTTAAGAAATGAGTTTCTTTTCAAAGGAATATTCAATCTTGTGAGAAGAACAAGGCCTCTTCCTACAAGAACCTTTAAGAAATGAGTTTCTTTTCTTGAGAGAAGAATGAAAATCTTCTCAAAAGAATTTTCCATCTTGAAAGAAGAACAAGGATTCTTCCAACAAGAAACATAATTCTTCTCCAAAGAATTATAATTCTTCTCAGGGGACGAAGAATCTGGACATGTAATTAAACAACGCATACAAAACGAATAACATAAGCGCCTACTTCCAAGAATTTCTGCTAGCTATCTTAAAAAAATTTAAGCCAGGCAATCCCGCAAAATCAAACATTTATTAGAGATAGTATCACTTGGCATTTCATTGTAAAGCCAGCCAGTTCTAGGGTTAGTCAGTTGAAGATGGTTTTATACCCAGAAAACGATGTCTATCTTGCAACGACAGTGAGTTCGCTTCTTTAAAAAAAGTGGTAAGAAGAAACCTGCATGTACGAGAGAGTTTAACTGGCTTTGTCAAGTCAAGTCAAACAAGTAAATTTTTATTTAACTCACCAAAATATTATATTGATCCAGTAAATATTGTAGACTGCAAAAGGAAACTGCTAGACAAACACTCAACTTTTAGAAATTTTTTCAGAAAAAAAACACCTTATGAATACCTTGCAAAGTAGTACTTATAGTGTGCACCATTCAGAAACCCAACAGACTAGCAACACCCGAAAGTAAACAACAGTAAAAAACTGTTAAATTGGAAGTTTCAAGGGGCTTTTAATTTGGATATGTTATAAAAACTGATAATTATATTCCATACAGATCCTTATATTTTTGCTGTCAAGAAGTCCCGTTGTGAGCCTGGATTCCCCGTGCACCAAGCAACCTAAGTAGAACACCAAATTTCGTGAACAATAGTAAAAAAAAATCAAATTGGAAGTTTCAAGACTCGTTACCTATCAGAGTCAACTAAGGGTATAACATAATTAAAACTAGAACCTAAACAGAAAATAGGAATTCAGGAAACTGACCGGCGTTGTGTAATGTACCATTACTGTCTGACCTCTTTACAGTTGAAAATGAAAATGTCACACCAGAGCACTGCACAGTACTAGAGTCCCTTTTGCCCATCCCAGATTGTGGCCCAGATATTAATGCTTCGATTTGGTACTGAGTGTTTTTCTTTAAAACAGCTGCAGAGTCAAACAGAACTTCAAATCCATGATAGCTGTTACTTTTGTATTTCAAAAGCTTTGAAGAATATGTTCCTGTTTTGGACACTATAGTTGAATTATTACTAGTATCCTTCACCTCCAATGTTACTGTGTATCTTTTGTTTTCACTGCCCACAATGCAGAGTCCATGCAATGTGATGTCTTTGTCCACAGCAAAACCAAGAAAGTCTTTGTTCCCACTACTGTAATCCCAACCGGCCACAAACACCGTCTGAAATCTGACACATCGGTGAATAACTCTAGCTCGTCTCCGGGTCGCTGAAAACCCCACAGGAGCAGTCAAATTTGAACTGTAAAACGTAAAACAGAGGAGCACTTCGTCTGGAGTAAGAATTTTTGTTTTAAGTACAACATCTGCAAAATCCTTTTGTTTCATCACTGGGAACCGTATTGCTTTAATTATTTCTTCGCCAAGAATTCTTCTTTTCACTTCACCACCAGGTGCTAAATATTGTTTTTGGCATTGTTTTGTTGCCCACAGATCAACAGCTTTAAACAACTCGACCTCTTTAATCGTCAGAGTGGCTCTTGAGACTATTGCTTTAAGTAAGGGCCTCTCAATGGTCTCAAATCCATCCGATTTCACAACCACCTCTGTCTGATCCTCGATCACTTTCCAACATCGATCAACGAGGCTTTTCTCTTCATATCTTTGTGCAGTTGGCAGGATGCTGAAAACATTCGACGGATCTAACTCATCTTGCAGATATTTCGTGCATTTTTCAGCGAGTGAAGGCATCATGTATTTCTTTGCCAAGTATAACACTCCCATCACATTACTTCCGCTTAAATTCACTTCGTCGCTGTACATGAAACGAAACAACTCCAACAGACTCTCGTACTCACAGTCAGGCAGTTCAATAGAGCCTCTAGTCTCCGCTAGATCACCGTAAAACATGGCTTCAAACACAGGACTGCCAATCGACAGCACAAACTTGTGAGCTGGAATCACTTGCTTACTTTCACTTTCGCTCTTTCGAACCACAAACTTCATATCGCTCAAACGATCGTTGTTGAACATGAACTTGGCTCTTTCTCTGACGGTGGGTCTTGTTGCTTGCCAGTTTGTTTCGACAGACATATTTTTTTTAGCGGGACCAGTGCAGAAAGTCAAGATATTCCGTTTACTTTGCCGCTACGTTATACAAGCACTCACCAACAGCACCCAAGCAGCAAAATAATGATTTTGTAGACTCTATTTAGGGTACGCCCTAGGGCGGGGACGGCAATCGCTAGACTGTCTACAGACCGATTTATTTTTAGCCCAGCGTGAGCGAAGCGAACCCGTGCCAGTGCGAACGCGTAGCGCGAGAACGAGCCCCTAGGGCGACAGAAAAAATAAATAGGGTCTGTGGACTTCTTTCTAAAAAAGTGAATTTAGGTTTTTCCTGAAAAAGAAAAATGCCATTGGCTAAAAGACGATTAAACAGTCATCAACATGTCAACGGCCATCAGTCGCGCGTCATGTAATTAACAACAGACTGTTTTAGCAACAGGACGCGATGGCCAGAGGACGCGTCATTTGACCGCGTATGAGGACGGGAGTACTGGGGCAGAACGCGCGCAGTGAAAAGCGCGGGAAATCCAAGACGCGGATGTTGGTCTTGTTTTCATCATGGCGAACGGAGGTCTTCGAAGCGTTAGAGAGGCATTACTTTTTGCATATCAAGCCAATGTTATTGACGCCGTGGAATTTGCTGTATTATACGAAGAAAACAAGTCCAGAGAATTGTTTCCCTACTGGAAATTTGAGAAATTTGACTTCGATAACTGGGATGATGCCGAGTGCAGAACAGAATTAAGATTCAACAAAGCTGACATCTACTCGTTATTGGAAGTTTTAGGTTTACCAGACACGTTCATTTGTTCACAGAGAACTGTATGTTCTAAACTTGAAGGCTTGTGCATTCTTTTAAAACGGCTCGCTTTTCCATGCAGGTACACTGACATGGTTCCGCGCTTTGGCAGAAATCCGACGGAATTGTGCCTTATTTTCAACACAGTATTAAATTACGTATACGCCACACATCACCATCGTCTCGAGTCTTGGAATCAGCCATTTCTTCAGCCTCAAATACTACGGCGCTATGCAGCAAGCATCCACAATCGAGGGGCTCCATTGCATAACTGTTTTGGTTTTGTTGATGGGACTCTTTGCAGAATAGCAAGGCCTCAAAACAATCAACGCATAGTATACAATGGACACAAACGTGTCCATGCTATAAAATTTCAAAGCATTGTGACCCCAAATGGCCTTATCGCTAATTTAGCTGGGCCATTTGAAGGACGAAGGCACGATAGCACGATGCTACACGAATCAGGAATGTTAAGGGAACTGCAAAGGGTTGCTTGGGATCATGGTCAACCCTTATGCTTGTATGGGGACCCAGCTTACCCCCTAGGAATTCATTTGCAAGCTCCATTTAGAGATGCACATTTGACGCCTCAAATGCAGAGATTCAATGAAGCGATGAGTGAAGTCAGGATATCTGTGGAGTGGATATTCGGAAACATTCAAAACTATTACAAGTTTGTTGACTTTAAAAAGCAACTTAAAATTGGCCTAAGTCCAGTGGGGAAAATATACCTAGTTTGTGGTATTCTCCAGAATGCCCATACATGCATCTATGGGAATATTGTGTCTGAATATTTCAATTTTGATCCTCCTAGTCTCCAAGACTATTTCTGGTAATCTACACGGAATAGTAACTGAGCAATACATTATGCATTTTATAACAACAACCTCGTTTATTAATTAACTTTTTAAATTTACATAACAGCCGCCTGAAAATTAAAGGGACTGAAACATGGAATGTATTGATCAAACGTTGATTAAAAGTTACAGAATAAAAAACAGTTTCACCAAACAATATCACTGCTTGTCTTTAAAGACTTGTCCAAACATAAGCTGCATTTGCTGTTGCTGCTGCTGCATCATGGCCATGAGTTGCTGTTGTATCATGTTCTGTTGCTGCTGTTGTTGCTGTTGACTTTCTATCTGCATTTGGAGTTGCTTTTGAAGTAGACCCATCTGCTCATTTCTTTCTCTTCTCTCTTTCTCTCTTTGTTCCTTCTGTTCTTCCATCTCTTTCTCTTTTAATTTTGCATCCAGTGCAGTTTTTTCAGCCAGCCAAGACATAGTGTCCACTCCAGATCTTCTCTTCTTTTTTTCCTTGACTTCTTCTTCTACTTCGGCTTGTCCGCGTTTCTTGCTTTCAGCCATGGTCTCCATGGCCTGTTTTCTTATTTCTAAGGCCTTTTCTCGTTCAGCATTTACACTTTTCTTTGCGTTCTCCACTTCCGTTTCTGTTTTTCTGTCAGACTCTTCACTCAGGCTTATGAGTTCTTCCATTAACATTTCATATTCAGTTAGTTCTCCGCCTCCAAGCCCTGAGCCTTTCAGCTCTTCAGTCATCCTTGCCTTGTACCTCTTTGAGAGCAAAGTAAATCTATCTCTCACGCCCCTGGCAGCCACTGCGTCAAATAGATCCTTGTGGCAGTTTAAGTTGTTTGCAATTACTTGCCAAACGCCACCTCTTTCCCGACTTCCAGCTTTGTACTGAAAAATTCCTTGTCCTCCCATTTCCTTTAACAACATAACGTCTTTCTCCTCTGTCCAATTCATCACAGGTCTGTGCAAGGAAAAATAGCTTACTTTAGTTTCACTTTGACAAAACAATGATCAAGCAATAACATGCCAGGGTAATTGGTAATTGGCAAAATCCAATTCTATACAGTTTTTGCATTTATGTTTGATTTTAAGATTTATTGAAAGCGTGGTAGCTTTTAGCACGTAAAATGCGAGCGAACAAACAGAAACCAACACCGAATACAACTCGCATGTCAATACCCTTAAACTTATTAAACCATTTTCCTTCAGTTAAGCTTACTTATATTTTTTGCAATTTGGTAAAAAAACTACCTGATAAACGTGAAAGTTAATATTTAACAATTTTCTAGCCATGTGCATCATTTACGGCTTTCAGATCCAAAGCCATATTCTATATACGGTAGTTATGTAACAAACTTCAGTTCGATAAGCTTAAAAAAATTTAAGATTTCTAGTAACGAGCAGTAAGCTTATAAGTGTTAAAATGTAGTAAGTTGTAACTGGTTCTCCAAGTTATGAATAAACATTTTAAAATTCGAATTTACTTACTTCTTATGTGCATCAGCCATTTCCAACCTGAAATACGATAGATAGTGCAATTCATTAGCATAAAAGCCTGCTAAAAAATTCACGGCGAGGAAACACTTGTACACTGTAAGCTTCACTGGAGCACCGAAAAATATGCTTTGTTGTGATAAAATGTTTTGGCGATTTTAAACGAACAAAACCGAGAAAAATACTACTGTTAGACTTCCCCGAGATCATGTAAGCTAAACAAATCGAAATTATTTGTTAGGAAGTTAATTTAAAGCCTCTTACCTAGCTTTTTCTTCGACGTTCTCTCGCCGACGGCAAAATGGCTGATCTCACGTCCTCAACACGGCTTGACAAAATGAGGACGCGCCAAAACTGCTAGTTTCCAGTCCCTTTAACCGAGCGCGACGTCCTCACCTGACGTCCCGTCCTGTTGCTAAAACAGCCTAACAACTGCCATCACTTCGAGGCGCTCACCACGACACTTTGCAATTTGCATAATCACACGAAATCGACATATAAACAAACTTGTTTCTGTCAGTTTCTCTGAAACTTTGGTTTTTGATCAGCGATGAACAAAGTAGATCATGGAGCGTTTGCTGGACGAGTGTGTTGAAAAGTATACTGGTATTCCTGCCCTTAAAGAAGAACAGAAAGAAGCTATTTTAAGCTTGCTCGAGGCGAAGGACGTCGTCGCCATTCTTCCCACTGGTTTCGGGAAAAGTCTAATTTATCAGTTGTTTTCGTCTGCAAAACAGCAACAAAAGTAATGTTGTGGTACTGGTTGATCTCTCTTCATTTTCTAAAACAACGAACCCAATATCGCTCAAAACGTCCGCCAACTTGCGTCTGGTTTCGTTTCGTTTCGCAAAGTACCATAAGCCGTGATAATATTAAATACGGTAGTTATTGCCTATCACAGAATAGGTTCGCGAATGTGATCAAGTTGTGTATACCCTTTTATTAAATTGTAATACGAAACAGACGCGGTGGCTTACGAGAGCTTAAAAAAGGTCGGAAAAAAACAGTTGGTAATTCTCATAAGTGGTCGCGATCGTTACGATCGCTAGCGAAAGCGGTCGCTTACGAGAACTTTTAATTACAGATTTTGAGTGACAATTAACGAGGTTTCACAATGGTGGTCATACATGTAACTAGAGCTTGGTCGCTTACGAGAGCAGTCGCAAGGAGAGCTTCGACTGTAGTTCTAGTTGCAATTACAGCAAAAAAAAAACAACAACAACAAGAAGCCGTACACAGCTTGAACTTGTGGCCCGACTTGTGGCGTCTTCAACCCATTTCAGTATTGACCCCCGAGTGTTTTGAGTGCTTTTTCACGGAGAAACATCAAATCATGCGGTCTTAAAAGAATGACTACACTACATTCAGTAGCCGACACTTATGCACTTGAAACCTCGATCGCAAATGGCAACTTATATTAAACGCAAAACTTGCCGGAACAAAAATCCCACAGCAATAGGCGGGAAACGCAATATCAAACGGTCCTATCCATCCATGAACGCCTTGCATTGTCTTGAAAACTTGTACACTGTAATTCATCCTTCTGCTTCTCAAGTCAACACACGGAGAGATTGTGCGGTATGAACTTCATGGCTGTAAGCCATATAGTCGCCTTGCATTGTCTTGAAAACTTGTACGCTGTAATTTCAAGTCAACAAACGGAGATATTTTGCCGCCATCTTGAAATCAAGAGCGATTCACCTTGGATTTGCTTGGGTGCCGTTATCCCCCCGTTCGGCTCACTCCATGAACGGTTGTTATGCAATCACGTTCATGGACTCCTCCCTGGAATTGTTGCAACAAATGAAAAATTCAATATATTTTTAAAGACTCAGCTTTAGAATTCGTAGCAGAACAGAAACAACAACTACGTCAAATTAATTGACACTAATGTCTTTCATTCTTTCACAGAAATCCGCTATTTCGTTTCTTTGTGGTTAATATTCAGCTTACTGTCAAATAAGGCTTCTCGTGATTCTACAAAAGCTAAACATAACTGTCTAAGGCCCCGTTTACACGGGTCCGGACAAATTTTTGCACGGACGAATTTTGTTCCTAGACCACGTGTTTACATGGATCCGTGCAAATTCTGTTACAGATTGCAGTGGTGTTTACACGGAAACTTGCACACTTAGCCGTTCAAAAATTCGTCCAGTTCCGCCGGTCCCGTGTAAACGCAAGGTGGAACCGTGCAAGTTTTTGTTCGTGTAAAAATTTGTCCGGACCCGTGTAAACGGGGCCTAAATTACACTGGATAAAAAATGCAATGTTAATACCCTGCTCTGCGTGCCGCACGGAACATAAAATCGCATGGATCCAGAAAACACGCGAAGCACAAAATAACCGCACTTTAAGCTTCTTTGTGCTGAGCTTGCTAAATTCTTGGAATTTTGTGCTTGAATGTTGTGTCATGTTCGTTCTTAATAGTGGTGCATGTGCATTTTTATGCACCAGTTGTGCTTTCTTTCGGAGGTGCATGTTTGTGGTGGCGATGTTTTGGTTGCTTAATATATATTTCTTTGCCGAATTTTTCTTGAACATAAACTGTGTTATATGTCGCATCAATATGGAACTAGACTGCTAGCTGTCCCTTTTCAATCGAGCGGGCGAGCTCAAACGGTCAGTGCCATTTTTAACGGTCGATGCCATTCCTAATGGTCGTTGCCATTACTGCTTTCGCATATTTGCTCGCCCGCTCGACTATCCAGAGGGGTGCTGCTAGCAGTCTAATATGAAACATTTTGCCACTTGCCATTTTGAATGTTAGTGGTCCTGTTTTGCTTAAAATTGTTCTATTAGTGCTCGAAGAGTGAGATGAAGAGTAAAAATGCGTGTCTTGGGCTGCAATTTGCCAGGATGGAAATGGATTGCAACTTGAAAAAATTGGACTAATTGTTTCAGTTTATTGCCTTGTGCCTTAGACAACTTGCTAAAACTCGGATTATGTTTTTCTCTCTTCCAAAAACATTCCCTTGATATTTTCCTTTTAGTGTTAACAAGCATTTCGTGTTTGACAAAGGTACTTAGTTTTAATGTGGAGCAATTTTAATTTGACCCAAAAACGTAAAAATCTGCATGATGCAGTTCCTAAACCACCTCAGCCACTCATGAAACTTGCACGCCTCTTTCGGCCGATCACCGGCCTTTGGCCAGCCCGACTCACGAAAGCGTGCCGCGAGAGAACATCTTGCTTATTCTCTCTTCTAAAATTCACTGGATATCTTCCTCAGCATTTCGTGTTGGGCAAAGGTACTTATAGTTTTAATGTGGGGCAGTTTTTAACTACCTCAGTAGCCCACTATCCGTGCCGCCCATAACATGGGTTCGTATCTGTTTCAGTAACCCACTATCCCTGCCGCCCATGTTTCAGCGTTTACCTTCTGTTTGGTACATATCATCTTTGGGTTTAAAATAACATACAATGTCCAAATTTTTGTCCTCCGGTCTACAAGACTATAATAAGGATTGAAACGTTTAGAAACATTCCGCTTCTCCCTCCTCCAACAAAAAGCCAGAATGATTTCCATTTCGGTTTGTAAAGCAAAATAGCTGGAATTTGCGGTCAATTGTTCTCATTGTAGATTTTCCTTGTAAACAAATATATAATCACTTTAAATGCCAAAATGTGGAATTTTTATTTATAGAATCAAAAGTTGTAACTGTTTTAATTACATTAGCCTCTTCCAGGCGTTTAGATTGTGGGGAGTAGCGAAAAGCGGCGCGTGGCGCTATAGGGTTGGCGCGAGGAAAAACTGGGAGAGAGGCGAAGAAACGCGTTCTTTCGCCTCTCTCTCCCCAGCCTCCCCTCGTTTTTTCTCTTGCGCCCAATTTTTCTTTCGCGCGCCACAAACTTAACGCCTGGAACAGGCTATGATTACATGAGCAGAAATTTGATGGTTGCTATAAAGAAAGTCTCGGCCACTCGTAATTGTAACTGTTTTAAGGCGGGGGTACACCCGAATTTGAGTGAAATTTGAAGAGGTTTAAAGAAGGGATAGAAGAAAGAAAATGATTTTTGGAACACCAACAGACAGTCGATACCCACGTAAGAGCACCCCAGGTTGCTAGTGGACTAACTTGGTATCCGTCTATTAATTATTAACTACAAATTCTAATTTTAAAACTTCACTAAATCTTCAACATTTCTTATTCTCTAAATTTTACCAATCCTTTGAGAAAAACTATTTCCTCCCAAACATACCCAAAAATCACCCAAAAATTTACAAAACACCCCATAACATAGGTTTATGTTTTAAGCATAGAGGTTTTGGATTGCTTGAAACGTGAACGAGATATTTCCATTAAAGCCATGTCAAGTGGCGGAAAAGTGGCGTTTAGGTTAACCCTCGCCTTAATTGCGGAATTTACAAAACCATGGAACCCACACCTGTTGTGTTTGAATTTTTCTGAAGAAAAAAATCGATTATTCCTCGGGACAGGAGCTGTTCTCATGCTCATCTAGGGAGTCATCCTCCACGTACAAATTCCAACCACACCTTTCACTCCAGTGTAAGGCCACGCCCAATTCAACAAGCGTAATGATAGCCATTTTTGGCTAAATGAATATGGAGACACACTGATAGTGTGAACTCAACACGATACAGCAAGACAACGCAGTTTTTATCTGACTAATATATACTAACGTATACATTGTCTTGTCTGACAAATATAGACGTAGAAAAAAAAACACGAAAGGAAGCGATATAAAATTTAGTACAAATAGAAAAATTTAGTACATCCGGTTATTCTGTTATTCGTCCACATTCAGAGTGATATTTTCGCGTGCGTAACAGTAAAATGATTAAACGCTACAAAGAACTATTTGCGGTCGACGAGAGGAGACCGCGAGTCTAATTTTGTGTATAGCAAAAAAAATTGAGATTTTTCTCTGTTTATCCAATTACCATTATCCAATTATCCAATTACCTCGCTTTCAAATTTGGCAGCCTCGTTTTCACGTAAGATAATGCGGTGACTCGAGGATCGAAGTGATTAAGTTCAACATCTGCCGCCATATTTCTATCCTTTTATTAGTGAATAACCGTTAACTGAAAACGCGCGTCAGCTATTTAAATAGTTCCGAAAACTCGCCCATGAAGTATCGACTCACGTGGTAATGCTCTACGAAGAACTTCAACATCTGACGCCATACTGCAATTATCAGTTGAGTAATGCACGAGCGAAGTTTGGTGAGAAAGTTTTGCAGTCAAACCTACGTTGTTGTCAAGGGTAACTTGCTACATTTGCAACATTTACTTGTCTGTTCTTGACGTTTTCAATGAAAAATGTTATTTAGGCGCTTTTGAAACTGAAAATACAGACGTTTCGGGACTTCCGTCTCTTCATCAGTGAATAGCCGTTAATAGAAAACGCGCGTCAGCTATTTAAATAGTTCCAAATGTCGTAATATCGCAACATTTCAGCGCGCGGAAAAAGTCTAAATAAAATTGAAGTCAATGTTCATGCCGTGTGCTTGGAGTGTTTGGTATTTGAAAATCGCTCACTCTGCTCGTCTTACCGTAGTATTTTTCACTCACGGACAGTTGTGTTCTCTACGTTATCAGTAACAAAATGCGCGAAATAACTGATGACGTCCGCGACAGTCATTTAATTAATTAATTAATTAATTAATTGGAAACGTAACACAATTAATTGGACTTGACTTGACAACAACGTAGTTTTAGCAATCAACAAGTCCAGGAACTGCTGAAAAGCCTGAGCATGACGATAAATGCTAGCACTGTTAGTGAAGCAGACATAACACTTGCAATACTGCATGCAAGCAAACCGATCAAACTGTAACATACGACTCCGATACTAAAAAAGTCCAAGGTATTACAAATTGAGTATCGAAAACACTACTACGTGAATTGTTGTATTACTCTGTTGTATATAATATACTGTTGTATATCTGTTCTGAATCTTTCACCTAACTATTGCAGATGTACTGTTGTGATTAAAGTTCAATTTAAGTTACAGCTGAAATAGACTTATTTTAATTTCTTTAACTTCAGTTTAGACTCACAATACCATATTTTACTTTGAATCACTAGAGACTACCTCAAATCTTCAGCAAACAACTAAACTAAACATGATTCCTCTTATTTCCTTTTATTGCGCCCAATATAAAACGACCTTATTCATTTTGAAAACCCTTGAAGAGGTAAAGTATAGAAAACGGTAGTCTTGAACTATCAAAAATGACCTTTTCATGGTGTCTCGAAAAAAAACACACCAAACGTTGCCTTGATTTACTTATTCTAACGCCAGTAAACAACAGGGTTGATTATGTTCATTCCAAAACTACACTGCAGGATTACAGTGTTTTTACTGTGAATGGCGTCCTATTTGGTATAGAAGATATATCAAAGGAGTACCTTTTTCCCAAAAATATTATATAAAAGGGTAACGGTTCAGACCTCGGGGCGGAACCTCCAGGCAATCACCCCCTCTATTCCAATAGCTCCTACACAAAAGTAGTCATGCAACATGCCCTTGTACCCCCTCTCTAACCATTTCTCCTTTCCAGGCCAAAACAGGGCTAACTTGTAGTCTAAAGTGTACAACCACTCAGATAAGGGGGAAGGGGGGATAGTTTCTGCCTAGCACCGAACTTACTCCTCTAACAAAAAAAGACTTCCCTTCGAACGCACTTATAATCCCTGATACTACTAGTTATAAGTATCGTTTGGGTCAAAACAATACTACTTTTGTGGATTGTGATAAAACAGGCCGAAATGTAACTATGAAATTATGATCACGATTGTTTGTTACTTAGATTGAAAGCTATCGAAATTCCCGTGTGCAAATGTACCACCTTTTTTACTCGACCTTCCTGCTTTAGTCAAAAGCTAGAGTTTTGTGACCTTGACCTTCAGTCAGCGGGGATGCGCCGACCGAATCGTTGTCTTAATTTATTTTAAAATTACCAACATATTCGTTTTAGGTTAAGTCCAAGGAATCATTGCCTCTGCACTTATAAACTGATTTATCGGTACAGTTGATCATCAGTTCCGATAACGGGTGTAAAGAAAAAGATGAAAAACGAGAAAAGCAAGAAGGACGACAATGAGACCAAACGAACAAAACGGCCAAAAAAAAAAACAATCGCCGATTTTTTTTTTACAGTTTCTTTTTCCTGGCTTGCAGATAACGACAAAACAATTAGCGCGTGTACCGCTGTAATTTCTATTGTTCGCCTTTAGATTCAGCACCCCCGGTGCCGGGGTCTTTTCTCACTCGCTCGTCTCTCTCATATTACAGTGGAACCTCGATTTAACGAACCTCTATTTAACGAAGTCCTCGATATAACGAACGACATTCTATGTCCCGGCCAAAGTTACAGTAAAATGTATGCAATAGAACCTCGATATAACGAATTCCTCGATATAACGAACATAATCCGGAAGCCCAAACGTAAAATTTACCTCGATATAACGAATCGCTACTCTGAAAGTGTCGTTTTTTGTAAACAAAAGCTGCGCGTCTACTCAAAAGTGAAAATAATTGCTACTGAAAGCCACCATGCTTAATCATGGAATTGCATCTCAAAACGCGGCACTTCTGGGCGACGAAAATTGCATTGAATTGCGTGACAGAAGTCACCTGTGTTACAAATCAATCATTAACTGTGACCTCGATATAACGAACATTTTGGTCGTTTCCCCTCAAGTTCGTTATATCGGGATTTTCGATATAACGAACCCTCGATTTAACGAACAAATTTGGCCGGTCCCCAGCGACTTCGTTAAATCGAGGTTCCACTGTACACGCCTCTTATGCCGTCTCTTATATTTCCCTGGGTGCCGGGGCTTTTCACGCTCTCTCATCTCTCTCATATTACTCGCCTCTTATGAGCTTCTGCCTGAGAGACCGGGGCAGACTTGGAAATGAAGGTTGGCCGATTTCGCTTAAAATTAGTACACAAAGTCGTTATGTGGAATTATGTAATATGCCAAAGTTTCAGCTTCAACGACCTTTTTTAAGCCGAGTTTTGGATATCAGCCCCTCAGGGGTCCTGAGAGGCTGATTTTCAATGCAATTTTGACCACTTTTCAATCTCCCTTTTAGCAACGTACAATTGATTTCAGACAAAACCGAAACCAAATTTGTAATGCCTTATCCTTAGGCTTCTATGGGTAAAACTATTGGCTTATAGGAATATTTCGTTAGCCTCAGGCTGTTATCACAATTTGGTCCTATTTGAAGCATATTGGGAGCAACCGGAAATGGCCATTTTTTCAGATCGTATAATTTCATGCCCATGTTTTATATCGTCAAGTCTTAGCATCCCTGCAAAGTTCAGCCCTTTGTTTAGTAATACCAAGAAAAAATACTAAGGTTGAGGCTTTTTTACTAAGGAAAAACTTACGAGAAGATGACTAAGCAGGCCACTTCCGGTAAAAGTTTCAACAAAGGTTGTCAATATTAATCAGCCATTTAATTTCGATTAATACTTTTCTTGCTTCTAAGTTATGATTTAGAGACTCTGAAGTTAATTGTAACCGAAATGACTTGCCGTTAATTAGAAATTTTCATGTGATTTTTTTAGGACAGACCAGATTTTGGTCCGGCAACGGTTATAAATTTCTGAGCCGAAGTCTTGAAAATTAAGGATAATGGAGCTGCTGTAAAAAAAAAGATATATATATATATATATATATATATATATATATATATATATATATATATACCTAACAACCCATCTCCTGCCGGTTAATCTTAGTGCACCATTGCATCTTTTTTGTCAAAACTGCAATATTAAGTTTATCTTTTTCATTCAACCCGTTCCACGTAACAAGTCTGTGGCCCCGGGTAATGAAACGCTAATCAATCAGGAAATATGCCAAGCTGTAATTTGTGGTCCCATTTTCGTCTCCTTCATACTGCAGAGAATGATTATGTATAGAACTTGCACGAGAACTTGAAAAACGAGTGGATATGATTTGTTTTACGGATTATTTATTCATACCCAGTCCCCCAGTGCAAACGGTCCGGTTATTAGACGGGTCCGTTTTAGTCGCCAAGCCGCTAAACTGTTTGACCAAATTGCCAGAGGATTACTCATGGGGGCAAACTTCTCCTTTCTCTATCGGGATTTTCCTTTTATTGCCAGTTTCCTAGTCAGCACAGATCCATGATGGCAATCAGACTTAATCGGTGCACTGCATATATATCCAAAGATAGGACGGGGGTGGAGTGGATTTTCCTTCAAATGCTACTGCTTTGGCAACTTGGGAAATGCAATATTTCAGCTTTCCTGGAGCACTTAAGGACTTGTTGTTTTTGTTTTGTTTTTTAATCGCACCCCTAGCTGTAGATCAGATTAAAAAGTAATTGTTGACGGACTTACACTGAATTGCTGACCCTTAACTCCGGTTTCCGTAATAAGAAGCAAACTAGAAGCGATAATCCCCCTGGACGGCCATTATGCTTGCTGTAGGTGGTAAAGTAAGTCGTCACAAGGCCCATTGCCTCATATCTGCTGGAGCTTAAATTGGTTATTGCTCCTCTTCCCTAGACAGAATGATAATCACCGGCGCCCATTTATACTTCTGTGTGGAGAGAGGCCCTGTTATAGAAGGCACGACGACATGGCAACGCCCTAGTAACCAGGACAGCTCGATCCGGAGTCCAGCCCGCTAACCGGCATTAGGCCGCTGCGATATGCGTAAGGCAGTTGCTTTTGTGTAGAATCCGAATGCATTACTGCGTTACATGTATACTTTAATCTGTGGTAAATCGACAAAATCCAACAGCGAAAAAATATATAGCCAGCACTTTTAAAAGAAAGTGGACACCTTGCTGGCTGTTTTGTTTATTTACAAGAAAAGAAACTACCTGCGATCAATTAATTAAACTAATTAAATCTTTTCAGTTTGTAAGTGAATTTGTTTCATTTGCGTGCGCTGGAAAGGTAGAGGAGCGAAAGTCTGGATTCTACAATTTAGTCTCCTGGAAAATTAAAAACATGAGTATACGGTGTACCTTTTGGAAAGAAGATGACATATGTGAGGCACGAGATAACAAGCCGTCAGAGCCTGCTGTGACTCTCCCATGATCGAGATGTCACCCACCTGCTGATCAAAGTGGGCGCTGGTGGTAATAAACTGACCGCGTCCCACAGAGTTGACAATTTCCCTGAATGGAAGTTAATTCTTAACCAAGCTGGCTTGCTTGGCGTTACAGAGGATGAATTAAAGATGACTGTGATTTGCCCACGTCACCCGTTTGCGTGACCAAAGTGGGCCATGTCAACACCCTTTCCAACAAGGAGAAAAAACGAAATTGAAGAAACCGAAGAAGGTTGCCGCTGACGTTTCAGATAGCTTATTTCAGGAGTTCGGCATTGTGATACCTATTGCATCCCGTAAGTATCCTAGCGGAGAGTGACTTCATGCATGCTCATTAGACATAAAATTATTTTGCACTTTCAAAGATTTTTTTACGCGCGCTGTTTTACGAGGAGCGCTGTTACAAGTTCTGAGGCAAGGTTGGACATCAAAGCGGGAGGGTTCTGGGCAAGAGGAGTTACGGCATTTTTTGATGTCAGAGTTACGCACGTCAACTCCAGTTGTTACCAAAGCAAGCCAACATCGGAAGTGTTCAAGGAGCAAGAAGAAGAGAAGAAGCGCAAGTACCAGCAGCGGGTGTTAGATGTAGAAATGGGTTCGTTTACACCTTTAGTGTTTGGAACCAATGGCGGAATGGGAAAGGAGTGTCAGCGGTTCTTAAAGCATCTCGCAGACAGGATAGCTCAGAAAGATACCGAGCCTTATCATATTGTAATCATTTGGCTCAGGACACAGATTTCGTTTGAACTCTTAAGATCGGTACATGCATGCGTTAGAGGTTCGCGAACGCCGTTTCGTAGCAAGATAGAGCAATCCTTAGACTGTAAAATAAATGTAGCTAGTGCGGATATTTGAAATACACGGTTTATATGCTTTTATACTCAGGGCGTTTTATGGACACTGGTTTAGCCGTCATTAGTATAATTCGATTGTATAATTTTAATATCTCTGCATCATGGAATTTGTAATTTTATAGAATTTTGAATTTTTATTATCAATCATTTCTATTTTTATTTATGTAATTAAGATATTTTTTAAATTGTTAATAAAGCTTTTATATTATTTTTTTACGCGCTTCAATATTCTAACCTATTCATATTTATTTTTATTTCATTTTCTCCAAGCCATATGCAAAGCCTGTTTCGACCAAAACAAACCTGAAGTGGCCAGAGCGCTGAACAACAGTTCCGAGGTAATGTAAACATGCGAAACCAAAAGAAAAAGGTCACGTACGCGATGTAGTCGTATTATATTTTTAACTGAAGAACGTGTTGTAAATAATAACTTGTTTTGGAAAAACGGTTTATCCTGGTTGTACTTCAATCATATTAAGTTAATACATTTCAGTTATTTGTATTCATTAGGGACGGACCATTAGATTTTTGAGGGGGGGGGGGGGGGGGGGGGGGGGGGGGGGGGGGGGGGGGGGGGGTTGGTGCAGGATATTTTTTTCTACGCTTGAGACTGTGCAGGATTTTTCTTTTTGCCATGATTTGCTTGCATGATATTTTTTTTGCGAGTCTATATGTTTTAATGCCTGACACATATACGTGTTAGGAATACTAGAAAGGCCATACTAGAGACAGGAGTACCATAGCAAGTCAGATCTGATGTAACAGCAGCTTGATAGCATGAAACCTGGCCGCGGTATTGTATCTGCCCCTACAATTTTCTTTACACCAGCCCCCTGTTGATGTCGCTTCGACAGCCCATCGTAGTACATCCAACCATCTTACAATTACAGGGGTGGCGCCGGAAATATAATGTTGGTGGGGCGAATCTCCTGTGCCGAGCGCCGAAGGCGCGAACTTGTAGGGGGTCCGGGGGCATGCTCCCCCGGAAAAGTTTTGAAATGAAACTCTCTGAAATGCTATTTCCAGCGTTCCTGAGACCGGAGAAACAGTTTCCAAGGCCAGCTTTGAGTTCAGTTTAATTCTCATGAAAAGTACATGTACACGAAACACTTTCTGAAACTTGGGTGTAACTCCATTTTGGTTGTTTGTTCAAAGTAAATTCGACTGTCACTCGAATATTCTCTGTCAATTCTTTTCAGTATGGGAAGGCTTTGGAAACGATTTTCCAAAGCGATTTTCTCTGTCATTAGAGGCAGAAAGAAACTGATTTCCAATATCAGCCATGTTCAACTTGTCAGTTAATGCAATGTCTGGATAATGCAATGATTTAATCTTTCTTGTGACATAGTTTGTTCGTAGATATGTCTTGAGCCTTCTTAGGGCAGAGGCCGAGCGCTAACTCACAGCATTGATGGATTTGTTTGATGGATTTGTCTGTAGCTGGAGTCCGATAGCTGACGTCCGAGTAACTCAAGGGGTATTGAAATGCTTGGTTCACAATATCTAATCTCCAGTCTAAAGTCAGTCACAATATCTCCGATGCTAAAATTGTAGGCTTTTGATTAATTAACGGAATATTTATTTTGCAAACTCTAATGCATTAAAGCGCCCCGCCATCAGATCTGGTCAAAGGATGTTGCTACACTATTCATCTCTGCCCACCGCCATTTTGGGCTGTCGAAAGTTGGTGGGGCAAATGCCCCACCTGCCCCACCGGTAGCGCCGCCCCTGCAATTACAAGCTTGTTGTACAACACATAAACAAAGTATTTCTCATCCATTGAGATATACATGTACCTTCAATGCCACTGTACAACTATAAAAGAGCCATTCCTTGTGTCAGAAAATATCTTACATGCTTATGAAATCAGCTAGAAAGCCTACAAAGAAACACAACTTACGTCGGGTCAAAAATAAACCATTGTTATTGGCTAAACTAAACAAGCCAATGAAAAGATAGAACATTTGATCCTCCCCAAGTGCATATAAGTCGCTAACATTCTACAACGTCAGTGTGATTTATTTGTGTTCTGACCATCTGCTTCTGGATATAAAATATTGTTCTAAAAATATAAAGCTTTGCAGGAATTTTTTTTCCTGGGGTTTTTGTTTTGCACGATATTTTTTTTGCAGTTCAAGGCCGTGCTCGAATTTTTTTTTGGTATTTGCCCAACCCCCCCCCCCCCCCCCCCCCCCCCCCCCCCTTCAAAAATCTAATGGTCCGTCCCGTAGGGAAAAATGATTCTTCTTTTCATTGTACAGTCGAACCTCTCCTTACGGACACCTCTCTAATACGGACACCTCTCTATTACGGACAGTTTCCTATGTCCTGACAAAATTCTCACATATTTTCTTTAAAAATGACTTCTATAATACGGACCCTCTCTAATACAGACAACGGACACTAAATCTCGGCCACAGAGACCAAATTCATATAAACTTAACCTCTTTATTACGGACACTCCGGTGATCACGTGATGATAGTTTGAGTAAGTAATACAATTTCCTGTTTGTTGTTACAAACATTTTTGAAAGACGTTTTCAGAATTGTACTTTGTATTACTTTTTCACATGCAGCATTGCGTTGTAGTTCATTTCGTTTTAAAACAGTGATTCGTATACAGTCGAACCTCCTTAATACGGACACCAAAGGGACAGACCAAAGTGTCCGTATTATAGAGGTAGGGATTGTATGAATTTTTGTATCTTAGGGACCAAGAGAACTGTCCGTAATAGAGAGGTGTCCGTATTATGGAGGTGTACCTTATGTAGCTGAGAATTTTACAATGTAGTACACTACTGATAGACAGTGTCTCAATCATCCTGTATATTATTCAATTTAGATGCAGTTAAAAGACGAGTGTGGGCCTGTTTTTAGTTAATGAACAAAAACGGTCAGTGGAGTCTTAAAAGTGACATCATCGTGGTGACCTCTATAATACGGACACCTCTCTAATACGGACACTTTGCTCTGTCCCTTCGGTGTCCGTATTAGAGAGGTTCAACTGTAATTGAATTTGAATGACGAAAGATAACAGAAGTTAATTTATAACGAATTGTACTGTGCTACTTAACTGATCATAAAATTATAAACGTTGACTGTTAAGAATGGATGGACAGCCACAGATTAAACTAGCTATGGAAGCTAGCTTCTGCCTTGTTCAAAACTCAATAAAAACGCTGTGAAAAAAAAATTAGTGTTTTTTGTAAAACATTATTGAAAACAAACACTTGCCGTCTCGCAGTCTGATAGCTTTATCGTGGGAAAAGTGCACCATGAAAAAATTCTTATATTCAAGTAAACGTGATCTGAACCCAAGTTTGAATTTTCCGTACAGATTAAGAGTGCCTTTTCAAAACGATTCGCCCTGTAAAAGTTAAAAACGTTTCCTACGTAAAGTCTGAGAGACAAATTATACTTAACAGACGGGAAAAATTAAGGAGGGGGAGGCGGGTATTGGTGAATTAGGGGCTATTAGGCAAGCTGCAATAAGATCATATACAATGTTTCCATGGTTTGGGGGAGGCAGGTGTATCTCCAAACTTTTGTTTGTTTGTTTTGGTTACCTAATTTTCGCAAGTCAGCCATTAGATCTCTATGGTGGCCCATTAGGGCCATATAGTTTTTTATATCTTTCCTAGTTTTTTCCTAGTTTTATTTCATTTTTTTCTGTTTTTTTCTTTTATTTTCCCGTTTTTTCTTCTTTTTTAATTTTATTTTAATTTTATCTATTTAGTTTTATTTTCTAACTGTTATTATTTTGCAAATAAAATAAAATAAAAAGTAAAAAATAAAAAATAAAATAAAATAAATAGCCGATTTTTATTTTATTTAGAAATAAAAAAAATTGCACGTGGCCCATGAGGGCCAAAGGCCCACAGAGGCCATAGCCCATCAGGCATTTCCGGACTTTAGATATCCTACAATGCATAGACAATAAATTGCGCGGGAAGGACAAAATGGCCGCGAGAGTCAGAAATAGCGATTGGCAAGAAAATCAAAATTTGAGGGATGATTTGATCAAGTAAGTGAGGCAAAATTTGCGCCAAAAGGAGATTTTAGACTTAATTCAAATCAAGTATCCTATGTATGCATGGAGCCCTCGTACTCTCACTCGTCGACTCGAATATTTCGGCATCCAGTTTACGGATTATATTTATAGCGTGGATATTGACGAGGTACGCAAAGCTGTTGAGAAAGAGATGAACGGTCCCGGCAGTCTACTGGGCTACAGAGCTTTGCATCAGAAAATTCGTGAATTTCATGGCTTGAGTGTGCCGGCCCAGAAATCTAGTATATGCCATGATGACAGAGGTGAACCAACAAGGACTCGAAGAAAGAGGATGTGTCGGAAAACCTTAAAGGCCACAGAGAAAGAATGCGTTTACATCAAACGTAAGCAAACCACAACTTTTTTTTTAAGTTTGAAGGTCCGAGTTTAGCTCCTTTATAAGCGTTTTAACTCAAGCAAGACATGCTAAATCCCCCCTACCATAGAGAGGTTAATCAAAGTTATCTTATGTCAGACATGAGCCGAGAAGTCTTCCCCAAAGATCGGACAATAGGTCCAAAATGACGAATCATGGTCAAAGTACAGTTACAGATTACTGTACTTAAAGAGTTTAGGAAAATTAGTTTCCTTTCATCTACTTAGCCTAGAACAAAGAATCTAAAAACTGATACCCCTTTATCCTGCCCCTTTCAAACGTAAATATCTAATGACTGCCCTAAGAGGTATATATCATTAGTGCAGTACCAGGTTCGATAAATCTGATGTGAAGCACTTTTCAATTCTTTATTTGGCTTGTCTCGGTGTAGGATGGTCCCCTCTCACCAGCAAGCAAATCACACTCCATATCGGTGAGCTGGAAGTGTTTTTTGCATGCTTCTTTAATATTTTGGAGCGTGGCTTCGCAATTGAGGGAAACCATGGTCAGTGGACCGATACGTGAATATTTTTGGCACTTGCCTTCAACAGATGAGGAAAGATCGCTTTTGCCAATTACAGTAAAATTAAAAGAGTAAAGGGGTACTAAAGGAATGAAAAAGTGCAAAAAACTTTGTTTGTCACAAGAAACTTGAAAACGTCAATAAAAAAACTGAGAATTAGACGAGAAAACTTAAACCTGGGGTAATTGTGCCTGACAAAGGTTGCCATGGAAACAAGGCAGAGTGCTATAAATAAAGTTTTGTTTGGCTCAACCTTTCCCACCTAACTTAAATACTCACTAAACAACTTGTTTCATTGTATTTTGATTACTTTTCTTGTTATCAACGTTTCTTCCTCACCTTTCATGCAGTCCCTGGGTCGAAACTTAGTACAAATACATAAAATTTAGTTTCAAATCCACATTAGGAAAATTGATTTCTAGCTTATGGTTTGCAAATATATATTTCCTTTAATAATTTACTTTGAAATCATTGATTGTTTGTTAAATGTGCGATTGGTGTCTAAAAAACTCTCCTAATAAGGAATTAAGACTTTGACCGGAAGTGCGTAGTAGGTAATTTCTCTTAAAGTGTTTCGTAGTAAAAAAAGCCTCAACCTTAGTATTTTTTTCTTGATATTACTAAACTAAGGGATGAACTTTGCAGGAGTACTAAGACTTGACGATATAAAACATGGGCATGGAAAATATACGATCTGAAAAACAGGCCATTTCCGGTTGCTCCCAATATGCTTCAAATAGGACCAAGTTGTGATAACAGCCACAGCCTAACGAAAACTTCCCATGAGCCAATGTCTTAACCCATAGAAGCCTATGGATAGGGCATTACAAATATGGTTTTGGTTTTGTCTCAAATCAAATGTACTTCGCTAAAAGGGAAATTGAAAAGTGGCCAAAATTGCATTGAAAATCAGCCTCTCGGGACCCCTGAGAGGCTGATATCCAGAACTCGGCTAAAAAACGGTCGTTGAAGCTGAAACTTTGGCACACTACATAAGTCCACACAACGACTTTGCATACCAATTTTAAGCGAAATCGGCCAACCTTCATTTCCAAGTCTGCCCCGGTCTCTCAGGCAGACGCTCTTATGTCTCTTATCGACATCTCAAACCGTGCCGCGAGAGAATATATGGTATACAGGGCTTAGATTAATTCCGAACAAAGCAATATACAACAGGAGAAACCAAATCCGTATGTATCTTTAATATACCTTGTGAATATTATTTACATTGCATTCTTCTTACATCATGCAGATATACCCACCAATTCAATAATCATTGTTATGCGCTGTTCAGTTTAGAATTGTAGAAGAATCTCGTGACTCAAACTCCTGATAGCTCGAAGCTCTCGCTTTCTGTCCGAGAAAAAAAAAACGCTCAAATAAAATTATAAAATATTACTCGCAAGGAAAATGACCCGGGGGATGGGGTACTCCCTGCAATTTAGGATAGGTGTGTGCCGCCAAGGTTCTCAAACCCTGACCCTATTTAAGGGTAGAAAATCGAGATTTGATACCCTTTTTAAGGCCCAATTCGGGCGTGTAGTACAGTTTTAACAGACCATATCTTTTTCGTTTTGCGCGTTGGGGTGGATACTGCAATTTAGTGACCCAATCTAAGGAATATCTAAGGACCTTAATACCAAAAATACAAAAAAGGATACCCTATTTAAGGACTGAGCACCTCAAAAACCCTACCCTATCGGGCGGCACATACCTATATAGCGTATATAAGGGAGTACCCCCCCTCCCCCGGGGGAAATGACAACGCATACAAAACGGATAAAAAAGCGAATAAAATTTTAAGCCAGGCAATCCCACAAAATCAAACATTTATTAGAGATAGTAACACTTCGCATTTCATTGTAAAGCCAGCCCGTTCTAGGGTTAGTCGACTAAAGATTGTATTATACCCAAAAAACGATGTCTAGCTTGCAACGACATTGAGTTCGCTTCTTTTTAAAAGAGATGGTAAAATTGGAATCTTAAACCCTTCCACTCCCAGAGTCAATTATGGAAACTAACGTAGTTCTAACTTCTGAGTCTGTGGACGAAAACCTATGGTGTGACCATTCAAACGAAACCTCTTTGGCAGTACTTTTGCTAGCCTGCGCGCAGACGTATCCGATTTCCTTGCTCCCTGCGGAAAACGGACGTCGTCCGTTTTCCGCGGGAGCAAGGAAATCGGATACGTCTACGCACAGGCTATACTTTTGCTGGTACCATTTGTTTTTCAATATTTTACAAAGTGAAATTTTGGAATTTTCTTGGGAGTTAAAGGGTTAGACACTTAAGAATCCCATTCTGAAAGAATTTCACTAAATTTAATTTGCAGCACTAAACAAGTGAACTATAAGTTAACTGAACAGCGGTATATTACTTTCTCATAGCAACGGCCCTAGCAACTATTGTTTACATTAGCCTTTCAAACTCATTAATAATTCATGACGAAAATAGTACAAAGGAAATTATTAATGTTTAATGACTGTTTGGAAATCAGTTGAAACACTCCTCATTTTTGCACCCTTAATTTCTCCTTCTAAATTCATTTTGTTTGAGAAGTATAGCCTGTGAACAGGCTTCTTTTTGGGGAATTGGGTTAGGTTAAAATCGGCGAGCGAAGCGAGCCAAGCGCGGACTGGGGAAGAGGGAAGGGGCGGCGAAGCCTGTGGACTCGCCTTTGATGCCGCCGTTCCATGATACCAGAGTCTGGTATCATGAGCTGATTGGTCAGATCACTTATTGTTGACAGGTATGCGGTGATTGACGACACATGTTGACATCTTAAATGCCTGGCGCCCTATATTTGCATAATTATTCCATTTGCTGGCTCAAATGATAAACAAACAAGGCGACTCTTCGCATGCAATTTTCAGATCTCGATTTTGAGAAAGCTTTGAGCGATTCGTTGCGAAATTTTTCGCATATACCGAGACTTTAATAAGAGCAAAAGCTGTGTCTATAAAAGTCTGTGGCAAAAAAGCAGGATTTTTTTAAATTTTGCCGACTGGATTTACAAAACAGCAACCATGCTGCAGATTATCTGTTGGATGCCAAATCAACAGGGGTTTTTCCTAGCTCCATTGAGACACACCACTCAACTGCAGAACTTACTAAGGAGCTAAAAACTATTGAAATAATTCATGATTTCATTGCAGTGGAATTATAGACTACGGCTTTTTGAGACTCGGATCTAAGATGCCTATTACCGCGTGGCTGGAAACACTACAATCCGCCGAGATCAATAGGTCAATATTATCGAAGAGAACAAATTCATATTAAACTGTGATCTTAAGGCGCAATTCTCTCTGAAGTCTTACTGGGAAAGCTTTATACTTTAGGCTTTTTAAATACTTTTTTGCGAAGAGTGGGAGTCGTGTTTAGCCTATTAATTAACTTGTTGACAATATAATAGCAGGATAATTACTAGGGGGCGGAACGGCGACATCAAAGGCGAGTCCACAGGCTTCGCCGCCCCTTATCTCTTCCCCCAGTCCGCGCTTAACCTAACCCAATTCCCCAAAAAGAAGCCTGTTCACAGGCTAGAGAAGTAATATCAAACATTCAACACAGTATTTCATCAGATTTCCAAACACCTTGAATTTTATCAGAAAAAAAAAACATACAAATAACTTGTTAAGTAGTTACTTGTGTGCACACTATTCAGCAACCCAACAGAAGCGACACCCAAAAGTAAACAACAGTAAAAAACTGTTAAATTGGAAGTTTCAAGACTCTTACCTTTCCGAGTCAACTAAGGGTGATAAACATAACTAAAAAACCTAAACAGAAAATAGGAATTCAGAAAACTGACCGTAGTTATTACATGTACCGTTACTGTCTTAAGTGACCAATTTGCGATTGGAAATGTAAATGTCATACCAGGGCACAGCACAGTACTAGAGCTGCCTTCCCCCTTTCCAGATTGTAGCCCAGATATTAATGCTTCAGTTTGGTACAGAGTGTCAAGTTCCTCGTTACCTATCAGAGTCAACTAAGGGTATAACATTATTTAAAAACCTGAACAGAAAATAGGAATTCAGGAAACTGACCGAAGTAATAACATGTACCATTAGTACTCATGTCTGACCACTCTACAGTTGAAAATGAAAATATTACGCCAGAACACTGCACAATACTAGAGCCACCTTCCCCCTTCCCAGATTGTGGCCCAGATATTAATGCTTCGATTTGGTAGCTAGTGTTTTTCTTTAAAACAGCTGCAGAGTCAAACAAAACTTCATATCCATGATAGCTGATACTTTTGCATTTCAAAAGCTTTGAAGAATATGTTCCTGTTTTGGACACTATAGTTGATTTATTACTAGTATCCTTCACCTCCAATGTTACTGTGTAGCTGTTGTTTTCACTGCCCCAAAAGCAGAGTCCATGCAATGTGATGTCTTTGTCCACAGCAAAACAAAGAATGTCTTTACACCCTTTGTAATTCCAATCGTCCCTGGTAGACAAGGACTGAAATCTGCAACATCGGTGAATGACACCAGCTGACCTAGTTCGTCTCCGGGTCTCTGAAAACCCCACAGGAGAAGTCAAACTTGAACTGTAAAACTTAAAAAAGAGAAGCACTTCATATGAAGTAAGAATGTTTGTATCAAGGACGACATCTGCAAATTCCTTTTGTTTCATCACTGGGAAGCGTATTGCTTTAATTATTTCTTCGCCAAGAATTCTTCTTTTCACTTCACCACCAGGTGCTAAATCTTGCTTTTCACATTGTTTTGTTGCCCACAGATCAACAGCTTTAAACAACTCAACCTCTTCAATCGTCAGAGTGTCTCTTGAGAGTACTGCTTCAAGTAATGACCTCTCAATTGTCTCAAATCCATCCGATTTCACAGCCGCTTTTGTCTGGTTCTCAATCACATTCCAACATCGATCAACGAGGCTTTTCTCTTCATATCTCTGTGCAGCTGGCAGGATACAGAAAACATTCGACGGATCTAACTTATCTTGTAGATATTCCGTGCATTTATCAGCGAGTGTAGGCACAATGTATTTCTTAGCCAAGTATAACACTCCCATCACATTACTTCCGCTTAAATTCACTTCATCGCTGTACATGTAACGAAACAACTCCAACAGACTCTCGTACTCACAGTCAGGCAGTTCAGTAGAGTCTCTAGTCTCCGCCAGATCACCGTAAAACATGGCTTCAAACACAGGACTACCAATCGACAGCACAAACTTGTGAGCTGGAATCACTTCCTTACTTTCACTTTCGCCATCGCTCTTTCGAACCACAAACTTCACATCGCTCAAACGATCGTTGTTGAACATAAACTTGGCTCTTTCTCTGATAGTGGGTCTTGTTGTTTGCCAGTTTGTTTCAACAGACATATTCATTTAGCAACGTGACCGGTGCAGAAAGTGAAGATATTCCGTTTATTTCGCCGCGCGCTACAGTACAAGCACTCACTATAAATAGCAGCCAAACTGCAAATGATTTCGTAGACTGTATTGAAGGTCTCGTGAAAGCCGTCACGCTATGACGTCATGCGATCAAACTAAGCGTAAGACTCACGAGATCTTTGTTGGCGTAAAACGTCATCACGCGATCGCGCGATATAGAGAAATCAATGTGTTAATGTGATTATCGCAGTTATACAGAAACTTACTGCCTGAAATCGACTGAAAACAGCAAAAAGCTGTACACAGCTTGAACTCGTGGCGTCTTTATTGCAGTTACCTGATTCCCGAGTGTTTTGAGTGCTTTTACGGAGAAACATAAAATAATGTCCAAAAAGTAAGACTTAACTAATGCATATAAGCGGGGAGCACAATATCAAACGGTCCTATCCATCCACGAACGCCTTGCATTGTCTTGAAAACTTGTACGCTGTAATTCTTCCTCTGCTTCTCAAGTCAACACACGGAGAGATTCTGCCGCCATCTTGAAATCAAGAGCGAGATCACGAAGTCGCGTGTTAACATAAAACATAACGTAACTTGTCGGCTACGCCCCGGCAATCATCGTCAAAAAGTGCAGAAAAGGACCAAAGAGAGTATGGGTGAGAGTATCCGACGGTGTCAATGACGAACCTGGTGAAAGTTTTCAAAACAATTAGAGAGTCAGTGTGGTATTTTAGAGCGGTCTTCAATTGAGTATCGAAAGTAATTAAGCGATTGCTTTGGTTTTGCATTGCTTTACTTTGTGATTGGCTAAAAATCTCGCGCAACTTTAAAACAAAAACCAATCGTGACTTGCTCGCACGCGTTTTTGCCGCACTTGGTTCTGATTGGTTTATGGGATTCTGGGGCGAATCCAGGTTTTTAGCATAAGGGGTTCGATGAAGGGGGCCGCCGAAGGCATCCTCCCCCGGAAAATGTTTAAACTTCAAGTTCTCGGAAACGCGATTTCCGCCATTCTGAGGCCAAGTCAGCGCGTTTTAATATCTCATTTTTTAAAGTTAAAATGCCATTCTTTTTGCATCAAAATATAACAAAGCTGCGTAAAAACGATGCAAATTTACATTTATAAAACTATGATAAAATTATACTGCTCTTTATGTTTCAATTTTGTGTTTCGTTAAAAAATATATAATACTTTTATAATACTGTGTTTAGCGGAGAAAACCAGTTCAAAGTTATGAATTTAGCATTTAAGATTGACTGTATTTATTTATATTTTTACAAGTTTTTGACGTTAGTTGTTTTAATTTAGGGGGTTTGATCGAATCCCCCGAACCCCCCTAGATCCGCCCCAGGGGTTGTCTGTGATTGGCCAGAATAATTACTTTGGTTTTGGTTTTGGTTTAACAACACTCAATTGAAAATCGCTCTAGCTGCAATAAGTTAACCTGCCTTTGTAGGCTGTACAAGCTACAGCGAAAGCCACCAATGAAAAAAAATAATAAAATAGTAATTAATATTGATGCTCGCATCTTCGTGATATTTTTCGGTCCCCGAATCTTGATTGAATTCAAACTGTCATCGCGAGCAATATATTGGTGATCGACAATGGTGATCGACAATGGGCAAGTTACAGCTGCAGTAGTATTCCTTGACTCTTGCAAAGGCCTTAGTTCGACACAATAAAGCATAACATCTTGGTGAGAAAACTTCGAGCTCTTGGAGTCACTGGAATCGATTTAGATTGGTTTATTTCCTACCATGACAACCGTCAACAGCAGGTATTTTTCAATGGTATACTCTCATCGACAAAACACATCTTAACATGAGTTCCGGCAAGGCTCGGTATTGGGGCCTTACTCTTCTTAGTGTACACAAGAGAACATAAAGCTTAGCTTTATGTTCTCTTGGTGTACATCAATGACCTTCCTTGTTGTATTTCTCACTCTACTGCATGTTAACATGTTTGCTGATGACACTGCTTTGTATTATTCTTCTAACAATGCTGATGAGATCCTGAGAGGGCTTAACGACGACCTTGAAAGACCCTTGAAAGCATCTTCAAGTGGATTAAATCAAATGGTCTGGTGTTAAACCCCAAGAAGTGTGAGTTCATGGTCATTGGTTCACCACAGAAATTCAGACATGTTTCACTTGGCTCAGTAATGCTAAATGGGATTCCCATAAGGAGAGTAGCGTCCTTTAAATACCTTGGACTAGTAATTGAGAGCAACATCTCTTGGTCAAGTCACACTGACTACCTGTGTAAAAAAGTTTCCTCAAGAATCGGTATCCTTTAACGCATAATGCCTTGCCTTACATTACCATCAGCACAAAAGTTGTTATTGTTGTTGTTGAGCAAGACAACTCTCCAACCTTTATTTGACTACGGTGGAGTAGTCTCGAACACATGTAGCGAGGTATCATCTCTGCGATTACAGAGACTGCAAAACGGCGTGCCGAAAGAGTCATCCCTTCAGCGGATAGCTATACCTCATCTGCCTTAATACGTGAAAAGCTCAATTGGTCGATATTACAGCAGAGAGGAAAGTATGATAAAGCCATCCTCACGAATAAATGCCTGAATAACCAACTGAAAGGTCTTGATATAAATTATTTACGTCACTCTGAAATACAGTTACAATACTAGAAATAAGAACAAATTCATTTTACCCAAGCCGAGAACTGAATACCTGGTACTCTAGTATTACTTTATGGAATACATTTGCTAAAAATACAAAAAACTTTTATTCTATAACTTTAAAAGACGTATCAGAGAAATAGTATTATAATTAATTTATTTATAAACTTAACTTTATCTAATTTAATATGTAACTATTACTAGTTTAATTTAGTATTATATATTGTATTGTATTTATTATGTACATTTATTTATTTATTGATGTCAGGGACAACTGGAAGAACAGGTTACTGAATGGTGTTCCTTACTTAAATAAAGCTTTAAAAAAAGTCGTCAATTATGAATGTATGGCGCAAATGTGATTCGGGAGTGGCGAACTATAAGAATGTTTTCATTTCTTAGGTTTTGTGGGGAATTCTTGGATTTTTTTTATATTTACGCATCTGGACGAGCTAGGCCCTAACTGCGGGGAACTGAGACCCCGGCAAAGCTAGATGTTTTGAGATTTGCATACCACTAAGTGTACTGACATACCGTGTTAATCAGTAGTCTAAAATCCCAAAATGCTAGAACGATTTCCGTCTTGGTTTGTCGAGCAAAATAGCTGGAATTTGCGGTCAATTGTGCTCATTACAGATTCCCCTTGTAAACACATAAATACTGAATTACTTAAAATGCCACAAATTTGGAATTTTTATTTATAGAATCAAAAGTTGTAACTGTTTTAATTTTTACATTATGAGCAGAAATTGATGGTCACTATAAAGGAGAGTCTCGTACACTTGTAATTGTAACTTTTTTTTTCATTTCTGAGTTTACAAACCCACATCTGCTGTGTTTGCATTTTTCGGTAGAAAAAAATCGATAATTCCTCGGGACAAGAGCTGTTCTCATCTAGGGAGTCATCCCACACACATTCCAACCACACCCATGATCACTCCAGTGTAGGGCCACGCCCAATTCAACAAGCACCCAATCACACTAACTTAATTGCGTAATGATAGCTATTTTTGGCTGAAATATGGAGACACACTGATGGTGTAACCACAGCAAGATACAGCAAAACAACGCAGTTTTTGTCTGACTAATATATACTAACGTAGGCAATGTCTTGTCAGACAAATATATACGTATAAACAAACACAAAAGGAAACGATATAAAATTTATCACATCCGGTTATTCTGCTGTTCACCCACATTCAAAGTGATATTTTCGTGTGCGTGACAGTAAAATGATTAAACGCTATAAAAAGCTATTTATAAGTATCGTGTGGAACAAAAGAACACTACTTTTGTGGATTGTCAAAAAACAGGCCGGCATATAACTTTATGAAATTATGATCACGATTGTTCGTTACTTAGATTGAAAGCTATCGAAATTCCCGTATACCAATGTACCACCTTTTTTGCTCGACCTTCCTACTTTAGTCAAAAGCTAGAGTTCTGTGACCTTGGCCTTCAGTCAGCGGGGATGCGCCGACCGAATCGTTGTCTTAATTTACTTCTCAGTTACCAACATATTCGTTTTAGGTTTAGTCCAAGGAATTATTGCCTCTGCACCTAACTGATTTATCGGTTCAGTTGATATCTGTTATAAAATGAGTGGGGTCAAAACAATTTCTCTTAAGACCATCAGTTCCGATAACGGATGTAAAGAAAAGGATGGAAAACGAGAAAAGCAAAAAGGACAATGAGGCTAGGAGAACGAAACGGCAAAAAAAACAGATCGTCTAAAATACTCCACGCAGATGATAAGAAAACGATTAGCGCATGTGCGTGTAATTTCTATTGTTCGCCTTAAGTTTAGATTAGTTCCGAACAAAGCAATATACAACCGGAGAAAAACAACGGATTTAAAACTATTTTAATTCGATTGACCTGCTCAGAATTTCCTTATAGAACAATGCTTTGTGATATGGAACTTAAGAAAGAAAACATTCGTAGGAAACCACAGCTCGCGACCAATCTTCGCAATGACACCGCATTATATCTGACTACCAAACCAAATAAGCAGTTGTTTTCTTTTGTTATAAACCAACCAGAATCATTTAATGTTCTAGAATCCTGTAAGTAAAATTTACCCTCATAAACAGGATACCAAGTTATTAGAAACCTTTCGTCTTCTTCCCCCAATCAGTTTGTCCTTGATAACTAGACAGAGCCTAGAGTTTACGCTCTCTCTAAAAATTTTTAAAAATCGATGACTGGTATACTGTATATACATTTACATTTTACAGAGACTTCAAATAGCCCTGAACTCTATTTGTGATTTCAATACCGCAAGAATCAAATTTAATCAAAAGTTATTTTACTTTATAAGTGAAACAAAGTGTAAATGGGATTCAGTAATCGCGTATTAAGACTCAAATAGACAAGAAAAGATGAAAGATTGCTTAAAACTGAGGGAGTAATAATACGTCGATACTACTCTTAATCTACTGTAAGATCAGTTTAATTTGCCTTTCACTCCATGCAGGACTCCAAGGCAAAAAGGACCCGATTTCAACAAAGTGTTTTACTCCGTTCTTGCATGCTAAAAAACTGTACTAACACGTGTAGGATCAGAGGCAATTAGAGTCCATTGAATCACACTGCGCAAAAATAGATTGTAGATTCAAACCACTTTATTACCTATATCATTGCATCTTGTTTCCGTGCCACAAGCATGCATAGCGCGTGGGTTCGACGAATTTGTTAAGCAACACTCCCTGCTACAGAAGAAAATACAGTAAATCTTTTTACTGGAACATTCATTACATTCGTGATTGTATAATGCGATTACAATTACCAAGTACATGGAAGTGGTCACGCTATTGAGTATATTGAAGTCATTTCGTCGCTTTTAAACGAAGCCAGTAAACGATGCTCATAAACAATGCTTATAAACGGTTAAAAAACAAAGGAATTGCATATAAGTACTATACGAGACAAAAATACAAAGACATTGCTATAAACACTCATGTAATATTGTGAGGTCAAACCCCTATAATTGCAATCTGTGTAAATATGAAATTCTCATAAAACCCAGCAGGGGCCGGTGAATAACGCCCTCATCTACTATTACGAACATAAATCTTTTATTGCTTCCGAAAAACTGCAGATTCATAGCAGTGATAACGCTTAATCTCAGGGTAGAAAAAACAAAACATCTGCGAAAAAATCCACACGTGGGGCTGTGGTTTCCTTTCCTTGATAATTTTGTTTGGAACTCTTCACCTATTTTTAGTCCAGGATTAGTCTCGTTTGACCGCAGACAGTACAAAATTGCGATAATTTTTGTCCAAGAGGAAAGAACTCCATTCATCTTTTCAATTACACAGAGGGAAATACTTTGTAAGGGAGAAATTGAATAATTGATTTTTTTATAGAAGCTAAAATATTTTACAAATTATTTTAGTTATGATGGAAAGAAAATTCTAGACTCTACTGAGCTACAAAGAAAAGCTCTACAGAATGGCCACCTCTGATTTTTATAATGCACTTGCAACAAAAATTTATATATCTATTATGATTGCTCTTTTTATGAGTTTAGTTTACTTGTAAATCAGTTTATTCTTTGGCTTTCCAATTTCATAACTCGAATAATAAAGTAATCGATATTTCATCGGGTTAAGCAATACTACGGCGACCGCCTACATTTCCGACCGCACCAAGATCGTTGTACGTCGGCGCCGCCGAGAAATGTTTTAGCGGCGTTAGCGAATTCACCGCGCCCTTAATTGTTTTCAAACAAACTCTCAAAGAATTTCGCCGCAGGGTCATTTATTTGACATTCTCAGTGAATAAAAAGGGCATCGCTACCTCATAGTAGACAATTTAAACAACGACGGGAAACTGAGCAACTCAGAAAAACTGCGAGATCTCGACAAAGAAAGAAGACAAGACCAGAACCGCAGATTGTTAAGATGAATTCAAAGATCATGAGCGTTATGTTCGCTGTCCTTGCATTTGGTGCTTTTTCATCGGCACAAAGTAAGTAGTTTTTTTTTTTTTTACCTTGTTACCTTAACCCTGAGTCTTTCAAAAGTCTAAGGTTAAAATGAAACCTATAAAGTTCACCCAAGCTAATACGAATTCTAATTGCCTTCATTCGAATCTTCAAACTTTAGGATTTTATCCACAAACTATATAATTTTACTGTCTCATATTTTGACTGTGAGAATGAAATAGTTAAAAAGTTTGCCGGAAATTGCTTGTTTAAGAAGATTAATTTAAATTCGGTCTTAATTTTGTTGTGTTATAGCGGCTTTTAGACACTTCGGCAGTAAGTTTCAGAAGTTTTGGTTAAAGCGGAACGTAAAGTAAAACAAAATGTATTATTTGCCACTCAGTGTCAACCGCTTTGAAAATGGTGATAGTCTAGTTGATAATGTTTAGTTCAAGTGAATATCCGCCGTCTATGAAAGATTAATTATTTTTCGTTTTTATTGACAATCGAGATTCCTCTCTCCTCGGTTTTGCAATAGTCAGTGGAGGATGAGTTATGCTAAAAGGAAATATCTTTCTTCCACAGTATGTCGTGACCGTCTGGCGACAAGAACATGTCAGTACTTTGTCAAACTGTATCGTGCGAGGAACGTTGAGGTCTGCACGTGGACCCAGATGAAAAGTAACTGCGCAATGACTTGCAAAATTTGTGGTAAGATCACATCCCTAGGAAATATTAATTTAGTAATAATAATATTAATTATATTAATAATAATATATTAAATCGTTGTAATGTTATATGAGCGTAAAGTTTCCGTTCCTACAAGTTTGGGCGTGTGGCACTTTCCTCCACACCCAACCCATCCCTCGGTGTCTGTTTACGAGTCTTGTAACAAAGTTCAGTTTATTGTGAGCTTAAATTTTTTTTAAAAAAATAGAGCAAAATATTTGCCGATCAGGCTACGATCACTGAAAAACAACTTAAATTGTACGCTATACGACCTTTTATATAATTTATGACATATATTAGTGGACTCCTGATACATAAAATTGCGATATTTAACTTGTATTTTTTACAATTTTCTATTTTATAGAGGTTAAACCTAGATGTGCAACACCAATCAGTAAATATGGCTGTTGCTGGGACAATAAAACAGAAGCACAATCATATAACGGCGAGGGCTGTCCCGGTAAGAAAGAACGACATATTTGAATACATGTATTTTTAAAATATGTGTTCAAAATAATGGTTTCCATATTTTAGCTATAAAGCGTTATCTCAGGTAGTATTAGAAAATCTCTTCATACATTCCAAAACAAATCCAATCACTTCGGATGTAGAGGCATTACTTTTCTACAATTGTGTTAGTTGAATTAATGAATAATTCGTGAACTAAAATTATAGGTAAGGTGAAATGAGATACCCTTTAGTGTTTTGGTCACGTCGTTAGGAACTCGTATCCACCCGTTATTGAGGTTGGGGTTTGGCGTTGTCAAGGGCCTTTCGAATTCTTCTCAGGCTTGCGTGTCGGGCGCCAATTTAATCCACGAAATCGCGCCTTGCATGTGTAAAAACGTAACAAAAGTATGACTTGGCAGAGATTCTGGGATGAAACCCAAAGCTCGTTTTTTTTTTAAATTTGGACCCTAAAAAGATAACTAGCTCACTTTTGATATAACTAACTTCAATTTTTTATATAATATAACGGAATCAAAGAAAAGAAATTCTTGCAAAGATCTATAATTAGAATCAAAAGAAACTAAGGAGACAAAGAGGGACACCCTCAGTCCCCCGGGGGGGGGGGGGGGGGGGGGGGAGGCGCTACTCTGCAAATTTTTGGGTGGGGGTGTGCCGCTGGGACTCTGAGACCCTTAACCTATACTAGCCCATATTGGCCGCATTTTTCAACCCTTTTCTAGACTAAACACTGAAAAACCCTACTCTATCCTAGGCCTATTCCAGACTCGCTATTTTCCAGAAACTCGTTCACTATCACAGTTATTAGTTAACAGGGGTCAGTAACAATGCCGCATTGCCCGCCGTACCGATTTTCAAATGCCATTTGCCAATAAACCTTGTCTAGACTAAATTCTTCACGTAACTGATCAGTTTTGCGGAAAATGATACCCTATTCTAGACCAAAAATCTTTCATTACTATACCCTATCCCAGACTAAACTGCCTGAAAACCATACCCTTCACAGCGGCACATACCTATATAGCTCATATATGGAAGTATCCCCCCCCCCCCCCCCCCCCCGGGACTCAGTCTAGCCCTTGGGATATGTGAATTTCACTAAGGTTATTTTTAAAAGTCATAAAAAACGGTTTGTTTCCCGAGACGCCCGCAAACGCTTGTAAATCGACTCGAGAAAGCCATACTAAATCCTGCCGTCTGATGGCACGCTCCGTTGCCGATTCCGATGACTTTCTCGGGAAACCGACTTCCGTTCGACACGACATCTCTAAAAATAACTTTAGTGAAATTCATATATCCCAGCCAACGCCCTATTTTCTCTTGTTGGAATTCATCATTCAGATTTTAAACTCTGACTGTTTGATTTTTATCCTTTTAACAGAATGTAAAGATAACTACCCAAGCTATTGCAAACTACGTATTTCACGATTCCAAGACAAAGCCTGCAATGAACGTGGAAGGCAAATGTGTCCAAGAACTTGTGAAGTTTGCAGTAAGTTAACAGGGCACTGATTTTGACCTTTTAATTGAAGTCTTGTGAAGACCATTGACTTTATGGCTTGTTCTTTAATTTGTCGAGGGAAAAGCTATAAACTGATATGTTACCTATTGCGGTGGAGACCAGCTGTTTGATGGGATAACTAGCCTGCATAGCAAGCGCTGGTTTATTTATAGGGCGAACGGTGCGCTTCTCACGCGCGCTTCCTTGATATTTCGCCCTATAAAGAAACCAGCGCAGGCTATGGGATAACTGCAAATAAAACTAAATATCCCTTATTCGTATGTACATCAAACTAGCTAAAACTGCACCCGCAAGCCTCTGTATTATTCTATTAAATACCCGTGAATCTATCATCAACGAGCTTCCAAATCAGTGGCAAAGATAACTGAAGAATATCGCAGCAGACAACGTATGCACGCATGAGTCAAGTATTTTCTACCCCGGGGAAACTTGTATACACGCTAACTCTGTCAGATGACTCAGACTAAGACTCGTGTTTGAAATTTTTTTTTTATACTGACATCGTAATTTTGATGCTTTTAGAACTCAAAGCCTCTGCCCAAGCGCGTCCAGACTGTCTAGATTCAGCATACGGCTGCTGCTGGGATCTCACAGAGGCCACGGAACCAGATGGAGCCGGGTGCAGAGGTAATTAAAAATTTGGTACCTTTATAAAGCGTACCACATTGGTATGCTCCAAGCATGTGATCTTTAGCCCATCAAGAATAAGGATCGCTGTAGCAGTTTTGTAACGTGAAAATCGAATCCAGGCGTTTACGGCAACATTAAAACTCGTAGAAACCTTGTAAAATTTGAAAACTCAAAAAAAAAAAACATTGTAAAATTTTGAAAACTCTAGAAAAATAAATAAGCAACGGCTCTCACGAGCCGACAAAAAAAAAAACATTCCACGTGGTCTCGTGCACGGGGTCGATCTGGCGGGACTGGCATTCCCGGGGTCGGTCACGCTCGCGGGACCTCGCGAAGTGGATCCCGTGTTACCGGTGCTTTACTATCACAACAATTTCATTGTAATTAATTTCTAGACAGTTATTTAGTTTTAGTGATCCCAATCATTTCTCTTACATATTCATTTATACTTTACACCTTATGATTTCAATTATTGAAAAAGAAGCAATGTAGACAACGCAATAAACCAATGATAACTCAAAGAAAAAAATTCTACCACTTCGAAGTTCTCTTGAATGATTAGATCATTTTGCACAAGTTTTCCAAACCAGAAATAAAACTCGCCAATTGGAAGTCAGAATAACTGGGTGTGCTTTCCTATTTTAACAACCACTGTTTTGTTTCTTTTGCACAGTTTGCCGTAACCTTTATACTCGCCTGTGCAATTTGTGGGATGACTATTGTCAGCAGGAAGCCTACAAATTTGTGAAGGAAAGTGTGGTTGACCAATACAGGTACAGCTGTCCCGTGCAATGCGGACAGTGTAGAGAGGGCGAGACAAAGTTGGATGTTGCGGCTTTCATGCTCAACAGTAAGTATTTTGATTTCTTCTATTAGGGCGGTTTTCAAACGAGTGTCGTAAAACTAAAACCAAAGTAATTACTCTGACCAATCAAAACAGCCGCAGACAATCCAATGAACCAATCAGAACTCGAAGCAAATACAGGTTGCCGGCGCTAAGCGCGGGAAAATGCGTGAGAGCAAGTCACGATTGGTTTTGGTTTTACTTCTGATTGATTGAGAAAGCGGCGCGAGATTTTCTGGCCAATCACAAAGTATAGCAATGCAAAACCAAAGCAAATGCGAAATTACTTTCAATACTCAATTGAAAACCGCTCTAAAAAATAATTGTTATTCAGTAATTAATTAATTGATAGCCCGATATAGGTATAGTCAAACCCTACTTCACCATGACAAACCCATTTGATACGGACACCAGGTTTATAATACAGGCAACTGACACCTTTTCCAGTCTACACTGAAAAATTCTCATACGAAGTTAATTTTAGCCACTGGAAAATTAGTTTATAAGGACATTGAATTATTACGAACTGTTTCCGTGGTCCTTACGGCATCTGCGTATTAACGGTGTTCCACCGTACCAATTCCGTGCGTAAAACTATGAAAGTCATTAATTAAGTCCTTTTATCTGGATCAAAAATATGTGTGAAATAGTCACGACTGTCTTTACTAATATTTTTTAATTGTTTGTTTCCATAGGAAGGCTATGAAGAACCTTTATAGTAAGAGTATGATTTCATCGACGACTGACTGAAGATACATGCCGACCTTCTGTAGAAGTATAAATCCGCTGACTAAAGTCAAGAAACGAGAAGAAATCAGTGCAGTCCACTCGTGCTGCCAGTATATTGAGAATATTAGATGTTGAACATTGTGAGGATTACACGCTGTTAATATAATAAAGATTGTTACTTTTCTCCTCAGTTATTATTTAATATTTAAAAGTAGCTTCTTTTGTTTGCAAAAATAAAATATACCCTGCAGAGCATCCAAGTAGTTTTGTGTAATTTTGAGCCTGATCGAAGTCGCGCCTATCACTCTTGATAAAACGACGAACTCAGGGATTGGAGCGATGATTTAAAAAATAAGAAACACGATCAGAATCCCCGCTAACAGTCTCCCGTACATTTCCCGCCCCCTTTTCTCCCGGGTTCTCATCCCACTTTAGGCGGAACTCAACCTAAATTTGAATGAAATTTAAAGAGGTTTAAAGAAGGAATAGAAGAAAGAAATATTTTTGGAACTCCAACAGACAGTTGATACCCATGCAAGAGGACCTCAGGTTGCTAGTGGACTATTTTGGTGTCCATTGATTAATTATTAACTAAAAATTCTAATTGGAACTCAGGTGGAGTCCCACCTTAGCAATGGCAATGATCATTGACACGTATCATGGGAGGCGGGTTGATTTAAAACGAAGAACTGATTTAAAAATGTTTTCAAAAGGTCATTCATAGCTGTTAGTGAAGACAAATTAAAGTCGAAACTGAAGGGCAGAAAACTTTGGAAAATTTTCAATTGTTGAGTTGTTTAACTGGATTCAAAATTGACGCTAATCCTGGGTTACCTCAATCATGCTTTGAACAACCCGGCCCAGGCAACTGTTCAGTGATGGTTTCATAAAAGCGGCTACCCGTAAAGTACCTTCTATACCATACAGTCAAATCTATATTATGCGGTCACACTTTGGTAATGGCTTTATAACTGGCCGTTTCAGGTTGACCGTTTAATACATGTTCGAGTGATTTAGAAAGCAATCAAGAAAAGAAAAAAAAATGACGTGAGAAAATGATTAGACTACGAGAAATCCCTCATTTTTCCTCAGGGATTAGACTGCAAAACAGTCGTTTCTTTTCCGCTGGCTCACTCGCAAAGGCGCAAGCATCTGAAGCGTGGATACGCCCGTACGGGGTTTTTTGCAGTCTACTCAGAGATAGTAGAGCGAGCGAAACGCAAGCGCGCGTGAAAATCACCCCAAGCGAGAAAAGCGAGAGTGATTTTCACGCGCGCTCGTGTTTCGCTTGCTCTACTATCCGTGAGGAAAAATGAGGGACAACTCCTAGTCTAGGAAATCACCCGTCACAAGACGAACTGACCACAAAACGTTTTGTAATATATGAAAAGAAATCAAAGAATTTATCAACCAGTAGGCCAAATTTAATTTGTATCCGTATGTTTTCATTTTACAAACAAATAGAGACCTATACTAAGAAAAGGTGACGGCGACCGCTTTATACCGGTGAAGTGTACACTAATTTCAGTAAGGGGAGTACTTGCCAGAACTTTTTTCAGCTGACCAATTTATACAGGGGACAACGAATGACCCGGATTTTTAGTGGGGGTATAGGGAGCGGGAACCCGGGGGAATAGGGGGCGGGAGGAATACGGGGGACGGGAAGCGGGAGTTCTAACAGAGCGGGAAGTGGAAGAGAAATGCTAAATGCGGGACGGGAGCAACGCGTAAAAGTGCGGGAGTCGAGAGAAAAAGTTACGGGGAGCGGAAGAATAAGAAACGGGAAGCGGAAGGTTCTGACCCCCCTGTTCCCTCCGCCACCTTTTTTAATACCACCCAGAGAGGTGAAACTAATATCCAAAAGCTTCTTCCCATCTATCTTACCCCGATGAGGGTAGAACATCTTACCTAGGGATCGAGTAGCTCCCACTAACATTACCTAGCTACTCAAAGTTTATGAACCATAATGAATAAATTCACCCTCCAAATCTTAACTTGAGAACAAAGATAATCATTAACGTACCGACGAAAAAAGTCAGTTAATTTTCCAAGGGAAACGTGGAAGAAACGTCAGGTTCTAAAGTGAGACTGGGACGGAAAATGATACGCACAAGTTCTCGGTGTTCCCTTTGAAGAAGGGGAAGGTATGTTAACAATTTCCATCATAGCAATATTGTAGCACTAAAGATGCAACAACGAGAACAAGCTCTTTGTCAACATAAATTTTATTCTGCACTAGCAAACTTATTAAATACATAAATATTAAATTATCAGTCTATTAAATAACAACTGAGGAGAAAACGATGGGCAGCAATAAATGTCCCTGAACAAGTAAAGTAACATGAATTGTGTCACTGTCATGTTCTTGTGTTATCACTTTTTTCTTCCTTTCGTTTTTTTCTTTTTTTATAAAAGAGCCATTTCCATCCCCATCGGTGGTAAAGGTAAACTTGTTAGCTGGCATCAGAGCTTTTCTATTATAAAAGGATACAAAAAAATAGATCATTCAAATGAGTGAAGTCAGGCAAGTTTAAGTTTTATCGATGTTGACTGACGACAATATATTAAAAACTAAATTGACTGACCAAGCGATATTAGAAAATATAGTGTCAGTTCACATAGTTTTTACATGATCCATTTTCATCAATTATTTCAACATCAGGGGTATCAGAGCCTTTTCTAACGCTGTCACACTAGCTGGCACCCAGGGTACGTCATCGATCTAATACCAGGCTTTTTTATACACATTCCGATCGAAAATAAAGAGTTTTTTGGAATAGCTAAACTGATTGTTCTTTCTTAAAGGCTTTTAGACGGAAAAACTTACTGTAGGCTGTAAGGTCCAACGTCCTTTGGCCTCGTTTGCATTTGCCACACGTCATTGGACAGGTGTCTCGGTACCTGTCAACCACGAATTTCTTGACAAACAGGTATGCATCAGGTTGGCAATAGTTAGACCACAAACTACACAACCTGTGATAATGGTTCTTGCAAACTGCAAAAAAGAGAATGAAGAGACAATGGGTTAAATATTTTAATATAAATTAATTTCCAGTATCGGAACATGATGAACACGGCGGTTCAGATTTATGAAGAAAAACGTTCAAAGCAGTTGACGAATTTAACATCTGAGATTACTGTTGCGCCCAAATCACTCTACATTACGCTGCAGAATTTCTCGCTAAATTTCAACATGTGAATCTCCTATATCGTCTGATATGACATAGCGCTCCTATTGTCCATTGGGTTTTTTCGCCTCTGATAGCAAAAGGACATTAATAAGCTGCCGGTTTTGTCTTCAGTCACTGAGATCAAATAAGATAACTGTTCTACGCGACAGGAACTACACATCACACGCTTGGAGCTTACTGTGGGAGCATCGCGTTTCATATTTACCTCTGCACCCTTTCCCTCTTGGCCCCGTAGCAGTTGTAAGATCCCAGCAACATCCGTATGGAGAATTGAGACAGTCTGGTATCGCTTGAGCAGAGGCCTTGACTCCTATAAAGCGCCCAATTATTGGTGTCAATAATGTAATATCAATCGCACAGATAATGGAAATTATCTCAGTCTATAGTCACCCACTATATGAAGACAGTCATCAAGACACCTATTTAAGTTGGTCCCTACTGCACTTTCGCTAAAGAAGCTATGTCGTGGGGATTTTGACGTGTTTTAGGTCAAACCTGCCCAAATTTACCCTATTTTGCCTGGGCTTTTTTTTAGTTCCTGAGTCTGGGGGGGGGGGGGGGGGGGGCATATGACGTAGTTATTAGGTAATTAGTCATCTTGGATCCGCCATCTTCGATTTCTGAAATTTTTCAAAACCTCTTAAAAACCGTCCAGATTGACTCAAAATTAATCAAACCAATAAATAAACGCTAAATGACGTAAAAATGTTAAAGTTATACCAATAAACAATGTTTTTCTTCATTCAAAGGTAAAAATATGCAAATTACAAAAAACATGGCTGTCAAAATCTTGTTGCTATGGAAACATCAAGTCACGTGATCAACAAAATGTCATATCAAATTGTTGCCAGATAAATTTTAGAAAAAGTCACAAAGTTTGATGGCGTTTGAATACATATAGGAAGTTATGTATGTTGAAAGTTAGCGCGGGCACTTTGTGCCCCCCCCCCCCCCCCCCCCCTCCCCCCAGGCAAAATAGGGTTAACTGAGCACCTTTGTCAAATTCGAAATGCTTATAGAACACTAAGAGGAAGATATCAAGTGAATTTTTGAAGAGACAATAAACCATTATAAGAGTTTTAGCGCGTTTTCCAAGGCACAACTCGGCAATAAACTTGAAGAAATTGGGCCAATTTATGCAACATCTGCAGCCCAAGAAACTATTTTACTCTTAGAGCACTAGTAGGACAATTTTAAACAATAATAAACCATTATTTTTGGGTTTCCAGTGATTTAAATATGTCTTTTGGCTTTATAAAGTAACACTAAAAATGGTGACATAACCCCTTTTTCAGAACTGTAGCAACTGAGTTCTATAAAACGAACAGTTGGTGTTGGTCGTATGGTCGTATGGTGGATGGTGTTAGTATACAATAAACTGCAGGGCTGATCTGACTACGTAAAAAAAGACTTTGCGAGACATCATCACGACAGAAACCGATAAAGTAGGATCGTTAGTGTTGGTCGTATTTAAAATTTATGTGTAACTATAGCAAAATGTCTTAGACACTGTTTTTTTCTGCTTGTAATTTTCTTTTTGTAAGATGTGTTATTCAGCTTTTGCCTTTCCCTGCCAAGATTAGCTTCGTAGCTATTTGCGGGACAATCAATATTATTCTATTTTGATAACTGTCAAAAAAATGTTGTTGTTGTTGGTCCCCAAGAGGTCAGACTTGGAGAGAGTTGATTGTACTCTTGTAATGTGCCACAATATTTTCCGAACTAACATTTTATAAGTCCACCCGTAGGAATCTAGACATAGTGAAGTTTGTGAAATGCTAACAGTCGAGAAATTAAGCTTAGCTCTTTTAAACAGATATTTACAACGTTTTCAAGACAGTCTACAACTTACTGCAAACTCCACAGCTTTGTGCGCACATTTTTCTTCCTCTCTCGTTGCAGGCTTTTTCTTTGGTAAATCTTGAAACTCGTTGTCTGCAGTAACTTGGGTAGGCATCTTTACATTCTGAATTCAGAATAAATTATGGAAAATCATGACATCATTTCTGACTTCTACCAATATTATTTTGAAATGTGGCAATGCTTGCAACATGAGGAATTAATCATGTGATACTTGCGAAAATGTAAAGGTTTAAAGCCGCGAGAAATAATTTAGGATGTTAAAATTTAGGTTAGACGTTGTTGGGTAAGACATTCAGTATCATACCATATCGCAACTAACGAAGATAGTGAAAAAAGACAAAATCTTGAAAACAAAAAAGAGAATTAGTGAGGGGGTAAAGTATAAAGGGACTGGCAAAGAATTTTACTTAAATATACTCAGGTAATGAGGTAGTCGTGTGAAAAGTAATTAATATATAATAAGTTAGTAAGTGTGACCAATAACGTATGCAACATTTGACACATAACTTATGCAGCCATCACCAATTCTTTAGCCTGTTCCAGGCGTTAAGTTTGTGGTGCGCGAAAGAAAAATCGGGCCCAAGAGAAAGAAAAAGAGGCCAGTCTTCCTTCGCGCCGACCCTAGCGCCGCGCGCCGATTTTCGCTGCTCCCCACAATCTAAACGCCTGGAACAGGCTACCAACTCTTGTACAGATTGGGCTTAGTCTTACCGGGGCAGCCGTCGCCGTTATACGATTTCGCTTCTGTCTTGTTGTCCCAGCAACAGCCGTATCTACTGACTGATGTCGCACATCTCGGCTTAGGTTCTAAAAGGAACAGTTTATACTGCTTTATTACTATTGCTAACAGTGAAATTTAAACAAACACGAATGTGTATCACCCTCTAACCAAACGTGTACAGACCAAAATTCCAGTGAGAGTTTTTCCGCGCATGGAAAAATTTTACCGGACTTTTCCCGCCTTAGCACCGTTAGTTACCATACTTTTCCCGCCTTAACACCGTTAGTTACCACACTTTTCCCGCGCTTTGCATTGGTTAAAAGACTCTTTCTCGCTTCAAACCGATTACCAGGCTTTTCCCGCGTTTGAAACCGCGGGAATCCGTACCGACGGTTCACTCGGTCCCCAAGTTCATATTAACCAACCCATTCTTAATTACCGATACAGGTTTTTTTCCCCCTTCCGTTTTAATTATCAAAGCCTTTAGAGAGCGCCCCGTTGAGTAAAATGTCATAAAAAATGGACTGATTCGTCGAGACTTATTGTCCCAGTATGTAAGCCGGGATATATATATCATGCATGAATATTAATGGTATCTTACCACAAAGCTTACAAGTCATTGCACAATTTGCTCTAATCTCCGGTTTCCATTGGCAGCAATCAATGTTCTGTTCGCGATAAAGTTTAACAAAGTGATGACACGATTTTGTTGCTATACGGTCGTGACATCCTGCGGAATTCAAGAAAGATGTTGTTTTATCGATCATTCGTTATAAAAATCAGTCATATGGGCATTGACCAGTACCTGATATGTGACCCTTTGGATTCCATAGCAAATTGGAATTAATAAATGTTGGTTTTTGCGGGAGGATGCCGGAAAACGAGGGAACGAGAAACGAGAACACGTAACATTGAGATAAAATTCCTAGTATACCAATCAAAGCCGGGCTCCTATGAGCCAACTCGATAATACGAAACAACCTTCTGACCCTATCTTCTCCTACGCGTTTTGCTCAAACGACACCCCCACCCCTCCCCCCACCCCACCCTCTGCGTCCAACTTTCCACCCTCCCCTTCCTCCAACGCCGTCCCCATAGGTTAAGCAGATGACCATTACCTATCGCATTTGTAACGGGAAAAATATATGCACAAGCCTTCTGTACTGTATGGTCAGCGGAATTACTAAAAAAAAGGTTTACAGCTGAAAGAAGGGGAAAATTTGCATATTTGTCGCCGTATATTATGTCTCGTTCAACGCTTCGTGTATTCACGAGATAAAAACGATGGCAAACAATGAGGTCATTTGAAAATTATTTCAGGATCATGAGATCTTAAAACTGAAGGAAACACTGCGAGGCCAAACTGTCAGCAGGGGAAAACCAATGTCTACAACGTTAGCGTAAATCTTTTTCCCTGTGCTAATATAGTCACCCTTTTTTCTGAAATCAAACCGTGAAAAGGTGTATTGAAATAAGTGCGTCGAACGATGAATGCTACTGAGCTAGTACATCATTAGTTTATACTAAATGGTGTTGTTGTTTTGTTTTTGCAATTTTACAAATTAAATTAAATTACTCAGACAAATTTACCCTTTTCTACTGTTAAGAGTTGTAAAAAAGTAAAAAGATCACTTACTTCGTGCCTCCGATAAAAAAGCAAATGCGACGATAAGGAGCACAACCCTCGGAATTTGTTTGTTCATCTTTAAAAAGTGCTGTAACCGTCCCTACTCGCGGCTTTTTAAATTTGAATACCTGAGAGTTTCTCTGGCTTTTCAGTCTTCACTGAACTGACTTTCAGGAGTTTACGATGCTCTTTTTATTGAAGACGAGGTCAAAAATGTTAACCTGTGGGCGACATGTTAAATTGCGGGCGCGCCGCCGATAGCGTTTAGCGTCGGAACCTTCGCCAACGTGCGACGGATGGTGCGGTCGGAAATGTGGGCGATATCGCTAGACTCCAGGAAAAATCGATTACTTCAATCGAGTCAAATATTCAAATCGAGTAAGCCAGTTAAATTCGGATGAACTTTCATTTTGATTTACTAATAGAAAAGTCCTCGAGTTTCTATAATTTTCTCAGTTTATACTACAGTTTTAAACGTTTCTTGAACACTCAAGTCACATTTAAACTGTTTTGAATCCTTCCAACAACTCGAGCTGCCAACCTTAAATGCTTTATTTCCCGTCAGGATATTGCCTCAAGATCTGTGTGGTCGAATGAAGCAACTCAAGCTAATTTAGACCGTGACTAAAATGTTACTTTTTTAACAAATTTAACAAAACTCATCAACGAAAGGAAACGCACTTCCACGCAAATTCCTTCAAAAATGTTCATATCTTAAAACTTTAAATTCTCTTCGTAGTGACGCTGCAAATTTAATATTCCGATACGGTATTTCTTTTCTGAGCTATTCCTGTTAGTAGACTTGTCCCGATATCGGACACAAACTTAATTCTTGACGTTCACATCGCTAATTTAACTTTAAGCGTCTACCTGCAGGCCGCATGAAAGCCATTCCAGTGTACAGTAAGTCACGTCATCATACATATCGTTGTATTAGTTACTACACAAATTTCGAATTTGAAACCATTTTAGAAGCAGATTTCCTGAATTTTTATTGAATTTATCTCTCATTTATATGCGATTAAGGTCTAAAGCGGATTAAGAAATCAATAAATTATGAAAAACTTTGCTCTGCTCTTGTGTAGAGTGTTTTCGATATCATCCTGTTAGCACGTGGGATATTGCAATTCTCGAACATGCTAGACAATATGAGATATCAGTTTAGTTCCGCGTCACACTGTTTGGGAGATCAGTTTTGTAACATACTACGCTGACTACGCAACAAAACTGACGTACAACCAGGAGATCAGACTAAAATAGTTTTTATTATTAGCTGCATCCATATTTAGAACAAGAAACTTGTCTATTAAATTAAACGTTACCCTTTCCTCCCAGAAGCAATAATAGAGACATGTATTTAATATAGTTCTAACTTTGGAGTCTGTTGACAAAATCCTATGGTGTGACCATTCAAATGAAACCTCTTCTGCAGTACTTTTGCATGGTACCATTTGTTTTTCAATATTTACAAAAGTGAATTAGGGATTTTTCTTGAAATTTGATGTTTGACACTTTTGGGAGTTACAGTCAGGGAAAAGAAAGAATAACCGTGAGTTTTGCGGCTTACTTACAGCATCACTGCATGATGTAAATACCGTCATGTAACTGGTGATTACCTTCGTTATCATCAGATAAACACGCTGAATGGCTATCAAACCTAACGTATTAAAAAATTCTAAACAATTTAGATTTTTCCCGAGTGTTTTATCAAAGGAAGAGAAAAAATTTGACATTACATTTCAGCAGTCTTTGAAACGTGCATGCCTTCGGATGATTTCGCGAAACAAGCCGCCACGGGGTGAAAAACGTTTGTTAATTACCGTGTCCGCCTACTCTTTAGCTCCCTTTAACTTTGTCATGATATACATTATATAGTCATAATATAAACTTCCTGTGTTTCGATAAAGTTCTTTTCTCTTGACGCATATGTCCAGGTATAGTGTTAAAACCTCACGTTTCAGTTGAGAGGTCAATCCACTCTACACTGATATATCTTTGCTTATAACTGACAGATAAACTTCAACGCAATCTTAAAATGCTTGTTTTCAAGTATTCTTTTTTATGATTTATTTTAAGGCTCGTGATGGGATATATCCCCCTTGATGATAATATCCGAAAGTATTCAATCCGTAATGATCAGGAGCGAAGCTCTCTAGCCTGCGTAGAAGGTACCGGTTTCTGTTATAAATCGCGTTTTTGAGGACCTTTTCCTCGCGCACGCATCCTTGAAATTGCGCCCGGCCTGCTATAAAGGAAGTAAGATACGTGACCCTCTAGAATAGCTAGAGAGCATATGAGGCCTATAAAGTCGAGGGAAGGGTACCCCCTACCAGCATACACTAGCAAGAGGCATTCTATTTCTCGAAGGAGTGTCTCCCTAGCATATGGGCCTATAGAGTCGAGGTAACCCTTCGGCCACGAGTACTAGCAAGAGGCATTCTATTCCCGGAAGCGAGTGTCTCCCTAGCGTACGGGGCCTTATAGAGTCGAAATACCCCTTGCCAGCTATTAGCAAGAGGTAATCTATTCCCCGGAGGAGTGTCTCCCTAACATGTGGGGCCTTTAGAGTCGAGGTTCCCTCACCAGCATGTGGTAGCAAAAGGCATTCTATTCCCCGAAGGAGTGTCTCCCTGAAATAGGCAAAGAAAATAGGCAAGTAAGGATGTGATACCCTACGTTTCCGGATTTTTTGTTATCTTTGAACTGACAGTGGAATTTTCTTACAGTGCATTAGCCATATTTTCACATAGCCTGTGTCAGACCTGTTACAGTGAAACCCCGCTTTACGGACACCCGCTTAATACGGACACCCCGTTAATACGGATAGTTGTCTTGGTCCCGGCCGGAAGCCCATACATTCTTTCTAAAATTTACCCGCTTAATACGGACAGTATCCCGTTAATACGGATAGTTGTCTTGGTCCCGGCCGAAAGCCCATACATTCTCTCTAAAATTTACCCGCTTAATACGGACACCCGTTAATACGGACAAAAAACGGACAGTTTTTCCCAAAACAATCTCATGCAAAGTTAACCTCCCTGAATACGGACAATTCGGCTAATTCTAAGCTAGCCATAAAAATGTTTTCAAATACGTTAAGTCAGTCAGCTACACATATAATATCAGTTTGATTATTGTCTTTGTGGGGTTAGATGCGGTAACTTACTATATTTTTCCTTAAAAACAATGAAACATTTAAATAACGTCATCCGCTTAATACGGATACTCCGTTAATAGGAACAGTTTCCGTGGTCCCTTCGGTGTGCTTCGTCGACTGTATATATCAAAGGAACAAAGCAAGTGAAGGTATAAAAGCGCGATATAACATACTATGTGAAAATATGGTTCACTGACGAGGATTCGAATCCCAGTCTTCTTATTACAAGGCAGATGTGATTACAACTACAGCATCGGTGAAACCTTCAGTGATAGTGGGCGAAACAGACACTACACTACACTGTGAAATAGTAGGTGAAATTATTACATCACTAAGATCCCCCAGTGTGGGTATACTCCCTATAATGGGCTAAACGAGGAAACTCCGGCCGTCTGAAAGAGGTACCTGTTTTAGACTGGAGGTATATAAAAGGGAAGGGATTTCACGAGTTGAAGTATAGAAAAATGTAGGGAAAACTGCCATTTGGGCTCCTAAGTTCCCGGGAACACGTGATGTGGAAACGAGTGATTCGAGTGACAAGTGAGTACATAGTACGGAACCTGATATGGTGAACTGGTCATTGTGTAATCTATTTGCGCTGGCATTCTTGCTGGCGTTATTTATTTCGCTACACCGTGCCGAAGAGTTGCAATAACAAAGAAACAGCTGTCCGCGGTTGCGATCCTATTTTATTGGTTTCTGCTCGTGGTAACGCTTGATGTTTTTCCGTGGATATCGTTACATAAGTTATTTCCAGGGTATAGTAAAGAGATACAGTGTTTCTTCTGTAGGTGCATGAAAGGGGTGCCATTTTCTATGGAAGGTTCACCTGTTCTGTCAAAAACGGTACTTTGCTGTGTACCCCCCCCCCCCCCCCCCCCCCACCCCCCCCCCTCCTCGGGGCTACGATTACATATACCAGTCAAATCCTCTCCAAAATACTCTTATGTTGTCGCTTGTTTTTCAGTTTGAGTTGTTAATCGGTTACAAGTATGACAAGCAAGTAACGTAAAAAAGCCTTGCGTAAAATTTTATATTTCATTACAATACTACGATTTTGTTACATAATAAGCAACGCAATTTTCAGAAAAGTTGCAGGCTGAAATAAAAATTCACTTTTATTTTGAGCTTATGATTTTTCTGAGTTCGCGCAAATAATGAGCTTCAAATTAGTAATTAGCATTGCCTGAATTCCAGCGCGTTATTTAAATCAGTACGGGGATTCCCATTTTTACATGTACTTTTTTACTGTAAATTATCATATTATCAAAACAACAAAACAAGGTTTCTTTGAACTACTCCAGTTTCACCTTACAAGGCAAAAATCTTACTTCACATAATAAAGCAACCACCGATGAAAGTCATTCTTTTTAAAAAAGTAATGTTTGGGGTCATAATATTAAACTTCAGTCATTGCTTTCCGTGTCCACTGGCCGACCTGGCCAGAGTTTGCATAATGGACAACAAGAATTGCTCTCGTTTTTCGTCTTGTTTTGCCACGTGTTTCTCTCCTCTGCCTCCAAAATCTCTTCTCAGATTCTTGTTGTAGGGTACAAAACGTGTCAAAGAAGCTCTCCATTTTGTCTGCAGCTTTAGGTGCCTTCCGCTTCTTCCCTTTATTCACTTTCCCGCTACGTGGGTCAGTCGTGGCCGCACTGGCTTGGCCTGATGTCGAAGGGCCTTCGTCAACATTAAACTCGTCCTTTTCTCCATCTGCTGCAGGAGTGGCTGCTGTCTGCGCCTTAGCGCTAGCGCCGGTGATGTTCTCATCCTCAATACCTTCGCCATCCATGCATTGAGAATATTCGCCGCTTGCAACTGCACTGGCTTCCAGAATTAATTTGGGCGCAATGCTGGGCTTGGTACCAAGAACTGCATCCAGCTCCTCAAAAAATAGACATGTATTCCTGCCCTGTCCCAAGGTGTTGTTAAGATTTTTGGCTTTTTTGTACTTTTGCTCCAAGTTGTGGATTTTCGTTTTGCACTGCGATGCGGTACGCTTAAAACCATTCTCATTCAGTTTTGCGGCAATGTTCTCCCATATGTTTTGTTTCCTTCCCATTGCCGCTAATTGTCTTTGTATTTCCTCGTCTGCCCATACTTCGACTAGACATTTGGCTTCATAAAAGCTCCAATTTTGGTTCTTTTGCACACTCGTGTCTTCTCCGCATCCATCCGCCATTTTGAATGTGTTCAGTCTGATCATGATTGAAACTACCTCGTGAGGTAGTTTCAATCATGATCAGACTAATCATGTTTCAATCATGATTCGCACAATGCACTGCCTGATGTGAACACTTTTTATGATGAAACATGTTTCATTCGTGATCAGACTAATCATGTTTCGGCCTAGTGTGAACACAGCTATGTCATCGATTTCTCATCGATGCCATTGATTAGTCATCGATCGATGTCATCGATTAGTTATGTCTGGTGTAAAAGATGAGTTAAACTACCAAATATAATTTTCAACCATTCCGAGGAAATGTTTTAGTTTATTAGTATTAAAATGTCTTTTTAATACATAACGTACTGATGCGCAGCACTTACATTTTAAGAGATACACGCATAATAAATTATGTTATATTTACAAAAAAAGAATTCAAAACATGCCGAAACAACTATTTACAAATGATTTTGAGGCAGCTCAAAAAGACACCATACCTGGTGTCGTCGTAAACTTTACTAATAGTAAAATGATCGAGATTAACTTGGCGCTGCTGCATATTAACTTTTTGTGCATTTTTACTTATTTTAACCGTTTTTAGCTTGATTTATTGCCAAGAGAAGTGATCGGTAACTATGGTGACTGAACAGGCGTTAATAGAGCGGTTTTCAATTGGTTGTCTAGCTAAAGGGCGAACCATTCGATTTCTGAGGGAGGGGGAGGGGATTTTGAAAAAAACATATCCTGCAACTACGAAAGACGACTACGAGCTTCTTTTTTTTAGCAAAAAATATTCCTGCAGTGAAACAGCTAAAATAAAATATTTCGAGGAGCGTAGACAAGCTTGCTCAACCGTAATTGACTCTGGGGGTGAAAGGGTTAAAACATTTATTAAACCAATTTAATGGAAGGATCAAGGAACATGCCGCATCTCGACATGTCTTTGCGTAACGCAATATTATAATGTTTGTCCAGACCATGACTTGTATTATATACGAGTATGCGCACTGAGTTGCTAACTTCTACTCATATTACTGTTCCCTTCAATCGTCTTTTCTTATTTGTAGAAGAGTCATGGTTCTTGTTCACAATATATTTTTGTCTATTTGTTTTTACTGTGAGCTTTATTTTTGTGTCTTTGTCTTGTTCTGTAGGAAAAAAAGAATAAGATTCATATTAGTTAAGATGTTCCAAGGAACGCACTATGCATCAATTTATTTAAAGTATTCGGCAGGGAAGTTTGATTACCAAGCAATGGCCTTTTAGAAAAATTTCGTTCAACTCTTTCTCCAGCCTGCGAATACAGCCGCCTCTCATCGCTCCCGGCCGCGAACGCCCCTAGCGGCTGGCAGCGATGAGAGGCGGCTGTAAACCAAATGGCAAATTCTTGTGGTTTCTTGATATGTTAAAACGATTATAAATATATTGACAATATATGGGCGAAGAGCCGTTTTGGATGTCTGACCTGCGCGAGAGAGCATCATGTTTTTGCTGTTTCACCCAGTGCCTATATTAAACAGACAAGAGACGAAAAATACCTGATGCTCACACATGCGCACTGTCGAAAGAATTAATGCACGTGTTTACTTGGCTCTGCGTTTATTGAACTCCATGGTTCGCTAAAGTTAACTCATGTAGCGTGCATTAGCCAATCAGAGAAAGCATTCCGTATTTTTAACCAATGAGAAGGAAAACCAAAGTAATAGTGACTTGGATTATGCGTGTTTTCCCGCGCTTGGCAGGTCACCTCCAATTGATTTATCTTTTATTATATTTTATTGGCCAGGTGCTATTACTACGGTTTTGGTTTTACGACTGTTGTTAGAAAATCGCTCTACTGTAACAAGAAATTACCTTGAGGAATAAAGGAGACTGCTGGCTCTATCCGTGAAGGATAACCACATTGTTCTCTTCACTGCTCGCTCTCCCATTACAAACCTTGCAGGTTTTAGGGCAGATGTCTTTCACCAATGCTCCGATGTCTCCACTTGCGTTACAAAAATCTTTGTATTCCCTGCAAAGATCATCATACTGATCCTCAAGTTGCTCCTCGCACTCTGAAGAAAAGACATAATGAAGAAACTGATGTGAATAATAATTAATAAGGAAATAAAGCAGTTTTCAATTAAGTGTGGTAAAACCAAAACCAAAGTAATTACTCTGACCAATCACAGCAGTCGTAAACAATCCAATGAACCAATCAGAGCTCGAAGCAATTACATGTCGGCGGCCCCAAGCGCGGGAAAACACGTGCGAGCAAGTCACGATTGGTTTTGGTTTTACTTCTGATTGGTCGAGAAAGTGGCGCGAGATTTTTTAGCCAATCTCAAAGCGTAGCAATGCAAAACCAAAGCGATTGTGTAACTACTTTTTACACAATTGAAAACTGCTCTAATAGTAATAATAATAATGATGATAACAGAGCGGTTTTCAATTGAGTGTCAAAAGCAATTTCGCAATTGCTTTGGTCACTCGCACGCGTTTTCCTGGAATGGGAGCAGGCTACATGTATTTGCTTCGAGTTCTGATTGGTTCATTGGATTGTCTGCGTCTGTTGTGATTGGATAGAGTAATAACTTTGGTTTTAGTTTTACAACACTGAATCGAAAACTGCGCTTATTTTCATAACAATAATAACGATTTATTTAACAGATCTACCAGGTGGTTCTTCTCTATCAAAATACACTTATACACAGAAAATACAAAGATAAATGGCCTATGATAAACAATAAAAGGGGAATTACATTAAAGATGAATTACAGTCCGTACTGCGTAATCTCAGTTCGGCAATGTCTGTGAGACTCACAAACAAGGAACGTTTACTAGCGAAAATGAAAATTACGGGACAAACTTACCTTTTCCTTCATTATTAACGTCAGATAGCCTTGCCAAACAATAATAACAAGTAAAAGAACCCCAAAGTTTTCCCAAACTGACGTTTCAGCTCATCGAGCATTCGTAAACACAACGGCCGTAAGTGGCGGACTGACGGTTTACTCCCATTTACTCCATGTATGTCATTACCGAAGTGTAACATATCAACAAATTCAAAACAAAAAATGAAAACAAACCCTGAGATTGCGCAGTACGGACTGTAATTCAGCTTTAGAAATAAGGTCGCAGAGAATAATATGACGAGGGGATTTTGACGTCAGTCCTTTGTTTTGATATTGTTGTTCAGCTATTTATTTCAGTTCCGCCTCTCCCCTACTACTGTACAATCAAAGCTGCAACCAGCTTTTTAGACACTTTTATTTTTCATGAACGGGGTTATGTAATATATTCCACTGAAAAGAACAAGGGTGGAAATCAGGAAAAACTTGAATGCTGATTTCTCGTGACTCAGCTTGATACGCAAGCCTTCGCGTAACTTTTAATTTTTTTAAAAAACGCGTTTGTTACGTCGACCTGCATCTACGTTTGACCGGGGCTGAAGAAACTCCTCAGTTTAATTTTCCTCTGCTTGTTTGCATGCCTTATACCCCAGTAAGGAGAAGTCTACAACTGATCAACTAACCTGGATTTGTTTGCTGCTCTGTGCAGAATCCACACGTGGCCTGGCACGAAGTCTGAACGGTATACTGCAGATCTCTGTCGTGTGAGTAACAAGCTTCCTTACCATAAAAGTTAATGATCCTCCGGCAGAGTCTTCTGTTTGCGTCGTCACAAGTATGTACTACAGAGAGTAAGTAAAGCAAGTTATTATCACTAGGCGTTACAACGCCATAAAAAAGTACCCCTCAAAAGACTTGAATGGTCACACTCTAGGACTTCGTCCACAGACTCGGTCAAAAGTTATAGAACCACCTTGTACAGCATAATAAACAGTACCACAGGAAAGGACTACTCAATAGCTTTCATTTAAATTGTCCAACTTCAGGATTTCATCTACAGACTGAAAAGTTAGAACCATCTTGTACAGCATAAAAAAACAGCGAGCTTATCATCACAAAGTACATATTGCTTTAAATGTTCACACTTTAGGATTTTATCCACACCACGTGACTCAAGGTTCTCCCGAACTGACGGTGTTTAAAGAGGGGGGCGAATGGGTCTACGGATTGGGCTGATTTTGTAAATTATTTTTCCCGGATTTCGGAGTCAGGGAAACATTTTAACGGATTTGTGGACCCTACCAATGCAGCGGATTACGGATTTATCCCATTGTGGGGCCCGGATGTTGGCCGTTTTGCTTCTAACATAGTCCGGACGTTGTTGGGAATCTTTCGTTTTCATCACAGCAGAGATCACGTGCGGTCAACTTGTGCTGTTGCTTAAATATTTCGTCGACGTTCACTTGCAATGCAGCGGCGAGAAAACTCAAGAAGACCTTTTTCTAAAAGAATTAATCCACGGAATTTGAAAGGCAGCCAAAACAAAACATTTTTATTGCTTCTCAAAAGTTCGTAAATTTTTGCGGATTGGGGATCGACTAGCCTGCGGCCTGCGCGCGTGCAGACGCAAGGAAATATAAGACGTCTGCACGTAGGCTAGGGACCGGGGGGGGGGGGTACTCCCTTATATAAGCTATATAGGTATGTGCGGCCCTTAAGGGTATGGTTTTCAAGCCGTTTTGGTCTGAAATAGGGTATAGATTTTTACCATTTTGGTCTGAAATAGGGTATGATTTGCGCACTCTGGTCTGGAATTGGGTATGGTTTTTTAAAAGAAGCTACTCTTTACATCCCTTGAGAAATGCGGTTTGATTAACATCTGAAATACTCACGGGGTATCGATTTAAGGGTCTGGTCTGAAATAAGGTATCGATTTTTGGGTCAAGTCTGAAATAGGCCAGGATAGAGATAATCGCATATTTTGGTCTGAAATAGGGTAAGGCACCCTCACCCAAATTTTCGGGGAGTACCCCCGTCCCTCCCCCCCCCCCCCCCCCCCCCCCCCAGGGCTAGGGATCGACAGATTCGTCTATCAAAATGAAACGGATCGGCGGTATTGCTCACCCCTAAGGCTATTCAACCCCGTATTTAAAAAGGTCAGCTCTTCTTTTCCTTGCCAATTATTTCCACCCACACATCAGAGGGTTATAACATCCGATTACTGATAGAAAACTGTTCGGTCATTAGCTTATCTGATCGGTATCATTTCCTTAATAGCCGTAGGGGCCGCGCAAGAGTCTGAATGAAAAACAAGCTGATTAGTTCGTTTTCTTTAGGTGCCAACCATCCGTTTTTTACGCCGATAGGAATTGCCCACTCCAGAAACTATTAAATATACCATAATACTCTTTAAAGTGCAGGTTTGGGTGGTGCTTGATGTAAGCCTCATTTTCCCAATTTCTTTTGTTTTCTGCACGTGCTATGCTTCAACTTCTTGGCAATTTGCATACGGTGCACATTTGTATGCGAACACAAAATGCTACATCCTAGCGTTCCTACATGTACTCTGAATTCCATTGTGCCATTCTAACAAAGGAGACTTGAATAATTACACCCCAGTGAGGCTGAGCCTGCACATAAAAGAGTATTATGGTATTTTTCGGAGTGGTCAATTAAGTACCTGAACAGTACGTGTAAACGAACTGGGGCAGTGACGGTCAGGACTTCTTACTGTACTTGTTATAGGTCTTTATCACGCCCCGCCATTTTGTATAAAAACAAAAGATATACGCCGCCCAGCCTCGCAGTGAAACAGTTGAAAACGAGTTTGGGCGGCAAAAACAAAGCATTTTATTCTCCGGGGAGTCGACATGGCCGCCACGTGATAAAAGCCTATTGGCTGGGAACATTTAGCTAATTCTCAAAAGCTACAGGTCAGTCTATAAGCAGACTATACAATCCTAATTACTAGTCTCAACGTCGTTCTCAGAAAAGGGTTCTTATATAAATAAATAAAAAAAGAAAGACGTATTCGAGGTTTTAAAGCGGTTTTCAATTGAGTGTCGGAAGTAATTTCGTGATTTGCTTGAGTTTTGCATTGCTTCGCTTTGTGATTGGCCAACAAAACTCGCGCCAAATTCTCAACCAATCAGAAGTAAAACCAAAACCAATGGTGACTTGCCTGCAAGCGTTTTCCCGCGCTTGGCGTTGGCTATTTGTATTTGCTTTGAGTTCTTATTGTTTCAATGGATTGTCTACGTCTGTTGTGATTGGCCGGGTTAATGACTTTGGTTTTGGTTTTACGACACTCAATAAAAACCGCTGTATAAGCTATAATTGTTATCAAACGAAACCAAACACTCACCTCGACCGACATTATTCCGGATATGACAAAAACCTTATCCAATAAATATTTAAAAGTTCATGTCATAAATACTGAAAGCTGCCACCATAATTCATGATAAAACAGACGGAAAATACCGGATGTAGTTATAGATGGTTGGCTGTCGGGTCAACCTGGTTGCAGCCATTAATTTTTATCAATTCTCCACCATCACATTCTCACGCCTAATGATTTTCCTGTTTGTTTGGTTTTTTTTTCTTAACAACTGAAATTACCAGAAATATCATTCAGGAACACCCGATGCATCATGTCGGTGAAAGGTTGTTCGGAATGCCTCAGTCGCTTTAGAAATTCGTAATAAATAAACTAAAACTTTAGTAAAATCCCGCCTCAAACATTCGTAACATTACGGGAAAATTTAAAGGGGCAGTATCACGAGGTTCCACGCGCGGCACTGTTCACTATTCTTGCACCGGAATTTTGGACATATCACTGTTAAAAGTGATTTTTTTTCTTTCTTCCGGCTATCAAAACGGATTTTTGATTCAACAAATACCTCCACTTCTCGACGGCCTTTTCAGTTGAATTTGCGGAATCAGACTTGAAAACGTGGGCCGACGTTTTCAAGTTTCGACCTCGTGATACTGCCCCTTTAACGTCAGATTTGTTTCGTTTTGGGTGCGAAATAAGGTCAGCAAGGATTTTTCGAAAGGTGAAGGCAACAATTCAGGGGATGACATTCCTTTCCCTAACATTTTGTCCCTCTGAAATACCGAAAAGCTTTCACATAGTTTCCTTTAAAGACACTAAAATGGTGTGAAAAAAAAAAAAACAGTACAACGCCATTCTTAAGCGTTTTAAACATTCCTAGTTGGGTGCCCGGCCTGATCACTACCATGTTGTTTTTATTTTGTAATCATTCTATTAGTAATAAAATATGTTTCGTGAGTATTAATGAGATTATGTTCTAATCTTTTACACCATCAATTTTTATTAACCCCATTTTAAAGCTATTCAACTGATTTTAAAGGATAGCACAAAGGCCTCGAAGTTTATATTTGCGTGATTGAAAATAGTCAATAACTCTGCCGAACGGAAAACCATAAAATACCATCGCAGTGGTTACGTACTTTTTGATGCAATTTAAAATATCTTTTATAGTTATGCCAGCATGGCAGTTCGTCTTTCTCACTTGCTCGTTGTAATCGAAATCTTGTAAACCTAATTAGCTCCAGTTTGTCTATTATCTGTTAATATATTTAATTTAATTTGATGTCTTTCCATTTGTCTTGTTTTGTCAATTGAAATAATACTTTTATCCTATCCTTATGGTCCTTCCATGGTAAGCGAAGAAGCAGAGGCATGCGACAAACGGAATCAAATTACGGAAACTTTATCGCCTGAATGAGACCTATTTGTTTGATTCATCTTGTAGCAAAACCCCGTTCAGTGCTTTATAAAAATGTCACAAACCATCGTAAAGTGGCAAACTGTCCCTAAAAACAAAATGTAACAAAAATGCTACATTCCGAACGGAACCTAAACCCCGTAATGTGACAAACCCAACCGGCCATACAACAATAACAAGACCTTCTCTGACACAAGTGACACTGTAGAACTGAAAGCAAAACAACCTAATGTAGCAAACCCACCCTAATGTAGCAAACTCATCTCAATGTAGCAAAAGCAAACCGCAGAAACCGTGATAAATTAAGCGAAAACAAAACAGTTTAAAAAAAGTCATCATTGTTGTAAACCGAGTCAAGTGTTGAAACTCAACCCAAAAGGTTATTGTGTTTGCCATGTGCATTTTTTACATTAAAAAGAACTAAAATTAGCCCTTAGTAGATGAATTAAGCCCTTACTTCTAGAATAAATCGCAAGAATAAAAGTCAAATTTTAGTTTTTACAAAACAAATTCTAATATTGTGTGGGGTTAGTTTCTAGAGAAACTGTGGTGCTGCGTCGGTGGGGGGATGAAACACGAGAATTTAGTTTTATCGACTGAGTCGATAAGGTAAATTGACCACCGTAAAAAGATTCAAATAGCTGACGTTTCGAGCGCTAGCCCTTCGTCGGAGCGAATCAAGGAATTGTGGGTAGTGTGTGGTTTTATATAGTAAGCGGTGGAGCTACGCTATTGGTAGAAATTTGGTGACGTGAAAAACAAATGTAGATTAGTTGAATGAAAAGCGTTCGTTGATTCCGTTCGTTGACTCTCAAACCCCACGGAATCAACGAACGCTTTTCATTCAACTAATCTACATTTGTTTTTCACGTCACCAAATTTCTACCAATAGCGTAGCTCCACCGCTTACTATATAAAACCACACACTACCCACAATTCCTTGATTCGCTCCGACGAAGGGCTAGCGCTCGAAACGTCAGCTATTTGAATCTTTTTACGGTGGTCAATTTACCTTATCGACTCAGTCGATAAAACTAAATTCTAATATTGTGTGATTTGGAGGAAAAGTTATTAAATCCTCGAATCACCCACACAGTCCAGGGTTGGGGGGGGGGGGGGGGGGGGGGGGGGGGGGGGGGGGGGGGGGGGGGGGGGGGGGGGGGAGTACTCCAGTCAACTTGGATAGGTGTGTGCCACGAAGGTTCTTAATTAAGTGTAGGAAATCGAAAATGGACACCCTACATTTAAAAGGGAAAAACGATAACTCAGAATTGTCGTTTTATTTCTTTTTTATACATGGAAAGTTTAACATCAGGCATAGAATCAGCCTAGTTTCATAGTTTAGCTGGGTGTTTAGGTGCTCTAATGTAGCTAATACAATTTAAAGGAACCCTTACCAAGGATCAAAATACCAAGAAGGATACCCCATTTAAGGACTGAGCACCTCAAAAACCATACCGTATCCCAAGGCACATACCTATATAGCTTACATATAAGGTACCCCCCCCCCCCCCCCCCCCCCCCCGGCCACACAGTCTATCGAATTGAGGGCTTGGAATATTTCGGGGTTCACGCTCTGATCTAACATGTTTTTAATAAATGCAATCTCACCCCCTTGGCGGGGGTAATCTCAACAACAACAATTAAGCTTAAGACCGTAAAATATGCTTGTAACTACGATCGAGAACCTACTTTGTCTCTTTTTTACCACTTTAAAGCCCAATATAAACTGTATAAACAGCTAATCGCTTCACGCCACTTGAAAACCGGCATTGTCTAGTTTCTATCACCATTTATGGCTAGAACAGTGAAAGTTCAGTAGCGGAATATATATTAAATCCTGACGGACAATAAAAAATTTGAAATACAAGATTGTTGTGTAACAATATTTTCAAATTCTTCGTGTTGGTACACAATAATAATCGGTCCCAGACGAAATTTTGTCTGCCAATAAAGTAGTTTTCCCTTCGAGAAATATTATCATTTATCGGAAAGAAAGTGTTTCTTGTGAGGACGTTCTCTTGAAAACATCCCAAATAGCCGAGTTTTTACGTAATATTTTAGCTGTGTATTTGAACACATTTATCAGTTTGGAATTGGTTTTCGATCAATTGAAATGAGGAAATCGACTTTAGTGAGCGCTTCCGTCACATCTAGGAAAATTTATCAAAGCGTCTGAAGCATAAATACTCGATTTTTCCCCCGCGAGAGGTTAACACAACATAGCCTCAGTCATAATCTCCAAACTGCTAATCCTTCTTATTTCAGGGATACAATTTCCATGCACGTTTCTTACCTTCCGACACAGCCGAAGGCCCATGCTCAGATATTTTCCCCGCTTCATGTCTCCCAACATAGATACTGGACGACAACACTAAATTCCAACCCAGAAGGACTTGTAAGACCGCTATGGTGAAATACATCTTTGCGAACCCCGTTGAAAGCATGTTTACCGAGTGATGTGACGACGTTTGCACGAGATTTATTCTGCAGTGGTTTTTCACTTTCGCGAGGTGCTGTCTTCTCTTGGGACGTGGATTTCTGATTGACCCTTTTCACTGATTCGCCTTTTTATGAAAGCACTGTGAATACGTCATCAAGAGGTGTGACCCTACAAGGGGGTGTGAAAGATTCACTCCATACCGAGAATTTCTTGGCAAAATCTCTGAGCACTTCGTGATCCTTTTTTGGACTCTAATAATAGAATGCCAAAATACGAGATTCTAAAACTTCCTCTTGGAAAAGAATGCTAATCTAACAGCACCATTAGGCAGGTACTGCTCTGGAAACTTTCATGTGATTGATCACACTTTGGGATTTAATCTACAGACTAAAATAACAGCATTGCATGACTTGGCAGAGATGAGGGCCAAAGGGCAACATCTTGATACCTTATGATCGATGAGCAATTTGAATTCACTAAATTACTTCTCTCAGATCCGATAAACTAAATGAACCTTCTTGAATTCCTTTTCGTTTTTTTCTGTTTAATATTCGTTGGATCTTTTACAAAACTAGATAGGTTGGTACTTTTTTACATAACGTGCACACAGACACACGACAAACCGGAAATGTTTAAGTCACGGAAGCTAAATTGCTAAAAGTTAACTTACTATCTGAGCATTTTTCCACTAATATAATACAGTCTATTAACACCAAATCCTCGCCTCGAGCGTTGCGAAGGTCTCCGTTTAGAGCCGAGAAAAGGATATAGACAAGGTTGCTACTACGAGAGAATGTAATTATATGTTTTTGTTTTTCATTTTGTTGGAGTTCAGGACTGGCTGGGGTCGTAATGAATGCCATGAATACTGTCTGCCATTCGTAGTGTCATCAATTAGCACTTTCGTGTTAAATACACTGATAATTTTAGGCTAGCGCATCTGCGCTGCGAAGTTCTCAAGACCTCCCAAAGAAAACACCGGGTGGGAACCCTTGAATTCTCATTGGCTGGGCTGTGCAGTCGGCTTCTTGAAGCCCTAACCCAGTTTTAGACCTAAGTATGCGATTTTTCTTACCCGTTTTCATACCTTAGTATTAAATTTTCCCCATTTTTCAAGCCAAAATTGCACAAATCGATACCATTTTCAGACCAGAAGGCAAAACATACTTATCCATTTTCAATCTGAAATTGTCATTCTCTACCCATTTTGAGACTCAAACGACTTGAAACCCATACCCGTACATACCTACCACTACCTTATTACAACATGAAATTTGAATAGGTAATACAATGGTTTCTAGGGGTATTTGGCTCGAGATATTTATCCCAAATACCCCTATGAACCATTGTATTAACTATACAAATTTCGTGATTTTGGAGTGTGCGCATTTTTCAACACTTAATTTCCGTGAATTTTCTAAAACTTTCATGATCCTATGTAAAAATAGATTATTGATTGCTCGGAGAGGATGCTCCCATATGTAAGCTATATATAGGTATGTGCCGTGGGATTTGCTCAGTTTGCTCAGTCCTTATAAGTAGGGTATATCGTTTTTGGCATTGTGATCCTTGGACGGGGTTCCTTTAAATTGTATTAGCTAAATTACAGTACCTAAACGCCTAGCTAAACGAAAAAAGATATGGTCTGTTAAAACTACTACTCGTCTAGTATTCTATGCTTGATGCTAAACTTCCCGTGTACAGAAAAGTAATTAAAACGGCCTGTTCACACCTCCTAGTTATCGCCGTTTTCCCCTGAAATAGGGTGTCATTGTTAGGTTTTGAACCTTAAAAATGTATCAATTTTCGATTTTCTACCCTTAAAAGGGTCAGGGTTTAAGAACTTTTGCAGTAAACACTTATCCTAAAACTTGATGCTTCACAGACACCGTTGTAAGTAGTGATGAGAAATCTCAACTGATATGACAACCATCACGAGCCCTTGAGTTGCCCGACTAAAACGGACTTTGCGAGAAAGTCTACAGAGGTCCTGCCAGTCTTTTAAACTGCATCAATAAAACAGTACATGATTAGTACTACACTGATTCTCATGTTCACTGGCACCGTGAAATACTCGTTTCCAGATGGCATGAGACATTTCCATGTGTAAAAATGGATTTGAAGCCCATCAGTTGGATAAATCTCTTGTCATATGTTTGCGAAAGTAATACTCAGCGCGATCGATCATCCATGACCACACAGAACATTGAGCTCTTGTGGAACTGGCTAAATAAAAAAGAAATCGATGAGTTGAGTTCTGTATGAAAGAAGTGTTGCAAGACTGTAAAGGTAGCGATGAAGAAGACATTTGTACCGTAAAGTTTGTCAATCATTTTGTCATTTGTCTTTGTATTTGAGTGTCTGCCGCTGGTTTTTCTTAGCATATAAACAGCATATTAATAACAGGGAAGTACCCCTTCTGCGATCGAGGGAGTATCGATGGATCTTCGTCGGTAACCTGAGTATCAGGCCTTCCTTTGGGAGAGGAAGAGGGGCTAAGGGGAGAAAGAAAAAAAATGGGGGGGGGGGAGGGGAAAGCCTGATACTCAGGTTACTTCGTCGGCAAATAAGTCAATCACGAAAAAATTTAGCAAGGCGGCAATGAAAAAAGCAAAAAGCTGATGTGCTTTACCAACCGAATTGTTTTGCTGCATGGCATGGCCCGGCAAATGGCATCGAAGAGCGAATGTCGTGGGAATTCCATGTTTTGGGTCCGAAACGTGCTAACATTCAAGCTTTCCTCGCTGACACAATAAGCGCTTAGCCTGACACCAAGAGAAAGATATCAAGTAAATTTTCGAAGGGAGGAACAATCTATGATCAGGTTTCAGCATTTTTTCCCAAGATAAAAGGGAAGAAATTGAAAAATATCCCAATTTTTTTCAAGTTGCAACTATCTTGAGCATCCATAGCCAAAAAAATAACTTACTGATTCATCGTTTCAGTGCAACAGTAATATTTAAACAGAACTTGGCCATTTTGGGAGGGTGAGGGGGTTTCCATTGATTGATTTAAAGTGAAAGTATGTACGCTTTGCGCGATTTAAAGCCGGTTGAGTGTTCTACATCTATTGTATACTGCATGATGCCGCTATCATTTGCATTCCAGCTATCATCTGGCAAAAACATATATTGTGGTCGGCAGAAAATTTGAAAAGTCAATTTTGCAAAAAGAAACTTATCTTTTTTTAAAGGCTTAGGACCATTTTACACGTATAATTCGCCAACAGTTTCGCGGCGGGATAATCTTTAGTTAACTGGGCAAGAATTTGTAAAGATTTGTAAAGAAAGGCAGACTTGAGGTCTTAGGTCAAAGATTGCAGTAATTGGTTTACTCCTTTTTTTAATTACTGATCTTTTTTTAGTGCCTTGCAATTGTTCATATTGTGGTCGGCAGAAAATTTGAAAAGTCAATTTCGCAAAAGAAACTTATTTTTTCCAAAACTAATTAGAATCATTTTGTAGTTAAAATTCGAGCAACAGTTTCGCCTTGGGATAATCTTTTGTTAACTGGCCAAGATATTGTAAACCGACTTGAGGTCTTAGGTCAAGGATTGCAGTAATTAGTTTAGAAGTTTAGAATAGCAACAAAGTAAAGCGACGATAAGAAACAGAGCAGTATTTGTGTTAGGTGCATATGGGACGAACGTGTTCAAGGGCCTGGAATGGCACTGTGAGGTTAACAGTCCATTCCTTTAGAACGTTTCCGGAATATAAATGTCCTGGAAATGTACAGTCGACGCTCTCTGAGCGGAAACTCTACTTGCGGCCGTCTTGACAAAACCTCGTTTGAATTCTCCTCTTACAAGGATCATTCCCTCAAGTGGCCAGGTCCAGTTACGGAGTTGCTTCCCGAGTGTGTCCGCTTGTACGTGAGCTTCGGCTGTACTTGGAATAGATAGTTCTCAACCGTTTTCTTTAGAGATCTATTTTGTTTTCGGAATCTACCTGGATATAAATACCGTGATACGCGCTGTACTCGAAATTATATGCAGAGTTGGATTCTTTTGGTAAAGCTTTTGGTTTAAGCCGAAATGCGGCGGAAAAAGCCGCATTAAGCTCATTAGGGAAACGTTTCGCCTCACTTACATACACCTGGTTCGGATTTCTGACCGAGAGGCGTATACTAAGGAAAGTCAGGAGCGCATGGGCTCCTGAGAAAGTATCACCCGGGGGGGGGGGGGGGGGGGGGGGGGGGGGGGGGGGGGGGGGGGGGGGGGGGGGGGGGGGGGGGGGGTATTTATGGACACGCATATAAAGCTACTTGTTGTTGTTGTTGTTGTTGTTGTTGTTGTTGCTGTTGTTATTGTTATTTTTGAGATCCTTTTGAAATACCAAATCTTTAAATTTCGCTCCTTTTCGTACCCCTTTCGGGAGGAACCTCCTGTATCCCACTCTATTCAGTGACATGAAAGCTGCTGAGCTGTACTTTTCAATGTAAGGCGAATGGTGTCGGCTTTGTTTTTCAAAATATTGCACAATGAGATTTCTTATTATTATATTTAACATAGGTAATCCACTAGTTACAAGAGTGTGTCCTCGATCTCACTAAGCCAACTCGCTAAATTGTGTAATCCTGTGACCCGAATATATAAAGTGGGATTCATCCAGTACCTATACCTTAGTTCGTCAATAAGTAAAGGACGGATATGTGGAAAATCATAGTTACGTGGATTTCTCTCCCTCGTTCCCAGATATCCCAACTTTGGTGCGCGTGGGATTGTGGGACTGCATGATGGAGGCCTGGGAACGGGAAAGGGGCAATGGAATTTTAATGAAACGAGCAGAGGTGTTTAATCAGGTTTCAGTAAAAAATGCAAGAAGAAGTGAAATTTCTTTAGGGGTGACAATACCCTTGCTGTGTGTTTATTGTGTGAAGTACAAAAATTACAAAACATTCCAGAATTCCGACATAACGAAATGTAGTGAGATGAAACTGTCATAATGCCGAGAAGGGAGAAGCCTTCAGAAATCTTTCCAAACTACAAGTACAAGAAAGATTATTGGGATAACGGGAATCAAATTAATGAATGAAATGTGTATTATTAAACCGGTTTGTTTAGCTCCCCAACGAGTGAAAATAAAATCTTTATATAACAAATCTTTAGATCACCATACTGAGAAGCTTTCGACGTTTCTGGTCAATCCTAGCAGTATGTCAGTCTGACATATGATGTACCTAATAATCTAATAATAAGCTAATAATCTACGATATAATCTACGGTAATACAGTTTTTTTTTTCTTAATTTGTAGTGACATGCTAGTGGCGAACTAAATTTAATTGTCTTCTCAATAGAATGGTTTGCAATTGAGCGTTGAAGCTAGTAATTTCGAGATTGTTTTGGTTTAACATTGCTATGGCAAAAAAAAACCTCTCCTCAACCAGTCAGAAGTGAAACCAAAACCAATCGAGACTTGCTAATGCGCCAGCTACCTGAATTTTTATGAAGTTCTGATATTATTGCTTCACTGGATTTTCTGCGTTTTGTGATTGGCCAGAATGAGTCACATGACACTCGACTGAAAACCGTTTCATGACGTCGGTCATTATATTTCATTTACATACATTTTGAGAGTTCTAATTTGCATGTAACTACATTTTTCTTTTCCGTATCATACCTTTCTTGTTTAAAGGGGCAGTATCATGAGGGCGAAACTTGAAAACGTTCGGCCCATGTTTTCAAGTTTGATTCGGCAAATTCAAAAAGGCCGTCGAGAAGTGGAGGTATTTGTTGAATCAAAAAATCCGTTTTGATAGCCGGAAGAAAAAAAATCATTTTTAACAGTGATATGTACAAAATTCCGGTGAAAGAACAATGAACAGTGCCGCGCGTGGAACCTCGTGATACTGCCCCTTTAAGTACCATATATAGGAAGCTCCATGAAGAAGTGAAACATTTTCAATTGGATTATATGTGTAATCGGAAATTCTTAACGTATTGAGGTAAAAAGGATTCAACCCAAACAAACACAGAATGTTCCAGAGATGAATTAACATGATCATACAATTCTATCAAAGGGCCTTGTGATAAGCTTGTTCTAATTACAAAGCGATTTACAGCTAATGAACCGGGAGCACCCAACAACTGGAATGTTTTGGAAGACGCTCGAAATGGCGTTATACCTGTTTTCCATATCATTTTACCTAGTATAGGACGCGTTACTTTAAGTCGCATTAATTTTTGTAATCGTTAATTTCCGCGACATTATTTAAGTGGAGCGTTCATTTCCGAGACCTTACTTCACCCCAAATTCTGGATACCGTCCGAACACATATTATGGCAACTAGGAAACAATAACCTGTTTTCTGCACACTATTCAGTTTCAATCTTTTACAATGTAAAAGCCTTAAAGATATGTCATCTGCAATATTTCCAGTTCATTCTTGCTTTCAGAAGAGCGGTTCTCAACATCCGGGTTTTTTTGTACTACACAGTCAGCCAAAATATTTTTAGAGACATCAATAATCGCGTTAATTTTCTTCATTTTGAAAATTCCCCCCCCCCCACCCCCCCCCCCCTCTCTTTCGCGTTAATTTCCTTTATTCGAAAAAAGTTTTCCCTCGAATTCGCGTTAATTTAAGTCGCATTAATTTCAAAGACCTTAATTTACAGGAGCGTTAATTTCCTATAATAAGGTAGTGTCTTTAAAGGAAACTGTCTGAAAGCTAATACAGTTTGAGCTTTTCGACTTTTTTTAGCTGAATATTTCTGCGGCAGAATATTTTAGCGAAAGGAATGTTATTCCCCGAATTTACTCTTGAGTTGCTTTTACCTAAAGCTTTAAAATAATCTGTAACTCTACAGATCAGCTTCTGTATTGTTATATTGTCTTACCTTTATTATTTTCAATTACAATACTTTTCCCTGCCTCGAATAGCGTTTTTGCTAATTTGCAGGGTAACTGTATTTAAGTTTATATGTCTAATAATTTTTTGTTTGTTGTTGTTTGTTGTTGTTGTTACCTTGCCGAAAATCCTAGCTGACCTTATTTCGTACAAAAAAACGACATTTTTTATATTCCTCCAAAAACAAAAGGCGTTAAATTTTCCGATGTTACCATGGTTACGAAAGTTTGAGGTGATAATTATTACTTCGAAAAACTCTACTTTTTTTAAATAAATCTAATTTATTACGAAACTGTAAGGCGACTAAGGCGTTCTGAACAGATTTTCACAGAAACGATTTGTTGGTGCTCCTGAATGAAGTCCTTGAATGACGTGATACCGGAAAGACAGGGTTTCGGTTTTAGTTGTGAAAACTGAAAGCTAATAAAACAATACCCTGGGTGCCAGAGGGTTTTTTTTAGCGAAAACCGGAGAGTTTGAGCGGCGAAGCCGCGACAACGAGGCGCAACGTGCCGAGAAAAGCTTCTTCTAACCGTTTATGCGGTTCATTTCACTCGTGATGTTCGGAGAACGGACCTCTGGATCCAGGGTGATTAAAACAAACTCGCTCCCGTTATAACACACAGCCTTGAGACCGCGATTTTCTGTCCGTCACTAGCAAGAGTGTGTGGTAAAGTAGCGCTTTTGATAAAACACAAAAAAAGCTTTGTGGTAGTGCATGGATGTTAAGTATTAATTTTATTCTCCATTTTCATGTCTGGCAATGCTTGTCTGTCTTCTTGTTAATCCTTTCGCCGACTCCCAAAACTGTGAAACTTTATCTTTCCAAATATTTCGGAGTCAAAATGAAACAACACAACGTGAAACTACTGGCTAATGACTTAAATTTTAATGGCCACTTTATTGGGTCTGTTTTCATCTACAGACTTAAAAGTTAGAACAACAGTGAAGTGAACTCCATTGCAACCAATAGCGGATCCAGACTTCATCGAAAGGGGTGAGCGAAGTGAATAAGAGAGTGTGGGGGAGTGAATAAGAGGGGGGTGGGGAGTGAATAAGCGAGGTTCTACCCTAGATCCGTCACTGACAACCAATAAAAATTTCAGCTGACCTGTACTTTTGTGTGGGGATTTATAAAGGACTCATTTCTGGGAAGCAGCAGACTCGCCTAAAAGTGATGTTACACGGGACGATTCGCAACGACGATTTTTAGCGCAACAATGTTGCGCTTAAAGTTGATGCCGTGTAACATGGGTGCGCGGAAGATTTTCTTCGTAATTTTTGCGTTGCGAGTTTTTGAAGCTGATTAAAAAACTTGCAACATATTGCCGCTAACAAAATATATTGCGTTAAAAAAAAGATTACGTGCCCTTCTGTCTGAAATTGTAACAATATCTTAATTTAGCTAGACTACAAAAGCATAAAATTTACCTTAAAGTAATTGAAATCTTGATGTCCTCTTTAAAATTTTGCAAATAGGCGCTATACCAGCAAATTTTAATTGCATAGATAAATAAATACGCGTTTTCGATTAATTGCAGTTTAACATCTGTAACCCACGTTTAGAATGAGTCTCATTGGCCAGACATAACGAATAAAGGGCTATTAAGTAAATCAGTTCCCTGGGCACATTAAAGGAAGTATCTCTTGCGGCATATAATAAAGGCATTTCCGGATACAAATTTCAGAGATTCTATTGCGCCCATTTAATGTTGAAAGTGTCTCCATTTTATGAAAATGCACTTTTAACTGTTCTGATTTCCCTTCAAATGTCTCACTTCCGCTAATTTGTCTAAATTTTTGACATTCTTGTTATTAAGTGGGTCTACAGACTCTACAACTTCAGTACAAAGTGTTATTTTAACCAATTAGTACCAACTGCACGTGTGGTGTGGCGTAAAAACGCAAATATAATTGATTTTGTGCATGTTGCTCGAGATATAACCTGCGCGCAGACGTCGTTTAGTCCTATTGCGGATAGACTTCCATATATATATATATATATATATATATAAGTGACGGGGTTGATCGCCCGGGGGGGAGGGGGTGACCGTCGGAAATGTTTTGAAAGGGTACCAGAATATTGTTTGATAGGTGTGGCTATATGGGAGTTCCCCCCCCCCCCCCCCCCCCCCCTTGGGGGTGATAGTCGTACCTTTTAGGTGTTGAAATTCGTGGTTTGGTACCACTAAGAGCTGAGGTACCACTGTTAGAGTTATTCTCATATCTTTAGGGTATTAGAGCAGTTTTCAATCGAGTGTCGAAAGTAATTACACAATTGTTTCGGTTTTGCATTGCTAAGCTTTGTGATTGGCTAAAAAATCTCGCGCCACTTTTTCGACCAATCAGAAGTAAAACCAAAACCAATTGTGACTTGCTCGCACGCGTTTTCCCGCGCTTGGCGCCGCCGACATGTAATTGCTTCGAGCTCTGATTGGTTCATTGGATTGTTTACGACTGCTGTGATTGGTTTGCCTAGTTCCTGTACAGCTTTCCCAGTCCTTCACGGTCAATTCGTTTCGGTGACGCTCGGACCACGTCACCCGAAACGGATTGACCGCGTGACTCGAAACGGATTGACCGCGGCGAAATATAGAGGCCTAGGAACTAGGCAAGTGATTGGTCAGAGTAATTACTTTGGTTTTGGTTTTACGACACTCAATTGAAAACTGGTCTAAGCCATATAAACTTGTGCTGGCAGGAACAACTTTTCAGAGAAACGTTTTTCTTGTAGTCATTTTATTCCCTTAAGAAGTCAGGCCGTGCCTGACGTAATATTGGACAGAATATACCTATTATTCACAGTTGTACAGTTAGCCTTAGTTATTTCGTATTTATATAAAATCCACCAGGATCCGACGCCTTTGTATTCTCCGTTGGCCCTTGCAGATTTCCTTAGTGATTTAAATGAAAGCCGCCATTGAGCTATACTTTCAGTATGAGGTAGCTCTAATTTTTGAGTCTCTGAGTGAAATCCTAATTTGTGCCGGCTTAAAAAAATGAAAGCTGCTAATTAGTACTTTCCTGTGGTACTGTTTATTATCGAGTATGCTGTACAAGGTCGTACAAGTTGGTTTTAACTTTTGATTTTGTGGATGAAATCCTAAACTGTGGCCATTCAAATGAAAGTTGCTGAGCAGTACTTTCTTGTGGCTCTGTTTATTGAAGAAATGAAAAACGCGTCGAGTGCATTATTGAGTTTTATAATTCAACACATTGCGGATACACTGCCCAAATATGGTCAAAAAGTTATCGATATACGCTATGTCTACATGACGTATATCCAACGATGGATGTAAATTTCGCATTTTGACAAGAGAATGCAAAAATGACGGACCGGCCTCGATATTTTTTCTTCAAACTGTGCTTTGTTATCAATGTGTTGAATTATAAAACTATTATAGCGCGAAAGCGCGCGTAATATCGCCTACGCGGGATGAAGAACACAGAGAGAAGTGCAGAGAAGTACGAGCCAAAGGCGACTGCTTCTCGCATTTCTCGATTGTCTTACAAATTCGTAAATGCTTATATAACTCAAGGAGCAAGTTTTTTTATTTCTTTTATAAAATAAAAACGGTCATTATGAACATTACGTCACGCGCATGCTGCGCAAGGTGGTTCTAACGCCGGCTTTAATTACTGATTGTGTTTATATAAATAAAGGATCTACTACTACTGTGGATGTAATCCTAAAGTGTGGCCGTTCAAATCATTGAAAGCTACTGAGTAGTACTTTCCTGTGATACTGCTTATTATGTTGCACAGGGTGGTTCTAACTTTTGAGTCTGTGGATCAGTAATCCTGAAGTGTGGCCATTCAAATCATTGAAAACTACTGAGTAGTACTTTCCTGTTGTACTGCTTATTATGTTGCACAAGGTGGTTCTAACGCTTGAGTCTATGGATCAGTAATCCTGTTAAGTGTGGCCATTCAAATCATTGAAAACTACTGAGTAGTACTTTCCTGTTGTACTGCTTATTATGTTGCACAAGGTGGTTCTAACGCTTGAGTCTATGGATCAGTAATCCTGTTAAGTGTGGCCATTCAAATCATTGAAAACTACTGAGTAGTACCTTCGTGTGGTACTGTATTTTGTGCTTGTGACTATTCAAATGAACGCCTCGGTGAGGCCTCATCAGAGGGGGGCTCCTATAACTCCCATATCCATATTTAGTTTTAATAGAAACGTTTTAGGGTATGCAAACCACTGCATTACCGTGAACGATCCATTGCACCACATTAGATCTATACAAACAGTGACTGAAATAAAAACAGACCACCGCAAGGACCGCCATCAAACGATGTGAAAAGGCATTATCTCAAAATGGCACTTTTGGCCAAACCTTACATGATCAGCGCTCAAAACTAGAAAGCAGACGCAGACATGTTGAAATAAGCCTAAATAGCCGTATCCAATTAACTGCATATTTTAGATTCCAAATTTATTTCTCAATCCCTGATCCCATATTTTCTTTTCCCAATATATCCCGCATCACTGTTATTTTCCCCAGAAATATCCCGTTTCTCTTGGTATAATTATTGTCCCAGGGGCATTTCGCGATAACCCCTAATGGGTCCTCTTATCTGATTTGTGTGTATAAAAAACTAACAGCTGTTTTAATACTAGACTGCTGGCAGTCCCTCTCTGGATAGTCCTGAGTGGGCGAGCAAATACGCGGTCGGCGATCCGAGCGGCGAGCGAGCGAAAGTAATTCGAACAGAGGGGGCACTGGCCGCCTCTCACCCAGTTTTTCTTCGGCTCGTTCGCTCGCTCCAGTCTCCCCGAGCTTCACGTGATTAGCTCGCTCGATTGACTGAAAAGGGACAGCTATTTTAATACATTTCAATCCCACCCGTGATTTTTAAAGTGATGTAAAAAAGACACAGAACCTGACCAGTTCAAAAGAGCAGTTTAAACTGTTTTAGTGATGTGTATGTTGTGGCGCAATTTTTTTCCTTGGTGCAAATTTTATTTTCCTTTGTTTAAGACTCATTATCATACATTATCATACATTTCCATACCCAAAAACATTAACAAAGGAAAATAAAATTTGCACCAAGGACAAATTTGCACCACAACATGTACAAGATTCGATTAAAAGTGACGCCACATAAATGCTATAAATTAAAAGTTGGAGACGTTTATTCAGTTGAAGTGTCACTTTATGTTGCAAAACTATAGTAACATCCGATGTTAGAAACCTTAAATCATGTAATGTGGGGTAATGGACCGACGAAATAAAATAAATGTGATTATTCAAATGGAAGTTATCTTCAGTGAGTAGTACTCTAACGTGAAAGCTACCGGAGCAGCACTTTGCTGTGAAACTTTTTATTATGCTGTGCAAATAAGGATCAGACAGCTCAGTGTCGGCTTTTTAAATCTGTAAAATTCATGAAATCCAAAATTGTGACCGTCAAACGAAAGCTATTGCTAATACTTTACCGTAATGGTGATGTTATTATTCAACCTTTTTATGATTGATATTGTATAAAGGCTGTGATTACTTTTCTGGTCGTGTTGCTAGGCAAAATCAACACAATTTCAGCTGAAAACATATCGATTGTCTTTTCTGGCCGGATATTAGCAATTGTTAAATAAATATGTTTTCACGAACTTTATGTGGAAACGAATTGAGAATAATTCTGAATATATGGACTCTGAATCTGGATGACAAAACGAACAATTTATGGTAATATTCTTTTGATGACTTTCTAAAAATTGAGGGGAAAATACGTTTAAGGTGGCTCCATATTGTTCAGCCCTCTCGTCTTTTGCACTCCATTACAGCTAGTCCGATGGTGTGGCTAAAAATCTGTTACTTGAAACCAGTAAATCTTTTATCAGTCAACAAAGTGGTATCCAAACAACGTCATCATTTGTTGCCATGACAACGAGAAAAGAGGTCAAAAATACGCTATTTTGGACCATTTGAGGCTAATAACTTAAACTACACGGTGAAAGTTTTTGTTTTCGATATATTTTTGTTTAATTGGCAAGAGAAACATTTTAACAATTTTTTAAAAAATTCTGTACATAGAGTTCAGAGCTACCTTAAATTTATGTAAAAATGACATATCTCTGAATCCTATGTACAGATTTTTTCAAAATTGGCACAAATGTTTGTTATGTTTATGAGACGAAAATATATAAAAATCAAAAAATTTCACCGAGCAGTTTTAAAGTTATTAGCCTAAAATGGTTGAAAATGGGGTCTTTTTGGCCTCTTTTTTACGTTGCCATGGTAACAAATTTTGATGTCGTAGCCACCTAAATTTGTTCATTGGTTAAGTGTTAGAAACCTGTACTAAACGTTTTCTCTTAACTTTACTGGTGTAGCTGTGATTGAATATCATAGATGTATTATGATGGGAATGTTTAAACTGTTAGGAGCCACCTTAATTTGACAGAATTTTTTTCCCCTTTTATATTTCTTATCTTTAAGTAAAAAAACGCAGTAAGAATAAGATATCAGGTTGATCGTATGCAATAACATTAAATTAATTAACGGTTGATTTTAACCACTCATGCAGCCAATGTGCCAACTTCCCCCACTTTTTAGTCGACCTTGTCCCCAGAGTCTTCTCGGTATCCCCCGCCGCGATATTGAATACGGGAAGACTGGTACCGGATATAAGCTCACTCTTCCCTTAATCTCTGCATAAAGACTAAGTTTATACTATAGGGAACGTTCCCGGATTCTTTAAGAACACGTGTAACTTTTGGAACCACATTCATTTTTCCGTTTACACCCAAAAGGATGAATTAGGGATAAAACTGTCATCCGGTTTGCGTCGCAAAACTGGATCTTCGAATCCCAAATCTAATCTAGTGAATACTAAAATACTAATGCATCCGGAACGTTTCAATAGTGCAAACAGGTTTTTCAACAAATCTGCATACTTATGGAACACGAGCGAAGTATTTTTAAGGAGACAGTTTACAATGTCGCCACTTTCACACTTTCTATAGAAACTTGACAGCTTTTTTACATTTTAGTCGGACGATCACCTTACAACGCAATCTCCTATGTCTGATTCATGGTGTATAGTGTAAACTCTGTTAGAGATCCAAACATAACATAATTAATTTAAACACTTCCTGATCCAGATACTCAGTATTTGATGAATCCGGAAACGTTGTAAACGTAGCCAAAGTCACACTAATTTGACTGAAATGAGGAGTCAATATATCATGTTCAATATACATCATGCTAACTATGTTTCTCTCATTCTCATTGGCCGAGAGCCTAAACGTCAGCTAATTCTTAAAAACAGGCCACGGTCAGTCAAGGTCAGAGTGAATGCGCGCTCGAAGGAAAATTTCCAGTGTAATCATGTCAGTCTTGTTTCGTGCATCTTGTGAATGATTCCAATTTTGCCAAATTTCCTGAGTTGACAACCAAAACAGTGGCGGATTCCCCCCCCCCCCCCCCCCCCCCCCCCCCCCCTACGATGGAGTCTAGAGTGTGGGATCCGCCACTGCAAAGTGGCAAAATGGAAGGGAAGGTTTAGTCCCGGGGTTCAGTAAAGTGTCGGAAAGACAAAGAGGAGAACAAAGTTATCACTGAAGAACCAGACCAAGACAAAGTTTTACAATCAGTTCAAAAGATGGTTCGTTATTTCCTCCTTTAGCAATATATAATAAACACTTAGGATTCGGTTTTTGTTATAACCGGCGGAGTCAAGGTCTCGCTAAGTGTTTAATATCTGCTTCAGCCGACAACACTTTAGTTCATCGAGACAACCTTGACAAGTACTCCGGATGTATGATTGCCGGAATTTTAGCCCTGTACAAACTTAGTTTTCAATTACACGTTTTCCTTTCAATTTCAGGGCAGTTAAGGTAAGTCAAATAACGGCTTTTTTAAACGTCGGGTCATGCAACATCGTTACATAGAGGGCTTTTTGAGGGGAGGGAGAGGAAGGAGGCCGGGTAAATGGTAATGCCCTTGTTTTAATATTCGAGCGGGAGGATCGTGGTCCGAGTTTTTAAAACGTTTGAGCACAAAAGGCTCACTGGTTCAATGAAAGCTGGCTTATGACATGCCTCTGTCATAAGTAAAATATATTTTTCAAAGGGCATTTTCACATGCAGTGTGTTACTTCCATATCATGCAAAATAAACTGTTGGCTCATGAGATCGTTTGCGCCATTCACAGACACAATTTTTACACTGATTCAAAATTTCAAGCCCGATATCTCGAGACTATAGTTTAACTTTGCCGAGATTCCGAGACTCGGGCAATCGTATTTGCCGAGACTTGTATTTTTTGATAGATAGTCGCGTAAGACCATTATACATGCAACCCTCTCTTGATATACTCATGTATAAGACTGACAGCTGCGGAGAGCGAAAATATCACTTTTTTCAGGCGTATTTAAACCAGAATGGAGAAAAGGCCAACGTAGAAAAAAAAATAGCCAACATTTTGATAATGCCCAATATTTTTGCCTTTTATCGAGATTCTATCATTGATACTGAATTCAGTTTCTAAGGTGTTCGATCGCATGAAGTTTCCGTCGGCTGAAGAACATGATTCTGTGGATCGAAATAACTCAGTGTAAAACGTTTGCAGTCATAACCAAGGAAAAGACACTAAAGATGAACAGAAGCGGAAAGTTGGTCGTGCTGAAAAAAGTGCTGAATGGTTTAAAGAGAGTCGGTCGCAGGAATGACATGAGACTACACACATGCTTAAACTGAGGTCCTTGAAAGAGCTACTCTGAAACAAAAAATCTCGTGCAATCAGTTATCAAGCCGACCACCTTTCACCTTTGAAGACAGTTCGATTCTTAGCTAGAGAGCTCATGTGTAACGGCAACGAATCTTTTCGCGTGGAAAGCAGTTCAGAAAGGCCTTGGTCATCTTAAAAAATCGTTCTTAGTTAGATTAAACTAGAGCTTTCTAATAAGTAAAACGTCGCCTCAAGCTTTCGTATCATCGCCATTCAGTAACGCCTTTTGTTTTCTGAGCGATAAAAATGTCGCTTTTGGTACCAAAAAAGGTCAGCTAGGTTTTCGAAAAAAATAAAACAACTAGTAAATTTGGGGGAAGATTACTTTCCCTAAGATGTTCTGCCGTTGAAATATTCAGCTTAAAAGAACCGAATAGTTCAAGGCGTATAAGCTACTAAAATTATATGGAAAAACAGTACAACGCCATTTTAAGCGTTTTCCCAAACATATGTAATCCTTTTTAGAGCAGTTTTTAATTGAGTGTTGTAAAACCAAAACCAAAGTAATTACTCTGACCAATCACAGCAGTCGTAAACAATCCAATGAACCAATCAGAGCTCGAAGCAATTACATGTCGGCGGAGCCAAGCGCGGAAAAACGCGTGCGAGAAAGTGGCGCGAGATTTTTTAGCCAATCACAAAGCGTAGCAATGAAAAACCAAAGCAATTGCGTAATTACTTTTCACACTCAATTGAAAACTGCTCCGTATGGAAACGTGAAATTTAATTTAAATGTCCTCGTCAAGTATTACATGGTTTTGTGATCAGGATTCAGTGATAAAAAATCTTCCACTGCATATTATATGTGTTGCAGTTATATTGCTATAATATTTCATTGTGATTCAATTTGCTATAATTATACTGGATACTGGCGCCACTTAAACACTATCACATCTTACCGCCCAAACATAGAAAGCCACTCAGAACGGGCGGGTCAAGTTGGTCGTATTGCCATAAATATACAGTTAATTTCAGCCAAGAAGTGATCTGTTATCAATTTTCGAAAGGACGCGCTCTCTCTTCAAGTGCTCTTAAGTTAAGCGTTTTTAAGTGCGCTCTCGTCCACGACATCAATAGGAGACTGTCCCACCGAAACAATGAAATTGTGTTAACCTAATTTCCAAATTATATCGCCAAATGCCACCAAATATATAACTTAACTGAATGAAAGTATTCTATGGAGCAAAACAGAAGCAGTAGTTTGGTGAAAAAGTGCAGGATTATACAAGGATGGAAGCCGGATTCACAGCTCACGAACAGGCTCACGACCAGGCTCACGACTTTTGCCAGACTCTAGATACAATTCTTGAGCAATTTTGATTTCGTGACAGGCGGTCAAGAAATCTAAGGCCTAGGGCAAACGTCGAACTTAACATGTGCCGAATCTAATTCAAATGAGTAAGAACAATAGATTTTGCTCATTTGCATTAGATTCGGCACATGTGAAGTTCGACGTTTGCCGTAGGCCTAAGTTTCCATTCTGGTGGAATTTTGAGGTTTTTAGTGGTTATTTTGTCATTTTAATTTATATTTCTTTGCGTCCATCACTTTTGACGATTTTGTCTTCCAGTATTTCAAGATAACAAAGCAAGCTTAAAGAAATTAAAGCTCCTGGTCATATTCATGAAATCACGATATTTCAACCGGGACAGTGTGTTTTCAAGTTTGTCTGGACACGAATCACTCGCGGACTACTTCAGTCTGTGGGACGTGGAAAAGATAAATATTATGGCTAATGTGCTAATGCCCTCAAAAATACATTAATAAGCTAATCTATGTGCGTTATCGAAAAATCACATTTAATTTTCAAAGTTAGCTTCCAATATTTCAAGTATCACAAGAATTAAAGCGATGAGTTCAGTATTGAATATTAATAGGTTTAGTCAGAGTCGTTCTTCAATCATTTCACTTCTATTCTTTCTTTCTTTTCTTTTCTTTAAAATTCCTTCTCTATTTTTCTTTTTTACCTACTTTCTACAAAAGGATTAATCGGTTTCTGAACTGCTGTATGTGTTTAGTTAAAGATGTTTTTTTTTTTTTCGTTTTCCTATTTTTGAACCTGCCCTCTACAAAGGCTATAAAAGTGCGTTTACTGTCATGCCGATACCACTTCTTGGCCCAAAATAGGTTCAAAAAGGTTTTTAACAAAGTAGGTAAAACCGATGTCTGCTTTGAGTGATCTGGTTCCAACTTTTAACAGTTGTTATGAAATCTTGTATTTTAAGTGCACGTGTAACTATTCAACTCATTTAAATGAAGCTCTTTTATGTACTTACCTGTGGTATTGTTCTCAATGTTCCAAAAAGAGCAATTTGGACTATTTTAGTGTCAATGTGGGTGCTCTTAAAAATGATGTTCGTTAAGTGTTATTTCACTGTATTCAGACTGTAATGTTGAGAAAACAAGACTGCGCCTCCCAGTATATTACAGGGTGTGACCGGTGCACAGGGCAATCACGAAACCTCTACGCGCACGCGTACGTATTACTTCAACAACATCATCGAGATACCCACGGCTGGAGACTGAGCCTAACAATCTAATGAGCCAATCAGAACTGGACGCAAATATATGCAACCGACGCCAAGCTCGGGAAAACGTATAATAACGGCAAAACCACAGCGAGAAACCAATGAAGAGTGCCGGATCTATCGTAAGACCTGGATCATTAAAAATCTTGAAATAGTATAGCTCTAAATACGGCAAACTGATCCTTACGGCAAGGAGAAGAGATTGCGACAGAAGTGAAATAAAAAAACAAACAGTTGAATATATTTAGTGATTGAGGAGTGGAGCGGCAATAGCTGGCAATCACCATCATCTCATCAATCCTACTCCTGTTTCAAGACATTGTAACTAACCTGACCACTCTATCAACAACATCCTCCTCATTCCCTTGGAACTCATCCACAACAACCGCGACTCAGTCAGAAAGGCACGCGAGGCCCATCTTATGGATAAAGCGATGACTCTTGATCCTCATGGTAAAAATAGACGTGATGAACTTAGTAAATGACATTTAGCTTCTTTCTTACCAATCATTTTCTGTTATTCTGTTATGTCATATTTTAAAAGTTTTATATGAACGGTCCTTTTATATCTGTGTTCATTTTTGTTTTTAGCCCCCGTAGAAGGTTTGTTTTGCAAACCGAAATTTCGAGCAAATATATTCAACTGTTTTTTTTATTATTATTATTATTTAATATTTAGCAGCTTTTGGGCTTTACTTTAGATTCAGTGGTCGATACGGTGGTGAAGTTTGAGTTTTTACAAACCGCTAAGCGTATAGAGCGTAGTAATGCAAAACCAAAGTGAACAGCCATTTTTTTTCGACGCCGACTCCGCCACTGATAACCGACCGTAAAACCACCAGTGCCATGAATGTGCGTTAATTTCCTTGATCTTTTGTCAGTGTTAAAACTGTTTCAGTCTTCCTTGCAATGAATGCTAGTGTTATTTTTTCTAATCCATAAACCGGGCACGTTTTAGAATAAGGAATGTCCATATATTCAGTTGTATATTGTTTTTTGCGGCATCTTTCCAGAACAAGGATCACAGGAGGGAGGGGGGATGGGGGTCCAAACCCGCGAAATGGAGTCCAAATCCGATAGTGAATTTTGGTTGAACGCTGGTTTCTATTGCTCCTAGGCTACCGAAACACTACGGAAAATATCTCACGGATTTATTTTAAAAGGGACTATAAAAAATGAAAAAATTGTCTCCATGTTTCTTTAGATTGTAGAATTAACAGAAACATTCGCGAGTTTGGGAGAAGCCGAGACAACTCTCAAACGACATACTTCAATCATGACGGGGGTGCTCGTCGTACCTTTTAGGGGTCAAAATTTGGAGATTGGTACCGCTTAGGGTACTAAAATCTAAAATGACCACCGTTAGAATTATCGCGGTACCTTTTAGGGTATGAGCCGAAAAAATATGACAGAATATAACACGTGTTGTTTTAGAATTGGTACCTCTTAGGGGTAAAAATTATTTTGGGCCACGCCCATCAAACGAGATTCTGGTACCTTTTAGGGTGTTTTTCGAAAATTTCCGACGAGCACCCCCGTCATTTTTATATGGGAGTCCCCCCCCGGGACTTCAATACGAGACAAGTTTAGTTCGGACACTTTGCCTGCGCCTGCCACTAACATGAATCTTTCTTTTTCTCCCTTTGCCCGTTTCAATCAGTTTTGTTTGTCGGTATTCTGCATGCGTTCAAATCTTAAAAAAAAAAACATTGAGAGGGTATTAGAAGATCAGATCTGACCCAACAAATATGTCTAGTATTTAAGCTCTCTCGTTTTGACTTCCGGACTTTCCACTCTCAAGCTTCCGATACGCTTTTCGATAATATAACACTCTAATAAGATGGAAAGCGTTTCCTGTATCTTAATAGTCCTTAATAACGGGTATGGTATCTTTCCCAACTCCCTTTTTTCACTCTCCAGTTAATACAGACTCAAACTTATATCCCTTTAATTAAATCTGCGATCGTTCTCCTCAGCAAGAAAAAAAAAGTTCTGATTAAGGATTAGCATTCTTTGCTCTGTTCACGATCACGTACGGTTGATATATTTAGACATATCACTAAAATGGAGCCACTTGAATGGTGAATGAAGGGGGCTCGGATACCAAGATTGCAGACATATTGACTCTCGTTTTTTGTCAGCCACTTGAACTCTAGTAATGAACTTGGTAATCATTACGGCATTGGAAAAATTGTATCGTGGATAGAACCATTGGAATGGATTACGGAGTGATTCACCAGAAAAGAAATATAATTAGTATATCATACGGTTTTCTCGTTCAATTTGGGATTAATTTGCACGAGTGAGTTTTTCAAAAAACTCAAGCGGCGAGTGCAATTTGAGCTTTTTGAAAAACTCACAAGTGCAAATTAATCCCAAATTGAACGAGAAAACCGTATGATTACTTATTAATAATTATACATGAAAAAATTTGCATCCATTTTTGTTTGGAATTTTTTTTTTTTTTTTGCAAAAAATTTTGTTTGGGAATTTTTGTTTTCTTTTTTTTTTGGCAAAAAAAAAAAGAAAAAAATTTTTTTTTTTCGATTTGTAATTTGCACTGGTGTTACACTTTTTGCACTGGTGTTACACGTTTTGCACTGGTGTTACACTTGAACTGCACTGCTCTTAGCCAATCAGAATCGAGTAATTTTTTCATGTATATTATTATACCAAATAAAAATGGAAGTGTTACAAACAAGATGCAAAGAAAAGGGTAAAATGATCGAATTTGAGGACTTTTTTCATTAATACATGGCACAGCAGTTATCTATTAGTAAATGACTAAATTATAGTACCAAACAATGCATGAGTTTCTGCCCTGTTTTAATACTTCACTTATAGTTTTGGTTATCCCATTGTTTTATATTTTTTATCAATAATTGAATTAACTTTGTTAAACATTGATCTGGTTATCCGATCCTACTCTATCATGGGATAGTGGTGCTAGAGCCAATGTCAAAAAAGGATCCTTTTTTTTTCTTTCGGCCCACCTCCGAAACCATTGCGTCCCCATTCTCTTTCGTCTCTTTCGTTCCCCGCAGAACACGTATCCTCGACCTACGATCGCACGAGAAATACAGAATTGAAAGTCTGTTATCGAACATGCAAATGCCATTGGTAATCCTCCCCGATGTTTCGCCTGGTCCGATGATCCAGTCCAATCCTGATTTTGGCTACACCTCCCCCGCGTTTAGGTAAAAAATACCTGAGGGCCGAGGTTATCTATTTCTGAGGTTTATCGTAGCTACAATCGGAAACTGCCACATTGGATCAATCTATTTCCTATTCAAATATAAATATTCTTAGTGGTTGCCCTTGAATATAAGAACAAACAATGTGAGTGATTAGCCGCACATAGAGAAGTGTTGGCTTGTTCATAAGTGTTTGGCTTTTATGCTCGTTTGATGTTCTCCGTTGTGGCGTGTTTTAGAAAATAGAGTCTTAAACCGCGTCTTAAATGTCCGTTGTTAGTGTAAACCAAATTATGAAGAAAACATTTAAGGTAAGTGAAGTGGCAGGGATGCACCTTTATGAAATTACATGGGCAGATTGTAAGCAGTGACTACTCGATATATACATGCGGTTCTAACCTTTTCTTTGGAGGGGGGTGGGGGGAGGGGGTGGGTAAAAATGTTACCGATGGGACCTAACTTTGTTTTTTTTAGTCTGTTGATGAACTGCCCTCAAATGTGAACATTCAAACGAAAGCTACCGAGTAGACCAAATAGCACTTTCCTGTAGTGCTGTTTAATACGTGGCAGTGTGCGAATTAAGTGAGTCTGTGGATGAAAGACCAAACCATTCAAATGAAAGCCACCGAGCAGTCCTATTCTCTGGTATTGTTTATTATATTGTGGTGTACAAGATGGTTCCGGCTAACTAACTTAACATTCTTAAGTCTATTGATGATGATATGAAATCCTACAGTGTGACCATTCAAATGCAAGCTACTGCAGTTTATTGTGCTGTGCAAGGTGGTTCTAATTTTTGTGTCTCGGTTGATGAAACCCTCAAGTGCCAAGCTAGCTATTGAGTCAGTTTACTTTCCTGTGAAGCGTGTCCGTGTTGTTTAGTATGCCGGTACAAGCCTGGACGTAGCTAGTTAATTCTTAATTTGGATCAGTAACTGACTGTCTTAAGCTATCTCAGTTTCCCGTGATACTGTTTCTCATGACCACGAAAAATATTGAGCAGTTCTTTCCAGTAGTGCTGTTTATCATGCTGTACACTGATGTAGATAAATCAGTGGTTCTAACTGTGGTCGGCGTTTGATAGCAACTGAGCAATACTTTCCTGCTTTTTGGCCACCTTTTTTCTTTCTCATTTCTTTTGCCCCATACCTTAAATGTAAATCTACATCTATCTACATTCATTTAAAATAAATAAGTAAGTAAAATCCATAAGGACATCACATTAACTGTTACAAATTTGCTAAATGTTCTCTTAGTTCTGTGCTCGTAGAAAATGAAAAGAAAGCCCTTAATATTACGAGAAAAAAACACGTTCATAATCCCAACTATTTGTTTAGCAAACACGTTAACATTTCTCCCATTCCAAAGTTTCTCACTAATCATACAGATTATGTTGAATAAACAACGCTTTTATTAGTTTTGCTTCACTAGCACTGTCTAACTTTCACATCAAACCATTCTATGTTCTGACTGTTCTGATAGCTTGAGATAGCCATTTCCGCTAATTTGTTATGCCAATGAATATATATATAATCTGTTATGTTTGGCTTTCTGTCGGACATCTTGTTGGCATGTCACTACCTATCAATTTAATGGGCTATGTCACTATTTTAAGTGTCACTTTAAAAAAAACAAAAGACATATCTATATCAGTGAATTTTTGTTCAAAATTACTCTACTGGTGCTCTAAGAGTCAGAAAAATAAGTGTCTTGGGCTGTATAGCCAGGATGGAAATGGATCGCAACTTGAAAAAATTCGGCCGGCCCAAGTTTTTCAAAAGTTTTCGCCTTGTGTCTTGGAAAACTTCAACTAAAACTCAGATTACGGTTGGTTTTCTCTACGAAAATTTACTTGATATCTTCGTTTCAATTTGAGGCAGTTTTGGCCTCAAAACGGCTAAATCCACATGAATTCGTTTTGTCAAGAAACTCAACCTGAATGTCAAAATTAATCTGTTCAATGTTTGCGGGCTTTTACGTGCTTTTGGACATGCAGTTTGTTGGCTCTTCCGGGTATCTATCGATGTCGGAAACCCGAATTATCCTATATATATCCGGCTTTAAATTTTGTAAAGAGTTCTAAAGTTAGCACTGAACGAAAACCGAGCAGAGTGGTCCTACAAAGTTCAGTAGGATTTGAACATGATTGATGGTCACATGTGAATCAAGTGCGCTATACGAAAATCAAAGTTTTACTGGCTCTAGGATTGGAAAGAAGGTCAATTTCCACTGCATGTGGACCTGGTCCTGCCATCAGTGAAATTCGACATGTACTCACTAGCTTGCTTTTACCATTTTGGAGAGGTAAGCACCAAAATCGAATCTTGTTCCCTCAACAATAGTACGTGATTTTGCTTGTATCTGGAATTAATCGTAACTCTACCCGCGCCATCAGTGGTTCTAACTTTCGAGTCTGTGGATGAAATCCTAAAGTGTGACCATTCAAATGAAACCTACTAAGCAGTACTTTCCTGTGGTGCTGTTTATTATGCTGCCAAGGTGGTTCTAACTTTCGAGTCTGTGAATGAAATCCTAAAGTGTGACTATTCAAATGAAAGCTACTGAGCAGTACTTTCCTGTGGTGCTGTTTATTACGTTGTACAAGGTGACTCTAACTTTTGAATCTGTGGATGAAATCCTAAAGTGTGACCATTCTAATGAAAGCTACTGAGCAGTACTTTCCTATGGTACTGTTTATTATGCTGTACAAGGTGGTTCTAACTTTTGAGTCTGTGGATGAAATCCTAAAGTGTGACCATTCAAATGAAAGCTACTGAGCAGTACTTTCCTGTGGTGCTGTTTATTACGCTGTACTGGGTGGTTCTAACTTTCGCGTCTGTGCCGTGAGTGACCTTTCAAATAAAAGCTGTTGAGCAGTAATTTCAGGCATCTAATGATTATCTCTGCCGGTTTCCATCAGTCAAGAACTGTACTGTAACTCAGTACCGAAAAAACAAAGCTTGAAAGTTTTACGATTTCCCATTGGATGGAATGGTAGTCCATCGCAAAGTTATCAACCACTGTTCGCCGGTAAATATTTACAATGTATAGACTTGTTGTACAGTCTGGGTGGAGAGAGACAACATGCGAAATAAACTTTCTTGCCCTAAAGGATACAGTGTGACGTCAGAACCCAGGCGCGCTTAATTTTCAATTATTGGCATCAGAGCAAAATATCATGATTTGTCAGTGGTCTCGCAGATCAATTATTTGCCGAAGCCAAAGGCTGACTGAGGCAAATAATTGATCTGCAAGACCACTGACCTGTTTAAACTGACCTCAGAGGTACATAGCTACAATCTTAGAGGCAGCAAATTTGACCTGCAACTACCTAAGCCTAAAACTAATTTTATGAAACGATCTTTCTCCTATCGCGGTGCCATTGCCTGGAATGAGCTTCCCAACGAAATACGAGAACTCAGTAGTTTAACCGCCTTCAAAAGATCTCTCGAACAAAAATAGAACCTCTGGTTCTATAACACGCATCTATGATTGTAGCTTAAATTTTTATGGGGTAAATAGGATATCATTATGTAAGTTAGTGTTTTTATTAATCTTATCAGTATTATTTACACTAGTATAGTATAACAGGTTTTTTTTTTGCCATATATCTTTTGTTATTATTTTGATTAGATTAGATTATTTAAGTGTACGGCATGTCTGAAAAACAGTTTCACTGAGCCGTTTTACCGTGTTGAAATAAAGTTAATTGATTGATTGACAAATCACGATATTTTGCTCTACCGTGCCAATAATTGTTTTATCATTCAATCACCGAGTTTTTTTTTTCAATTTAATATTTTAAATTAACATTAAATTAATATTAATTAATTAACTGCTAATCGGGCTGCCATTGTAGAGGACGGGAGCAGAACAATTATTCGCAGCAAAACAACTTTGCACCGTTGTGCGCATGAGCAGAAATATTCGTAGGCAGTTATATGCAGGCCACGTGGTGGGCTCTCGGCCAATGAAAAAAAAGAAAAAAATGCATGAAATGATAAAAATGCGGAAAAAGCAAGTGACTCACTCGAACACCTACCCCGCGGCCTGGCCAGTACCTTATGCATGCGCACAGCCATATCACCCTGGCAGTGGCAGCCATGGGCAGCTGTTTCGTCCTGGTTAGGACTCATCAGCATGGCATAGCCAGGCAGGGTCTCGCAAAAGATCATCGACCCCGCCACGTTACTCCCAAGGCGGATGCAAGCATCCCTTTAAGCGCCAGGCCGCCAGCTCCACACGACGAAACAGCTGTCACTGTCAGGGTGATATGGCAGTGCGCATGCGTAAGGTACTGGCCAGGTCGCGGGGTTGTTGTTCGAGTGTGTCACTTGCTTTCTTCGTATTTTAACTATGAAATGATAATACCATTTGTTAGCACTGTCCGGTCAGACAGGTCGAAAGTCGACTTTTTTGAAAACCTGTTACTATAAAGGTCCTTCAAAATGAGGCATGCTATATACGTATCTGACAAATGATTATAAGCGCCCCAAGACGCTGGTCCCATCCACACCAGGAGCTTAAGCTCCTGTCCACACTTATAGTACATTTATGTTTGAAAACGCATCTTTTTCATATATTTTGGCCTTGCGTCCACACTAAAACGATAAATATAACATAAATAACATAAATAACATATGGAGACTTAACGATAGACTTAACGATACGAAAACGTTTTCGACTAAATGTATATATTATTAAAAACGTATTTTCAGTTAAAAAGTCCAATCCCATAACCAATAGATTACCGATCCTGCGCTTCCTCGCGCAGTGCGTTCAAACGCCTCCATACACCTGGAAAAAAAGTTGCTTGTCTGGATAAATTTTAAAACGATCAGTGATTTCCTTTTAGTCTTTGCTTTCCAAGCGCGAGAAGCGAACGAAACCCTCCCGGGCTCTTTGAAAGGAAACGATGGACTGCTACGATAATCGCCGATCTCAGTTATTCCGTACTGTTATCTATACAAAACCGCCAGAAGATCGTATTATGCTCGCTGTCATCTCAAACTCCCTCTAACTGTTGCAACGAGTTTCACTGAGTGATTGTGATTCCGCCTTAGACCATTGAAAATTTAATGAGCTTCTTTTGTTCGACTACACGAGAAATGTGTAGTGTCAATGTGGTTCGTCTTAATTTATATTAACGTTAGGATATTCAACCGAGTTGGGATCTTTAATATTAATTTCTTTCTCTCTAATTTATCTTAAATAAAAACTTATTTAGTTTGTTTGGGCAAGTATTTGAAATCTAGTAAGAGAAACCGTGAAAAAGTACTAAAATATTAACGAGTTTCAACAAAGCTTCAATGCTTCAAGAAAAAAAAAGAATAAAAAAATTAGCATCTCAAAGCGACGTAGTTAATCTCTACAATACATCTGCAAATATCAGATATTAAAACTGTCTCTTTTTATTTCAAAATTGATTTTGCAACTGGCGATAATGAAAGAACAACGGGCTAACTCAATATTAAAAGAACCGCGGATTATGAAAATTTAAACTTTATATTTTATTTGAATTAACTTTTACCTCGTTCAAATCTTCGTTTCGTTGTTGACGCAAAGGTATTGAAATTTTCCTTAATTTTCACATATAGCCTCTGAGTCGCTTATACAACCGAACGCAATTATTTTAGTTAGAGTCATCAAAGAGTGGAGCAAAAAAATTCATAGTGCAATAATAATAATAATAATTCTAAACAGAAGAATGCCTCAATTAACAATAAAAGTTGCATGATCAAACATTTTCTTCTTGTCACGTCCCAACAAAAGCTAGTGAAACTTAGCAACTAGAGAGTAGACTTGAAACATCCGCTTGGGTAACAAATCGTATTTTATTTAATTTGAAATATTGTTTGCACCTTTCAAGTCAATTTAAACTTTTCCATTTACATTAGTACTGAAAAATATAATTCAGGAGATATTCAGTGGTAGATGGGGCTACTCTTCCGCATTTAAAGGAGGTTTTGAAATATCGTCTGATCAAACCGGCCACGGCTAGTATGCGTGAATTGAGTGCTCACCGCAAAATATCCAGTAGTTTTTCTTTCAGTCTAGGCAAGCAAAGACCTGTATTTTTTGTCATATGCTCACCACCCAACACTATAAATCTGTTGGACAAATGTTTCGAATGTGTAAAACGGAGAAAAAATAGAAATTGATACCTATGAAACTGACATGAGATAGTCTTCGGACAGAGGCCGGGGCAGTCAGACATCAGTTACATCGGTAAGATATACGGGAATTATCAGGACTTTCTGTATTCCGCTGAATTGGAATTAACATGATTAACAAAACTGAACTTAATCCTTCATAAACTTTAAAAGCTATTTTTTTTATCCTGCGAAAGATTAAAGAAAAAGATGCGCTATAAGGTTGGCATAAATTTAATCGACATTTTCACCTCAGCTGCCCAGAATTAAAAAAGGGCTTCCGGTCTTCAATTTTCTAATTAACACTGTTTCACAATATATTCACCACCACTCACAGCAATGCTTCCCCTAGAAGAGAACACATCACATTTTGAATCTGTCAGTATATATCTAAAAAAATAATAATTAAAATTCGATCGACTGCAACTTATCGACGTTTTGGTTATAACTGAAAGCACTTGTCCATCCGTGTGTCGCAAAAGTATCACAGTTTCATTTGAACTAGCAGCAAGGTTATTTTTTAGTTTGTAACACGCGCCCGTGAATTTTCTTCCTTTTTCGAGCTTTTATTGACCGCGGCAGTAAAATCTCCCCACGATATCGCATAAACACCCGTTTTATTTAATGAATGCCTTGCAAGACGATCCTTTTTAAAACGACGACCAGCCATTTTCAACCAACCCTCTTCAATAAAACGCGACAATGCAGGCGTTAAAATATTCAACTCAGAGCAATCGACTAATTTTCTTTTTCTTCGCGGCTTTTCTAAAGTGCAGTTAGTTTATCACTTTTTATCGATGGTCTCATCAATCAATTCTCCATCAAAAAAGTGAAAAGCACTTCACAACGGAAAATCAACCGGACGGACATTTTGCTTGTATTTGCTTTCAGCAAACACAAAATAAAACAAATTTCAGAAGCTCAATATATTGTTTTGGCCGATCGCAAACACGTATTTCAAAATTAAAATCAAAGTGATTTAATGCGATGCTCGACTCATTCAAGTCAGTCCAAGTTCTCTTTTCTGTCTTTTCGGAGCCCGTCAGTTTTGATTCTCATCTATTGTTTGGTTTCTCGGGAACAATAATGTTTGGAAACTTTCGTTTGTTTTGATATAAATTAACCAAGGGTGCTTGAACGCTTTGATCCTAGAGAAACTTTTCAGGAGTTCCACACTAAACCGAGTATCGCTTGAGATTTTATCAGGAAATACATCGGATGTGTTCATTGATCTTCGCATAAAGTTAAAAATCGAGCACATTACTTGAACCTTATCTTTTCATGGCAGTCAAGCAACCCTGGTTTCTTATCTTATGCTTATCCGCCCCGTGGCCAAAACTAATCGAAGGCATCGGCCTCGGCCAAACTTGTATTTCGTGGCGAAGGAACTGAATAAGCACATTCAAGTGTCGGCCTTTTTTGCGAGAGAAATCTATGAGCTCTTATTCAATGAGTCATATACCGTACGCCGCCGACAAGAACGATTCTTGATTAGTTGAAAATTGACGCAACTGTGTGTTTGAGAAAGCATAAAAATTAATAGCCTTTCTCTATAATTACTGCCTGAGTGTGAAACTAAAACTGTTTTGGGTTCAATTTATCTGGCAATTAGCCTTTTATGAAAAAACATAACCAAAATTTGTCAGTTTCGGAAGCGTTTAGTTCCTTTAGAAGGATTAGTTCCGAAAAAAACAACAAGAACAGATCGAAAAACAGAGAAAGATTTTTAGCACGATTCTGATAATAAGGTCATCGCTATTTTCTCTCGGTTTCGAGTACGCTTTTCCCATTTATAGTTTGTTGGTACGTTTTTTGTAAAATTTCACTCTCTAGCTGTTCCTGAACGGATGTTTAAATAGTTGGTATCTCGGAAGAATGACAGAAATAAACACAGCTGAGTTGTGTTTCTTTAATTGATTGTTCTGCGCTTGCGGAGTTGCGTCAAACATTGCTGGCGTCGTCACAAAGCGCCATGGATATTTTTCCAACGGGAAATACTTCGTTCTGCAATTTCCATTTTGTCGTAAGTGTAGAAAGGATACCGGAAGGCCAATTTACGCGAAAAAGAGTGTTTTCCTTGTGTCCTGCAAACCGCAAAACTCCGGTCCACGAAACAAAGGAGGCGGGTTCTCAACAGGCTGTCTATCATGCTTGCGGGAAAACCTTTTTGTTCTTTCCAGGGAGGGGTAAAGAGCTTTTATCATACCATCAATGTATATCACAAATATACGGTTTGTTTGTTACTAGAAAATTTAATTCGAGCTAAATGGCTTTGCAACTGTCTTAGAACAGCACACAAAAAGACAATATCAACAGGTCTGAGGGAAGCGATTGTGTTATTTTTTATTTACGCTACCTCTCCTCCCTCGGGAGATTTTAATGGCACCTTGCTGATATTGTTAACTGCACTCGACTCAGTTCACTCACTTTCTACTCGTTGACTTGTCTTACGTCCAGTAACAGCTGACTAGAATCAAGGAATTGGGACGCTTTTCACGATCGCACAAGAGGTTTGAGAGCTTATAATGTAACAGAGGAGGTGAAAATGAAAGATGAAGAAGTTAAGAAAGCGGCACAGAGTGACGAAGATGCAAAAACCGCCGAGAACGGCGAAGTAGCGGACATGGACGGAGATGCTACGCACGCGGTGAACGCAAATGGTAAAAGCCGAACTAAACCTCATCGCAAACGGCGAGGTTCTACTTCGCCTGAAGAGGATATCATCGACGGATTCGCCATTTCGTCGTATTCGTCTTTGGAAGCTCTGGAGGTAGGAAGAAATATTAATTATTTGCGGCCTTCTTTATCAAACTATTAACAGTAACAGGTCGGTCAAATGCCCTCTCTCACTCCTTTGCGATGAGTCACAAACACAAGCAAGTAAAGTAGAAACCGCTCTATTAAAGGGCATTTTAATGATGCCATGCGAAACATAGTTGTTTTGGTAGTATTGGATTCGATTGATGCATTCGGTTGTTTTGAAAATACTCATCCTTTAGCCATTTTGTGTACAGAGGGCGGCCAAGAATGGAGATCGTACAATGTTTACTTTTCGCAACAATTCACTCGAGCTTTCAGCCTCAAGAACTACTTCCTACAATCATAAATGTCAGATATTCGATTGATCTGTAATTCCGAGCTGAAGTCCTGATTCATTGAATTTTCAGAACGGATTACTAATCGAGGTCCTTTCAAAGGTTGTTCGCTGCAATCTCGCACATCCGAGTGGCTAGAAGCTTGTCTTTCAACGACCCCATTCCGTCTTCGTGCCGAATTTTGAGAGGTGGTTCTCTTCGAGAGATTTTCAAGGAGATATCAACGCTAAATATATAAAATCTACGCATGAACAATTTCCTTCTTGCTGTAGTCGGCTCGGTATCACTGTTACCAAGTGATACTTAGAGTTGTAATTTAGCAAGTAAACCTCGAGGAGACCACAAATGATTCTCGATAGCCGGAGGAGGCCATTTTCGCGTGTCAAGAAAAAATTGTGCGCAAAGTACGGGCTGCCTTATCTACGAAAACATGGTTGATCGCCTCTTTCTCTCGGCGTACATGTTTTGTTTCCTTCCGGAGTGCTTTATAAAGCCGCGAAAGCTGTGCATCTGCATTTTGCTTTCAAGCTGGGCGAAGCTAACGGCGTTGTATGTTTTGACCACAGCTTAGAAATTAAGAATGTCGTCGGGCGCTTGAGTAATAAACCTCATAAATCGACAACGAACGAACATGCACGTTTTATTACAGACAAATATCTCGAGTGTGCATTCAATCGGTTACTCGAATGAAAAGTGGCTTTCGAACCCTCTTTAAATTTTCAGTGCTGGTGAAAACATCTTGCTATGAGGAGTATTAAATATTCAGCGATTAAACTAGGACCGATCAAGCCAAACTCTCGCAGATGATTGGATTAAGTTATTAACAAACATTCCATCCTTGTTAGCTATAGTTTTGTTAGCTTCATCTCGTAGCCGGGTTGTTTTTGTGTTTAAATTTCCCTAGCCCATCGTGGCCTTTTGCCAGGCATCAAAGGTATATAATATACACAATTTGAAAAATACTCGAAGCGATCGATTGCTATTTATGAGATATGAAAGAACCTGTTATGCATTAAAAATGTTCCCACCTCGTTCGCACTTATTTCATAACCTTCCCTTGAATTTGCCGTTTGTTAGACAAAAATTAATGAAAACTAAAAGTCGATTTTTTAATTCGTCTTGGAAATGAATTCACCGCGTCATAATTTGTCGTACATGTATTTATTCCTTGAGAAGATCGAGCTAACACAGGGTGATTTTTTATTAATGGTTTGTCGATTCGGACTGCAAATCTTAACAGCAACGTTTTCTTCTTGTTAAATCAGCTTTGTTTAATTTTGTACCTTTTCGCCACTTGTGTGTGTTTTAATGCCCCAAAGGACTTTCCTTGTTTGTAGAAAGAACAATATCTTGAGGTTCCAGACCAATATATCTGTCTTTCTGTTGAGAGATGCTGAGTGCTTTCTTTGGGGATCCATTTTTGAAAGAATTGGGCCATCACTTTGTTTCTGTGGCAATCTCTCGAGCTATGAAGCATGTGAATGCTTCTAGGCAGTAGTCATTTGATAGATGATGCCTTTTCCCATTTGACAGTCTGCTAAAAAGGATGGAAATATTTTTATTTATTTTCTAAGTTTTTGTACGTCAAATTTCGGGTTCAATATCGCCAAGTCGTGATCAGAATTAGATACACTATCAGCTGAAGTGCTTGGATAAGTATAAACTTTCATTTTTGTGCTCTATACTGCCCTCTGCTATTTATAGCTTAACAACCATGTCTGTTGTAAATTGTGGCATATTACAACAGATTCTGAATCAAGAGTGATTTTGCAAGCAATTTACTGTACATTGGAATTTCAAATTCTGGTTTGTTTTCATTTTGTGCGGGGATAATAGACTGATATATGTTTTCCAATTTTATATGTTGGTCTTCTTGTACCATTCAATATTAATCAACTTCTCATGCAATGGGTTCTGTGTCACATTTATGATGTTCATTCACAACCTGTTTTTATTTGACAACAATAAAATGTCTTGCTTTTGCTATTTTTCAATTCTTCTGTGTATAAAAGGACGCAATGTCAGTCACCAAATTTTGGGGTATAATATTAGAATAACTTCAAAATTTTTGCATCAGCTTTTCAGTGTATAATTATATAAATTGTACATTGTACAAGGTCAGATCAGTGATTTTTTGGGCTCAAATGTTTGTGCTTAGAGACATTTTAGAACATATGTTGAATTGCATTGGATATGTGAAAATTCTGCAAAATAATTTACCAACTAACATACATATATGTGGTTATTCATTAATTTTTTAGTCGCGGGGTCCTAGCAAACCAGATCTTCTTGGAGATGCAAGGCGATCACACAAAAGCTCAAAGCGAGGTTTGGAAAATGGGATAAATGGAAAGAAAAGAAAGTCTGAAAAGCGCCGTGCTAGGGTAGGTGCTCCAGGCAGTTTATATTATTATTTAGTAGAAACAGAACCAGGACATAAAAATTAAACATGGCATGTTGTAGTCAAATTATGACTGTTTGTACTAATGATTTTTCTCAAATCATACATGTCTGTGAGAATAGAGGCACTGTTTGCCAGCTGTCGACAATTACTGAAAACATCATGCTAGGTTTGTCATTCCAAAGAAAAGAAACCTGAGTAATTAAACCAGTTAGAGCTTAAACTAGTCATGAATATTAAAGGAAGGCTTTCTGTGTGTTCTGTGTGTTGAGAGGGAGGTGATTTTTCCTGAAATGGTTCCCAGAATGGTGGATGGCCCCATCCTGTGTCTGGTTATAAATTTCACCTGTTTTGAGACACAATTTTGTGTGAAGGTGTTATTGTGTTATATCTTTTTGTCCTAGAAACCTGTTTTTGTTTCTGTTTAGTAGCTAGACCACAAAACGTTATATACTATGTTGGTTGCCAATTAATACTGTTTATCTTTTCATTTAAATTCAATTTCAAGAGCAGGTAGACTTCTGGGAAAGGCCATATTTTATACAAACAAATGTAAAAAATAGAAATACATTTTAAAAGATGATTTGTCAACTGAATTGATTACTGTACATAAGTCAGTGAATGAGAAGTGAGTGAAACTTTTAATGGTTGTAACTAGGCAATTGCTGTACTTTTCTACTGGAATTGAAAGATGATGGAAAGGTATTTTTGAATCTGCAAAGTTTCTTCAAATCATACTGGATTTTTAATCATTCAGATTGAGCTGATAAGCTTATTCTGATGTTTTATTGCTGATACAGTGTACCTGTACAACTGTGCATCTATTGACTAAAATCAGTTTAACGCTGTTTAGTATTTCCTCAAGTAACCTCAAGTAAGACCAGTAATGAATTAGATATTTATTCCCCAGACTGCCCAAAGTCAAAACTAAAACAAATGTGACATCCTCGCTTAAAAATTGAAATTTTATTTTGCAAAATATTGAAAAAATACAGCACCACAGGAAAGTGTTGGTCTGCCCCTTTCATTTAAATGTTAAATCTCAAGAATTATATCCACAGATTTAGTACTTAGAATATGTAATTCAAGGTTTAAATGTTAGATTGAGGGGATTAAGGTAGTTTCTGTTAGTGAGAATATTCCATCTTTCTGCATTTGTGTCTTTATAAGTAATTCATATTTTGACCAAACTTGTAGTTTATTTAATTGTTAAAGAACAAGTCCAAGAAACCCACAAATTATACAATTTGTGTTAACAGTGGCTACAGTTTAACTATTGTGTGTGTGAACATTATTGTGTGTTGTGTAGAATGTGGGATACTGTGAAAACAAGCAAATTTGTAGATCTGATTATATACAGTGTAACTTGTATACTTTACTGTGGGGCCAATGTAGGCTATCATTCTGAACTCTTAATTTGATCCTTAATCCTCAGTGTTTTCAAGAATCTAGAATCACATTTTTGAAAAGATTACTGAAAGAGAGATACAAAAAGGGATTTTTTAAAAGATAAGCTCAATTAAAGGATGTGTGTTTTTGGGGGGCTTGCACAATCAAGAAAGTACATGTAGAACTGCCTATAAGTGGATAACTTTGGACCACCACATGATTAACTCAATTAGTCTGTTTGGGAGAGGAGTCTGCTTACATACATGTACTTAACTCTCTCCTCTTACATACATACATGTACATACATAAACTTTGTTTTCTCTCGAATTTTAGAGTACAGTAGCTTACAGAAACTAATATTTTCGAGAACATAAAAGTTAAAACTGTATAGTGTTTACAAATAAATTTATATCATTAAGAAAAAAAATTCATACAGCTAAGCGAGACAGGGACTACACAAAGTTACAACACTGAATTTTTCTTCTGAAGTCTTCAAACACACTAGTGCGGATAAAATCATGCAGCGCATTTCATAGTTTAGCTGAAAAATAAGAAAATGAATTAAGGCCATAGCTAGTTGTTCTAGGTTTACTGAGTGACAGAATATAATTGCTGTGAAGATCATAAGAAGAAGATCGGAGTGAAAACATATTTTTCATATAAACAGGAAAATGAGCGAAAAACAGGCTCTTATATAACAATATAAGGAAATTCTGAACGCGCCTACTACATAAAGAAGTAGAGTTCACTTTAGTGAGTAGACTGCTATATGGGGACAAGTAATCACCAAGTATAAATTTAAGTATTCTCTTATTTAGCGATTCTAGCTTATCCGTATTGCGCTCTCCACAAAAGTGCCAGACAGAAGAGCAATAGTAAAAATGTGGTAAAATGTACGCTTTGTAAAGCTTAAGTAAGGTGTCCCTGGGTATAAGTTTTCATCCTGACTGGGACATAACACTGCAATCCAGGGGCAGATCCAGGATTTTTTTATTAGAGGGTGGCTAGGGCTATAATTTTTATGCTTAAGTCTATAAAATTTTTCTTTGTTGCAGTTAAAAAGAAAACTGTTAAAACTAACAGTCTAAAGGGGGTGGCTAGCCACCCAATCCACCCCCCCCCCCCCACCCCCCTGTATCTGCCCCTGCAATGATACTTTGTCATTACAGCCTGTGCTTCTCCCCACAAGAACCCATTCTCTGAACATCCCTGATATCATTTCATTTCGGCCGTCCACATTTTTGTGTTCTGGTTAGAGGTTAATTGGTATTGTACATGTATGTGTCTGGGACTACAATTGAGTGTCTGCTGATGACAGGTGCAAGCCTTTGGGAGGTGTTCATTCATGGAATTTAAAGTGTAATTGGATTTTAAGTTCATTCTTTAAGCTTTTTAGAAAAAACAACAACAAGAACAGTTCAACAACGATGTTTTAAGTAGCCAGGTCTCAAACACATGATAGCGACCTTACTTAACTGACGCTTTTGGCCGTGACTTAGGTGACTTCATAATTGATAAAAGTCTGGGAAGAGAATGTCATTCTTGTTTTAAAGAAATGTACAATGAATTATCTTAAAATTTTCAGATATTCAAGACAGCAACGTGTTTCTTTTCCCTTTATTTTAAACTCCAACAATTTATTCAGTTAGCATCACAAAAAGAGTTTCTGCACTGTAGCGAAAACCATATGAATCTTAGGTTTCCCAGATTCTCTACATCAACAGAACATTGGATCACAGCATCTTGTTCATTTGTCGTTAGGTAAATTTTGATTCCTGTTGACATCGCAGTGGCAGATGCTTGAAGGGATACTGTCACAGATTCGCATGTGTGGACCAGGCTCACTTCCGGTCTACATGTACTTGAAAATATTTGGACGCAATTATAGATCTTGGAATCGGTGGCAGAAAATGCTCATTTTCAGCGTAATATGCAATGATTTTTAAAAAACCAGACGTGTTTTATGGTGGAAGGGAAATAGTTCTTTAACTGTGGCTGAAAAAATTGCCAATTAGATAGATTTTTGGGACGCAAATCGCCTTTAAGTGGAAGTTGGTTTCAAACCGAGCGTTTTGCCTTGACTCAGTCTTGTGAAGGGAAAACAGTGGCGACAAAGAAACCGGAAACAGCTAGAAAAATGCCAAAGGACAAAAGAATATGCCACAGCTGAGTTTAGTAGTGTTGCTTTATTGAATTAATGTTTAAATTTTGCTTTATTTAGCGTTCAAAATCTACGTTACTTTTTCCCCATGTAATGTCTTATAAAGCGCTCACATTTTTAAGGGCTGCCGATGGCCATGTAATACCACTTTCAATACCACTTTCATTGATAGGGTCATGTACCAATTCACACACCGCTGATAATTTAAAATTCTTTGCTTTCTCGTGACGTAAGAAATATTCCAGCAACAACAAGGGTTCCGCGAAGACAGAATCGGAGCAAGTTTCGTAGCCTGCAATGAATTTCACTTCATGCTATGACTTAGAAATTGTATCTTTGAAATAAACACGTTTGTGGGATTTCAACCACTCTTTCATCATTCTTTTCGGCGTACCAAATATCCTTTTCAGTCCCAAGTTTCTTTGTTTTCCACCATGACCACCGCCACTAGTCAATTCCATTTTGAAATTGACACTTCAACTTGAAAAATTCAGGCTGAACTTTTCAAGTTTCAATTCAGACACTGGTTTTTATTGATAACCCTGATTCAATAAGTTAGAAAGACTGTAAAAAATACGAAGCAAACAATGGAGTGTATTAAGGGGCTTAAGGTTTGGTAACATTCAATAGTGTGCAAAAATAAAAAATTCCAAGTTATTTATTTATTTTATTTAAATAGGTATACAAGTGTACATCTATTATAAATAATTTAATCCTTGTGAGAGTAAAACACATCATAGCACAGGTACCTGAACACTTATTGAAAGATTTCAGCTGTTTGTGTCGTAAATTAGCATTATTATTATTATGACAAGTATTTTGGCAAGCAGACACAGACGTACTGTGTTGATGTCAACATTGTTTGTGTTGTACATACCTGAAATAAACATCTCAGCTGTTACTGTCATTATGATAAGTCTTGTTGAAGACTGTCTTCAGCTGTAAACAAACTTATATTGTTCATTTTTGGCAAATACAAAAAAAAACCTATGAAGAGGAATGCTAAGATAATAATCTACCATGGTTGCCAATAACGTTTCAACAGCCTTTGCATTTCTACTGTATATCACGGTTTGAAACTTAATTCTCAACGCACTTGCAAGGAGAAGTGACTTGCACAATGCACTTGTCCAGATTAGTTTTCGCTTGCCCCAGAGTAGTTAGTTCAATGTCTCGGAAAATTTGAAAATGTTGAAAGAAGTGGAATACTATGTATCCTGCTTTGTCAATTCACTGATTGAACCTGAAAAAATTCCTGCCAGAATAAAACTACCCCCAAAAAATGCTGGGCAAAATTTTTAAAGCCCCCAAAATCCCAAAAATTGAGAATTTAAAACACGAAAAAATCCTTCATATCTCCCCAATACTTTAAAACGTCTCTAGTTTCCTTCCCCCTTCCTTTGTGAGTAAATATGCAGCTGAGTGCATTGTTAAAGTTGTATAAACATGCAGTTATTTTTCAAAACTCTAGAGAAGTATGCCTAGAGGAGCAGCAAGTGCTTTAGTTCCAGGTGCTTAATAAATATGTTGTGGTTCAAATTTTTCCTTGGTTTGAAAATTTTCAAACCAGTTCAATTTTGTTTTGCCTTTGTCTCAGATTCATTATCATATTCTGAGACAAAGGAAAACAAAAATCAAACTGGTTTAAAAATTTTCAAACCAAAGAAAAATTTGAACCACAACATATACAAATGAAGGGCTTGGTCAAAAACTGTCTGACTATGTCTGTATCAGACAAAGAACATTAAATAACCAGCAGAGCATAAAATTCAAAATATTCCGATTTATGAATAAGATTAAGAAACAAGTTATTTACAGTTTTCGGTCTTAATTTTGTGCCATCTACAGTAGTTTGCCAATGTTAGCCCAATCAATTCAATTGCAAATGTTTCCACCTTTTGACTGAAGCATCTTCACATACCTGCAACTTTTTTTTTTAGGAAATGTTGATTGGAACTATCACCAACAGTGGTAACGGAGAAACAACTTCTATTGTGTTATTCTGTTCGATTTAGCCAACTCCTCAGTCCAATATCTTCACAAATAAGCCCTCCACAAAAACAAAATCCATGTTTACCACACGAAAATGAGCATGTGTATAAAAAATGAGCTAGTTTGGAGCGACTTCATTTGTTTTTGCCAATTATCCACTTTGCATAGTTTTGGACCAAGTCCTTCAAATGTAACTCTTCAATGCACAAGGAGCAAGTAAACAGTTTTCGTTATCAAATGTCCTTTACTTGCATGCACTTATACTAGTGACATTGGCTGGGTGTGTTAAAACTATTTAAAGCACATTCAAGCCTTTCAAGCCATCCAATCACAGTGTACACATTTCTTTGAGCCATCTTGTAAATAGGATATAATGTATGTTATGTTCATTTTAGATGCATCATGATCCCAAACCAAAGGATAGTGACTCGGAGGATGATGCCAATGTAGACAGAAAGAAACCAGAGGGATCCTGGTTCCCTCCTCAACGAGAGAAAAGACCTGGGAACACAAGTGATGTAAGTTGTGAAGCATCTTAGCACGTCATGGCATGCTACAGTGTATAGGAAAATCTGTGCTGACAGCATTATTTACATTTTGTTTTATAAGCATAGAAATTTACGTAGAGAAGGCACCATGTTAAATATGAACAAATTGACTTTAAAACTTGAAAGAGCTTGTTAAACTTAGTAATCTATGCATTTTTAGCTCTTTTACAGCAATGCTCCATCACGCATGACAAGTAATCAACAAAGCTGAAATGAACATTTGAATGTCTTTGTAACGTCCAAGATTTGAATGAAACCTCAAAGATCTCTCTGGAAAACATGTTGAAATTAAAGTCACTAGTTAACGAAAAAACAACTTTGCTACGTGTACATGCATAAAAAACCTAATATTGTTTGGATATGTAACATTTCAAATAAAATGATATTTTGTTGCTCTTTGTTTCTGAAAATGCAGTAAAATTCTCACGGGAATTTTGAATCTCGGAATGAATTTACAAAACTGACATGTAAACTTGAAAACTCCATTCAAATTTTCAAAAATACTGGTTACACATGACGGAGCATGGCTGTAATGTGATGTTAGAGGAAATATCAGCTATCAAAAACTGCAAAATTGTTAGGTGGAGAAAAATTAATGTTAACTAATCAGCCATACTTTCTTTGTAAAATTCCAAATTTTTAAAACAGCATGGTACGAAGAGTACCTAGGCAAATTTCCAGATAAAGCTAATAATTTTGTGCAATGTCCATTCAATATTCGGAATTAATATTTTTGTAGCTCAATTAAAGCTTTTTGTAGCTCAATTGTTTTGTTTTGTAGCACAATTGTAGCTCAATTAAAGAATGACGATTCTTCTTAAAGAGCATCCACTGGTTAAATTTGGGTATAATTTTTAGAAACAGGACATTCTCCCAAATTATCGAGTGCTAAATAGCATACTAAATGTAAGTTCATGGCACTGATAGTCAGTGGTCAGACATATTCAACTAATTTTACAGTCTATATAACCTACATAGTATACATTACAAGCATTAAATGATAGAAGAAACACAGCATGAATAATAATAACCAGCCAAGCTGTTCCATGATGGTATGGTTGTGACAATGAAAGAATACATGTACACTGTACATGCAGCTATAAGTATCAACTGGTACAAACATTCATCTGTGGTGATGAAAATTTAACTTGTGATATGGAACTAGATCTTAAGTATGGATTGGACTTCACCTGGAAAGCCTGTAATAGAATATTTCCACTCACATACATGTACACCTTAGTCCAAAATGGTAGCCATTTTATTATTCTTTTATATCCATGTAAAGTAGCTCTCTTTGCCTTATCAGCATGTGCAAAATACAAACAAATATTCAAGCAAAAATTGGGCAAAGAAGGCATAATATTTATATCAACATACATATAAAAGAATAAGAAATTGCTGTTTTGAAATAAGGCGTATTACCATGTTACCATAATTTTAAAGAAACATGGAACAATTTTTTTTCTTTTTTTTTCTTAAATATATCATTTGTTTTAGTAAATTGCATACATCTTATTGTTTCTCTGCCCCTTGTTTTCAGGACAATTCAGACTCTGCAAGTTCAGATAAGGGCTACTGGGTAAAAGTGTTTTCATTTGTTTCTTCAGCTCTTCTGTAACTAAGAAAAATACTAACTACATTGAGTGGTCCTGTGGGAAACAGTGAATTTTGTTTTCCGAAAATCGAGGGAAACATCAAGATTTGATGGAAACAAAATTCACTGTTTCCCGAGGGAGCAGTCATTAAGTGATTTGTTATATAGCTTTCTTCATCATGGAAAAAAAAAACAGTTTGAAAAATGCACCGATCGCGAGCACTCGAGTTAAACATCGATCGCATCACATGGTCTGATCAAGTGCACAAGGGGGCAACAGTGCACTTTTACCCTTTGGTGTAAAAAATGTTGCCCGCTCATGGACATTTATAGAAAACAGTATGTTTATAGGAAACAGTATGTTTGTTAGATGTTATGTGACTTTGAATCAACCAATGAATGTGTGCTTTGTATTGAGAAAAACTCCATCTACATGTATATTAAACAGTTTTGCATGTTTTAAGCTCAACCTGAAGTATTTATTTACATAAACTGTTTGTTTTTTGTCTTTTTCAGTGTGACACAGAGAGTGAGGGTGAAAGGGTAAGAAAAAATAATGTTAAAGATTATGGAAAGGGCTCAATATTAACTTTGAACTTACTTGTCTAGTGTTAGTAACATGTCAATTATCACTTAAGCAAAATACATTTTACTAGTCTGACATATTATTTTTCTGTGCAACACCACAATATTATTGCAAAAACTATCATGCCAAATGGTAATAAATTTCCACTTCAAAAAACTAGGTTTGTTTTATGGAAAACACTTAGTGTAGATAAAAGCTTAGTGAATGAAATTTGAAGCGTTCTTTGAAAAATGCATGTACAGTTCAACTTTAATAAGTGGCTAGTAGAAAAATAAACCTGAATTTTTTTTTTTGTGGTAATGACAACAGGACGTCTTAAGCAATGATATTAAATAACTAATGCAGATTTATTTGAGTTTGTGTATTTTGGGGCTTATGCCATACAGTGTATGTTGGGTCTAGAAGGAAGATCTCTGTAGAAAAATTGTTTTGTTTGTCTGTTAGACAGTTGCCCAGTGCAAGGTGAAAATTAAATATGTAGCCACCCTAACCTTGACAAGCCCAGGACAGCTAAAACAAATTGCTTTAAATTGAAAGAGTTACATGCAGAAATAATTTCAACTTTTGTATGGTGACAAGCTTTTATTGTTTTAAAAATAATACTTATTATTTTTATTCTGATGATGAAAAGCTGTGTTTGCTGTGAGGGGTTATTAATTTTTTACAAAGATGGTGCATTTATTACCAAGGCAATTAGTGTACCTGTTCTAATTTGAAGTTGTTTTAAAAGACAAATAGAGTTGGTTGATTTTGCTACGATGACATGAAATTTGGGCAGTATGGAGCTAAAAGCATTAATTAAAATAATTTGTCCATAATTTTGTATTCTAGATGTCTGAAAATGAATCTTCAGCAACAACATCTGCTCCAAGCAGTAAGTGCTTTGTGTATTAATCATTTTAGTAGTAGCAGCAGCAGTAGCATTAGTGGCTTGCCCTTCCTTCTCAGTGATAAGTGAGGCTGGGGAATGCTTGGGATTAAAGAAGGAAAACTAAAATAGCAAAAAAATAAGGAAAAAAAATGGGAATGGAAATGGGAAAAAATTCCTCTCCCCCCCCCCCCCCCCCCCCCCCCCCCTCACCTGCCTCCCAAGTGCTCCCTGTGGCACTTTCTTTCTACATCCAAGCTCCATCTGTTTCTTGAATCTTGAATGGCATGTTACCTTGGCCCTCACTTGCCCCACCCAGAAAAAATACACCTGCTATGCAGGTCCCTTCATTTACTTGAAAGCATTTTTTCTGACAGCATTAATTTTTAGTACCTTGGGGGAGGGGTGGTTGGTGTGACACATTGGGGATGCTTGTTTAAGGGGAGTTCACCCCTCATGGGAGTGTGAAACTTATGGTATATTTTTTCTAAGAAGTAAAGAATTACAGTGAATGCTTCCTAGGTTGGACACCCTCCGGCCCAGGTCTAGATTTCTGCCTTAGACAGGTCTCTTCCTTATCTTGTAGAGAGTTAAAGGGGCTACTCATGGCGGTTTTTATGTTTTTGTCTTAGACTGTGCTAGAATTAAAACTGAGCATCTTACTTCAAACACAAAATGCTCTTAGAACACCAAGAACAAGATATCAAGTAAAAATCTTGTGGAACAAATAAACCATAATCAGTTTTTAGCAAATTTTCCAAAACACATTGAACAAACTTGAAAAAATTGGGCAATTTTTTCAAGTTGCAATCCATTTCCATCCTGGCCATCTGTAGTCAGAGACACTTGTTTATAGTTTCATTATACTCGTAAAGCAATTTTAAACAAAACTGGACCATTATTTTTGCGTTTCCACTGATATAAATATGTCTTTAAGCTTTTTAAAATAACACTAAAAATGGTGACATAACCCCTTTAAGTTACAAACAATTGAAATTCAGCCGGGATGAGTCAACCACTGATGTCCTTAGAGAGGTGTCCGCCTGACAGGGGTGTCTGTTTTAACAGAGCTGACTGTACTGCAATCCTTACTTGACACTTGACATTTTTAATAGGTACACTGTTGAACAACAAGGCTTTAGTAACCACATCTAAACCCAGCTCCACAGAAACTTCTGATAAAGAGGTTGAGAAAAGTACATCAAAACCATCAGAATGGCCAAGGTAATGATTAATTACTTAATACATGTACCATGAATCACTTAATGCTGTAGAAGGTTTCGCAGTTGTGGCTGCTATTTTAAAAGTAGGGCAAACAATGGTGCAAAATACGGTGTTTGTATGTTCAAAAATCTTCCATAAAATATAATTTGTGAAATATCACGTCTGCAAACATAAGATGTCCTGTAAAAGTTTTAAAGGGAAAATAATTTTCACTGTGCCAGAAAGCATGTGTTTGCTTTTGAGTGTTACATACAATTATCTAATGAAATTTTGCCACAAAATCTTGACCGTCAGACAAATGAATAGAAACTGAAAACGCCACTATACGCTTCCTATAACTACATGTAAGTTTCTGGGTATGGTGTCACTTTATAAACTATGAGTTGTCCATGTAGTCAAATTGTTGATTGTATTTATGATATTAATACATGTATTTTGTATTTCAGTTCATCGACTGTAACATCTCAACGTCCGAGCAGTCGTGGCTCAAGCACTTCAACAGGCCTTCACCTGGCACTGAGTACCACTACAACGACCACAAGCCATCCGATGACACCCACATTTGGACACGGCCATCATAGCAGCCTGTTCCCACACTTCCCTTCATTTCACCCCCACCCTGGTGCCCTGGGGTACCCTCATGGACCGGCTGGCGAGTCATCTTTTCCTTATCCAAGTAATGCACTTGGGATTCAGACATGGGCTCCACATCACCTCACACTACCCCCCTTGATGACTGAAGGGCAAGTGGAACTATAGACTATAGAGGGGTGTGCGGTGGTGTGGGAAGCCAGTGCTGAATCAGTTATGCACTTTTGAGAAAAATTAGGCAGCATAAATTTGCACATTGCACTTACCAAGTATTACTTTTAGAGAGAGAGATTGTTAAAATGTTTGCTTCAAACAGTGCCAAAGTTGAAAATCAAATATGTAAACCACATCAAAGTACTGCTCAATAACGTTCATTTGAATTATCACACTTAAGGATTTAATCCACGGGCTCAAAAGTTAGGACCACCTTGCCAGTATAATAAACAGATTTTGCTGGAGAGTATTGTGGATTAGCTTACATACGGACACTTAAGGATTTTATCCACAGATTCAAAATTTAGAACCACCTTGCACAGCATAATAAGCAGTACTTGAATTGTCATAGGGAAAAATTGCTCAGTAGCTTTCATTAGAATGGTCACACTTTAGGGTTTCATTCACAGACTTAAAAGTATAGAACCACTTAGCACAGCATAATAAACAATACTTGAATGGTCTATGAAAACACTGCTCAGTAGCTTCATTACAGTGGTCACACTTCAGGATTTTGTCCCAAGGTGCCACATGTACATGTACCATACAGTAATCAACACCACAGGAAAGTTTTACTTAATAGCTTTCATTATCAAGACAAAAACAGTCACATCTATTAAAAATAGAATCCTTCCATTGTACTGCACTCCATTGACACTGAATGAAATTTCCTTCTGCAGCTCCTGAATTTCTGCGTCATGAACTTAACAATCGATTTCTCCAGTCGCATGCAGACAGAGTTCCTCCCGGGCTGAGCGCGTCACAGCTTATGCATTATGAAAATCATCAGCATCATCACCAACACCTACACCAGCATCAGCATCAACATCAACACTTCCACAGCAATGGTACACCGCTCCCCACTCCACAGGCACCCCAATCTGTGGTGAGTTCTTATCTTCCTTTGTGCACTGAGCCTAAAGTGCCTTTCATTGACCGTACTTGGGAAATAGAAATATATTTGCGAGAAGAATTGCTATGAATCCCTTGTAATGAGATATTGGAAGCATCTGAAAATAATACAGCGAGTTGTGGCATTTAATGCAGTGCAAATATTTCTTGACAAGTGTTTTTAAACCATTCTGTTTCTTCAACTTATTTTTTTTTAATGAAATCATGGAGCCTTCAAGTAAAAAAATCCAGTGGAGAAAAAGGAAGACGAGCCCGGGGGGGGGGGGGGTTAGGGTTAGGGTTCCAGTTAACTTAGTGCTTGTGGTGACTTCCCTTGTCGTGATTTGTATATTCATGCGAAGGCGAAGTCGTTTTCTTTTCAAAGGATCAGTCTACATTTTTTTAAAGCTCAGATCAATAACCATACACAAGCCGTGTCCTAGACAGGGTCCTAAAATAGAGGATGTTGTCCTACACGGGGTAGGTATCTTCGTTCTTTTTTTTGTCCTAAACAGGGTCAGGCTCTCAGACCCACAGCGGCACCCCTATACCCAAATATTGGTCAAGCACCCCCCCCCCCCCCCTCCCCAAGGAGAGGAGATGTTCTCTCTTTTCAATTTCTAGCCTGTTTTATTTTGCTTTCTCAGTTATCTTTAGAGGTTGTAGGGGGCTTATGAACAGGCTTTGTGCAATTGTGGGGGATTTGGATACCCTAGCAGCAAGAAGTACGTTTGGGCAATCAACATTTATATAAGCGAGTACCTCATATGGAGAGAGAGAGGGGAAGGGGATGGGGAGAGTCCTGGGGAAGACTGGATTTTTCAAAAACCCAGTAGTTTAGCCTGTCAGTGGACACCCTTAGGATTACATTTAATTGTCGGCTCTGGAGAGGTGTCTGCTTGTGGGAGGTTAAGGGCCCGTAATGAAACATATTTGTATCAACGTACCCTGCGAGCAGTGGATTCTCCTACGCCCAGCTACGCAGAACGAGAGAGAAACCACTGCAAGCATCTGTTTGCTTTTCCATCGGGCATGTGCAGCCATGTGATGCCCCACATGATGCATTTGACGTTGTTTCCTGGGAAAATTGTAGCACGTGCTGTTGTTTTATGGCAAAAATGTCTTCGTCGCCTTGGGCACCATTTTGATTGTTACATAGTGGGCTCGCTTAAACGCAGCAGTTACGTGGATGAGTGCATGCGCAAGAGGCTAAACAAGTTTGTAAACTTGTTTTACTGGTTCAAAGTTAATTTATTTGTCCATGGCGTTGGATGTCGGCTCGATCAAAGGAACTAACGGATGCTCACAGTGGTTTCTCTCTCATTTGGCGTAGCTTGAAGTACGAGAATCCACTGCATGCAGGGTAGTATTAATGATACAGTTTTGAAAAAAAATACTTAATAACTAGGGTACTAAAGCATTATTGTCTTTTTTTCTTGCTGTGCTGTAAGAGCATTTTGTGTATAAGCAAACTCATAAATTATATTCAAATATTAAGTGAAGCTTTGACCAGAAAACAGCTTAGGAGGGGAACTTTCCTCTTGTGGGAAGTGTCCATGACTGTAGCCACTTTTGATATGATTCAATCTGCTGGCCAGTTACAGCAAAGCATATCAAACGTTCAGTTACATTACTTCCAGTTATTTGGCTTGGTGGAAAAAGGATGTCATTGTGTCGAAAACAGGACAAAATTGGGCGAAAATTGCAGAGATTTTGCACGGGGCTACTGAAAAGTCTTGGCTATTACACTGGTGACATTTAACTTACAAAACAATTCCCCATCCAAAAATTCTCACCGGTGCCTCTTTTTAACCAATTTTGAGGGTTTTCAGCCAAAATCATGTCAGACAAGTGCTCATCTCCACACTGGAGCAACACAGTTTACCGCAGTTTACCACAGACGGTTTCAATATCATCATCATCATGTCGAGCGCACTCGGATTCCAGAAATGACCCTCCTCCAACCATTGGTGTCCTCCATCACTTCGGGGAGCGCCTCTCTCGCTAGTCCTGAATCATCCTCTAGCTGGTCAATATAGGTCTTGGCTGGACGTCCCCTAGATCTCTTACCATGTGATGGCTCCCAGAATAGCAGTTGGGAAACTACCTCTTTCTTACTCCTCCAACAATGTCCACTAAATCTCAGCCTTCTCATGCGTAGTGTAGTCGATACAGGTGGAATATCGCCATAGAGCTGCTTATTTGTGATATGGTCTCTCCAACTGACATTTAGTGCAGCCCTGAGCATTCTTTAGTGCAGCCCTGAGCAATATGAACACACTAATTTAACGAAACGATACTAGCATTTTCATTTCAGTAGTTTATTTCTCTGACTTTCTGGTAACATTTGTAATATTGATATCCCATATCCCGTTTCGCAGATACGGCAGCCATATTGATTTTGCCTCCAGGGCATCCAATAATGACCATTTAAATTAATATATTCCTTTGTTTTCAATGTTCATTATGGGATGCCCTGGGGGCAAAATCAATATGGCTGCCGTATATGCGAAACGGGGTATAAATAGACTACCTTGCATTTTTTCTTAATTTTTATTCTCAGCTTGAAAAGACGCATCTGTTGAAAAGAGCACCTCGAAATAATTAGAAAACATTCTGAGCGGTATATCTTACCTAGAAGCGGAGAGATTGTTTAGTGAATTTTGGAATTTTTGTTTGGCGGTACTTAATTTTTGCCTTGCCCAAGAAATCTCTACTTCCTTACAAACGGCTGTAGGAATTAAAATATTTAGTGACTCATTTCTTCACTTCTAGACAATGAGACACAACGTTCAAATTTACAAGGACTTGTTTTTTTTCCCGCATTATCGATGGTTTTCTATCTGAGCCCAAATAATAAATTTAGAAAGACTGTGAAGTAGTCTATTGAGGGAAGTCATTTTGCGCAATTTTGACCAAAAACCTGGCGACATTTTTTCGTCCAAGTACATTTGTAAGCTTTTTGTGCTTGTCTTTCTATTTTCGTCAGCTTGGCGTTTCTCCTGGTGGTTCATGTTTTGCTCCCCACTCTTCAGCTCCTCCCCCTCTCATACAAAAGGTATTGTTATTTAACTTATAGTCCTTACTTAATACAACGCTTTTTTAATGAGACTAAAACCAAAGCAATGACTCAGCCAGTCACTGACCTCAAACCGCACGGAAAAAGTTGGTTAGCATCCGATTGCAAAAGGCGCGGGAAAAGTGGAATAAGCTTCCGCTTGCAAAAAGCGCGGGAGTAGTATAGGAGTTGGGGGTACCGGCGCATTTTGCAAAAATGCGCTGTTACCAAACCCAACTCCGATACTACTGCCATATAATGGCATCCATATAATGGTTTATATCCAGTGTGCGTTTGTATTTTGATGTCTATGAAATTGCGCTCGTATTTTTGGAATATATATTGGTTTCCATATATTGGTGTCTATAAAATTGCGCTCGTATTTTGGGAATATATATTGGTTTCCATATATTGGTGTCTATAAAATTGCACTCGTATTTTTGGAATATAGATAATGGCTTCTAACTTTTGGAATATATTTTTGGAATACCTTGACATAGTCTCATTGGATTTAATTAATAATTGCATAATGGCCATATGCATAACTGCTGATTCCATCTTCTTGCAGATATCTTTTGTCATCAAAACAACTGAGTGATACTTTATTAATTTCATAACTTCCTAATTGATGGTTTTGACTTCTTATTGTTTTCATAGTGTGATGCATCTGTTTATTTCCTAATAACGTTTCTTTATAATCTTGATGCTTGATATTATTTTTGATAATATTCTTTTTGATTCCCTTGGCAGTCTTTCCTCCTTTTTGGTTGTCTTTCATGTAACTATACATTTTAGATCGTAGACCGATGAATTCAGTTATTGGTATACTTGCAGCTTCATCTTTGAATTTACCAATTACTTTTTTATTTGTCTTATCAAAATATGAAGAATCTTCAGGGTAATCGCTGTTATCAAATTTATCTTTATCATTCCAAAAATCTTGGTATACATCTTCAGCTTCAATTTCATAAGTTAAACTGTCTGTATCAGTAAATAAAAGTCTAGCCTTATTATCATATTTATTTTTGATATAGTTATAATGAAAATCATACATTAATGTCTTACTAAGAGCTAGGATACACATACCCACATATGCCGGCCTGTTAAGGGTTAGTGTTTCTTTGATCTTATGAATGGCTACAAGGTTTTCATTGAAGATTTTGCTACTTACATATGTAGGTTTAGCCGTCATTTTTAATAGTTTCTTCTCATCAGTTACTAATCTAACATCTATTCTCTTTCTGATATTTTCCATTGTTTTTCCAAATACTGAATTATTCATAAGTTTGAAGAAATCTTTCTCAAAGGCATTTTTGGCATTAGTTCTTTTCTGAGTGTTGAAATCAATATATTGCTTCAACCATGCAGACTGATTAAATTCTAGTACTCTATAAACTTTTGTTATTTTCAAACCAAGATCAGTGTATAATTGTAGGTTTCTGTAATGAAGAACATACTTTTCTTTGTTTCTTAAAGTTGGAATCAGTTTTTGTACAAGACCTGTTGATATATTATATTTGGTAGCTATCTTTTGGCAATACCCAGATAACATATTGCTAGTCACTTTAACTTTCTCTGGTCCTAATGGGTAGTCATTATGAAGGCTGTGCAATTCTTCAGGATATTCCATATCAACTTCTAGTATTGAACCTTTATTGCTATCTTCTTTATATTTAGTTAAGTCTAACTTCTTAATCTGATTTTCTGTCATCCATTTGAAACCACCAGTTGGTAGGTATTGTGACATAGCCCAACCATAGAGATTATTAGCATCAAGATACATGATATACTTTGAGGGCGCCTTCTCATTGTATGATTTCATGTATTTGTTGTTGGCTTTCCCATATCTATTGGCTATATAAGAAATACCACCTCTCATCCCTTTTTCAATGAATTGAAACATGTCAATATCAGTCATTAGTTCTAGTTTAATATTAGTCATTTTTAGCATAGCATCCCAAGATAATCCTGGAGATGTGAAATAATGACATGGGTCTAATTTATAGTATTGTAGACAGGTCTTTCTGAAGTTTTCAAACACATCAGCTAACAGAAGGATGTCAGATTTAAGATATAAATCATGGTATTCACCCATATTTTTAAGCATGAAGGTTTTCCAAACAGTTTGAGCATGCTTATAGTCTTCATTTGATATGCATACATCATTTAATATGCTGTAAAATTCTGCTTTTGGTGGTAGTTGTTTATTGAATTTATCAAAACTGTCCATGAAGTCATATGGATAGACTCCTTTTTGTGACATTAAATTAAGCTTTTCACCTTTGAATTGTTGAGAGGTATATTTTAATGATTCTTTTGGTAGATTGCTTACTAGTTTATCTAAACTAGAGCTCATAAACTGGAAACTATCAATGAAGGTAAGATGATTACCAAGCATGAAAGCCATATACTTTTCCATATTGTTTGGTATAGCATTTATGTTCATCTGTTTGTCTTCTCCTTTCTTATTTTTGTATGTGTGCTTCTTGACTATTTCACCAATCTCTTGCATGATGAAATGACTATCATAACCTCTGAGATTATGGAATATAACAGGAATTTTTATCTCTGCTGGATTCACTCTGAGTTTCAGATTACATTCTTGGTGAGCAGATCCTCTGTATTTACCAGTTATATGGCAATGATCTCTAACTTTAATATCTTTCTCCGCATACTTTTGATCACATATATGGCATTCTTCAGCTTTTTGAAATTCTTCTTCATCATCTTTTGTCATTCTTAATGGTTTATTGAATTCTTTTTTCATCACTTTCTTACAATATTTGACTTCCCATAGCATAGCTTCCATAAATTTATGTACAGCTTTTTCACCCCTATATATTTGCTCTGGTTTGGTGTATTTATCATTGTAACAACAAACAACCTTATAACCATAACTACAGTCTGTATGCTTCTGATAAGCCTCTGTGTATGACTGATCATTCTCAGGCTGACAACCATGTATTTTTTCAGTAATTGCTTCAAAATCTGCATAAATAACAAATGGTACCGGTAGTTGTTTATGGAAATTGTTGAATTTTAGTGTATTATTATCCTTGTCAGGCATTTTTATAGCTTGTGTGCCATTCACTTGCATACAGTTTTCTTTATGATTGGTTAACACTGTTTCAGAGCTGAAGCATTGAAGACAATACATGCAGAAATGTTTTCTTTCTTTGTGTTTGGTTTGATTGTACATTAATTTGTTAAAATCTTTAATTAAGACATAGTGCTTGTTTTCATTTTCTGTTATCAGAAGAAGATTCATGTGGTCTTCATATTTTTCTTTTGAGACATAAATTGGGTATGGTTGTTTGTCTTCATAACCGAACACATTTATATTGATCTTATTTTGTTTTTCAATCTTATTGTACTGTTTGGTGGTGACTGGGAATTCAATTCCTGAATAATCTAATTTGTTGATGTATTCCTTATCTAGTTTCTTAATTCGTTGGGAATCTTTATCTTGATGATTCAGATGTCTAATGTGACACCACCTGAAGCATTCATTATCATTATTTTTTAGGTTGATCAATCCTTTTGCACTGTTTCTGAGTTCTTGGGGTAGTTGAATATATGAAGAGCCTCTCATTGGTTGATATTTTACAACATTAATATAATGATTTTCCACTGATTGAACAGTCCAACCAGATCCCTCTGAAATCCAAACTGCAATCTTGTTTAATATGTTTTGCTTTGATACTTGAAGTGATTCATCTATATCTAGGTTGTTTATGATTGTTTGAACTTGACTGTTGAAATAGGCAGTTTTATACACTGTTTCTCCATTTGATATTTTTGCAAATATTACCTTGAGTGTTTCAACAAATTTTAGTCCTTTCATGGATTTTAGTGTATTTGTAATATGATGTTCAATAGCCTTTCTTGTGTTTTGCAGTTGCACCAGTGGGTCTTTGTTATTTTTTATATTAATTTCATAGGATTTAGTATAACCTTTTAGAGCTTTGTCTGTTTGCTCTATTTTAGTTCTTATAGCAGGAACTGGTTTTTCTGCAATTGACTTTTTAGTTCTAGGTGATGGTACTGGTTTATAGTCACCTCTAAACTTAGTTGGTGGTGAAATATGGTCTTCATATTCATTCACCATCTGTTTAACACTTTTTCTTGGTGTTGGAATTGGTCTCCTACGTTGTTTTTTGTTATCCACAATTGCAACCTCAGGAGCTGGTTTGGTATTCTGTATTTTTAATAGCATTTCGATTAGTTGAGACTTACTCAATTTTTTTAATTCTAATTTTTCCATTATCTATATATATAACTATAGATAATTCTTTAAATGGTTTTACGAATGTGCGTTTGAATATAGTCGAGAATTCAAATAATCCAATCATGGATCCTTTGAACTATAACTATGAAAAGAATTAATCTTGTGTGTGATTTGGAATATTTTTTCGTGTTACGTTGATAATTCGTTGCATTATGATGTAGATATTTGCATTCTTCACATGCTTTTTTGTTTTCTCATGACATGATTTCCCAGAAAGTGTATAATTTTTGTTGTTCTTACAAATTTTACAAAGCCATACTTTATTTAACATATATTGTGTCTTATGTTGCTTTCTTTCTTCGTCGGTATAAATTCTTGGTCTACCTGGACCTTTCTTAATATTTTGATTTTCCATATATAATACTATAGATATTGTTTTAAATAGTTTTATAATGATGCGTTTAAATATGGTTGATAATAGCCAGAAACATTAATATTTTTGGCTAGCAATGAATAGCGAATGCAAAGATATAAATATCTCAGAAATTTCTGGGATACTTGTAAATAGTAACATCTCTTTAAACCTTTTTTAAAGCCAAGTCTCATTAATCAAATTTGCATTACTTGTTGTATTCACAGGTGTAAAAATATTATTTTCACGTTTGAGATATTCGACATTATCAACTTTGGTTTGTTTCAACACATTACATTCATCATCGTATCTATTGTTTTCTATCTCATTGCAGATAATATTCAATAACTGTTTCAATGTTATATCTTCATCAATTTCATGTATTTTTTTATGATAAAGTTTCAATAATTTCTTTTTATATTGTAACAGATCCAATCTACGCTCATTATCATATATTTTATCATGAAGATTGTCTATTTCATCTTCACATTCCTGAATTTGAAAATTTATTTTTTTGATATATTTCTCAATGCCACTCATGATACATATATGTTAGATATTTTTGACATCTTTTAACGGTATCCATGAATTAAATTCTTTTGGATAACCAGACCATGATACCAAAGCTTGTTTTTTCTTGTAATCCCTCCTAATGACTTTGCCAATTCTGAATACATCCTGTTCTGCTAATTGTAATTCAGGTTCATAAAATGACCCTTCTATTGATTCATTATTAAGATCCTTTAACTTATATGTAATAGGGTTTGTGTATTGGATTTTATCAACTGTGAATACCTCTTCAGTCCAATTACTTGTATATCCTTTATCAAATACCTTTCTTTTATACTTTGAAATTCTAACCTTATCACCAACTTTGAATTTTACTTTTAGTTTTGGTAACATGTCTAAATATTGTGTTGTATTTTGAGCTGTAAATTGTTTCCACATTTTAGATTTTAATGTTCTGTTAAATCTCTCAATAACAACAGCTTTACCTTCATTGAAAGTAGAATACATCTCAATATTATTTTTCTTTAGCCAGTCTTTGAAAGTTTTATTATAGAATTCAGACCCTTGGTCTACCCAAATAAATTTAGGTTTCCGTTTGGATTTTTTAATAACATCATCAAATGATTCAGTAATTGTATTACCTGTTTTATTTTTAATAGGAATGCTCCAAGCAAATTTCGAAAACACATCAATGATATTTAATAAATATCTATATCCTTTATTCCATTTTGAAAACTTCTGCATTTCTACAAGGTCAGCGCTCCAAATATCATCTATTCCATTAACAATAACTCTTCTTGTTTTAAATTTTCGTTTGATTGGCTTATGTAATTCATCGGCTAATTGTTGAGCCCAATCATTTTTACTCAACGCCGCTTTCCGTTTTTTGGCTTCCTTTTTTGTTTAACACCAAGGCCTAATTTCTGTTTTATATCAATCGTGTTTCTAGCCAACCAATGACCCCATTGTCTCTCATCATATGGTACTTCATCTAAAGCTTTGACCATTTTTCTGTCTGCTCTATTCTTGCACTTTCTGTCGTCTTTACAAACACTATAATCAACATCGTGCTGCATGGCAATGGCATCCGTTCTTCCTGTAGGTTGGTCATATATTTCTAATATTTGGCCAGTTGTTGGGTCATATTTCACTTGACTCTCTAAATCATTATAAGGCCCAGTATATTTATGACCGGGTAATGTCCAACCGCCTTTAGGTTTTGGTAATTTACCGATAGCCTTATGAATATCAACAGCACCACCATGAAGAGGGTCCAGTTTTCGGCTTATATCACCAGTAAAACTATCTAATGCTTGATCCAAATATTTATCAGCCATTCCTTTAATCTTTTGTTTTGCAAAATCAGATTTGATTGCTTTTGATGCTCCGATTCTACCTAAATTATACAAACCTTTTAAAGCACTTTTAGCTGCAATTTCACCAAGAGTATGAGAACCAGTAATATCTAAAAATCCGCCAGCCATCTCTGACTGGCTATTTATTTTAAATCTTTATTGGATACAAAACGTGTCTTAGTAGCCCCACATTCACTACATTGAGATTTTAACATAAGACGATTATTTTTAGTTTTAACATATTTTTCAGTACCTGGTACAGATTCTGTTTGCTTCTTCTGTTTTACACAATAACTTTTTACCATTTATATAATATAATTAGATATTTTTGAAATAGTTTTCAATAAATCGTTCATTATACTGTTGGTTATTTAATTTGAATACTTTTATACAATCATAAAATGATTTTTTATAAATGTTATCCAAAAAATATAAACAATAATATCCACATCTAACTGATTTGATATCCTGGATAGGATAACCATAATTGTATATAAACTTCAATTTCAATTTTTTAGCATAATCAACCAATTTCTGTGGTGGAGGTAACGAAAAACTATCAAAGTAATATATAGTCTTATCATTCATATTATTATAATGTGCTACCCAATGTGTACCAGGACCTATTTTATCATCAAGATTAATGATACAAGATCCTATTTTGTGGATATGATCCAAACTATCTCTCGAATAAATACCATTAAAATTGGTTATTTTTAAATATTTAATCCATTTTAATAAATCGATATTTGAAAGAGGAATATCTCTGAACTTTGGTTTTACAGGATATCTCCTAGAATTGGTATTCCTAACTTTGTAAAGGGACTGTTTTTGCCTAGTAATAGGCCCTCTCCCTTTTTTGTTTTTGTTTTGACTTTTTTTTTGCTCCCATACCTATAGTATTTGAGGACCAGTTTCCATAAAATGGTGGCGGATAATAAGGCATCATCATTACAGGTTTAGGTGAAACTGTTAATCCAGATGCTTTCTTTTTTGGTACACTTAAACCCTTTCCTGTTAATGCATTCAACAACATTGGAATACCAATAGATGCTAGGAGCGTCCCCAAAAAACCACCTCTTTGCTTTTGTGATGGTTGAATGAATACTTGTCCTCCATTTTGAATAGCAGCTAAAATGTCTTGTTTTTGTTTTTTAGTTAAAAGGTGTTTATACTTAATTAATTGCTGTATTTTTGAATCTGGTATTAAGAAACCACCAGATTGAATACCTTTTCCAAAAATTTTATCAATTCCCAAAGATCCTAGAGCAGATAAAGCCCCAGTAGCTAAAGCTGGTGCCGCTTTTGATACTAATTTGGTGGCCATTGGAAGCATTTTTGTTCCAAGTGAAATTAAACTAGACCATAAAGAACCGCCATATTTAACTGATTTTCTAATCTGTGTTTTTGAAATCTTAATATCTACACCAACTCCATTTTTTATTGCTTTTTTGATTTTATTTATCTGCGTTTTAGTTAAATTCAGTCCATCGCTGCCCATCAACTCATTTTTAGCTAATCGAATTGTTATTGGTGAATTTGTTTCATATGCTTTCGCTAATTTTTGTTTTTGTCCTTGAGATAATTTCACACCATATTCATAATAAGTTGTCATATTTTGTATATAATATATGTTATATAATTTTGATAATTACAAAACATGTTTAATTAAAAAACTATAAATATTGTAACAACATAATTAATTTATGCTTTAATAAGTAGTTTGCCGCTGCTTGTGTATAATTCGATCTCTTTTTCATGAAGAACAAGAGCATTCAAAGTATAGTTAGTTGCATTTACACCATTAAGTTCATATCGAAAAGTTAATGATACAACAGAATCTTCTGTGTCTTCCTCTTGATTTCTTAGGTCGAAATAAATCATTCCAAACAAATTTCTGAAATTACTTCTATCAATTAATGACCCACTAAGAAAGTCATTGTAAGCAGAACTATAGCTCATAAGTGTTCTGTATAATCTACTCTCTTCATTAGCTGACAATTCAAGTTGAGGATAATATATGCTATTATTCATTTCAAGCTGAGCTTTACTGAAAACTCTGTTATTTGCACCTATACTGAATGTCTTGAATGTAAATATATTAGCTTCTTGATTATTATATGAAGCTGTTGGATTCACCCATAGAAAAACATGTCTTGGTCTTCTTATACCTGTACTAATTCTGAAAAATGAACTCACAGCCGCAGTTTGATTTATTTCATAATGCTCTCTCAAGTATATCCAAGTTTTTGGTTTCAGATAGTTTTCCAGATATTGACGCATACCACTACCATTGAAAATAAGTTTAGGGCACCATAATCTGAATTTAGTCATCAAAACTTTTGAATCAGGAGCAGCATTGCTACGAAATATAATATTGTTATCATTTTCCAATCGGATTAAAATGTTCATTTTTATATTTGGATGAAGATTCTTTTTGAATGCAGCAAAATACGAATATATATTCAATGGGATAGATATTTTGTTCTCACTGCCTGCGTCTGTAAGAATTTTTCGCGTCGCGAATCCTTGGTTGTACAATGCTTGAACTGTTCTAGGCTCAGCTGTTCCAGTCGAAGTATCTAAATAAAAGAAATTGTCTTTAGCAACTGTATTGGCATATTCTTTAGTGTATTTTAAAAGTGATAGAACATTCGATGATTCATTGGCTTTTGTGTTGTTATATACACTTATACCATTACATTCAACTTGTATTTCTCTGATGAAGGTGTTACCGTTTGTTGTTGTACAAAATAAATTTCCATTTCCCACTCCGGCGCCGATACCAGCTCCATCTTGATCTTGATCTAACTGAAGAAGCTTGAAATTGACTTCAATATATGCATTATACCAGTCTATTGGGTTAGCCTCTGAGCTATTATCTATTACAAACATGTAATTATCTTTTGTTTGTCGATTATTTGCCCCAATATTAGCATTCAAAGGTGTTTGTAAATCATAATATGCATATTCATATCTTTTAACAAATTCTGGACTTCGAAAATTTCCGTTCATATATATTATTAGTTTAGATAAAAAATCATTATAATAGTAAATCATTATAAACATCTTTAATATATTGATATTTGTCAGTATCTTGAGCCTGTTGCTCATTTTCTTTTTGTAAAAGTTTGATTATTTCATCACCTTTTGTTTCATTCGTTATTTTTGGCTCGTTTGTTTTATCACTAAATTTATTGTAAATTTTGTCACCAATAAGCTGACCTGTTTTTTCACCTATTTTTTCCGACCCCTTTTCTATCAACTTTTCAGCACCCTTTTTAGCAAGTTGTTTAGCTGTTTTGCTTGCAAGTTTTGAAGCTATCTTACTTCCAACATTTTTGAAAACATCAAATATTCCTTCACCTTGAATAATGTAATCTCCAGTATCTGGATCTCTTTCTCTTCGTTCCATCTATATAGTGAGTGTATATAAATTAAGCTTCTTTTATCACAACGGTTAAAGATATATCAATTCCATTTAAGTCAACCTCCCTGTTTTCGTCGTCTGTGATATAAAAAGTAACTTCAGATAGTACTTTTGTATTTATTTTATTCCAAAGATAATTCATTGGTTGTATTTCAAATGGTAGAGATCTTGTTTTTGTATTCGTTGAGAAGGTAAAAAGCACGTCTGATAACCTTCCTGAAACGATTGAATTACTTAGTAGAGAAGTTCTTATGTATAAGTTATCAATACTGTTGCTGATATTAGGAAATTGGGGTCCATAAGAACTCACTTTCAATATCCCTGTTTTATCGAAACCCAGTAAATCTGCAAAGTTTCCGCTATTCTTGAAATCAATCCAATAGTTTTCATCCAACTTTATGAAAACCTTATATGTTGTAAGGTCAAATAATATATCAATTCCATAAGTCTCCTTTTGCGTGAGTTTTCCAATTTTATTGTGAATATATTGATTTATATCATCATAGTCATAAATACCTGGTGGTAATGTTATTGTTTGCCAAGAAGTGCCTTTGTTTTTTGAGATCTTTAATTGGTTGTTATAATATTCTGGTCGTATGTTATGCCAACTTGCAGTCATACTGAGATGATCTAATGCCATATAGTATTGTTTGTTGTCATCTAAAATTAATTCAGGAATGAACTTTATAGTGAAATTACCTGGTTTATTATTTTGGTTTTGTTTTTTAGCATCTATTGATTTGAAAACTAAAACTCTATTTACATCTATTATATTATATGCTTATATATTTATTGTATAATTTCTCATGCATTGTTCTGTCAATAGCCCCTATTTTCATTAATTCATCATTGATTTGTGATAAGTCATTTCGCAACACTGGACTATTGTTTCCAGCTACCATTGAACCAATTATTATTTTCATGCGATCAGCCAATTGCTTTGGATCTTGATAATACATAACACTTGATCCAATCATTCTGGACTTACCAGATGATTTGTGTGGTCCAATATTACTGAGCATATTAAGATCGTTAAAAATCTTTACAGCATTCAGACTGTAGTTTGTTTTGGGATTATATCTTTTAGTTAGCATATTTATGAGTGATTTATCAGCATCAGCTTCATAAACCAATTTACCACCATGATATGCATTCAGCTTCATTTCATTCATCAATTTTGAGACATCAATAAGAAGGCCACCATATTGATTACCATTTATTTTGAAAGCATTTCTTTTTGGTTGTTTATATATTCGAATACCCTCACCTTTTTGTCTATACTCAAACGACTTTAATACGTCTGAGATCGTATCCCTATATTTTCGAAGAACGCCTATTTCATTAGTATATTCCGCCTTAACTTCTCCACTCTTGCCCTTTTTATTTCTGCCCAAGTCCATTGCTAATTCGGCAGATTTTTTCTTTTCTTCCAATAATTTTTGGGGAGACAATGATAATAATTGTGAGGGCATTGTCAAATTGTTTTTGTTTAAAACAATTTTATCATCTTTATTAAATCGGTTATCAATATTAAAATATGTCGGATCTTTTCTTGATTTTTGTTCTGGTTGGTAATCTATTTGGGGTAGCTCATGTTGTAATGTTATTATGTCTTTATTCGATTCAATTATATCCTGAAATCCCTTTGTTAAAGCTAATTGATTTCCCCGTAGTTGTTCAATTAGTTGATCCTGTTTCTCATCTGTTTTTTTCTGTTTTTCAATCAATGGCTCTTGTAATGTCTTAAAATAATCACTCATTACAATATCACGCCCTCCTTCCTTATTTTTTATTTCATTTTTTGATTCAGTAACTGCTTTGACAATTTTATAGCTATCATATTCTGAATCAGCATATTTTTAATTCTGTCAATATTCATTATATAAAATATGTTACATAATTTATCTGTCGAAATGACACTTATCTTTAAAAATATGTGTAAAAACAACACTTATATTTATAAATATGTGTGAAAACAACACTTATATTTATTATCTAACATATTTTATATAATGAAAATTCCGAATTACGATACAAATAGAAATGGTGTATCAAAAAAAAGATTAAACAATTTTTTAGACGAAGATTTTAGAATGATTATTACAGGACAAAGTCGATGTGGAAAGACAAATGCTCTTATGCATATGTTAAGATCACCACTGATGTATTATGATAAGATATATTTATACACACCAAATCATCATCAGGAAAAAATACAAGATCTACAAACATTGATGAATAAAATATCTGATAAGGTTGGTTATCCTGTATTAGAAATTGGATCATCTGATGATATTAAAGACACTTCAGAATATCCCAACAACAACCGTAAAATTGTCATTTTTGATGATCTAATTAATGCGCCTGATAAAATACAAAATAAAATTGCCAACAACTTCACAGATGGACGCCATCATAAGATAAGCCCAATTTATTTAAGCCAGAGTTACTATGATATTCCGCAGAAACTTAGATTAAACTGCAGTCATATGATGTTGTACCCACCTACTACCAAAAACCATTTGAATCTCATTGCCAAAGAAAACTTAATAGACCCTGGTTTGTTCAATAAATTAGGACCCTATGAATTTCTGTTTGTGGACAAAGAAAATAAAAGTGTGAAGAAGAATTTTGATGAAATAATCTAATGTAATATCATAATATAGATGGGCATATTTAATAACCTTAAGAAATTCACAAATATTGACATTTCTGAATATATTAGAATCATTAGCCAAAAAATTCAAGCAAGTAGTGGACTCAAGTTGGATTCAAACAATAACTATGATATGCAGAATAAAAAACTTGTCAATCTAAAGGAAGGGGGTAATGACAGAGATGCAATTACCAAGCATCAATTAGATGTTGGATTACTAACTAAACCAGGTAAATATGAAGTATTATTGTTGAATGGCGAAAATCATATGACAGGAGATCTTGACCTCAGAGGAAATAAATTAATTCTACCTGGTGAAATTGATATGGATCGAAAACTGATCACAAATATGGATACGGATGAAAACAATGATCTCAGTGCTGTGAATATGATAACTCTAAAAAAATATCATCCCGATGTTCCTGATCACACTCATGAAGTTACTAAAAACATTGATTTGAAAGAACTTTTTAATATTGTTAAGTCGAAACAACAGACATACTTGGATTTAGCTGCAAATTACAACAATCTTGTTAGTTATAATGATGTAAAAAACATTTTTCTTTCTCGTAAAGAGATGTTGATGATGGAAACGGGCCTTGATATGAATAAAAATACGATCTTCAATGTAAAAGATCCAATAGCAATTGATCACGCTACAAATAAAGGATATGTTGACACAAAAACTGGTGATAACAACACAAGAATAAATCAAAATACGAATGCAATAAATAATTTAGAAACACTCAAACTTGATAAAACTATTTCCAGCGATCTTGATATGGGAGATAAAAAGATTGTTAATCTAGCAACTCCTGAACCAAATGAGAATGACGCTGCTATAAATGTTTCATTCTTCAACACCGAACTCAATGATTCCAATACAAACTTGTACACACGAATAACGGATGATTATAAGAGTTATGTAAACAAGTCACATATAAATACCTCTACAGCTAAAAAAGATGTTTTTAGATACATGATGGAAGATGTTAATCAGAGCTCGTCGGAGAGTAATATTGTTGTTAATGGTATTATCGATTTTGTATCCAGTCCACACAAAATTAACAAGAAAGCCTATGATATAACTCTTACGACAGACAATAACGATGACTTCGCGTCAAGGATAGGTTTTAATGCACTAAATCTTTCTCAAGGTGAGTACACTATGGTGATTGAGTTTTTCGTTCCAGATAAAGCTTATATTAGTTCAACAACTGTCAGTGTTGTATCAACAGTCATTAATATTGGGCAGCAAACTACAAAGATATTTAACACTGAAGGATATACGAAAAGCATTGTTCATTTACACAAATGGCAGGTCTCTCCACCTGAATATATAATGATAGATCTTCATGGAAGAATAACAAAAGGAAATACAAATAAAGCACATCTAATCGTTTATGGTGTTCAAGGACATGTCTCGAGTGTCGATCCAGATGTATTTGATACTGTTTTTGTAATTGAAAATGGAAAAATGGTTATGGAGACTGATATTGATTTAAATGGTAGAAACATAATTGGTTTACCTATAAAGAAACAAAAATTCATATTTTTAGGCAATTATATGAAAAATAAGAACAGTCGTGATATAATGTTCAACGGTTCATCATCATTTATTGCGGTAACTAATTTGAAAATAGTAAAATTATGGTTGATAATATTGGACGATAAACCGCCTGAAGGATACAAAAAAATGGTTATATTAATCGGTAACTATTCATTTGGACCCCAAAATTGGAATAAAGCATCGAATAAAATTTATTACACTTTCAATATAGCGTCATCAGTTATCAATTTCAATGAAGATACAGCTGTACGAATCAAATTACTATCAATTGATCATATTACATATGCACCTTATAATTGCCATATCAGTGTACTTTTTGAAGAGTTTTAATATATAATTATCTAATATATTGATATATATAAATGTCAATTCTTGCACAGTCAATTAATTTTTGTAATAAATTTTTCACAACCCAAAAAAACCTACATCCTAATACTAAAGATGAAATATTAAAATCGGCTTTAATATATCAATTTTTGTACGTTAACTATTTGAATAAGCCAATATCATTTAACCAAATATTAGAAAAACACTCTGACATTGGATTAATAGGACCAGGTTCTTGTACTCTAAATACCAAATACCAATTTTTAATTAAACATGCTATTTTTCATGATGCATTTGGAAGATTTTACAATGACTATGAAAAGGGGCCTGGATACACATATTGCTGCCTTTCAATACCGAAAAAATTAAAAAGATCTCCAATAATGGGTCAAATCTCTGGATTATTATATTGCCTCATTTCAAATCCTAAAATTTAATTATTATTATCCAAATATATAATATAAATGACTGAAACAGACATCTTCAATTTTAATCATATTGATAAAAGCATCAGCAAAGAAAAACTATCTGAAATCAAAGCATTATATCGATTTTATCACAAGCGTTTTTGGTGCTATAAGAAGGCTTTCAAATATTTCAAGAGATTGAATTTAGCTATTAATTTATCATCAGTTTCTTTAATATCCATTGGTACAATAGCTGGTTCAATAACATTGAACCCTATTATTTTAGGAGTAATTAGTGGTAGTGGTTTATTGATTAAGACATACAGCGAAATTAAAAACTATAAAAGAAAAATAGAAATGTCCAAATTTGCATACACAACATATGAGAAGGTACTCGTTGATTTACGGTCTTTTTTAAGAGGAATGCAATTTAACCATATCAATTTTATCAATAATATGAGGTTGCTAGACGAAACGATAATTGATCTTTGTACTCTTGATGAAAAATTTGAGAAACAATATGATAAAAAATTCACTTCCGAGTAAACTTTTAGAGTAAATTTTACTAACAAACTTTTCATTCAATAACTCATTCATAGGGAAAACCCCCTTTGCATGACGATATTGGATCATTTATTAATAATTGTTTGTATTTGATCACCTATTAACAATAGGATATTATCCCAATATTGTTTATAGCAAGTTAATGTTCTTTTCGATTTAGATAAAGGTATATCATTTTCAATTGGCGATTTTAACATCTTAAATAATTGTTTTAAAATGTAATCAATATTTATCATACGTTTTCGGTTTCCATTTATCTGTGGCAAAATTTTATCTATCTCCTCAAAAATTTTCATGATTTTAGTTCTATTATTGTTTAATATCTGTAATTTGTGTTGGCTACAGATGTTATTTATTGTGTTTTGGATATGATATTCCCGATGATATACCGATTTTCGCCGTATTTTATACATACTCTCATAAAAATTAACATACTCTTTAACATAATTATATCCATGTACGGAACCACAATTTAGACAAACACTCATGCCATCTATATTATTTATATCTTGTTCACTACAACATGACTCGACCACTCTCACACTACTATCAACTTCTACTAATTTTACGTCACAAAAATCACAAATAAAATTACCCATTGCTTTCAACTCATCGTGAATTATCTCATCACAATTCATTCTATACTATTATATGAGATAATATTTTTAAAACAATAGCTATAAGCGGCACGTGTCTAAATTCCCAGAAAACAAAAATAGCGAACATGTAAAAATCGGCTAACGCGAATTTATTGCTACCGAACGATGTCATTTCCTCACAATAAATATTCCCACGCGTGGGAAACTATCTTTGTTCCATTGCGTAGATGTTATTTTTAATCCAAATGCTAATCATGGAAGCTGTCATAAAAGGTGATGAAACAATAAATATTCCCACGCGTGGGAAACTGAACCAATATAAACAAGAGTGGAAGGCATAATATTTCGCACACCTTTGATATCACTGATGGATAAACAGCGTTTTATTGAGTTTAGAACAGACCGGGCAAAGTTGAGAGATCTTGTAAAGTTAAATCAAACCCCATAATATGTTGAAAATATTTTCTCTCGTGATCTGAAACAATAGCTATAGTGATGACTCATTTCATAGGGGGCTTCCCCTGTTTTTTCCGAGAATGTCACACACCGATAACTCCATCCTGTTTACAATCTGATGACTCATTTCCTCACAATAAATATTCCCACGCGTGGGAAACTATCTTTGTTCCATTGCGTAGATGTTATTTTTAATCCAAATGCTAACTCTTTGATGGTTGTCATAAAAGGTGATGAGACAATAAATATTCCCACGCGTGGGAAACTCAACCAATATAAACAAGAGTGGAAGGCATAATATTTCGCACACTTTTGATATCACTGATGGATAAACAGCGTAAAACATATAGTTTAATTATTTTTGGGAAATCAGAAAGTCGAGATCAGAAATCTGAAAACATATAGTTTAATTATTTTTGGGAAATCAGAAAGTCGAGATCAGAAATCTGAAAACATATAGTTTAATTATATTTTGGAAAACATATAGTTTAATTAAAAGTCAAAAACATCAATTAGGAAGTTATGAAATTAATAAAGTATCACTCAGTTGTTTTGATGACAAAAGATATCTGCAAGAAGATGGAATCAGCAGTTATGCATATGGCCATTATGCAATTATTAATTAAATCCAATGAGACTATGTCAAGGTATTCCAAAAATATATTCCAAAAGTTAGAAGCCATTATCTATATTCCAAAAATACGAGCGCAATTTTATAGACACCAATATATGGAAACCAATATATATTCCCAAAATACGAGCGCAATTTTATAGACACCAATATATGGAAACCAATATATATTCCAAAAATACGAGCGCAATTTCATAGACATCAAAATACAAGCGCACACTGGATATAAACCATTATATGGATGCCATTATATGGCAGTAGTATCGGAGTTGGGTTTGGTAACAGCGCATTTTTGCAAAATGCGCCGGTACCCCCAACTCCTATACTACTCGCGGGAAAACACCCGTACGCCAAATCTTGCTTCCCCGCGAGGAAAGAAAAACAGTCCTTAGTTTTGCATTAGTGAGAACTCGTTTGACAATATTTCTTTGTCTCTGGTTAGTTAGAGAAATGGTCATATGTTGTTTTAGGCAAGTAAAAAGCTGAGGCAATGCAAAACCAGAGCGAACACACGGTTTATACTTTTACATAAAGACAGCTCACTTGTAAGAAACCGTTTACGTGAACACGTATAAAAAAAATATAGGAGTACGAACCTCTTTTTGCAATTTGTAACTGCTTGCTTCTCTTACAGTTTGTCAATTTATTTTTTACCATTTGCTTTGGTTCGAGTTTTAATAATCGTATTGCCTTAGTGGTGAAAGAGTTAGCTTAATTTTATTACTGATTTATTTTATTTTTTACGTAGAAACCTGGAAAGTGGTGTGCGACACATGTTCAGATCGCATGGCAAATTTACTATCATCAACAGAAGGTAGAACGCCCAGACTGTTAACTTCGTTTAAGAAAATTGTGCTTTCGTTTATAGGATACAAAGCAGTGCTTTTAACTTTGATCTTCGAACTACTGGAAAATATAAAAGGCAAACTATAGAGAGATTAGTGGCGAGCTACTAGGTCATTTACAACGGTTGTATTTGACACACGCCCTGCATAGTGTTCATCACTGCCCTAGCACTATGCAGGAGGTATATGACATGAATCTTGAAAATAACGTTCCTTGCCATGAGAATACAGTCAACTCTCTCTTAACGACCACTCTCTTTAAGCGACCACTTCCGTAAGCGGCCACTTTGTAGATAACCGTTTTGTTTCTCAGTCAAATACTGTTTCAAATTGATTTTTCTCTTAAAGGGAACCTCCATTGTCAGAACAAATTGACGTTAAATTGTTGGAAATAAAGTCGAATTTTAAATTTTTTAAAAAGACAGGTGCAAATATAATTTAAGTGTACAAATAAAATGGATATAAATATCGCCTAGTTTCGCATTTAAATTTCCCGCGCGCCGCCATTTTGAATATTTATGACGTGTTACGGTTGCCGCTATTGTTAAGAATCGAAGTTCTTTTGTATGCAACAATCCTCGGTAGGAAAAAAAGATGGCGACTGGTACATTTACCCATAATTCTTAGCGCACAACGTTCATAAAAATGTAAAGAAAAGTTATAAAATCTTCAAACCTAGTATACACATTGTCCTTAGTACTGGAACAAATATTGTAAAAATTTGGCTTTCTTTGTGCCTTATGTGCTGTGTTAGGTCCGCAAGGTATTGTGGTAAAATGAACAGCCGCCATCTTTTTTCCTACGGTGGATTGGACAACCGTAACACGTCATAAATATTCAAAATAGCGGCGCGCGGGAAATTTAAAAGCGAAAATAGGCGATATTCATATCCATTTTTTTGTGCACTAAAATTATATTTGCAACTGTTTTTTAAAAATTTCTAGTTTAGACTTTATTTCAAACAATTAAACGTCAATTTGTTATAACAATGGAGGTTCCCTTTAAGCGACCACCTCCCTTAAGCGCCCACTTTTTCTTCTTGCACCAAGGGTGGTCGCTTAAGAGAGAGTTGACTGTATTTGTACATATCTTTTACAGGGTGTTTCAAAAGTTCGTTCCGATTTAAAGTTGTTAATTTTTTAAACAAATCAATTGTTTGTTAGAACTTTTTCAATAAATTGAGGTAGAGAATTTATTAAAATAGCTGGCAATAGCAATTTTAATTGTATACTAGATGCCTTTGTTTCGATTTTCGCGCCAAGTTTTCCTGCCATTTTTTCGCGCCCTTTGTGTATGTTGTTCCCTTCCCGAATTTGTTGTTGTTCTCTGATTTTTTTTCCTGAACTTTCTGTTTTCTCTGTCACGCAAACGAAGTCGTACATTGTTTATGCTAGAGCTCAAGCAGCCATATTACGATCATCTGGTCATTCAGTCAAAGAAATCGCTAAATTTTTTAACGAGACGGAACGTTGGGTGAACAAGTGGTCGAAAAGAGAGTGCTACGAAGACAAACCAAGAAGCGGACGACCGTCTGTTTCGACCAATTGTGCTCGAAAATCAATCGAGAAAGCGAAGTACAAACGGAACAATTCAACAAGAATGATTGCCAAGAATCTTCATCAGAAAACTATCGAAGTTTCGAGCATAACGGTGTGAAGATAGCTCAAAGAAAGAGATGACATTCGTTCAGGATGGAGCACTGGCTCATACTTCAAAGGCAACTCAGACATGGTGTCAAAAAAATTTGCCAAATTTTATAGTCAAGGATAGCTGGCCAGCGAACTCTCCTGATCTCAAGGTCTCATTAAGAACATCTGAAGTATCATTGACCAGACAACGTACAAAGATCCAGCCCCCAAAACGATGAAAGAGCTGAAAAGGCGACTACGCTTTGCATGGAAAAATGTGACTCTTGACACGCTAAAGGAACTCGCACATTCTATGCCTAGGCGCTTAGAAAATGTCATTAAAAAAAGGCGGGCATTCTGGTTACTAATAATTTAAATAATCGAATAAAAAATAAGCAAAAAATAATATATCTAATTTTTAAAGAGGTAGTTTAAATCAATAATAAAACGATAGAAGAAAACAAATCGGAACGCCTTTTGAAACACCCTGTAGTCTTTTTAAGCCGTAAATACACGCAAGCGTAATGAACGGGTTATCGGTAACGGTGGCTAATTCACTCGCTCGCTCGCTCGCTCGTTCCATCACTCAGATGTAAGCTTAGTGACGTAATGCTTTGTTACGAATGCGTTTCGTATCAAGAACAACGTGAATCCAGCGATAACAATAATTCACTCAGTCACTCACTCGCTCGCTCGCTCGCCCCCTCGTTCCATCTCTCAGCTGTAAGCTTAGTGACGCAATGCTTTGTTACTAATGCGTTTCGTAACAAAAATCCTTACTTTTAATTTAAAAAAATATCGAACCGTGTCAGTGCGAAAATATAAGCTAACCGCAATATTGCGTTACGCGTTAGCATTTCTTTATATTCATGGGTTAGCTCTTAGGAGCCTTTAATTTAAACACGTTTCTTATTATTTTGTAAAAATTAGTAAATTATGCAATTCATCCGTTTTGTCTGCAAAGTGATAACCAATATTAAAGCACACCTGCCTATCTCCCTACCCACCCATCCATCCACCGACCGACCGACCGAGACTTACTGTAGCTCAGTGGTTAGAGCATCTATCCAGTGGGCAGAAGGTGGTGAGTCCGACAAATTTTTCGCCTGAATAGAGTTTCTTACTTCACTGCAATCCCATCGTTTTTATCACCAAATCATTGTTCCCTTGCTTCACCCCTACAGGTTCAGGCAGAGTTGCATAAAGACCCTCATGTAAAACCAGATCAAGTGTCCATCAGCAGATCAGGAGGCTGTCTCTCATTACACACTCGCCCCAGTACTCACGACACGCCATACCATCTCCATGGTCCTGGAACCGTGAGTCCGGTCCCAGCGCCTCCGATTCCTGCTGGTAAGGTTGCTTGTTACTTCCCTAACAGCAGTCTCTAACTCATTGTCTCCACTCTGTCATGTATAATTTCTCAAGGGAATACAGGACATTTTTTTCCCGCTCGAAACAGCTGCGGCAAGCATCCAGTTTCCCGGAGTATTGTTCTAAATCTTCCACTTGTGCTTGTCAGAAAATGTTTTTAAAAATAATTCAAATTGTATCCATTCATACTGAACACTGAATACTCGAAGAGGCAAAGTTTCATTGTTGTTCTTTGTTTATCAATTTAAAATCCTTACTATATTTTTTCTCTCAAGTGTTACTTGGGCAATTTCAATTGAGAAAATTTCAGCTTTTAAAGCTACAGAAAAACCTATTCATTTGGACAACGTGAACGTTACTTTGGGCTCGTCACGGAATTTGTCTTCTCTTCCATGACGGAAATTGCGAGACAAGCCCAAATAACCGTTGCGTTGGAAAACGGAGAAGGACAACGTTGCAAAGAGGAGAAAGTGTAATAGGCCATTTCCGAGTTGTCTTTAGCCTCTTTATCAAAGCGAGGCTAGGTGCTAAACCTTTCATATGAAAATGAGTTTTCATACACATGGAAATAAGTTTTATTTGCATGTGAATGAAAACTCATTTTCATATGAAAGGGTTCGCACCTAGCCTCTCTTTGATAGAGAGGCTAAAGACAACTCGGAAATGGCCTATTGAAAACGTTGAGTCACAATTAAGCGGCTTTCTTCACTTGAATGTCCTAAAACCAAAACCAATAACTCTGACCAACACAACAGTCGTAACTGGCAACAGTCGTAGACAATCCAATGAACCAATGAGAACTCGAAGCAAATACATTTAACCGGCGCCAAGCGCGGGAAAACGCGTGCAAACAAGTTGATATTGGTTTTGGTTTTTCTTTTTCTTCTGATTGGTCGAGAAAGTGGCGGGAGATTATTTTAGCCAATCACAAAGCGTAGCAATGCAAAACCAAAGCAAAACGCACTGTTATAACGTTATTCCACTTGGAGTAATCCTAATATGTATCTTTTTTTATTCTACAGCTGGTCCGTATTTAGCGGGAGCTCCTGTCCCTGCAGCTCATGGATCGAGTCACGGTCTGACACCCTTCAGCGGAGGTTCCATGGGGCTCTCAGGCACCCCGCCGAGTATGATGGGGCTGGGAGGCAGTCCTGTCGGAGGACTGAGATCAAGTCTGGGAGTGTCTATTTCCAGTCCTTTCCGGAGTACCGCGAGTAGCAGTTTCAGTGCAGGATTGGGCAGTTCGTTAGGCCTGGGATCAAGCTACGGTGGTGCACATGGATTAAATCGTGATTGGGGGCGCGTACCGAGCTGGCTTAGTCGTGAAACGGAACGGGAGAAGGAACGAGAACACGAGCGTGGTAGGGAGCGCGAGCGTGACCTGGAGCGCGAGCGTGGCAGAGATAGAAGTAGAGATCGTGACCAGGATAGGGATAATGAGAGAGCGAGGGTTGATTCACCCCACAGAGTAAGCCTTCTGTCAAGTAAACCCCCCTCTGAGCGGGAGCGGGGCACCGTTCATGTATCTGATGAAGAAGGTGACAAGCAACGCGACAGGGATAAACCGGCGGAGGGACGAAGATCACCTGGCAGACCTACACATTCCACTGGCTTTAATATCGCTAGTCTGACCAGTACGGAACCTAAACCGGAAACGTCATCGTCGTCACAGGAAATCCGGAGCTCTTTCGAGCGCAGCTCGTCCACTTCCGCTTCCGTCGCTAGTATTATTTCTGGCGGCCGGAGGGACGAGTTACCCAAGTTACCCGGCGACAGGGGATCATCCGATGATCGCGAACTTGTTATATTATCGAGTGACAGACATAGCGGCCCACTCGGCCATTCACATGGCGTCTTGACAAGCTTCATGGACAAACGAAACATTTTCGACGAAAGAGAAAGGTCTCGCGAATCTTTCGATCTCGCTCGATTCGCAGCCCGTCCTCCAGTGGCGCACCGTATCGGTGGATACCCCCCTCCCCATGTTCATCCACACCCATATTCCCTTCCTCATAGCCACAACCACCCTCACATTGCCCCACCCTCCATCTTTGCCCCAGGTGGATCCCTGGGGGGCCATCCGTTCCTCGCTGGTTCCGCTATGTCAGCGGTCACGCACCCGCCAGGCATCCCGGGATTTCTTCCCCCACGTGGAATGCTGGGACTGTCGCTACCTGGTTTGGGGCCGCGGAGTAGAAGTCCTGGCGATCCCGACTTGCGAAATGCGGACATTCTATTGGCTGCGCCCGACACAAGGCCATAAACGACGTTATTACGGTGTACATAAATTTCCGATGCTGGAAATTGCTATATGCAATATTGCTATATTATTACAAAATAATTTTTCTGGTTTAGATATTATTATTGATGATATTTAATTCCGCTAGACCGTACGGTAAAACCTGTATTCGTGCTCTACGATTGTGCGGTTTTCCACCGACTGCCTTACGCATGTAATGGCATTTCTTTAGTTAGCCTGTTTCAGGTGTTCAGATTGTGGGTAGCCTGTTCCAGGCGTTCAGATAGTGGGTAGCCTGTTCCAGGTGTTCAGATAGTGGTGAGCGAAGGATAGGCGACACGCGAAGAAAAAAAAGGTTTGCGAGTGCTGACCGAGGGGATCCCAGTCTCCCCTCGTTTTCCCCGCTCGTTCTTTAGTTGCTCCCAGGCCCCACAATCTCAACGCCTGGGACGGTTGATAAAGCCTGTTTAGTGAACAGATTTAGATTTATCTTGAGGTACCGTACTTAACGAGAGACTTTTTTTAAGTCTTTCCTTTCCTATTAAGTACTCTGAAAAAACCCGCTTGCATTTGTATATAATGTTTTGTTGAATAGGCCATTTCCGAGGTACGTTATGCCTCGTTGTCAAAGCGAGGCTAGGTGCACAACCTTTCATATGAAAATTGTTTTTCATTCAAATGCAAATAAAACTCATCTTCATATGAAAGGTTGTGCACCTAGCCTCGCTTTGAGAACGAGGCATAACGTAACTCGAAAATGGCCTATTCGTTTGTATCTGCTATTGATACAATACGCCTCCATTGTTTCTGAATAAATGGTCAGGGAATGAGCTGATTTTCGGTCGAAAGCGCCCTCTCCGAAAGTCCGCAGTTTTCGGCAAGGACGTTGCCAAGTCACATGACGTATTGCGCACACAATGTTCGCTACTTTTATTTCTGATTGGACGTCGAAAATCAGAAGCTATTTCTGATTGGACGACGGGAATCAGAAGTACGAACATTCACTGAAAATGGCCTGTGCCTTTTGCCGGATAGTTATATTTCAATAGAACTTTTACGTTTACAGCCATACTCCGTCACGCGTTACCAGCAATCCACAAGACCGAAATGAACATTTGAATATTTCTTTGTAACGTCTGAGATTTGAATGAAACTTTGAAGATCTCTCTGGAAACATGTTGAAAGTCACTAGTTAACGGAAAAATATTAACTTCGCTACATACATTTTCACGGGAATTCCGAATCTCGGAATGAATTTACAAAACCGACGGGTAAGCTCCAAAACTCCATTTAAATTTTCAAAAATACTGGTCACGCGTGACGGAGCATGGCTGTGAAATGGGGAATGAAGATAAAAGGAATTGAACGTGGTGGGTTTTGGTAAATCAGCAACAACTTTAGATTTTCAAGTCGGTACTTTCCCAGAGTGTAAGTAATATTGTTCCCTCCAAGTTTTTTGACCCAATCACTTAACTCTTTTCCTCCGAGAGTCTTAACTCGATTCATACTGTGCTTCCAAGTTTGCATCAGTGAATGAAACTCCCAAGAATTGAAAGGAAATGAGCATCCCTTTTATGCGGGGCCCGCATTTGTTTTGTACCAATTTGTATTTTGACTAAAGAGGAAGAGAGTAAAATCATTTATTAAACGCGTATCTATTTGAGTTGGTTTTCGCGCACCATTAACGGATGTTATCCAGGTTTGCTGTAGTAAATTTTTTTCGTGGAACATTCATTGCGTTGCTTTGCGCAAAACACTGTACATTTTGATAAATGTAGAAGACGATACGATTATTTGTATTTTCCCCAAAGTTATATGAAAGAGAGAGAGAGAGAGAAAGAGAAACTTAGAGGAGAGTCGATTTAAGTTCAAAAAATTCCTATATTTACAAGCGAGGAATTAAATTATTTGCCCTCCAACACGGAGTTTGGAAACTGTGTTTATTTTGGTCTTACGATATTATTCCCCACCATAGCCAGTCTATTTCCTTGGCGTTCTCTGCCTTCGTTGTCCGCCCGAAGCCTGAAGCGGTTTCCAAGAAGAGTGCGGGAGAAGCGAGTGAATGTCAGTCGGTGACGTCACAGCTAGAAACGCCGCAGGTATAAGATGAGAGACGTCTGAGCAGTTAGCCGACAAATCTCATACAGTGAATTTAACACTTTAAGTAACAAGTTGAGGCAATTTGTGCACACAACGTTCGAAAACGTGTTTAAATTTGTCTACTTTGTCGGTCAGAACTCCTATTTGTTTATGAGAGAAAAAAAATACATAACAAACGAGGAGGAAGGAAAAACAATCAATCGACTAGCAAATCAATTTAAGGTCTCAAAAGACAATGGAATGCAACTCAACTTTGTTACTCAGGGTGATGATGTCACCGAACACTTGCAGGTATAAGTTGTTTGCAGGGGAGGGGGGAGGGGGGGAGGTGGTGGAAGAAGAACTGATACCTTTAATTTCATTTATTTAGGAAGGGGCATCCATGTAAGCAGATCATTTCCCCTTGATATATGGTCATTCCTTGCTATGAATTCTGCCAATGGTTAGACATACACGCGGCTCGGGGGATAACCTGCTGTCAATCTGTTTTCTTTTCGCTTGGTAAACCACCACGCGCTCAGGCAACCACGTTCCAGGGCTTTTTCCCTTTCCCGCCATCTCAATTTAAAAAAAAAAGATTCTTAACCTAAATTGAATGAGAGAGAGAGATAGAAGAAAGAAAATAGTGGTTTTTGAAACACCAACAGACAGTTGATACCCATGCCACGCAAGAGCACCCCAAGTTGTTAGTGGGCTAAGTTGGTGTCAGTTTGTTATTGACTATAAATTCTTATTTTAAGGTGGCAGTCCAAATAGTTTTTTTGGGTCACACTTTCCTTTTGGAATGCGCTTATACATAATCTTACTCTGAATTTGATACCAGATGTTAGGCTTGGATGAAAGTTTTGGGCGATGCTCTTTTTATGCTAATCAGCGTTTCCAAAGCAACGATAAACAAATGGCGAAAAACAGTCCAGTTTATAAATATCTTTCGATTTTAGGGCTACTCGCGACAAGCGAATAAATGCGCTTTAATCTACATAGTGTAGCACACTAAATGGAAAAATTTCAAACAAATTAAACTGTTTGATTTAGAATAAATCGCTAAAAACATTTTTAACGTGTAAGCGGTCAAAACATTCCATAGGTCTCACAAATTAACATTAAATTACCACAAAGTTTCCTTAGACTTAAATTACTACTCCCTGCAAGAAGCTCCTCGGCAATAAAGAGATCGAGCTTTTCATTCAAATGCAGGTTCGATCAGGTTTGCTTGATGTTTTCACTCTTTTTAAACTGCCGTTTGAATAAAAAGCTCCATCTCTTTATTGCCGAAGAGTTAGTCTGAAGAAACTTTCTGTGGTAATTCAACGATAATTTGTGAGAGATATGGAATGTTTTGACTGCTTATATTTCAAACGTGAAAAAACACATGTTAAAAATGTTTCAGCGATTTATTCAAAATCGAACAGTTTAATTTGTCTGAAATTTTCCCATTTCAGTGTGCTACATTGTGTACGGATTATAACTCATTTATTCCCTTGTCGCGGGTAGCCCCAAAAATCGAAAGATAATTAGGAAAAACTGTTTTTCGCCATGTTTGTTTACCGTTGCTATGGAAATGCTGATTAGCATAAAAAGAGCATCGCCCAAAACTTTCATCCAAGCCTGACATCTGGTATCTAATTCAGGTTCATTGAGCTAAAGTAAGATTATGTATAAGGGCATTCAAAAAGGGAAGTGTGACCCAAACAAAAAAAAACTACTTGCAGCCACCTTAAAACTTCACTCAATCTTCAATATTTCTTGTTTCTCTTAATTTTACAAATCGTTTGAGAAAAACTATTTCCTCCCAAAAATCACTCAAAAATTTACAAAACACCCCATAACGCAGATTAATTAGATGAGCATAGAGTTTTCGGATCGCTTGAAACGTGAAGGAGATAGTTGCCCGGCATTAAAGCCGTGTTAAGTGGCGTAAAAATGGTGTTCAGGACCCAGTTGTTCGCCAGCCGATTAACGCTAATCCCGGATTAAAAGTTAAGCGAGGATTTCATGGCTCTGTTTAAAAATGTTTTCAAGAGGTCATTTATAGCTAGTAGTGAAGACAACATAAAGTCGAAACTGAAGGGCAGAAAACTTTGGAGAATTTTTAATTGTTGGGTTGTTTAACTGAACGAGGTTGGCGCTAAAAAAAAAAAGGGCCAGAAGGGCGCCTGATGGCAGGTTAGGTAAACCATTTCCTGATTGCTGCGCATGTTGACTCGGAGCCACGAAAAATGGTGGTTCCGTCTCCACCCGGGCGTCTCCATTGGGCCGGAGCATGAACGTAACCAGGAGACGTAACAAAATCCTGGCTGTGACCATCCTCAGTGTCGTACATTCGTTCCCGGCTGGGGTGGAGGAGATAAGATTAACATTGGACCAATAGCGCGCGACTGCATCATTGTGCGCGTTCGTGAGATGACGATCCGGTCTTATTCCCATGAGACAAAGTGTATTTAAAGCGTCACGAGATGCATGTTATATGTACGCTTTATCAGTGTTTAATTTTTTTTATAGGCATGCCATATCCCTAAAATACTTAAAATCACAAAGTCTGTAATTATCCCTAAAACCATGTACTGTCTTTTTAAATTAGGTCATCGACTTATCCATATTATTACTGGTTATCTCCCTTATCCGCTCTAAAGTTATCCCTTACTGGCAGAACAGTCCCTCACTATAAGATTCTATTCCACAGAATTAAACAGCGGTAATCCTTTAAGAGTTTCCGCTTTTTAATGAATTTTGAAAGAGCATTTTGTTTTGTTCAGACTTCGCGTCTGCACTGCCACATAAAAATCACGCACCGAATTGAAAGAGAGCATTCTTTTGGATGACGTCATGGCTTACTGATTATCTAAAAAAAAAGAATGGCCTCATTTAATATTTAGTTTAACTTGATTCGAATTTCACGGAGAAATCGATAATGATGATCAAATAATTCTGCCTTTCTTTCACCCTTGTGTAAAGTAGGTGCCAATATCTCATTTTTTTTTCGCGCTTCTTTTCAGGAAATGTCAATAGCGTGACATTCCAGTTGGGTGACCTCAAGTTATGCAAATACGTGTGCCTTTGCATTCGAATCGATGTGTTGATTCTAAATCTCATATATTATAGAAATAAAAACCCTAGTTCTGTTTGCAAGATTTAAATACTCTTTAAATTATCGTTGAGAAAAAAAGCGATCTATTTTCAGAGAATTTTCGAGAGACTTCTTGTGTGACAAAATCTGACGTAACGCAATTCTTGTCATACCTCTTCGTCACGTGATCACATTTTTCAGTCCCCGGATTCATGAATTAAAAATTTGGCGGCCATTTGTATTACCAAATGGAGTTGTGTTTGAAAGTAAACTGGTAAACTATCGTACCGCTTGAGGAGTAATCTGTCAGTATGTTTTCCTTTAAAAAGAAGGACAAAGATAAGGGACATGAGACAAAAGAAGAACGGAAGGAAAAAAGAAAGAAAGACAAGCACAAAGTACCAGAGCGCAAACCTCGAGGCGAAATTGGGAACATAATCGCTGGCTCTGATAGCGAAGACCAAAAGAAGGGGAGATTTAGTTTTAGGAAGTCAGACAAGCGCAGATACGACGTAGAACAGGATAATGAAAGTTCAAAAATCTCACCCGGAGGAGAACATATAGATTTCGCAAAAGGTCGCTCAGGTAGCAACGATACAACTGGTAGCGGTTCTGCGTACTTCGGCTCTAACTCAGGTGTTGTTTCAACAAATAACGCACCACACTCAGGTTATAGACCTGGGGGTGAAGAACATCTATACGAAAATGAAGTTTCAGTTGATGGAAAACCAGTGCCGAAACCACGGGTGAAGCGAAAGAAAAGTTCCAGTATTGAAATCAAGTTGCAAAGTCCAAAGCAAACAACACCGAGCGAAGAGAAGCATGCTCGCGCCCCGGGTGAAGTTAATGGGACTTCGCCAATGAATGCTAGACCTAGAGACGAGTTTATATCAACAGATAAGCAGGCGATCGGTGAAAATGGTCCGCCTAAACCTCCAAGAATTCTAGCCGATCGGGCTGGTGTTGTGGAGTTCGAAGTCAAGTTGATTAACGTGGGTTCGGAAAATGATGACAACCGTAGCCAAGCTCGTTCAAGACCACTCATGGAAACCGATGGCGTTATAAAACCAACAAATGCAGGGCAGTCATTTGCCGATGCACCGCTTGATTTCGGTGAACCGAAAATAATTTTGCCTCCTCGAGATGTAAGCAATTCACCTTCATCGCTTCTTTCTCCGTCAGAGAAATCATTAGACGAAATTGGGGTAGATTTGAAATTACCGGAAGTCAAGCCCGCTATTTCGGGAGTAGCAAGGGTTATAAAATTAAAACGGCGATCTAGCGGCGATTTTGGGTTTGCTTTGAGGCGTTCTAACGCTCCAGGCAGTGGAAAAACTGTGCATTTTGTGGAGCCGGTCGGTCCAAATGGAGTCCCAGGCTTGTTGCCCGGTGATCGTTTGGTCGAAGTTAACGGAGTCAATGTTGAAGACGAACCAAGAGAGAAGATCATTGAGATGATCGTTATGTCAGGAGACGAGGTCGTTATCAAAGTGATCCCTGTACCGGAGCTTTCAGAATTGAGCGTACGAAGCGGTTTAGATGGGACGACCGTTCAACTCGACGAATCGAACCTCAAAGCTGGAACTCTTGCTCGGAGTGGTAGCAAACGAATAAAGAAAAAGGTTTGTGCATTTGCGAGGTGTTAACCAATAATTGAGGGTTTATACTTAATTACAGAGTTATACCTCGGTACTTTATTAAAAATATTCACTTTCATACTTAAGTTGTGTACATAGTATACGTCTCCGCTTTTATACGAAGGCAAGATTCGTGAGAACTCGAAATTTAAACATGTTCTAACACCAGCTGATTTACATTTTCTTTGTATTTAGGGAGTAAACAACCTGACCCTTTTGAAATTCTTGGGCTAAAATCATATCTTAAATTAATTTCTTAAGCTTCAGTTCATTTGTGGTATTCGATGTCTTGTTTTGTCAATTTCAATTGAAATGCATCGCCGCGCTTAATTAGCATTATAATGGAATCCTTGTTAGGATTTTTATTTCGGCTAATTAGGGCATAGTGTAGAACATACATATAACAAAAGAGCCACAAAAAATAGCACTTTGTTCGCCGTGTCACTGGTTTCTAATTGAAAAACAGCCCCTTGTCAAAACAAAGTACAGATTTGATCTGCAGATTGGTCATGATAAAAATGACTGTTGCACAATAGATTGAAGTTCTTCTGTTTGCAGGAGAGCTGATAGGAATGTCAAAATATTATTATACTTTGTACTTGCCAATTACAGATGCATCACAGCATGAAGACATTTACTTAAAAGTCTATAGCAGTCTAGAATGCAGCCACATTCAACATGGTCCAATTTCGCTGCATACAATTGTGAGGATGTGATCTATAGAATTTGTCAAATACATTGTTGTTTTTGTAGGTGTGTTGTTTATCGTTTTGTACAGAAACTTATTGTTTCTGTAAATATTTTCAGTATTTTTTAGAAGACAATGAAAAATCATTTTGCAAGTTGAAAATCAAGGATTGACTGTTTTTTTCATTTGTTCATGATTTAGATCTAATTGGATTAACATTACAAATCACTAATTATATGCATTGTTCTGTGGGTTTGATAGGTCAGGAGAGGTGGCAAGAAACATTTTGTTAAAATTACTTAACACTTGCTTCATGTATACCATAGCAGGAATATTTTGCAAAATATGGAATATATGATTTCTTTTACCAAGTAATTTAATACTCTAATCTTCACTTAACTTGTTTTATCCCACTTCATTGTCTGAGTAGAGATTTGTCCCAAAAAATATTTATTCCATCTCTGTTGCCTTTCTAGACATTTGTTTTCATTGTGGCTAGAGAAATCTGTCAAAGCATATAAATAATGTATATATTTTCAATGGTTTGGTTTATTTATGAATACAGAACTTGTATGTTAAGAGAATCATCAGCCATATCAAGGGTTCTGTCTTGAAATTTAAGTTTTCGTTGTCACAATTTGTCTCGAAGATCTAGTTTAAACGACGATTGCTAAATACTGTTTTCTACAATAGATTATAATATCTCTGTTCTAATGAGCATAATTTTGTAATATCCATGTTAAAAAAATTGCTGATGATTCAAAATGTAAATCTGTGGCAGAAAGAGATGCTTATCTAGACATTGGTTTTGAAAGCTGTCAGTGTGGGATTTGTTCTGTGTTTGGGTTATCATGGATGTTAATTTTGGATTTTTACAACGCAAGAGTAGATGTTGGAATTCAATTTGCCAGGTTAAAAGTTTGTTTTTTTATTTAAATCTTAAAATTTTCTTCATTTCACAACTTAGTCTTTGTGCATGTTTTTTAATACCAGTAAATTAAACTCAGTTGGCCTGAGAAACAAGAAATTTACATTGTAAATTCATAAAATAAAATGAATGGGCAGTTAGTTGCAAGTGTGAAGGGAAATACTGATTTAATATTTTGAAGAACAATTTTTTTTTACTGTAAAAAATGTTGACCTTTTGGTATACAGCTGTGACAAGAATTCAAAGTGTAACTTTAGAATGGCTGATTATACATGTAAAGCACATCAAGTTTGCCTGCGGTATATTTCTAACTTCAAATGCTCTTAAAAAAAACAGTATGCACACTCACCTCTCTTTTTTTGTGATATTTGTTTATTTGTTGGATAGATTTCTATTCAAGTTACTTATGACAACAATTAGCACCATCTAATTATTTCCTTGTAGCTGTGAGAGCAGAAAGAGAAGGCAGAATGATGTAATTTGCTTATTTAAATGGACAGGGAAGTGATGAAAGTAGCCCGCCAGGGAAAATTGCTTTCTGGTGTTGTCAATATATATATATTTTTTTATCAAAGTAGCAGGTCTCTAACACATATTATTACACGACAAAGACAGTCAGAGGGCCAATAACTAAAATCAACCAATCAGAATGCTCGATTGCCGGTCCAATATTCTCTCAGTATTGGACCGGGCATTGTCCCGAATGATCCCCGCGCGATCCTCCCGCCGGCAGGAGTCGTGTAATAAATCTCTTATTAACCAAGCTTGCTCGGGACCGTACTGGGAGAATATCGGCCGTCGGTCTTTTCTGTACGGACCTCGCTGCGCTCGGTCCGTACTGTCAAGACCTCGGGCCGATATTCTCCCAGTACGGCCCTCGCGCTTGGTCAATAAGATATATATAGGCAGCCTGGGAAAATTTCCGCCCCTGGCCCTTATTGACAGTCCTACAGATCTTATTATTCTTAAAAATGCATCCTAGTGTTTGCTGCCACGTTATGTACATATGCATTTACATACCTTTACATGTGTTTATTTTAATTAAGCATATGTTGATCAATGATGCAATATTGCATAGATTGATTTTTATCTAGAGTTGTAATGTGCATGTGCTCATAACTGGCAGAATTCTTGCAGACCAATTTTCTGTGTTTCTAGGTGATATCAAACCAATATAGAATATAGGCATAACTGTGTGTTGACTGTCGAAGCTGTCAACTGAAAGTTTTTGTTTTGAAAACAACAAATTGGCCTGTATTAGCCTGTGTGCAAAGTTCAAGTGTTTAAATTGTTTTGAGAACATCAAATATCTACAGCACAATAATATTATTATTGTCAGGCAATATCCCTAAGGAAGTTGTAAATACTCTATTACTAAGTTTCACAGTCTGGGCATGTTTATAATATTAATAATAAAAATAACTCTGTCAAGGGAATAGCTTGTATGAAAATTTAAACCAACATCCTCTCATAGTTGGTCATTTTCAAACTGGGTCAGAGTAAATGAAATAATTGAGTGAATGTGCTCAGTGACTACGGTGGCAAATGATCTATTAGTTTGTTATGCTTGTTATATTTACATATACAATATACTGAAGAAAATGAAGGGCTATATAGCCAAGTTAGTTTTGCTCCTAAATTGTTGCATGTAGTCATATAGTGTTGATCTCATTGTTGTTATTTGGCCTATTTAGCCTCCTGAGCTAACTTTGAAGGATACGTACATGTATAGTGTAAGACTTTATACATGAGTTTGCTATAATTCTCCTAATACCCAATTTCAAGGAAATCAATACCTTTTTATTTTTAATAGATGTTTTTTCTTTTTTTACTACAATACGGATACCTAATATATTCCAACTATAATTTTTTCTAAACCTTTTTTTTAGATCAAAGAATATGATGTTTCGTCACTAGACGTCTCTAGTTTATATATTTGTTCAAAACGTCTGTCTCTGGGTTATGCATATCTTGATAATCTTGTGAACCGTACCGTATGTTAAATTCCGTACAGATCTTACACATGTAAAAATTCCCACTGTATACGTTTTTGACTTTAACCAGTTTATGGACATACATGTAGTGAATCTTTTTGAGTGTCACACATTTTTTGGACAATTGAGAAAAACAAACTCTCGGGCTTGCATGTAGAAGAAGGGTCTTGGCAACTCACTAAGCCTCAGATATTACCATTCTACACTCCTATATGAGGTACTGTTTGCTTAACACAATCCACACCAGGACCTAAATATAAATTATTTGTTAATGGTAGTAGAACTGTGATGTTAAATTGTGTGTATACTGGGTGAGTTTCTTCCTCTAGTTTTGCACTGAGTTGAGAATTCAACAATAACAAACTATACAAAATCTTTCTTATATTACAGGCCAAATCTGAGGAAGAAGTGAATTCACAAAAGGCATGGCTAGATGCAGAGAAGGTGTGGGTGGTACATAAAGCAGGATTCTCTGGCGGAAGGGTGCAAAAGACTAAAACTGTTAAAGATGATGATGAAACTCCGATGTGTAAAGTGAAGCTAGATCATGGGGGAGAGATCATCACCATTGAAGAAGACAGCGTTGAAAAGGTTTGTAAGCTGACTATAAGTGTCAGTAACCACTAAAGCAAATCTTTGCATTCTAGTGTACTGGTATATAAAAATAAATAACCCTGTGCTATATTTTAGCATTCAACCTTTTTTACAAGGGAACAGAGGGTGCTTTTGATTTGACCTAGATTTCAAATTTACAAAATGTAACTAATTCCTATGCAACCAAGTGAAACAAGTTTTACTGCTCTATACTTTTTCCCAATCTCCTGTTCATCACTAATGGTTGGGTTTAGCAGTAGGAAAACCTTTAGAGGTTGAAGGAAACCATAAAATTTAACACAGACATTGGGCATACTGTATCCATGGCAATCCTAGGAGCAGCAAACACAGGCCCCAATTTACAGAATCAAAGATAGATTGTCTGTTGTCTGTTCAGTTATAGATCACAGATGACTTCAAAATGTGGTAAGAACAAAATAGTGGCACACAAGCCGTAGGCGAATGTGTCACTGATGTTCTTACCACATTTTGACGCCTTCTGTAATCTATAACTGAACAGACACATGGCGAAATGGAATATATTTGTTTTACAATGAACAGAAAAGTAAAAAGAGTAAAATTACGAACTTACATAACTGTGCGCCACGTTGGACAAAACAAAACAAACAGTTTTTCTATGACATCAGCTGTGCGTCTGTACTCTGATAGATCATAGGGAATGACCAATCACAGAGCGCATAGTATTCAGTTCATTGTATAAAATTAGTTAATATAGGATACTGTCTTGATGTCGCACAAAATTATTAGAGCTGACATTGAAAGATATATATGACATTATGTTAGAAGAATTTATATTTTCAGTTTATAATTATTTTTTCCATCTCAGGCCAATCCTCCACAGTATGACAGATCTGAGGATCTTGCCTCATTACGTTACCTTAATGAATCCAGCTGCCTTCACACTTTGCGGCAGCGGTTTGGCAGTAACCTTATTCACACATATGCTGGGCCCAACTTGATAGTCATTAACCCACAGCAGCAGCTTGCTATCTACACTAATAAAGTAAGAACAAATTTTAAGTGTTTATAATGTAAAGTAGATTGGAAAAAACATCATGGTCCTTTGCTCTATATTAAAATGAGCTATAAATATTTAGGGTGGGAATAACACTTATTTGTCTTGTTTAACATAATGTGTGTCCTTCCTGCCTTTTAGTAGTCTGACATTTTACAAAAGTTGGTCACATGTACATGACATACTTTTTCTTAACAGTTTGCAGTGAAGTGTAAGGTGATATCAAATCAAATGGCCATTTAGAAGCTCATTCAAGTCAAAAGAGCTTTTTTATTTTCTTTTTTTGAATAATTTTAGGAGCAAGTGTTAACAAGATTTCCAAGTCAAAGATTTGCCCATTTTAAGATTTTTTGAGATCTTTCTCTGTTAAGCCCTTGGCCAAACAGTCAGACACAAGCCAGTTCAAATTTTTGAAATGCCAACTTGTGAACAGACTTGCATTAAGTAGTCAAACAAGACTCACAAGTTGTTTGCAAGTTGCAAAAAAGTTATTTTAATGCAGCCTTGTGCACGCCAAAAGAGAGTAACTTGCATCAACTTGCATTTTTTTTTTTTTTTGGGGGGGGGGGGGGGGGGGGGGGGGTAGTAAAAATCTTTGTCAACTTGCCTGAGTGGATTCAAGTACAAACACAAGTGCTCACAAGTAGTGGCTAAATGTACTTCATAGGCAGTGCATCTCTGTTTGGCAAGGCACATAATCTTGTCTTCAATTTTCCAATTGACAGGTGATTCAAATGTTCCGTGGTTGCAAACAGGAAGACATGCCACCGCACATCTTTGCTTCTGTTCAAACAGCTTACAGGAACATGCTGGCAACAAGAATGGATCAGTCCATTGTCTTCATGGGGCACAGTGGATCAGGAAAAACCATCAACTCTAAACATGTTATGCATTATTTAACAGCTGCAGCTTGTTCACAGCACTCTGCACTCACAGGTTGGAAAATATAATAAATAAATGAAGGGCTGGGTGCATAACAAGCTTACAGTATATCTACAAAATGCAGGGCTCGAAAAAAGTCCTGTCTAGTCAAGGGAGGCAGCATGGTCAAGTGGTTAGGGCGCCGGACTTGAAATCCAGAGGTCTCAAGTTCAAGTCTGCTCTGACCACTAGCTGGAGTTGTTTCGCGGTACACCCAAGTTCAACTCCTCGGCCACGCTTGTAAAATAGCGGACTGGTCTGTCTTCTGGCAGTTGGGATTTTTATCATGTCATGTTCAGTTTATAATATTTGTTTCCATATTTGAGTGGCATGCCTGTGAATTAGCAAGATAGCTAAGTGCTCCTCCACTATAAACAACATTTACATTTTAGTCGTCCAGGACAAGTATATTTTCCTGTGGGGCAAGTAACTTTTCCTGCTTTCTAGCCTGACGGCAATACCCAGACAAGCTGTCCGTTGACTAAATAATTATTTTAAAACAAAAAAGTAAACTTTGGCAAGTACATAACTGCCTAGGGCAAGTAAAATTTCAGAGTTGCTTGTCCAAAGGGCAAGCTGAAGTTCAATTTTTTTTAAGCCATGAAAATGTATGTCAAATGTTGACATTTTTCACTCTCAAATAATAATATATTGCATTCTGTTGCTAAAATTATGGGCCATTGCTCTGACATCCAACTGAATCCCAATTTGTTACACAAATCTCAATTTCTGTTGAAGAGTCCAACTTCAAGATTTGTTTGCTAACCTGAGGTTCTCTTTAGCTCCAAAAAAGAAGGATTATTGTTGTATTTATATGCTGACAGTTTTGAATTTCTTTACCAGATCAAAAGCTTCAAGCTGTCTATGCATTGCTTGAAGCATTTGGCAATGTGTCAACTCCCATGAATCACAATGCAACCAGGTTCACCTTGCTGTTCAGCATGGATTTTGACTCGGCAGGTCTTTTGACAAGTGCGGCAGTGCAGGTTAGATAATATGCTATAGTTGAAGGGCTAGCTCTAAGACTATGGAGTGTTATTAGCTCTTGAATCTCCTTACGGTGGCCAAAATCTTTTAATTAATCATTATTTTTTTTGTTTGTTTCAGACCTTCCTTCTGGAAAAATCCAAAGTTGTCAGACAGTCAGAAGGAGAGAGTACATTCAAGATATTTCACTATTTGTTAGCAGGATGTGATGCTAAGCTAAGGTAAAATGTAATAATATTAATATTACAGTTTCAAGGAGCCAAGTGTCAAATTTGTGGTAATTGACAATTGTAGTTGTCAAGTAAAATCCTTTAATGTTCTTATCAAAGGATTTGAAAAGTATGTTAATTTAGAGTTTTATAAGAAAAATTTTTACAGTGCATCAGAGAAGAATACATACAATAGAATTTTAATTACACTTGATCACTCCCAAAATTAATTATTATAAGACATGTACAGGTGTGGTGCACTTGTAGTTCTAACTTTTGAGTCTGTCAATGAAATCCTATAATGTGACAATTCAAATGAAACCTCTTCAGCAGTACTTTTGCATGGTACCATTTGTTTTTCAATATTAATTTTTACAAAATGAAATTTGGGATTTTGCTTGAATTTTAATTCTTGGCACTGTTTAAGGGTTAAAGGAGGATATTTTGAACTAATGTACTGAATATGTATCTTAACGTTTACAGAAATGAATTACAGCTCCTGGAGACTAACATGAGTGAGGCAAATGACTTCATGTTATCATTTGACCCCAAGGTACAGTAGTCTGTTAATCTGTCCATGTTATTTATGTTATAAAAGTTTCTCAGTGTTGTGAATTTCTTTTTTATCAGTTGCAAAAAATCACTGTTAATAATATTTCAGATGGCAATATATATGTGCTTGTAATGTACATGTATTGCACTTGGCTGTTAGAGAGGGGTTTACAGTTCAGTGTTGTAATATTAAACCTTCCGTAATGCAATATTACTTTAGCTGGCTAATCACAGCTGAGACATTTATAAACTACATGAAGCAAATTATTATAAAGCTATTAATACAAACGAACATACAATGACGTTTTATGCATCCTGCGGCGCTGATAAAGACCCATGGTGATAATGACATACAATGTACACAACTTCTCTTTGCAGTCCCCAGATAACCAGTCACTCTCTGAAAAGTGGACCGAGGTAGAATTTGCTGTCCAAATGTTGGGTATTTCTGATGAAGAAGCCAAGGGAATCTGGGCAATCTTAGCTGCCATCTGTCATCTGGGCAGTGCCAGGGTTTCTGTAGGTTGGTATATATAAAGTGCTTTCAACCTGTTTAACAAGTATGAAAATATTTCTTTTGTTTTACTTGAGCAGTGGGAGGTGATGTTAACTTTCTCTCCTTCACTCAATCAGATCTTTCCATAACTTTTGAAGTTGGTGCCTATCTGATAGATTTTTCCTGAGTATATAAGTGAAACTCAAGATGAAGCAGGCAGCTTTGTGAGTTAAAATACAATGTAGGCATCAGAACTTCATTGGTAGCTGCCTACATTTGAAACTGCACTACATTACTGTTTGAAAATATGAAGCGAGATAGTGTTCTCTGTTGCCCTTTCACCTCTCCATAGAGGGGTTGATGTCAACAACTATATGTTGAAAGTCCTGTTTCTTCCTTCTATTCACTGCAACGTCAGTAACACTGTCTTTCATTTGAAGGTGCAGATAACACACCTCACTTTGCCAACCCAGCAGCAGTCCAGAGAGCTGCTGCAGTCCTAGGCACAACCCAGGAAGAAATCTCTGAGATCATCTTTGCCCCTCCAATTGTCAATCAATTTATGATAAGAATGCGTCGCTCAAGCCAGTCTAAAAGCCCAACTAGCTCCGCAGACAACACCCCCGAGAGGCAAGCTAAGGCTACAGCAATGCAGTATGTTGAGGCGTTGGAAGGTTTTGCCATGGGACTGTATCAGGAGGCATTTGCTGCTCTTGTCAGGTTCATTAACAGGTAAGAGGAGTTGGAAAGCAATAACAACATCATGAACAAAAACAGTTAAATCTACTCTGTGGAGTAGATTTACAGGACAGAGTGGAGGACAGTTGTTATGGAAGCACTATATCCTCCATAAGGACAATGAGGATGAAATAATAATGAAACAAACAACCACTCTGAGTCATCAGCTTTCATTTAAGTAATGGTCCTAGTAAGAACTAGGCAACCTAACGGCAAGGAATGCAGAAAGGTATTAATTGTGATATTGTTGAAATCGTCCACTTCATTGGCTAAAACGTGAAAATCTACCATCACTTAAAGTGCCTATGAAATGAATTTTTTTTCTTCGTTTTTCATTAGTTTATTATGTCCAAAGAACGAAAACAATAATCATTTCCCGAGGAAAAGAAAGAAAATCAGTTTTTTAGCCCCTCGAAGATGCGTCACTTCGGTTAAAAAGTGGCTCCAATTTTTGGAGAGCCTGGGGGCGAGTGGGCGTGCGTGATGACGTAAATTACGTAAATAGTATGACACATTGGTTTGTTTACGCTATAATTCCCTTGGAATCCTTTAGCGTGATGGTCATTTTGCCAACGTTTTTGGCTGTACAAATGTCAGACAGCGCCTAATTTGTTTCTTTACAGTCCTCTGAAGGTGAAGAGGATCAGTTTCGGATCACTCTTGATCAACTGAAATGATCGTGTCCACTGTAGTTTTGCCGTAGCGAGACGAACCGACTGTGCCGCTTGAGCGAAGGAAGTGAACATGAAGAAGACGGACTTTGATCATTTAGATTATTGAACGTGAAAGGTATACATTTCAGTGAGCACAGCGTCTCAGTGGGTTCGCCAGTTGAGTTGTAAGCTTATTGAACGCAGAGGCGTTTTTGTTATTTCTTTTTAGTGGCTCGTTGACTAGCGTTTTTCGAACGCGAACGATATATTTGTAGTACAAACAATCATGATATTAGCGTATTAGCGACTCGGCCGGTCTTCTCTGAAGTTCATTGATCGCGCGTGGAGATTATGAACTTATTTTATCGGCTTGGCAATTCGCTCGTCTACTTAAAGTTCTTTTTTCAATGCGAAGGATATGTCTTGGCGGCTTGCTAGTTGAAAGTTTCTAAATTATACTGATATGTTATGCATATCCGAGGTGGTGTTTTTCAGGCGGCTTGCTGAATTGAATGTGAATGGTGTATTTTTAGCGGCAAGGTGCCTTGATAGCGTATTTTTTTATTTATTCAAAATGTTTGAACTCAAGTATATACGTAATAATTATGCTTCTTAGTTCAGTGTCTTGCCAGCGATTGATCGTTTCTGGAAATTTTAACCACTTGGCGGCTTGTAAGTGAGTTCAAAGTATCGTGTTTACATTTATGTCTGATTTATATTTCATTGTATAAAAATTGATCTGATCGAACACGCAATGATTCAGCGATGTATTTTGTTTCGAATAGTCTTACGCATTTGTACGTGTAGATTTTTGATAGATGTTCCGTAGAATAGACGCCTTCCAGTGAACACTTGCGTCGCTGCACTTTGAATTTTATAATTCGGAATACCGTATAAACATTTATATTACTCGCCAGTCAGTGCCGATCGAGTCAGTATATTTTTGTAGGCCTCGCTGACTTCGACGGCTCTCCAGTCGAGCTGAGGCTTGAAGGAACTTCCAAACAGGATAAGGATTGGAAAAATTATGCTTGATTAAACGGCCTCACCGGCCGGAATGTTATTTTCTTTTGCAAAATAATATTAATCTTAACAATAAGCGCTTTCATTGACAACATCGCTTGACGTACCCTTTCCGATGTCGACGAACAAATTTCGTGTATTTCGCCGGCCTATTTTCCTCTGGAGCAAAATAAAGCTTTGTTACACCCTCTGTTATCGAAGAATTCTAATATCTCGTATGTTTGAGGCCGCTCGCCACATAATATTGGTCCACCTCTAGCGACGTCTCTTTTCAGCTCCCTTGTTCTCTATATTCCCGCAGCAGTTTGTACAACTATTTACGTCACAGTGTAATATGACACTGGTTTTGGCCGCGCACAAATTGGAGCCACTTTTTAGCGCCAACAACCTAACTTTGAGACCATAAAAAAAGCATTTCGCATCGTCCCTAACACTTTAAACCTTTTATTCCAAGGTCTAAAAAGGTGAAACTTTCGATACATCAAAAAATAAATTTCATTTCATAGGCACTTTAACCAGGTAGTGCATTTATTTCTCTCTAGTTTACTAATTGGTTCCCTTTTAGTGAAAACTATTCCGAGTTTTAATGCAACCAAAATTCTATGTGGGAAACATGTAAAATTAGAAGCCTTTCTTGGCCATTGTTTTGGAGTTTCACGATTGGATGAAATCTTATAGCACAAAAGAAACATCACTTTAAAACAAAGCTCCATTACATTTTATTTAAAAAAACATGTTGTCCATAGGTTGTTGCATTCTCAGTAAAAAAAACTAAACAATCTTATGTGGGGAAAGCGAAATGCCACGGAACAATAGAGCATTGCCTAGTTCTTACACGCATTATTACTTAAACAGTCACATTGTTGAGTTCATTGGGGTTTTTTAACTCACTGTTAGAATGATAGTACCTGGCTATAGGTTTGAATTCAAGTTAAACAGGCTATTTCCATTTTTCCAATTTGCTGTTTAACTTGTGAATATGCAAATTGTTGAATTAGTTATACATGTAGCATGCAGGGAAAAATATACAAATTTGTTAGCTACATGTAATGATCACCTGCCATACCCATGGAGAAGGCTTGGAGGATGGGGAGTTTGACACAGGAGGGGAGGGGGGGGAGGGGGGGCAGTGCTGGAAATAATTTTTCTTACTTAGAAGGACATACATGTCCTTTCAAACCTCCCTTTTGATCGGACATTTTACAAAATTGGTCGGACATCCGCCATTTTGGATTTTTCCTGAGACACAATTGGTTAGCATACACGACGTGCTATAAGAAGTTTTGCAATGCATTGTTGGGGGATTTCAAATGACGCGGCCTTTTCTGAATTTTCTCAAATCAAGAGAGCCGTTTACAGCAAAATAAATCGTACAAACAGCGTAAATTCTTATTGTAATGTTTTTGGAATCAAATGCGCTGAGTTAACAAGACATTCAAGGCCAAAGCTAAGTAATTTTTGTGCTCGGCAACCATGTCTGAGCATAATTTAAATTGGTTGGACATTTTTGGATTTTGATGACCGACTGTTATTTCCAGCACTGGGAGGGGGCTTTAAAGCAAAAAACTTATGAGAGTGGAGGGTCCTAACGTTTCATATTGACGAGTTGGTTCATAGTAGCCTTTGATTTAAGGCTTTAAATGTGTCCAGAGACTAAATAGCTTCTGGTTTTTTGGCAATAAGTCACTTTTATCAAGCAGCCAGGCATATGAAAGGATTGAATGATATTAAGCATGGTCTCCCTGTGCTTAATACGATGTACATGTATGCTCTAGTTGTCCTCCTTCTGGCCCATTCGTTCAAATTTGAAAAGCTCCCCCCACCCACACACACACATTCTAACTAATTTGTCATTATTTGTGTTGTAGGTCTCTTCAATGCAATGTGAGGAGTGTAACAACAATGCATGTGTTGGATCCCCCTGGCTTCCAAAACCCAGCCTCATTTGGCAAGACTGAAGGAGCACTGTTTGAAGACCTGTGCCATAACTATGAGTATGAGAGACTCCAAAAGTTCTTCCATAGCACAGTCTTTGCTGCTCAGATGGAACGATATTCTCAGGTTCTAATTTATTGCTGTCATGTACATATTGTTCGGGTTCAACATCCGTTTAGCTGACTCACTAACCACTGTGCCAGTAACTTGAAAAATCTACTAGTCCACTACATATTTCAGTAGCCCGTGTTTTCCCAGGCTATTTTCACCCACCTATCTTTATGCCTGGTGGGGAAGCTTAGGCGCAGCCAAGCCTTAGTTTCTTAATGTGCAAGAAGTGCCAATTTGTAGGGAGACCATAATTTTGCAAGTCAGATGTACTGGGTTTCTTGCATGTATTTCTCGCTCACTGATTCTGGCCCGCTTTGGAATATTTTAACCTCGTGAATGAGTTGGTCATCAAAGACATATTTTGTTGTGAAAAGTGATGACATCACAAATGGTACTAGGACCATGACCACTCACACGTGGTTTGGGGCAGTAAAGGAGTTAGTGGGTTAAAATCAAAACATTGCACAGCAGCTGGAGGAGACTGTAAGGTTAACAGGCTTAATACATTGTAGTGGGAAGTGTTCACATGTGTTAAATGATGAGAAATGTTTTTGTTTTTCGCAGGAAAACATTGAATGCAGTTTTGAAAGTGTGGCCACTTCTCCTGATCCTGTGGTTTCTGTATTTGACAGGGCTGCCCAGGGTGTGGTAAGTGTAACTATACTTCATCGTTTACTCTGCTCATACAAGACTTAATGGTACATGAAAGATATCACAGTCGTTTTATTGGAAAGCAGTAATGTCCAGGACTGCACATAGAGAGAGGCTTCACTACTCCATGTAGGCATCACAAAGTGTCCTCATCTATAAAAGTTCACCATGACATGAAATAAAAACTCTGTCTAGTATAAAGTGTGTACAGTCCAAGACATAAGTGAGGAAGCTGCCTACTGATAATCACTGAAATGCTTATGACAAATTGCTCAGATAGCCACTGTGTGAGACCCTGAATCGTACATGTATGTACATACAAGTCTGTTGACAAGCGTTGTGGCCACGTCTAGTGAACTACATGTATCAACTGCGTGCCTATTTACAGTTTTTTAGCATGAAACTAAGTAGTAGGGTCTTTGCTCAATATTGTCTCCGTATTTGATGCTGGTCCATCACAGGGTACCCCTTCTTTCCAACCACAGAATTCTCCACCAGCATTTCATTGTCTGGTTTTACACTACAATTAATTTTCTGGTATATGTTATTATTTTCGGTAGAGAAATGTGTCTTGGCCAAGAACTGACAGCAACTTAACTTCTATAAAATGGCCAAGGATTGAACTGCGGTCCTCTGTTAGTAGAATGAACTCTTTGAACGTTATCAAAAGTCATGCCTTTGCTTCGTTTTTCATCGCATATTCTGGGAATTTTTTTCCCTGCTTAAATGTTGTGTTAGATACAGAATGAACTTGCTTCTCGTTTCTTATTTTTCAGACAAGAGGTTCCACTTTAGACCTGAAGAGTGAACAGAAAGGCCTGCTGTGGATCTTAGATGAAGAATCCATATTTCCAGGAGCAAATGACAGCAGTTTTCTAGCTCGTCTTTATGTGCATCATTGTAATGAAAGTGAGTATTGGTTTATGCACATAGAACAAGCTTCTCCCCTCCCCCACCCCCAAGAGCTTGCTCGCAGGCTAATGATGACGTTTGGTCTGCCATTCGTCGCCACCATTGAAAGCTGATGTTCCACACCAAACCTCTCGTGCTCGTCTAAGAGAAGTTGCTTACCAGAGTTTAAAAATATAGCCCTGGATGTGACTGGAAATAAAAGTTTGATATAATGGAAACGTGGTCACTTGAAAGAGACTTTTGGGCTAGAGAGGTTCCATTGTATATAATAGATGTTTTAGAAAATGATGCGCTCTCAGTTTCTCATTCGTATTTTTCACAAGGTGAGCTATAAGTGATATTCAAGACACATTTGCCATCAAAGCTTTTTATTCTCTGTGAAAACAGATTAACAAGCATGGATTCCTTTCTTTTGCTTGGTGTTTCACTTGACGCATATCACATGCTTGCGATTTTACTCACAGTTATGCCAGGGGACCAGACTTAACACTTTCTGTTTGTTTATATCTTTTAATCACACAGAGGACACTTGGGTGAAGCAGGGACCACTGAAAGACACATTCTACATCAGTCACTGTCAAGGCAACTTACCCGTGCTGTACAATGCACGAGGCTGGCTTAAGGTTGCACGGGAACATGCTGCTGTTAAGCAGGCTCATCCAGTTCTGGCAGAGTCGTCAAAGTAAGGGGTGCTAACATGATACCTGTGTAACTTTCTGATAATGATTATATGACAGTAAACTCATATGAACTGCGGCAGAAATAATTGAATAATTCAGTTGCTGTATAACTGCGATGATCCAGTAGTGGGCCGGGACACAAATTACTGTTATTTCTGGCTCGTTTCTTCAAAATCTGGATTATAATTAAGTAACAATGCGTGTAAGAAGTAGGCAATGCTCTATTGTTCCGCGGCATTTCGCTTTCCCCACATAAGATCGTTTAGATTTTTGTACTGAGAATGTATCAACCTATGGACAACATGTTTTTTAAATAAAATGTACTGGAACTTTATTTTAAAGTGATGTTTCTTTTGTGCTACAACATTTCATCCAATCGTGAAACTCCAAAACAATGGCCAAGAAAGGCTTCTAATTTTACATGTTTCCCACATAGAATTTTGGTTGCATTAAAACTCAGAATAGTTTTCACTAAAAGGGAATTAATTAGTAAACTAGAGAGAAATAAATGCACTACCTGGTTAAGTTATGGTAGATTTTCACGTTTTAGCCAATGAGGTGGACGGTTTCAACAATATCACAATTAACACCTTTCTGCATTCCCTGCCGTTAGGTTGCCTACTTCTTACTGGGGCCATTACTTAAGTGTTAACCAAGGTTTCCCGCTGTTAGATTTGAGTTTCAGCTCGAGATTAGTCAGCTCAAATCTGAAGGAGAAAACAGATATTTTGTACATAAATCATGTTCAGCAGTTGAATTGTGAATTCAAAGTTTACGCAATCAACGTAGGATTATCGCAATCGTGCAGTTGTATCAACTTGTATGGTTCTCAAGTACGTGGTTTCTTTTATCCAGATCTTATTTAAAAGAAATGTTTTCAAGATATCGCTCTGCTGCGGAGGGCGTGACTCGATCACGCAGCCTGAAAAAGACGCTCAACACACCTACTTCAATAAAAAAGAACTCGCATTGTCTGCAGCTCATTTACCAAGTGGTGAGTTTAAAACCTGTTAGTCCTGTTTTCAGCATGCTGTTAGCCTGTTCTGGGTGTTCAGATAGTAGGGAGCAAAGGATAGGTGGCGCGCAGAAGAAAAATATCGCGAGTGCTGACGGAGGGGGATATTAGCGCGAAAGAGAACGCATTGTTTCCTTCGCGGAGCTTCCCACTGTCTGAACGCCTGCAACAGGCTACAGTAGCAAACTGTCTTATTCTTCTTCACAAATCGTAACTTTATGTAAACATGAATTGGATATCTGGTAATGTACCTCACAAACTTCGCATTCCAGACTCTCCCTTTTGTGGAAGGACATCTCAACCCTTTTGTCATTCTCAAGAACATTAAATAGTTTCCCCGGTTTATAGCTCCCCATCCCCAAGAGTGAATGCTTCCTTCGCACGTGAGGAAAAAATGTTTCTTCGCTCCCCATTGTGAATCTCCTGGAAAGGCAAGTCCTTTTCAACCAACGAAAACGCGCAAACAAATATTCATTTACTCTCACTTGAAGTGCTCTTTATATGATATGCAAACTTTTCTCTCATCCCAGGACACTATTTTAGACGCCATCCGAAAGACGAAGGTGAATTTCGTTCGGTGCATACTCCCTGTGGATACCGCTGGCCAGATAGACAGCACTGATGTTCATGCCGCGAGCAGGACTGAAAAGGAGATATCTTCAATGAACGTACCGCTGGTCAGACAACAGCTCAGGTCCGCGGAAATGTTAGATGCTGTTCGAATTCACCGGCAAGGTTGGTGTTTCCTTATACACATAGCCTTATACACATAGCCACATGGCCTTATACACATGGCCACATGTACATATATACACATGGCCAAACGTGCAACGCATGCACAATCCCCTTTAAGGTATTAGTATTGGGGATCTTTTTTTTTCGCGATTTTACGCACTTACTTAACAAGAACCCAAACAACCTATACGTTTTCTAAAACCTTAATAAATGTAGAATTTCTCTTTATCTTTGTAAACTTCGGAAAAAGAATCCTCTTAGAAAGAATTAACCGAGCTTCGTGATTGACATCGGTTATGTTTCATCACGTGTTGTCCTCAAAAACGGTGTACGCGATTTCTCTAATGTGGTTTCATTTTTTTTTGCTATCCCCTCCTAACGTTTGTTGATCTTGGCCGGAAATTTTCAAATAATTTTGTTGTCGTATAATGCAGTTGTTATGTTTTTCTTTTATTTATGTACTCAAATTGTCAGCGATTACTGAATTTGCGCACAAACGCACACGAAATTGACATGCATGAAGTCATTTCTCTAGTGACCTTGACCTGGTTGGAAAAGAATAACGACAAAAAGCCGTGTAACCCGGCATACTGATGAGCCGGAATGGGCGGTTGATAATATGTAGAGTGGCACTCAGTTATATTTGGACAAGTTTCAATGATCATTCATTAATATTATTTTTCCTTTTGACTGGTTCTGAAGAGACCATGCACAACAGGTGAACAGTTCCTGTGTGCAAGTGTCTTCAGATTAATGGTTCACCTCTGTTTTCTTCTACACACGGTCCTTTGTGACTGGCAAAAAGAGAAGCGCGTGTTTCTAAGGTATAATAACGTGTCTAGCTTGTTCCAAGCGTAACGATTGTGGTGCCGGGAAGCAACTAAAAACCGGCACACTAATGAGCGGGGAAAATGAGGGGATAGTGGGGAGATTGGGGATCTGAACGCCTGGAACGAGCTATAACGTGTCAAAAACAAGCTCACCAGTTGAATGATGAAACGAAATTAAATACGATTGTCACCAAGTATATCATGATTTGTCAGTGGCTGTTTTTATTCGAATTTTCTGTCTAGATCGATCTTTGGCAAACATAGTTGGTTCGTCTAGTTAAGTTATGCGTCTTCAAAAATGTCAAGCACAAAGATGGACGCGAGATAGATTATGTATCCGAAAGAACTAAGATGCATTAAGCTAATGACGCATTATCAGTAAGATCCGCTTGCTCGTCTTTGCACAGATGAACTACGAGGCGCATAATTATCTATTTTATTTGATTAATAGCTTCGCCATACAAATAAGAAATCAAAGACAGTGACGACACAAATAAATTCCGAAGCAAAAAGGTGGGGACACCGCAACAGCATAGCCAATTACGTTGTTCATTCGCTTAACTTCGTCCCAAATGGATAAAGTGTTCCTTGTGTCTCGTTGATCAACAATATTTCTCTTTCTGATACTTTTAGTTGGTTTCTTATAAATTTGATCGTCCGGTTTCAATTTCAAGGGGGTGAAGTTCGACACTCAGGACTGATAATGTTTTGAGTATCAGGCTTTTGTGTTGCTCTTTTAGCTAGCTAAGATGGGAAGACGCTGAAAGAATGCAACAACGATGCGCGGTATTTTTAACTTTTCAATTCCACGCTTCATTGGGAAGAAGCCATGTCGGAAGATCCACAGACTCACAAGTTAGAACCATCTTGTGCAGCATAATAAACAGTACCACAGGAAAGTACTGCTCAGTAGCTTTCATTTGAGTGGTCACACTTTAGAATTTTATCCACGGACTCGAAAGCAAGAACCACCTTGTACAGCATAGTAAACAGCACCACAGGAAAGTACTGCTCAGTAGCTTTCATTTGAATGGTCACACTTTAGGATTTCATCCACAGACTCAAAAGTTAGAACCATCTTGTGCAGCATAATAAACAGTACCACAGAAAAGTACTGCTCAGTAGCTTTCATTTGAATGGTCACACTTTAGGATTTCATCCACAGACTCAAAAGTTAGAACCATCTTGTGCAGCATAATAAACAGCACCACAGGAAAGTATTGCTTATAGCTTTCATTTAAATGGTCACACTTTAGGATTTCCTCCACAGACTCACAAGTTATAACTACCTTGTACAGCATAATAAACAGCATAATTCAACAACGATGCGCGCTATTTCTAACTTTTCAATTCCCCGCTTCGTTGGGAAGAAGCCGTGTCGGAAGATCTTAGATGTTGGCAAGGTCGCCCACGTACTCGAGTATAGCTTAATCTGCGGTTTTTTCCTTTCACGTACTGCGGATACAGAAGTACCATGGTCCACTTCACTCTTTCCCTTCCAGAGTCAGTTATGGAGATGTGTAATGCAGTTCTAATTTTGGGTCTGTGGACGAAACCCTGTGGTGTGACCATTCAAATCAAACCTCTTCAGCAGTACTTTTGTGTGGTACCATTTGTTCTAACTTTCGAGTCTGTTGACGAAACCCCTATGGTGTGACCATTCAAATAAAACCTCTTTAGCAGTACTTTTGCATGGTACCATTTGTTCTAACTTTTGAGTCTGTTGATGAAACCCTATAGTGTGACCATTCAAATGAAACCTCTTCGGCAGTACTTTTGCATAGTTCCGTTTATTTTTCAAGATTTTACAAAATAAAATTCGGGATTTTTCTCGAATTTCGATTTTTGCATTCTTGGCAGTCAAAGGGTTAATATCGTACGGATTTTTAACGCTTTTATAACCAAAACCAAAGGAAATGAGCCAATCAAACCTCGAAATACAAGCGGTTATAAGCACGCGGAAACGTAGGCACAGCAAGTCACGATAGATTTCGTTTTCGCTCCTGATTGGTTAAAAAAGTTGCAATTTTGGCTTTGATTGGTTAAAGTACTTTCAAGAATTTTTATGAACCAATATTTATAATGGAGGCAGGCAAACCTAAAACGATGTAATATTACGGAATTACTCTCGAAAGTCAACCGAAATTTTCCAGAAGTTCGTGATGTGAGTTCCTCTGAGGTTAGTTAACTTACTTCTATCATGAACTTCGTTTTACTCACAACTTGTTTCTAATTGAGGTTACAAATTTACTGATTAATTAACTTTAAAAATATTAATGCAGTATAAACTCCAGCATGTGTAGTTGGCGATTGTAATTATATGCGCGACTGGCGAGGTCAAAAATTTTGGCGGCGATGCAGCGTTTTCGAGCTGCCAAGCCACGAGTTGGGAAGATTTCTCCCCATTCTCTCGCGGCTTCACCGCTTGTATTCGTGGATTTGCCGCCTAAACTCTGCTCTCGCGCGAATAATCCCGCCAGTTACACAACCTATATAAACTGGAGAGTAAATAAATCATCGACCGTGAATGTTGTCTTGATTTTACCATCCAATTCTAAGCTGACGCATAAAAGGAAGCGACAGAATGGCTGCGTGATTCCAGACAAGTTTCGTGATTTGTTTTAGGACCCTTGAGACCAAATTTCGACATTGTCCGTATGGTATACATGTAAACACAATTGACAACACGTTCGCAAACAATAGGTTGCTAAATATAATTAGATGTTATTCAAAAATGTAAATAAAGGCTGCAAAACTCAATTCGCTTTGCCTCAAGGTATTCAAAACTCCAATTCATTGAAGCGACATTGATACCCAACCGACGAAATGACGAAAAAAAAATCGGTTTCTTGTATATTTATCTACAGCCCGTCATCCAGTGGAGGTAAACAACTAATAATTGGCATTTTTAACGTGAAGTGAACGATGATTAGTGACTTTAAGAATGGTTTTGTGTTAGTTCTGTGGAGGTTAATACTGTTAGATTTGCGGCAGTTTAACGTTTTCGCAAATCCATTTTTTTTTCGAGAATACTTTCGGCAATTTCAAGGATGTTGGTGTTTTAATTAGGACTTATGATTATTCGTCTGTAACGGAAACCGCAGAGTGAACCCGTAGGAAACTTTATTCAGAAAGGTTATTATGATTCTTTGACGACACGAAACGGCAGTTCTGTGTTCACATCGCGTCCGTCAAGATGCCAGCGACAACAGAAGTCGCTTTTAGGGAGGCAGTGGTTTTTAAATCCAGCGTTCTAAAGTTTGAATATGGTACTGCTAATCGGCAACTTTAACATTTGCCCCGGCTTATAGTTGCTTTAGTTTTGTGTTTTCGCTGACAGTGCGAGCCTCGTTTCGCGCCGATTATTGTTCTTAAGTGCATCACATCTTGGCTAAATTGTTGCAGGCTGATTGGTCCTGTAAATTTGTTGATTAATAGTATTTTTTTATTTCTCAGGTTTTCCCGAGCACATGCCTTTTGGCGAATTCAGACGGCGATTTGATATTCTCGCCCCGAGCCAGTTCAGAAATACTGGCCCGGTCTTGGATGAAAAGAAAGTAAGTGGTGTTAAAGTTCTCTCTCAGATCAAATGCATCGTTTATTCCTCTTCTAAGGGGAAGTTGTTTTTCAAAGAAATTAAAATATCTTGGTATATCCGCTCTTGATAAGATAGGATAAAGAATTTTTCAAATATGTGAAATCTGCATATTTAAATTAATTCCTATATTGTTAACACTGAATAATAGTCTTTTTGTTAAGTGTTCATTTTCCAGCCCAGTTCCATCACTATTGTTCTGATATACTTGTTCGTGGCTGCACTAGCGAAGCGCAACCATTAACTACACTATCAAAAGGAAAGGAAATAGGCTTAAAATGCTGGCACTGGTTTTGCCTTTGTAAAGTGAATAAATCTCTATCCGTAAAACAGATAAAGTGATACAACCGAATACTTTGGTTTTGCAATGGATAGGATAACAGTTTCTCTCGAAAACAGAACTTTAAAAATTAAAGGCGACCCTCTGTTTTTTAAGGAGTGCATAACTTTTATTTTATATATCAAGTGGATAAACTCCTAATTAGTGATTAAAAGTGATCCATCTGTACGCATTTGTTTTTGCGATGGATAGGGGTTGATCCTCGGTTAATAGTTCTTGTGGAGATGAAAGTTTCTTTCGGAACAGATCTCGAATGTTACTCGTGAAGCTTGCCTTTTTGGGGTAATAAAAGTAGAGGGCCGGGTGAGTATGGTACATAACTTCGACAAAATTAAACTTTTCCTGCGGCTAGCTTATGTAAACTTGTTAAGAAATCTTTCGTTTATAATAATTTCAGTCATTTTTTGTTATTGTGTTGTTTTAGCAAAATGCGATAGTGAGCATCGGTATGAGTACCGCTGTTAATGCAATAACTTTTTTTTTTATTTCACAGGCTGTGGAAACTCTATTGGAAAACCTAGAACTCGATAAAAGAAGTTATCGTCTTGGGTTGAGTCAGGTAGGACGAACTGTGTGTTTGAGGAAGGGATTAGATTTAGTCCTTTAATCTTTAAACTTAAAGAAATTAGAAAAATGCCTTCATAAAAAAATTGATAAGGAAGATGGACCTCGAAAAGCAGTACTCAACAAGAAAAAGAGAACCACAGGATAGTGCTGCTCAGGGGCTTTAATTTGAATGGTCACGATTTAGGATTTGATCCACAGGGTCAAAAGTTAGAACCAGCTTGTACAGCATAATAAACAGCACCACAGGAAAGTACTGCTCAGGAGCTTTCATTTGAATGGTCACACTATAGGATTTTATCTACAGACTCAAAAGTTCAGCATAATAAAAAAGCACCACAGGAAAATACGGCTCAGTAGCTTTCATTTGAATGGTCACCTTTAGGATTTCATTCACAGACTCAAAAGTTAGAACCACCTTATACGGCATAATAAACAGCACCACAGGAAAGTACTGCTCAGTAGCTTTCATTTGAATGGTCACACTTTAGGATTTCATTCACAGACTCAAAAGTTGGAACCACCTTGTATAGTATAATAAACATCAGCACAGGAAAATTCTGCTCAGTAGCTTTCATTTGAAAGGCCACACTATAGGAGCTCATTTACAGACTCAAAAGTTGGAACCACCTTGTTCATCATAATAAACAGTACCACAGGAAAATACTTCTCAATAGCTTTCATTTGAATGTGGCACTTTAAAGGTCGTAAAAGTTAAAAGGATCATGTGCAGCATAATGAACGGCACCACGGGAAAGTACCGCTAAATTTCTTTGATTTGAATGTCCACTTTGTAGGGTTTCAGCCTCAATTATAAAAGATGGAACCACTTTATATAGCTTCATAAATGGTCACGCTTCAGGTTTTATGTACAGATCCAAAGTAAGAACCACCTTGTGCACCCAATTTATATTAGAGACGAATTATTCGTCTAGATATAAATTCCTCTTCGTCTGACTGCACGTCTACGGATAATTCGTTTAAGACAGATAATTCGTGTCTAAATTTATATCTAGACGGAAACCGAAGACGGTTTTTGGCTTAGTTTTGACAATAGGGGAACTGGTATCTATTTGTTCGCAGCCCATTTCCTTTCCCCAGTCCTTAATTTACTGGGAAACTTAAAGATTCGGCTTCACATTTATACCTTGATGAATTATTCGTCTCACTGAAAATTCGTCTCTAATATGAATTGGGTCAATCAGAACTGCTCAATGGTTTTCATTTGTTTGGTTACACATTAGGGTTTCATTCACAGATCCAAAAGTTACAACCAACCGTAAAATAAAAAACGGCGCCCCAAAATTATATTACACAAACTCCGTTCGAAATATATGAGAAAACATCAGGTAGAATCCCACTTACTGTGCTACGAACCACTTTCTCATATGTTTCTCACTTCGTTTGTTTATATAATTTCAATTATACTGGCAGGCCGCTTCGCGGCCCTGGTATAATTGGGATTAAATATTACAGCTATATCGAGTGGCCCAAAAAATTTTTGAATGAAAAAAAGCCCATTTTCGAGGCTTTGAAAAAAAGAGTTACTCACAGGTTTATTCCATAAAAGGGAGGGTTTTTTTTTTTCACCAAGCCTATTTTTGAGACAAAAGCATAATGCTACTCCAAAATGGCCTATTTCCACCCCCACTCCCTAGATTTTTTTCAGACCCACCCCTCACCCCTTGGTAAGTTATTATTCAGAGTTAGAACTTTGAACTTAGAATCAAGTGGAGGTTTGTAAAGACGACCCCTGCAGATAAAATAGAGAAGTCGTTACAAAGTGATTGTTTTTTAACTCTATATAACATAAATTCACATGAAGGCATTTAGTTCCACTCTGGGAGAATCAAATTTGTTTGGATCCCGCAGTTTTGTACTTCTTACTGTGCCGATTAATCCTCGCTTTGTATAGTTCTTTTGTCATTTACAATGGCCAAGTTTGGATTCATTTTGTTGTGTTCTTTGAAGTCAGAGTTCCTGCCGAGAGTAGGCTTAAAAACACGCATGTTAATGAAACTGTTTTGGAGCCGGGTAGCTTGTACCAATTGATCAGTTTAAAGATTTAAAACTCTACTCGACAACGCAGGTCTGTAGTCTTGAATGCTTGTTTATAGTAGGCTGACTATATTGACAGAATTAACTTGCTTGATTGCAATTTGAAGACGTGATTACTTGTTTGATTACTGTTCAATTAATCGGCCATTTGTGTCAGTTTGTTGTGAACATTTTCCCTAGTTATTCCTTCTTGACTTCTTTTTCAGTAAAGATTCTCGTGAATGCATTTCATTTCAAGATTTGTGTTCGTTTGGAGGGTCAATCGATCTTGTTTACAATAGTTAATCAAATTCGTGTTTCGGTACAAACCATGCATTATTGTTATATTTTCTTTTCGTCTCGAGATTCAATCTTGTTTACAGGCTGATCAAATATATTTCTAGCTACATTCGCTATATAAAATGTACAACTAAATGATAAAATGTTTAAGGAGAACTTGAAATTTTATCAGTCAAACTGTTATCCCTTCACATCTACAGTCCAACTTTGGCTATTGTAATGTGGTTCTAAATCCGTGGATGAAATCTTACAATTTGACTTTTCAAATGACAGATATTGATCAGTACGTTCCTGAGAGTTCAAAGGCTAGTTCGTGTTACTTTTATAACACCTATTCACTGATTCAGTGGGAATCTTTCGTGTCAACAGTACATAAATTTCGTATTTTTCTGTCTGGTCCGGTATATCAAACTCCATTGTTCCTGGTATATTTTAAATCCTTCGTCTCGACATTTATTGTCAATGTACACATCTGAGTGTTCTAAGTCGCATGTATTGTGGAGAGGAGCTCTTTTGACTACGTTGTTTTAATAGGACAATGTAAGTCAAGCAAGATATCCAGCTCTTTGTGTTGTTTTGTATGAATGCGTCTCGGTAGCCTCTGAACACGATTCTTTTAAGAAGGAGGGAGGGGGGGGGGGGGGGGGGGGGTGAGTAATTAGGTTAAAAGAAATCGCGAGCGGACGAACCGAGCGTCGCCCGCCGATTTACCCCCTAAAAGACGCCTGTTCATAAGCTAGCGTCTTAGGTTTGTCTCGCCTTAAAGGCTTTTAAAAGCATCTTTCCTCGGTGGTTCGGTGAGGGTGCGAAGGTGTACAGAATCTTTTATTTGGTGTGTTTTGTATACACGAGTTGGTTCATAGGAGCCTTTGATTAATTCTAGACGCTATACCTTTTCAGTATAGACATTTTTGTTGTTGGTTTTTCTAGATCTTCTTCCGTGCAGGAACTCTTGCCCAGTTGGAGGACGCCAGAGACGAGAAGACAACTGACACTATTATTGAACTACAGGCCTTCTGTAGGGGATTCTTAGCGCGGAGAAAGTTAAAGAAACTACAGGTGAATTTCCATTTAAATGCTCCATGGAGCGCATTTGTGTTTAGTTTGGTTTTGCTTTAACTTCGCTGCACCCTTCAGTAATAGCATTTGCTCTTAAAACTCCTGCAATGTTCTGGAACCAATCTTATCGAAGCTTTTGTCTGCTCAACCAATCATATCTTGTTGGCTTCCGTGAGTTTCCCGCGTAAGCCATTTGTTACCAGACTTCTCCCGTGTAAACCACTGTTTATCCGATGTTTTCCCGCCAAGCCACTGTTTATCCGATGTTTACCCGCGCAAGCCACTGGTTACCCGATCTTTTCCCGGGCAAGCCACTTTTTATTCGATGTTTTCCCGCACTAGCCAAAGGTAGCCAACGTTTTCCACCCTTAGACATATTTTATGTTTTTGTTTTGAGTTCTGATTGGTTTAACAAAAACCGCTGTTTGTTGTGTTCTGTTCCGCTGATCACATCTAACAATTATCTACTGTTTATATTTGCCTTTAGGTCCAGTGTACAGCGATTCGTTGCATACAAAAGAACATCAGGTTTTACCTGTCTGTCAACAACTGGCCCTGGTGGAGGTTATACACCAAGGTAAGCAAACAAATGTTTAAAATTATTGCGGCACTTTGCCCAATTCAGTGGGAGATCGAGTGGAGAGGCTCTACGACTGATGGACTCTGTATCCGCCACATCGAAGGACTCCGGTTAAAAAGAGGAATGAGTTTGCGGAATGACATGTGGCATGGCTTGCGGATGGCATAATTATGCGGAATACAATGCATGCGGAATGATTTGAAATCAGTGATTTTAATAGATCGTTTGGGTCCCGATATTTTGTCCACGTTGTAAATGAAAGGACAAGTGTTGCATCACTTGGCGCGCATTTAAAAGTACTAGGTTGTTTGTCAGATTTCAGTTCGCTTCCAACTGGAAAGTTGCCATGTTTTTGTCACGTGTGAATGAAATCAGTGAGGGCTGTGAAAAAAATTCTGGGATTTTACGGCAAACTAACAAATTAACCCTAATGGTTGATCAATATGCCGTTTGTCCGTGAATCAAGCGATCAGTCCAAAAATCATTATTATATTAAACAAATTTGAATATGTTTTTAATTTGTCATTGAGTGACAACATGCTTTAAGCAAATAAGTAGACGACAATATAATATATTTCAGTTCAACCCCCACAAGGGATAAAAATAGCTTGCAACCCCAAAATAATTTTTGGTTGCGTAAAACCTGTCACAATATTGCTTTTAAAGTTAGTACTTTTTTAAAATTCATTTTCACAAATGTCGTTTAACACGGCTCTATTTGAGACACCTTGTCGTCGTTGTGAAGGGGATTCGCGTTGACCTTTTTTTAGCACCGCTTAAGATGTTTAACTTTCTAAACGTCCACAATTGTAGCTACTGCGTTACCAACACGTAAAAGCTTTTAGCTTCTTCTTTTAACACTCGGCTGACAATTTCGTGTCATGCGCCGGCTTCAATAATAACTGCGCCACGCAAGGATGGAAATTAGCAGTCGCCCACTCACTCGCCAAGACGAATGTCAAATTTTCTTGGGCTAGTATAAATTGTACATTTTTTGGTACAGTTCTGAAATTCACTTTTACAAATGGCGAGTGCTGTCGAAATTACTCACAAAGAAATGTCACAGTAGTGTAAAGGGATATCAGTGTTCTGCATTGTGTTATCGAAGGGAATCGAAGCGGGATTGAAGGCAAGTTCTCTGTTTTAAAAAGCCATTTATTTTACCAAATGTTTAAAGTATGCTGAATAGCAACAACGTTCTTGAATTAATGTGTTAAGAATCTATTCGCCATTGGAAATTAGATTATTCCTTACCGGCCCTGGGAACAGAACTTGACATGGCGTTATTTCCCCCGGGGGGGGGGGGGGATTTTTTTTTTTAATTAACAAAGTTTTGTACGGGGATGCTCCGCCCCGAGGTCCAAACATTTACCCTTTCATATACCGTTTTTGACAGAAAAGGTACCCCTTTCATATACCTTTCATTGAAAATGGTACCCCTTTCATATAGCTTTTACGTGCGTCTGTTTGATATATTTTGGAAGGCCCTTTTTATAATACTCATATGGCAGTTTTCCCTACCTTTTTTATACTTCAACTCGTGTTTTCGCTACCATTTCCTATTCTTCGTGAAATCCTTACCCTTTCACATACTTCAACTCGTGAAATCCCGACCCTTTCATATACCTCGAGCCTAAAAAAGGTACCCTTTTCGGGCGGAGCATCCCCGTATAGCCCATTATAGGAAGTAGGTGACATACTGTAATCCCATGTAAATGTTGTAGTTAATTTTTTTTATCTCAAGTAATTTTTATTTTTCCATTGTTTTTGGGTATGGTAATACATGCTGATGAATTTGAAACAAAGGAAAAACAAAAATTACCTGAAATAAAAAATTAACTACAACATAAACAACATAAAACTCCCGTACCGCGAAGTTTGAAAACAAAAAGTAAGAGTTATAAAACAAAGGTAGAGAAAAAGTTTGTTTCGTTGAAAAGTTTTTTCATCGTTCAAGTTTCAAGCGTTTGCACCAAGGGGTTTGGTGTTTGCACCAACAACGAAATATGAACAAATAATTTTTGCATGGCATTTTTTCACAAAAAACAAGTCTTCACCCCATCTCGAAATGTATTCATGCAAGAACCGATCGTGTACGTACCATAATTTTCTTCGGTTTTGGTCCTTTCATCATTGCGTCTAGAAAATCTAGGTCTGTTGGTTCATGCAGAAGTGTTGTTTTATGCTGTTCGCATCGATGTTGACTGGTAGTTTAACGGACCGGAAGTGCTTGAAGTTTACGCATGCGCAAACGTTCTGCCGCGGTGTCACTGAGAATATTGTGATGAAAAATTTTACTCAATAAAAGAATGTGTTGCAGAATTTAAAGGTGTTTAACGAATCCCAAGGAATCATTTATGTGAAAAGACTAGTTGTACAAAAATATATAGCCAAGCCCAAAGCATGTTATTATCAGTAAAAATGGAAAGAAAATCTTTTTGTTAAAGTACGAAAATTGCAGTTATAGCAAACATGTGTTACTATATTTTTTGCTCGGTACAATCATACTTACTTTATTTTATGAACAAAACACAAGCAACATTTACTGGAACTTGATACTTTAATATGCTCACATACGAAAACGACTTCCTTCAATTTGACGATAACGAAGAAAAGTGCACAGTGTGATGTGTCGTTTAGACTGCTAGCTATCCCTTTTCAGTTAATCGAGCGGGCGAGCTAATCACAAAAACAAGCTCGGTGAGACTGGAGCGAGCGAACGAGCCGAGGGGAAACTGGGGGAGAGGCGGGAGGAAAAGGGACCCTCTTTCCCTTCCAGCCTCTTCCCCAAAGCCCCCTCGGTTCGTATTACTTTTCGCTCGCTCGGCGCTCGAATCGCCGATCGCGTATTTGCTCGCCCGCTCGACTATCCAGAGAGGGACTGCTAGCAGTCTATGTGTCGTGCGATATCTAGACAAAATTTTGGTCAAGGGTTGGTAAGATTGAATGAAGTACGTCTATGATTAATATAGTCATAAAAGCACTTGTCATTTTCATAAATGTTTTGAAAAGGAGAATTAGACACTGAAAAAGAGCAAGATGCTAATCGCGTTATAACTGTAGGAATATAAACAAGTTTGCAATCTTCAATTTTTATTTCCTTTGGAAGTTATACAAATCTCAAGCAGTATGCATATCGAGTAGTCGCATTAACGGGGTAGAGTTTTAAGGTGGCTCCGTAAAAGTTTACAATTTTGGTTCACGAGTAAGCAACATGTTTATGCTTATTTGTGAGTTGTCACTCTTTTGGTAGAGGCCGTTGCTACGGCAACAGAGTTTTGTGCAAGAATTGACCTTGTCCGTTAACTATTTCGAGTTTCCTTCGGTGAATTTTTTAAAACTTTTTTGTCTTGCGGAAATGGTTAAGGCCAACGTTTTGGAAGAAAAAAACATAGGGTTATTCAAACGGTTTTCCCAATATCACGCAATTTTGGTATTTTTTCTAAGAAGAATATGTGAAAGGTTGCGTTAGATTTAGACAAATTCACCCGGACAGTTGTTGATGTCAAGCCCCCAACATTACAAAAAGCCCGAAAAGCGGCCACTCGTGCAAATTGATGCGATAGAAGGGCGCGCTTTTCAGTTAATTTATTTCTTTAAGTCATTCTGCGTATATTATATTCTGCATAATTCTTCGGGACAACCGTGACAATATTCTGACCCGAACTCTCTCGTCTTTCTAGAAGGAAGACCTTAAAAATTTCGGCTGTTTGTCACGGTTGTGCCTAAATCATACCGTACAGAAGGACGTCGGACACCTTATTGAGACTTATATAACGTAATGTTGACACTTAGAATTTTATTTTCAAAAAAATTTTAAGCGTAAAAAAGAAAATCTAAAATCCCCACTCAGGATTGAACCTGTGACCTCAGCTAGGCTTAGGCTTTTTTCTATCGCGCGCGTTCGTTTTTTTCATTTGCTGTAGTCCCTGATGAAGAGATAGTAATCTCGAAACGTCGGACGACTGTTATTCGTTTTTTGGTGCTATTTTTGTGATATTTGACATTCCTGTTTTTACCATATTAGACTTACATAGCCTACCGTACCACTGTACCACCTAGCTTCTCGGGTTGCTTAGTCCTAAATTTAACTATATAAACTGCTACCCCTAACATCAACTGAAAGCTGACCAGTTACTCCGTTATATAAGTTTCAATAAGGTGTCCGACGTCCTTCTGGACGGTATGATTTGGGCTTGACCGTTTGTCACGAAGGACTCGGGCTCTAGAATCAAAATGGCGGCTGATTTTGCGTGTCGATGGTTTGATAGTCATTTGAACTTTACCATAATATTGAAATTCAGTTAAGACTGAGTGCCGAAAAAACCTGTGATAAAGACAGTCAGACGTTTCGGGGATAACCCCTTCATCAGTGGTTGTGTTCTCACGAGACAAACGCTCGTCCTTTTTTTTCTGTTTTTTTTTTTTTCGGAACTCAGTCTTAACTGAATTTCAACGTGAGTGCTACGCAGCAAAAAACATTTTTTGTGCATTGGAACTTTACTTCCCAACCTGACCAACATGTTCTGCGCGCACTTCGCATTCATGGAATTCAAGTCCACCGCGCCGAAAGATGGGCAAAATTTATCACAACAACACCTGATTAATCAGCTTAGTATATTATGTAAGTTCAGTGTTCTTTGGCCAGTTAACGTATCTGCATGAAGAACTGTTTTGTTGACCATCTTTTACAGGTTCTTCCACTGTTGGATGTTCATCGAACGGAGGAAGAACTCAAGAGCAAATCGGTAAGAAGGCTGAGTGACTTAGGATGATTGTCAGCTAAAAAACGTTCATGCTCAAGGCCAGCGAAAAACAATCCTGTTACATAAATCGTTTTACCATCAAGAGCCACCAATATCAAAATAAAAAAAAAATGGGAAATTCTATTTTGTAACATTTCGTGGAAAGGTTTTCCTGAAGAGCTTAGTTTAATTTCAATGGATACACTGCATGATTTCATCCACGGATTCAAAAATAAGAACCGATTGAATTCAATTCTTGGCTATGAAAAAAAAGGGCGTAAGTTGCGTTCTTCTCCAAAGCAACTTAACTGAAGGGAGGTTAATTTTTCTCCAACTTTGTTTATTGATTTTACTTGTCTAATGCCCCATTCACACCAAGGGTTAAACATGTTTAAATGTTGTTTAGTTTAACTACGTTTTTAGTCTCTATCTTGAACGTTTTGAAATGTATATGACTCAAACTACCTGGAATGGTAATAAAGTCAATAAAGTTTCTTTTAGTAAAGATTTCACTCCAAATATTACGCGAGGTTAGGAGGTATTTTTCTAAACCTGTTTTAAACTAAACAACATTTAAACATGTTTAAGCGTTGGTGTGAATGGGGTATTAGTGATATTCAAAAAAGCCAAATTTAACTTGATTTCTTCATTTGTTTCCAGGGAGAGGTCGACAACTTGAAATCAAGATTAGCGAGACTAGAAAGAGAAAAGAAAGAATTAGAAGAAGCTAATGAAAAGCTTCAACAGAAGGTAACAAAATTAACCAAATGTTGTTATTAGTTTATTTCCCTCGAGTATTTTACTTCTTGCTTAATTTTCATTTGACTAAACGGACTTCGTGTAAACCAGTGTCGAGCGCGGGAAAACTCGGGTAACCGGTGTCAAGCGCGGGAAACTCGTGTAACCGGTGTCAAGCGCAGGAAAACTCGGGTAACCGGTGTCAAGCGCGGGAAAACTCAGGTTACTGTTGTCAAGCGCGGGAAAACTCGGGTACCGAGTTTCAAACGCGGGAGAACTCGGGTAACCGGTGTCAAGCGCATGCGGAAAATTCGTGTACCGTAAGTGGTGTCAGCGCGGAAAAAATCAATTGACCAGTATCAAGCGTGCAAATTCAGATAATCGATGTCAAGCTCAGGAAAACTCGGGTAACCAGTGTTAAGGGTTATAAAATGCGCACAGGCTACAAATAGCTACAATTGCCGAGTACAGTTTAAATTATATACGATGTTTAAAAATACAGCGATCTTTGCAGAGTCCAAAAATTTACCAATTCTCGCACAATTAATATTGAATCATAACATGGTCTAAATAAATCATTGAGATATTGTCTAGTCGTAGATCCAGATCGGTAAATCATTATAATATTTTACCTTAAAATCGTCGTTGGGTTTTCTTATGGTTCTGAAACATTTACTGTGAAATTACTGGATAAGTTCTTTACAAAGTAGGTCGAACTGAGTGCTTTAAAAAGAGGACACGATTCAGGGAAGGGCGCGATTCTTCACTGAAAACTGGACAAATAGCTTATTGAAAAATTCTTGACCTCGTTTGAATTATTGCTTGTTGACGCTTTGATTGAAGTGATCAACATGTGATTTCTCCACACCATATCTCTACGTTGTCAAGCAGATAAGTGAGAGGAATAAAGCGATCTATCCGTTAGGGGCAAAGGCCTTGGTGAATGTTTTTTATCGTTTGGGAGAATTGATGAAAAAACTTCGAGCTTGTGAGTAAAAAAAGCAAACAATCTGCTATTTCTACAGCTGCGGTGAGATGGATTTTCAACAAGGATTTTTCAGCTATTATCTGCCCGCTTTGTTTGATTCCACGTGTATAATATATCATATTTGGTTTCGTTTGACTTTTGATCTTCACCCGTGCATGGTGTTACGTTTCGCGTTTTCAACAATAATTACAATAATTTGTGGATGCCATACTACAATGTCTCGTACCCCATACAGTGTCGGAAATTTGTCTGTTCCCGCGAGTAATAGTCTCCGTTTTGAGTCCATTAGCGCAAATCAACGTATCTGCAGGCTCTCATGGGATCGTTAGGGAGATTTTATAGCATTCTCGAAGAAGTCATGAGGGTGCTGTATTTTTGTGTGACCCGAAAATCTTTGTTCTTTGTGTTGCTTGTTTGCGTTTAGAAATATCCCAGCTAAAGTTATCGTCTGCCATTTAAGACGATTAACGCACAGGGATTTGTAAGATAGTTTCGAAGAATTAGAATTATCTTACACTAAAATCGTGAGGTCTTTTACTTCAGTTGTTTTGCAGCGATAGAAAGTTTGTTGTTCATGTTTGTTCTTGTTGAACCTTTTCCGTAGGTAAACGAGCTTTCGGTGTTGCTGTCAGAGGAAAGAGAAACAGCCAGCCATGCAAGCGAAATGCTTGAAGCCGAGACAATGGAAAGAATGAGACTTGAGAGACAAATGCAAGAACTCCAGGTTTGTAGATAATCGTTTGAGCTCTGGAGCTTATAACAAGAAAGAATTCTCAAGTATCATTTTGTAAAATGTCCAAAAATGTACTACTGGATGCCTTGCTCGGTAGCTTTCGTTTGACTACGAGTCGTATTTTTTTTAGGAATAGTCGATGGTCGCACTTAAGGATTATTACACAGACTGATCCGAGTAAGAACAACATAATCAAGTTTAAACGGTGAATTTTATGAACTATATTTATGGGTTTACGTTTGTCGAACCCCTTTTAACTCACACGTTTCGCCAATTTAAACCAATAGCAGTTTATGACAACCGAATAACTCAAACGGTTTGCTAATGAAAACAGTCTGAGGTTTGTTTTGATGGTTCGAGGTGTTGTGTGTGCAATTCTACTCCATTCCATACAATTATCCTGTCTTTGGTTTATATGAAAAAGAAGGGGGAAAAGTACCTAGGCAAGAAAATGAATTTTGAGTGTACACGAGGTTTGAAGTTTTGGCTAATTCGAAGCTAAAGCAGTTCTCCTGCTTCTCTCTTTTGCAGTAATTCAACCCCAGATAACTCGAACGTTTGTGAACTTGAACAGTTTTAAGTTACCTCTGATTGTTCGAGGGATTTAATTTTTATACTTCATTACGTTCAATTAGTCTGTTGAAATGTTATCTTCAAAACAGTGAAGAGTACAAATGATGTTTACCCTTCCGGCGCCGGCGCTGCAGGTTTGCGCAACGCCAAGCAATTGCCTGATGTTTGTTCCAGGAGACTGAGTACAAGTTAAATGGAAGAGACTGGGAACGAGAAACTCTCAACTTTTCGAGCAAAATTTCGAGGCCATTGTGGCCATGCTTCAACCAGAATTTCCATCTGTCCCTTCCTCGTCGCTAACATTTTGCGATGCACCCTACCCCGAGCTTCGCGAGGTTCTGCGAGACACGTATTTCTAGTAATAATAGAAATAATAGGCAAAAAGCGCCGTTTAAAAAAAATAACGACAATTTTGATGTTAGCTGATGTTGGAAGACATGTTTCGATTGATCATCGATCATCTTCAATTGCAAGTGTTCGTTGCAAAGTGTTTGTTACAAGGTTGAGTTAACACTGACATGACGTTTACAACAATAGAAAACGGTAACAATAATATGCGCGCGCAATACGCAATAACTGAAATGAATGAATGTATGAATGGAAAATGAATGAATGAATGAAAATGTTATATATGTGTCCCCTCATTTTCTTGGATTATTACTGCCCTCCTCCTAATTACCAGAATAATTGGGTGTTGCTGTAAATGTTGTGGATTCTACAGGAAAGTCCTGAAGCCCAAATTCTAATACCTTCGTAAACTGTTCTCCTTGAAAATAAAAAATATTAATAGTTTTGTTAGACAACTTTCATTTGATTGGTCACAATTGCATATTTCATCCAGATTTTCCAGGATTGCTCTCAGAGGGGGCCACCATACTTCATGATAGGCATCACAAAGTGTCCTCATCTATAAAACTTCACTTCATAATTCTGTTACATAATTCTGTCACATGAAGTTAATATGAAATTAATGTTATTTTAGTCACCACAAGCTACAACAGTTAACATAGATAAATGCATTTGAATAGCGTGACTTGTATAAAAAAAGTTGTGTGACAAATGTAGTACTTGTCATTTGATCGCGTGACCTTTTGATTGATTGTATGTAAGCTACAATAGACGGAGTGTCCTGTCATGTCATGTCTACAGTGTGTTGTAATAAGATTACGGTAAATGAGTTTAGCTTCCGGTCTTAATACAAATAATCACAAAAGTGTTCTTGATGACGCACATAGAGAAAAGCTCTTGTCGTTTACCCGGGTTACAAATTCTCGGTTTGCCTTTCGTATTTTGTCGCCCTAACACAGATTTTTATTGTTATCTTTAGCAGTGCTCGAACGAACATGTTTTTTTTTCTGCCCTAAGAAAACAAAATCGGATCGATTAAGCTTTGAGTGTTGACCAACCCCATTGAGATATCCGGTGTTTTTCCTTTTAATGGGGGCATGATCTTCATAATCCTTTCAAAAGCTGACCTGGTCGTGAGAATCTTGTCACCGTTTACTATACAAACACGCAACCATTTCGAAGCCTCCATTAAGAATTTCTCGAGGATAAGTTGCAGATTTTCGTCTCATTAAAATCGAGAGTGGGAAGTCACTGCATAAGTGTGATATCCATCTGTACGCAGCCATATTTGTCTGGTCACGCGAAACAAGAAGGTCTGCGCAAACTCTAAGAGGATAGAAGAATGGAAAGCTGCTTTCGCCAAGTACATCTGCTTGCATAAGTTCTCAATCGCTGTTGGAAAAAAGCTCATTGGACGGCGTGATGACGCTTTGGAGATTTAGGAAGGTGAATAGCATTCTCGTATCGCTCTTATTGATGCTGTGGTTATCGTTGTTCAACAACAGTTAAATTTTCCCAGTCTTTTGACCTCTTTCGCGTCAAACCTTCAGACGTGCTCTGCTAGAGCTCTTACTTTGATTCTGCAGAAAAAAACAAAAAACAAGAACGACGCAAATAGTATTCAGCTGCATTCGAAACATTGCTCACATGAGTTAGCCTTGTTCAACAATAGGATCATGGATTAAAGTGGAAAAGTGTAATTATGATTTCAACGCTCTCATTTGGAAAACATTTTTACAATTCGTAACTTATCGCGGGGAACAGTTTGGTTCAGTTACCCCTATCATTTCCCCTCCTTAATTTGTCCCCAGTATTCAGTTTATTACCACTATTGATCACATTCAGTTGCGTTGTACACAGTAGTTACCAGTAAAATCAGCGTCGTTTTAGTCTTATGTAAAATGGAGATGAAACTACGTAAAGTTTTAGCACAGTTTATCTCTGTTTTTTTTTTTCAATTCGCATTTGTTGTGTAATAAAATGAATTCGGTCATTTCTTGTTTAACAAGGCGGAACGTTTTAGCGTTTACAAGTGAATTAGAATTTTTTAGTTCCTGTGTTTTAGTTTCCAGTTTGCTATACATAGTGGATCTTTACACATGACCCTCTGTCTCGGATATGGAGGGCAACCTCATCCCACGCTTTGACATTAATAAATTGATTGATTGATTGATCTATCGATCTTACTTTTGAGTCTGTGGATAAAACTCTGAAGTGTGACCAAATAAAAGCTATTGAGCAGTATTTTTAGCGACAAGCGGAAAGCAAGTTTACACGAAAGGGGTCCGCCACGCAAAAATATTCGCGCGCATACGTGTTTCACTACTTCCTCTATAATGTATTATGGAGAAAGGAGAGACTGTATGTAGTTTTTAAAAAAGAAAAAAAAACTAATGAGATTTGCAAGGTTAAACGGTCACTGCATCATGCTTTTATTTTCACAGGAGTCCATGGAGGACGTGAAAAAAAGAAAAGACAAACTGGAAGTGGAACTTCTCGAAGCGAGAGCTTTGAGTGTTTCTGCTACGAGAAATGTTGAGAGACTGGAGAGATACGACGGCGAAGGGGCGTCCGAAGACGAGGAAGAAGGTAAGTTCGGGTAGTCTCGGAAATGTTCAGAGTATGCTCGGTTGTCTTCGACCTTGTCGGTAATTGTCAGTTATGCTTAATGTAGAGATTTATATATTCAGGGTTGATCCAGGTCGTAGTAATGTTTGTTTTTTAGCTCTGGGAATATAGTACGGGAAATTGGGTGATCAATTTGCATGTTCTAGAAAGTTGTGGAAGTCTGTCAACTCCTGCGTAGTAGCGAGTAGGTTTTTGGATGAATTTGCTTTCTTGAAAGTCTGAGTCTTGAAAAAGTCATGGAGAATTGTTTGTGAGAAAGAATACGAATCATAGTTTCACAGACCTGAGGGATTTTATTGTAAACCCTTCTTTTCTCTCTGCGGAGAGTTAAACCTCAAATCTTCCTTTATTTTTCACCGTAGAATCGTTTTACCGTGAGCGGTACATCCAGGCGTCCAAAGAACATGAACAGTTGAGGAAGAAGTTACAAAGTCAAGCCGAACAAGAAATAGAAGAACTGAGCAATCAGAAACGGACATTAGAGAGAAAGGTATGTTTCGGCTGTCGTTAGCTTACGACACCCGGCGATCGGCGGTTTTCGGATCCGGTACCCTGCTCCGGAAAAATCCGACATCACCCAAATATTCATGTTCGAGTTGTTGCATGAACTGATTCCAACAAATTGGTTACAAGGAATACGTGGGTTATGAACGTCATGATTCTTTGACAAGCTTCTTTGACTTACATTTTAAGCAGAATGGGCCGTTCTGTTAAGCCAAGTTTAGGCTTTGTTAAACAAAAGCGCAGTCTTAACTGATTTCAATCTGGCCGAGCCAGACTGCATAGTAGGCGAGGGGGAAGAGAGGAATTCGAACAGGAGACCATGGAGAAAGGAAACCCTTAACCTCCTTTTTTTCCTCGCGTTTTTCACCCCCTCCCCGTTCCCTTTTCGTGTACCCCTGCCACACAGGCTATGCCCAACCCTAATATATATATATATATATTTTTTGTAATACTCACATTTAATTACAATATAATATTTACACTACTTACAATGCAATGCTTACATTACTTACAATACGATACTCTACTTACAACACGTACAATACAATAGGCCATTTCCGAGTTACGTTATGCCTCGTTGTCAAAGCGAGGCTAGGTGCACAACCTTTCATATGGAAATGAGTTTTTATTCAAATGCAAATAAAACTCATTTCCATATGAAAGGTTGTGCACCTAGCCTCGCTTTGACAACGAGGCATAACGTAACACGAAAATGGCCTATTCCCACACTACTTACAATGCAATGCTTACAAGTTATTTACAATACAATACTCTATTTATATACAATACGTACAATACAACACTCGCACTACTAATATTAATACGTGCGTAAAGTACAAACTAAAAAGACGTGGATTGACTTACCTCTTTTTAGCAGATTTAGAGTTATATCAAATGCTGTAAAAGTAGATATAATTATTAAGGTAGACTTTATTTAAAAATGGGCCCAGCAAATCTGAGCATTATTCGCAACTTCCCGGTAAAATTGTTCTATTGCAGTCATTCGATTTTCTTTTCTTTCGTTTTAATCTAACATTTCGAGGTTCCCTCCTTTCGATTTTAAGAAGGAGTAAAACAAGCAGGGCAGGGTATTTTGTGGCTCTCAGTTACTCTGTACGTATCTCGCTACGCTCTCTCCGTTTTCGTTTCAACCTTCAAATTAGAGTGATTTTACTTAACCCGTGAAATAGTTAGTAGAATAGAACGCACTATTAGACAATATTTCCATTGTTTTCTTTTGTTTAATTTAGACTATCACACACTAATTGTTAGATAGTGTTTCACGGGTTAAGTAAAACCACTCTAAGTCAATAAGCAGAGAAGTATGCAATGAGAGAATGGAGTATTCTTGTTTACGCTTGTTCACCGGTGCTTATCTTTGCTCCAGTTGACAGACGCGAACGCCGAAAACGACGAAATGCAGCGTCAAACGTCCAACATGAAAAAGAAAACATCTCGAGTTCAAGCGGAAATGGAGGATTTAAAACTCCTGATTGAAGAGGAACAAACTAGAAACGCTGAGTTGGAGAAGAAACAGAGAAGGTAGATGTTGTTGTATTATCACGGAAGTCACGACAATAGCACTTACGAAAAGTAAAGTTTGATCGGACCCAGTGCTAATGATGAGATAAAAGGCAGTCACAGGCATTGTGACTGTACTCGTTTGTTGTTTACATTGTGTAAACATCATAAGGTGTCTACTCGTTTGTTCTTACATTGTGTAAGCCTGATAAGGTGTCCAACGTCATTTGAAGAGATGGAAACGAGTTTTAACCGATACTGCTTTACTTACGATTCCAGGTTTGACACAGAAATTCAGCGCGTCAAAGAAGAACTGAATCACGAGCGAACATTGAAAGATAAAATAAATCGAGAGAAGGAGAAAGCTGCGACAGACAAGTACAAGCTGGAACATGATTTAGCGGTGAGTTGACAAGAGAATGTGGTGGAAATATGAGTTTTACAGGTAGGGTGGTGAAGTGCTTAACGAGCTGCAATCAATGTGTTGGTCCGTCGGTGGTTCGAGTCTTGGTCTCTACTGTCGTGTTGTGTTCTCAGTCAGAAGACACAATGAATTTCTCCACCCTGGTGTATAAACGAGTGCTGGAGAGTAGGGGAGCCCGCGATAGATAAACATCCCATCCAGCATTAATACTTGCACTGACTTCATGTTACAGAAACCGGAGCTAAGCGCGGGACTGTTTAGCCGATCGGCTCGGTAACAAAGTTGACTTTAAAAAAGTGCCGAGACGAGGTGAATATTATTTGTCGGTGGTTCATTATTTTTGACCTGTTGGTCTCGTTTCCGTGACCGCAGAAATCTAGCAACTTTCATTCTGAGTGCAATTCAGAAGATTGTAATCTATTTGCAAAACATGACCTTACCCTAATACAATCCTCTTTTTGTAGGAAACTCAAGAAGAGCTAGAAAAAGCCAAAAAGGAACTGCAGAGGATTGAAGGCGATATAAACGATTTCACCAACAAAGGTCTACATGGGGGAGACGTGAGTAATATACAGGAATTATTTACTCAAGTTATTGACTTGACTTGGCTATAGTAGGTAATGATAGATTATGAAGAATTTAAAGTTGTGGAATTCGTTTGTGTTTGTTTCCAAACTGTCACTGGTAACAGTATAGTTCATTTATGTTGGCAGATGGTTTCGAACTGTGTGTTCTAGTTTCTTTGGTGTTGATCGGTCACGGCTCGTTTGTTTAGGCGCTTTCCAATACCGAATATACGGACGTTTCCCACGTGAATGAAACGGAAAATAGGGAACTTTCCGGAATTTTCGAAACGAGAGTATACTCTCAAGAGTTATACCCAAATTTTCAAATCTTTCTCTCGAAAATTTCATTTCCATTTGATTTCCCTTCCCTAATTTCCGGGTCACAATTTTCGGTTGAATGGATCACAATTTGGTAACGCAACCGCCGTTGGATTTCTAAAACATTTGAATTTTGAAAATTTCCGTTTCATTAGAAGAACTGACTCAGCTGAAAATTTAACTTCCATTTCAATTTCCTTCATTTATTTCCGGGTCATAGTTTTTGGTTCAATAGTTCGCATTTCGTTAACTTAATAGCTTTCAATTTTTAGAAAAAAAAAATTTAATTTAAACAATTTTTGTCCATTTGACTTCTAACGAAACTGAAATATAAAATACTCATTCCTGAAGTTCAGAAAATAATATATCTGAAAAGCTCGCGTTGCAACTTCATCATGTAAAACACAACAATAATAGTTCTGTTTCGGGGACGTTCCTCAGCAAGTGAAGGAGGCTAACTTTGACAAGGATGGATATGAATCTTAAGTTACATCTGATATTTTTTAGCAAATACTCGATAAAAGGAGTGAGTTTTTCTTTAATACGTTTTCATTCTTGTTTCCAGGTTGTCGCGTTAAAGAAAGCTATCCGAGAACTAGAACAAAAGGTCGAGGACCAAGAAGAAGAACTTGACGACCAGGCGGGACAAATCCAAATGCTTGAGCAGGTAAATTAGTGTGTATTATAAGAAGACTGAACCTGAGGTCATAAGCGAGATGTCGCACAATGTACTGCTCGTAAGAAGTGCATGACTCGAAACAACTAGAATCGGTCAGTACGACGAACGCGGCACATTATTGGCGGGAAACACTGGTATCTCCGACGTGGGCGGCACATTTTGGTGAAAGAAAAAAATTCATTATGACGGGAAAAACTAGGAACACGGCACACTATGGCGGGAAAAACTAGGTACGCGGATCATTATGGTGGAGAATACTTCTAGGAACACGGCATATTATGGCGGGAAAAACTAGTAACGCAGTACATTACGGCGGGAAAAACTATGAACCGCAACGCCGCACATCATGGTCAGAAAAACCTAGAGCTGTGAGAAAACAAGTCAAGTTGTGTGTGTTAAAAAAGTACTAAAGGTTAACCATATTTTTTTGTCTTTGTGTCGTTTTCAGGCCAAACTTCGTCTAGAAATGGCCGCAGAACATGGAAAGCATATGGTGCAGAAGGATTTGGAATCAAAAGATGAAGAAATCGAACAACTTAGATTTAACATGCAGAAGAAGGTTTGGACAGTAAACTATTATTACCTTTTGTGAGCTTCGTGGTCTTGTATGGTTGGACAGCAAACTTGCTGCTTTTATTACCTTTTGAAATCGTCTCAGACATCTAAACCCTTTAAGCCCTAACATCAAAATTTAAATTCTCATTTCTAGTTCTATACATTTCCTATAGAAGTTGTGGGGAGAAATTGTTCGGATATCTAGAGAACTCATCTTGTTTGATCATGTCCTAAATTATCGTGACCTTTTTGATTGATAAGGCATCAATATTACAAGGAGAAATTTGATGCTGATCACTCTTAGCGCTTAAAGGGTAGTGAGACATCTTAATGCGTCTTGGCTGTGCTTACGTCCACTTGTCAATTGGTTTGTACACCTAACGCAAGTCCGTATATCTAAACCTGTGTATCGATTATCTTGCTCGTTTGAATCAAGTGGTCGCATATTTGAGGGTTAACATTTTAATCAAAATATCTGCCACCGAGGTTCGCTTGCGTCGATTTCGAAATAGACTGCTAGCAGTCCCTCTCTAGATAGTCAAGCGGGCGAGCAAATACGCGATCGGCGATTGAGTGCCGAGCGAACCGAGGGGGCTCTGGGGAAGAGCCTCTCCCCCAGTTTCCCCTCGGCTCGTTCGCTCGCTCCAGTCTCGCCGAGCTTGTTTTTGTGATTAGCGCTCCCGCTCGATTGACTGAAAAGGGACAGCTAGCAGTCTAATTTCGAAAAGAGGTGTATTTTTCAAGCCAATGATAAATAAGGATAGCATTTTGACCGTTCTCTTAATATTTGCAGATCAAACAACTGGAGGATCAGCTTGAAGATGAATACGCAGAGAAAACATCAGCGGTTAAGGTGAGCGCATATTCTTTCTGGCGGTAAATGTTTGATTACCCTTATTGGTAAGAGGACCCAATATCCCTCATAAGCATCCAGCCATGTTTTACACTGGCACTGGATCGAAGCGGGGCGTAGTTGGGTTCTGCAAATGGTTTGTTTTGTTTTTCTTATTTACTAAACATTTTGTTTATTTTAGGCCAAACGAGAGACGGACAGGCGCCTCGAGGAACTGCGTGATCACTTTGAACGAGGTGATGCTGAGACTGAGCGGAAACTGAGACGAGAACTCAAAAAGACCAAAGCCCTGCTAAGAGACGCTCAAGCGGTCATTGAAAGTCAGGTCGGTTATCGCACTGTTTTTTTTTTTTTATTATTCTGATAGACCTGCTTTGTCAAGAGCATATCCTTTCGGCTCTTTATAGTAGTTCAGACTATTGACATTCTTTAATAGACGACTGAAGTGTTACTGAGGATTTCTTCCACCGCCGAAAAATCGTATCTCAACACGTGTTTGCCCTTGTTAAATGCCCTTGTTAAATGTCTTCAATCGAAACACCTTCGGATCTTCCTCGGAAAACTTCGAACATATTCGGCAATCGTCAGAGATTTTTCGAAAATTATCGGAAACGTTCGTAAATCCTTCGGACAGTATTCAGATAATTTTTGAAAATCTTCCGAAATTTGCCTACAACTTCTTAATTAATGCCGTTTATATAACAAACAAAATAATGCATGACTGCTTGGATATATGCTTGGATATTTCTCTTTTCATGTTTTCACATTCGAACGGGTGAGATATTGAGTTGAACATGTTTAGCATTTTGAAATGCTGAAGTCCATCTTTTTTTCTTTTCAGACTCAGAAGATCCCTAAAGAAAGAACTCAACTAAAAGCTTTAAAGAACCAGGTAAGCCTTAATTCTCCTTCCTGGTTCACTGCTAAACGTGGACCTGTAAATGGTAAAGTAATTATTTAGGAAGCTGATGTTTAACAATCCATTTGTAGAAGTATTAATTCCTTAGTAGGGTAAACATTCAAATACGCGCCATCGTCACCGGTCACTCGCTTTTGGCTTTTGTTCCTTCTGCAGAACAAACAAGGGTTTTAGTTTGGGCTTCTGTGATGAAGGGAGACGTTAGTATTTGTGTAATCCTGATACTCCCAGAAGCAACCAAAAATGAGGTTTGGTTTTGTAAAATACTAATAAAAAGAGACGCCACAAGAAAATGCTGCCGGAGAGCTCTCATTTGAATGGTGTACAGTATAATAAGCGCCAGCACGGGAAAGTACTGCTAAGTACTACTTTGAATGGTCACACTTTTGGATTTTTCACACTTTAGGATTTTTCACACTTTAGGTTTGGTCACACTTTAGGATTTTATCCACAGACTCAAAGGTTATTGTATAGCATAATAAACAGTATCAGCTCGCTCATTTTACAACTCATTTCTCCTTTACTGCTCTCGTTTCAGCTTGAAGACGCAGAATTCTCAGCTCAGTCTGCACTTAAAGGCAAAAAGAAACTGGAAGAGGACGTGGCTGACCTTCAGGGACAAGTGGACACTTTGTCTAAGTCGAAAAAAGAGGTAAGGCGTAACACCTGTTCAACGGGCTACAGTCCTAGGTCAAAACAAGCCTGTCTGGTTTGTTAAGCGTGTTGATCTCTGATGCTTGTTAGAGAATGACCCGGTTTTTCTTGTGTGCGTCATTCAATTTATTTCAACGTTGCAGATTTTGCTTGAAAATTGAATAATATGTTTTATTTGTACTTCTTTTCTGTAGCTTGAGACGAAATATATGACCGCGCTGAAAGAAAATACGGAGCTACAAAGTAGGGTGGACGAAGATGAAGACGATATCGATTCACTGACCGAGAAAAACAGACAACTGGTCAAACAGGTTTGTCTTAGTTAGACATCACGCTGTTAACCCTTTGACTTCCAAGAATGCCAAACATCAAAATGCAAGAAAAATCCCAAATACAATTTTGTAAAATCTTGAAAAACAAATGGAACCATGCAAAAGTACTGCTGAAGAGGTTTCATTTGAATGGTCACGTCATAGGATTTCGCCAACAGACCCAAAAATTAGAACTACACTATATGTCTCCATTATGGGATTGAAAGGGTTAACTGTCCTTTTCTTTGTTCCCGCTTGTGTGCGGCTTGCGCAAGCGCATTGCTGTTGAGCCCTTATTTCTTATTTGATTCCTTATATCTTATTTGATTCCTGACAGCTAATCCGCTGTCACGCATTTGTAAGGGTTATCGGCCTGAAAGGAGGGGATATCAGATTTATTCACCTCTGGTTCCGCCCGAGGGCGTAGCCCGAGGGCGGAACCAGAGGTGAATAAATCTGATATCCCCGAGTGAAAGGCCGATAAAATGCTTATTTTTCACACTGGTGAGGTTTTCTAAAAAACGCACTTTTGTTTAAGATGTCGGCAAAAGAGCTTGATGAAGTTTTGTAAAGAAACAAAGATATCATGGTAGTCTCTAGGGACTTGCATACATGTGCGTAAAAAATTGCGAAAACAACATTGTCATGGTATGAGTTGAATAGGTATTTAAAGTGTAGTTTGCCTCGTGTTGTAATTTGCATTATTTTTCACATTGGTGAGGTTTTTGTAGATAATGCACTTTTGTTTAAGATGTCGGCAAAACAGCTTGATGGAGTTTTGTAAAGAAACAAATATATGTAGTCTCTAGGGTCTTACATTACATACATGTGCGTGAAAAATTGCGAAAACAACATTGTCAGGTCTGAGTTCAATATGTAAGTAGTTTGCCTCGTGTTGTAATTTGCATTGTGGATTACGCTTGATCTAGTTGAGCTGATGTCGAAGTATGAGCGAATCGGACTCCGATGATGATATTTTCATCACCCAAAGCAGTTTTTCTGGTTCTATTCAGTCGTCTTGCAAAGATGAAAGTTTGTTGGATTTGCCAGCGGATAATTTGGATGGTTTAGATGTCGAGGAAACAGTGACAGAATTATTCGAAGAACTAAAGCGGAGTGAGTACACTAATGAAGTGGGTGAGACTAGCAAGAAGGTTGAAGTATCGCGACGTGGTATTGAAATAGTGACACAGGGAGAGGTTGAGGAAAGGAATTCAATAAAATGTTAGTGTTATTTGGTGCAATAATATTGTAGTGTATTTGATGTTTCGAGGGGAATAACTGGAGGGGAATAACTGGAGGGGAATAACTACAGGGGAATAACTGCAGGGGAATAACTACAGGGGAATAACTCAGCCCCGCACTCCCCTGTTACAATCAAAGCCGCCACCTGCTTTTCAGACAGTTGATAATTGTTAGGGGATATTAAATTTATTCACCTGAATAAAACAAAGAAAACCGAGCCATGTGAAAAATAAGTTCTGTTGTCTTTTGTCCCACTCTGATTTCCTATTTGTTTCCGGTTTTCAGCTGGCTGAGGCTCAGAAGACGGTTCGGGAACGTGAGACCACCATCCAGGAAATGACGTCACACAATGAAAGCCTGGAGTCAAAGGTAAGTCACGCTAGGCAATGTCACGCAATAATAATAATAAATCCTTCTTTACACAGTTTCAAAAGCTGCTATCACCGTGGGCCCTGTTAGCCAGTGGTTATTGTTAGCCAGTGATTATTATCCCTACCTTTATCTTGTGTTCCCCAAAACGAATTTCTCCACCTAAACTTCATTGCCAAACCCAACTTATTTTGTTTGCTAATTCTTGTTAATATATTCTTTTCTTACCTCCCTGCCCCTTCTTTTCTTGCTGTCGTAGAACCCTCCCTCTTTTGACTTAGTAGCTGTAACGAATGATAATTGTGTCTTCCAAACTCGCTTTCACTTGAATTAGACAGTAGTAAAGTCGATCTGACAGAATAGCCCCAACCAATGATGACGTCATTACCCGCAAACAATCAGAGGTCAAAGAGGTTGTAGGGATCTGCGTTCCCAGCAAAAGTCAAACATTCGGCAAAACATTTTGATTGAGTTTTTGTTGTAGTGTCAAGTCATAGCCTTATTCGTCACCCAATCACCACTCCGCTGTTTATGTTCTCGATAAAATGTTATGTGCCTTCTGTAGGTTCATTCCATGTCAAATCGGCTTTCTTACCTGGAAGAATCCACAGTGGAGAAACATCAGTTTGATCAAATGGAAAGCAAGGTATTTGCTAAAGTTTCAAGATTTTTTTGCGACTTAATTATAACCATGTTATTTTCTAGCAATTTTGTTGACTTTCGCGTCTTTATGATTTCAGAGAAGAGAACTTGCAACGCAACTGGATTTAGAAGGATCATTCAAAAAGCGACAAGAGGTGCTTATTTTTTCTATTTTTGTTATTTTCTTTGGCGTTTTTCGGTGAGCCCACCGTTCTTTTCAGAGACGTTGCTACGCAACGTGACTTATCTATACGGCGTTAAACTGAATTATTGCAAAGGCTTATACGTTTTTTGTTATTAGTAGAACAAAGTCGGAAACCATTCCGACTGCCGTTACGAAGATAAGTCGTCTCATTTTATGTTGTAATGCGTTTTTATTTGTTCAATAGGTGCAAGTCGGTCGACTTAAGGACCAAATACAAAAACTGCATGATGAAAGGGACGATTTTCAGCTCCGAGAAGCCAAACTTACGCAAGAGAACTCCAGGTATAATCATGTCCTTATTCGCTCTGTAACCCAGTGTCTCTCGCAGCCGTTATCTCCGCTTCTCGTGTTTTAGTAGCTCGTTCATTTTTTGTCTTTGTTTTTTTTTCTTTATTTCACGTTAGGCTGGATCGTCAAATGCGCGAGTTAAAGGAGGAGATGACGGTTTTATCGAGACAAGAAGAAGAACACAAGAAACGAAAAGTCGATTCCGTGAGTATACCTGGAGATACCTAGAACTGCAAACTTGCAGATGTAAAATCATGCATTTCTTCTACTTTTTTTTCTTTTCGAGTCTGTGCATGAATAGCCTGCAAAACAGCCGCCTCTAATTGCTCTCGGCCGCCAGGGGCGTTCATGCAAGATTGCCCTAAGCGGTCGAGAACGATGAGAGACGGCTGCATTTGCAGACACGTGCATGAAAACGTAAAATGTTAAGCATTCACATAAAGCTATTAGGCAGTACTTTACTTTTGTTATGCTGTGCGTTGTGTTATACCTCATTAGTTTTAGTCCGTGGATGAAATCTCAGAGTTTGACCATGCAAACCTAATTACCAGTACTGTTTTATTTATTTGTCAATATTTTGCTAAGGATAACAGGAGCTCCTGGGTGAATTTAGCCTAATAGGTTGTGAGGCTTCACACACCTTCAAGCTAGATTAATTATCTTCTTTTATTCTGGTGATTTTGCATTATCGTAAAGCGGTTTTCAATAGAGTGTCGAAAGTAATTTCGTGATTGCTTTGGTTTTGCATTGCTACTTTGTGTTTGGCTAAAAAATCTCACGCCACTTCTCAACCAATCAGAAGTAAAACCAAAACCAATCGTGAATTGCTTGCATGCGTTTTCCCGCGCTTGGCGCCGGCTACATTAATATTTGTCAGGAGTTCTGATTGGCTCATCGGATTGTCTGTGTCTGTTGTGATTGGTCATAGTAATTTCTTTGGTTTTGGTTTTACTGCAATCAATTTAAACCGCTATGTGTTAATGTCAGTCTTTCTTTGTCTCCATCAGGAGAGAGAAGTGGAGCATCTAGAGGGGGTTGTAGCCAGTTTAAAACAAGAACTAGGAATGGCAAAGAAGCGAGTGAGCGAGTTACAGCATGCCTTGGAAGATGACATGAATTATGACTCCGACGGAATGTCGCACGACGAAGACGACGACGATGATATTGACCTCGGCTTGAGCGACGATTCCGACGACTTACGAGATAACGAGTCACGACCCTCGGAGCCGAGGTCATATCGATCATTTGACGAACTGGATGACGATGATGACCTCAGTGATCGGCTGAAAAGAAAACTTACCGATCTAACTCAACCTGATAGTTTACCTCGCTCGGCTCGAGGGTCTCGACCTCCCGCCGGTTCCGTCGATTCCGAAGGGTTCGAGCATCCTTCCTCTCCGCGACAAACTGATGGCGATGATGTACGAAAGACCGGTCGACGGTCACGCTCAGGAACCGAAGAAAAAGATACGACTAGTGGTGAAAAAAGACGAAGGAGGAGTGAAGACAAAAGAAGAAAAAGCTTAGAGAAGAAACGAAGTTTCGAGAAGCGTTCCACGGACACTCCAATTCATTAAAGTACAGAAGAACAGAGACTGTTGTATATATGATTTTCATTGACAAAGCTTCGCGACTCAACTCCCTCAAAAACGTTCACGCTGAGGTTCATGTCCTAGCGACCGGAGATGTTTCAGTACAGAAGGGACCAACTCCAACATGTCGGTCTTAGAGTGTTGTCCGTTAGGGGGGAGTTGACTGCACGACATCAGTTTAGAAATATATAACTTGCTTCGGGCTTTGTTTATAAGAAAACTTCCACGAACAACATTGCATTGTACAATTTCAAAAAAGCTATAAACTATAATCACGTTTGAAGCATCATCTGGAGAAGCGAAAACAACGGTAGATCACAGGAGATACAACATTGATGTTTTGACTTTGTATACAATTCTCCACAAACAACAGAAACGCATTAAACAATGAGGATTAATCGAGGGAGCAAAGAAGGATATAGATTATAATACGGACAAACTCTACGGAATTGCTTTAAAGAATATTTAGTTTCTGAGTCCTCGATGTTATTGTTTCATCAATTGAGCGAGCATTTCGGGCATTTATCATAGTTTTGAGTAATCCTTCACATTGTAAATAGCTCGACAGATATCATTTACAAATTCTGGACACAACGTTGAATATTCTTTCAACTTTTCATTCCCAGAGTTGTTCAATCGAACTGTGGAATTTGCGAATGAAACCCTAAAATATGACCATTCAAATGTAAACTATTGAGCACTTTTATCCTGTGGTACTCACGGTTTATTTAGGTGCACAAGGTATACATCTACTTTTATTTAAAATAGTATAATCCATTACACCAACTGTTAAATGTAAAAACAAAGTTAAAAGGTGAATTCCTTTAGTGTGGTCATTCAAGTCAAAGCTATTTCGCTGCTATTTTTTTAGTTTCCTCCCCTTTTAGCATTTCAGCAGTAAAGGCCCGGCCAAACGGACGCAACATCTTGCAACATTGTTGCGCGCAACGTGTTAACACGCGTTTGGCCACCCTGTTTCAACATGTTGGATCGTGTTGGACATGTTGCAACAGGGTGCCCAAACGCGTGTAACACTTTGCGCGCAACAATGTTGCAAGATGTTGAGTTGAAATTTTGCGTTCGTTTGGCCGGGCCTAAAAGACGATCAACAAAGTATCGACACAAAAATCGCCCAGTCGTGAGAATAAAGTGTTTCGAAAAATATACTTTTTAATTTTATCTATTGTAAAGAAGCATGGCCTCATTTGTATTTAGGGCTTGTAAATGGTGTTGGTGATTTATCTCGCCGTATGTCCCTGTTCACTTTAGTTGATTTATGAAATTAGGCGGTTTACAATTAAACCGCTTTTGTCACTGTCATAAATAATTATTTGAAGGAAAAATCCGTGTCTTTACTGTCGTTGCTTGGTTATATCACAATACCGTAAAATGCCAGTTATAAAGCTTGGGCTTATAAAACTTCGTGAGGGGTTTTCGTTGGGCTAATAAGAGGGTTGGGGTGGGGGACATATATCCGGGGGGGGGGGGGGGGGGGGAGGGCTTATAAGCGGCTATCCTGTCCCAGGTTTCAAACCGTGGAGAGTGAAAGATAGGGGTGATGTCGCAGCTCTTAGAAGGTCTCACACCATTGGCTTGTCACCCTTAGAGATCACAATAGGACAAACAACACAACAATGGACCCTAACCCTAAAAACAATAGCAGCTATGTTTTAAAAGGCCAATGAAAATAGAGGCTTCTAAGAGCTGCGACCCCACCGAAAGATAGGCGGCGCGCGGAGCAAAAATATTGCAAGTGCTGACGGTGGGGGATATAGGCGCGAAAGAGAGCGATTTTACCTGCTCTTTCGCTCGCCAGTTTTGAGCAGATACCACGCACGCAGCTCTTGACAACCTCAAATTTCATTGGACCTCGGAATCACGCAGCTCTATTGTTTTCAGGGCTAGGGTCCATTATTGTGTTGTTTGTTCTATTGTTTTCTCAGCAAATCAGAGAAGACCTTGTAAGAGCTGGTACTGCTCCGTTTTGAGCTGCTCTCCGGCTCCACAACCTTAAAGGCCGGCCAAACGAACGCAACATCTTGCAACATTGTTGGATCGTGTGGTGAAGGAGCTGGCCAAACGCGCGCAACATGTTGCAACATGTTGGATGGTGTGAGATGTTGCGTTGAAATGTTGCGTTCGTTTAGCCGGCCCTTTAACGCCTGGAACAGGCTATATGAACGTCTTGACAAAACCGTTCCGGAATGAGCTGAAAGGAAATACGCGGAGACTAACATACAGCATATTTCTGTTGTTCGGCCACTTTTTTAATTTCCAAAACTTTTTAAAAGGCAACGTTTTACTTTTATATGATGTTCTGGGCCATGCAAAATCTTTCTCATTGCTCCGTCCGTTACGAAAACGTTCAGAAAGGTCGTGGAATTTGCTGAAATTTTGCAAGCAGCTCGCGAAGACCAGCATGTCGTCCTTTTGAAGTTAGCGGGGCGTCAAGTTTCTATTTTTTTTTCCTATTTTTTGGCCAGCTTCCTATTTTCTTCTATTTTTTCAAGAAAGTTCTATTTTAATTTTTTAAGGGTTTTAATTGGTGCATGGGAACATTTTGATATATTTGAAACAAAATTATCAATAAAACTGATAAAGAGTACGACAATCTTTAAGTAATGCTGCACATAATAACTACCGTAAACTTCATTGTTCTGCGGCATTGGCTCTTTTCCACATAAAATATCTTAGGTTCCAAGAATAGAGGAGGGGCTGATGGTTCATAATTATATTTCAGTATAAAAATAAAGAAAATCCATTTTAACAACCCCGTCATAAGCGTATCTATAATTTGTTTCAGAGACTAAGACCATTAAATTTTTATGTTTAATTGTTCTGACATGTACATAAGCTGTACACAAACTTTATTTGTACAGTACTCAAATTTAAGTGTCTGCATGCTCATTAGAAGCTAATCACGGTCTTCGAGCGAAAATAAAAAAGTAACGACAAAAAAAAATTACATAAAATTAACTTTGTCACATTTCCAAAGCCTAATGGTATGTTTCCTCTTCTAAATGCTGATGATATATCATAAAAGCTTGGCTGTTCAGTATTAGTTTACGTAATGGTGATGATAAATCCACTGATCAGAGACTTATTTCTCTTTATTCTCATAGCAATTCCTGATCCAACTGACAGGTCATGAGTGCAATCCTCGGTAGGAAAAAAGATGGCGACTGGTACATTTACCCATAATTCTTAGCGCACAAAAACGTTCATAAAAATGTAAAGAAAAGTTATAAAATCTTCAAACCTAGTCTACACATTTTCCATAGTACTGGAACAAATATTGTAAAAATTTGGCTTTCTTTGTGCCTTATGTGCTGTGTTAGGTCCGCAAGGTATTGTGGTAAAATGGACAGCCGCCATCTTTTTTCCTACGGTGGATTGTCTTGATATTTAAACAAATTATACAATGAGAAATGTATGCAGACTGCTGAGGAGAATTTGTACTTAACTTCAGTGACTTCTGGAGGGAGCTAGTGTGAACCCTGCTTCATCCCCAGCCATCCCTCCTTATTCTAATGCAGTGTAATATTGTCTTGATATTTAAACAAATTCTCTCATCTACAACTATGAGAAATGTATGCAGACCACTGAGGAGAATTTGTACTTTTAAAACTTCAGTATATTGACTACTTCTGGAGGGAGCTAGTGTGAACCCTGTTTCATCCCCAGCCATCCCTCCTTATTCTAATGCAGTAGGCATGGAATTGTGGGATAGCTGCACTGACACCCCACACTCCTTGTTTTCGCACGCTACACCAGTGCCTGGGCTGAGACCTAACCTATCAATGTTGGCTAAACTAAAACTTAAATGTTATCTGCAGGGTCTCAAACAATGTTTTTATGGATGAATAATAAAAAGTGTGAGGTTTCAAAATTTATACTATTATCTAGTTTGACATTTGCTCCTATATAATTTAATTATTTGACACTTATAACACACTAATAAAATGTTCACTAGGATGGCCATAGAATTCCAAAACTAAAGGTAAATACCCAAAATTAACCCTAATTTTTTTAGACCTTCCTGAAAGTTACCATGTTTGTGAGGCTGGAAACCCGGTGCCCTGATGCAACAATAGTTTTAGGCATCAGTCAGTGAATGAGTTACCAGTAATCGGATACCTGTGTTATGCATAAGGGATTCTGGGATCGCCACGGGGCAAACATTGCAAGTTGCTACAAGGAAATGTACGGTGTAAGGTTGATTCATCATCATTAACCTTGATTTGGGGAGGAACATATGCTTTTTTGCCGTTATTTTAGCAGAAATGGAGTTGAGCAATGTTGATACGTGTAAAGTGTAAGTTTTTGTTTGAATGTGATAAAATAAATAAGATAACGGCAAAAAAGCATTACTCTCTTTGCAAAATCGAAGTTTTTGATGAAGAAACAACTTTACACCATATATTTCCTTTTAGTGACCTGCAATGTTTGCCCCTTGACGATCCCAGAATCCTTTGTGCATAACACAGGTAACTCATTCATTCCAGCAGTGTGCCCCCATAGGCCAACCCCTTGCATTTGCATTTTTTTTTAAAAAAAGGTAAATTCTCCATGATGAGGACAGGTAAGCCATGGAAGTTCCCTACTCCCCCCCCCCCCCCCCCCCCCCCCTCCCCCCTCCCTGGGCCAAGATAAATTTACTAAAGCCCCACCCCCAGGTTGGTCATGGCTGCAGTTGACTGACACATTAGAATTATGGTGTTGACTACTGTAGAAAGTTTTGTTAGAAAGTATGTTATCTTACTTCCTTTCATATTTTCATTTAGAAATCCAACTTTGCATTCGCTTGTTATAGTTTGTGCAATACATTTCTTGAAATGGACAAATTGTTTGCGCATTTTAGCAGTTCGAAAGTAATGGCCACCCAAAAGTAGCAGCTACCCGAATTGTCCTGAAAGTTGCAGCCCCTTAGGGCCTTAAATTTCGAAAGTCGTGGGGCCATACTTTTGGAATTCTATGGTACCATACACACTCTTACCATATAAACGATATAACAACAAATCACCTCCACGTCCCCACCTCCGACCACCCACCCACCTGGGGATAACAGAGTTCATTGGTCCCAGTAAAATACATACACAACGACGCTCAACAAAATTAACAATGCAGGCAGTATGAAGTAAATAATTAGTTTAAGGTTTTGTTCTTTTACGTTTGTATCTATGGCTTCACGCACAAGTGAACCTCCGACATTTTTACGTGGAAATTCCTGCGACGGGACGTCAACTCCTAGAAACTGACACAAGGGATCCCAACCTTGTTTGACGTTGTAAACCAGAAGGTTTTCCGCTGGAACAACAGCCTGCGCTCTCTGGTTATGTGCGTTATACTTCTTTTTGAATAAGATGGTTGCTGTGGGATTTCTACTGCCATAAACAGCCGTGTCCGCTTTGCTGGCGAGGTCTAGCATTTTTCGAAGTTTCGGGAAAACGCGGAAAGCTAGATTCGAAAACATTCCTAATTCTTGCGCCAATTGGAGGTGTTTCACCCAGCTTTGAACCCAGACTTCATCATTATCCCTCACGGTTAGAATTACCTTCGCATCTGGAAAAGCCTGAAGAATTTCTTCGTACCAATACGCCGCAGGGAGGTCTGTCACGGCATCGACACCTTCGTACATGGAGACGAAGTCAGGAGTCTTATTTCCGCTATACATGGCAAGCCATTCGTCACCGTGTATGTTGACGTGTTCTGGAAAATCGTACACTTTATATCCTAGAATCTGCAAGGCATTTGCTAGAGATTTAGTGCCGGTTTTACTCAATCCTGCACAAATAACCTTCATCTTGCAATCAAAATGGCGACGTCGACGCCTGAAATTTATAGTGCAGGCGTTGGCACGCAATAGCAAAGCGCACAAATGACGTCAGTACTCATGTTTGTCTGAGTTTATAATTTATTCTAGTTTAGTCTTGCATTTTCGTTATTAGGAATCCCCTGAGAGTCACTTTTGGTTTGTTTGTCTGAGTTTTAGTTCTATAAATAGTAATTGTGCGCTTCGCTATTCCCTCGCCCTAGGAAAACAGTGAAGTCGGAAATGGCAAAAAAAAAAAGTGAAGTCGGAAATGGGATAGTGTCCCTCCTCGGCTTTCGTACTGGGGCGATGTCGCAGCCCTCGTAAGGTCTCACACTTCGTAGCGTAATCGTCGTTTACAGTCGGGTATTGCGAAACAAGTAGGGCATTTGTTTGTACACGACGCGAAATGATCCCCGACGAGAAATGATCGACCCCAAATATGTTTTCACACTGACCCCGAAATGATCCCCAAGGAATTATCGGAATGGAATGGGATGACGTTTCTGTCCCGGGAGTAAAATGAAAGAGTTTTAAATATTTTCAGCTGGTACTCAGCATCATCCATAGCTAAATTTAGATGTATTTATCATGGGTTACGTAACCTCATTTTTGGGCGTTTGTGACACTTTGTCACAATGCTTCATTAGCGGGGTGTCGGGTATATATACGGTGAGGCCTTCATTTGTATTCATTCGAGTCATACGACCGCACTCTGTTCGCCTCTAAATTATGTCCGACACTGGAAACGGCGTAGAATCAAATCTTGAGGTTCCTTTTGACGACTCTTCACAACGGACTCCTATTCCGCCTTCTTCGTCTCCGCTACAACAGTCTCCTGACTTAGCATCGACGTTTTTTCTCTCTTTAAGGATTATTTCGACAAGAAATTGACCGCGTTGAAGCACGACATCCAGGAAGACTCCTTAAGCAACAGTGATTCTATTGCTAAGAAGTTGAAAGAGGAATCCAAAATATCCTTCAAGTTTGAGGGGAACAAAAGGCAGTTCTACTTCAATTCCGGCCTTGCAGAGAAGGTTCAATCGGCTTCCACCGCTCTCGCTAAAAGGAAATTTGAAGTCGCCCGCTCTTATCTAGAAGAGCTAGACGCTGACATAAAGAAACGGAACAAACTTGTCAGATTGGCCGATAAATCCGCTGCCGGTTGGGACTTGGTCAACGAATATTCTGATTGGCTAGCGGATCGGAGGACGAAAAGCGAATTTGACGCGCAGAGCAGAGGGCCCTTCGCAAACGAAAAGATCGGCAGCAGCAGAAAACGAAGTCCGCAGCCAGGCAGAGTCAACCATCTGCAACCACCACTTCTTTTGCTGGCCAGCGTCAGTTCAATTTTGCTTCCGCTTCTCGTTCCTTTGCACTGGCTAGTAAAGCAAAGCCTGGCGATTTCTGCTTCGCTTGTGGTCGGCAAGGTCATTGGAGATCCGAGTGTCCTGGACATTCCCAACCCAGACCTTCAAGTTCCAGCCAGTTGAATTCCGGTTTCTCCTCAAACCTTGGAGGTAAATAAAAACCTTCCCAAGAACTTGGAGTAAAAGTTAAGTATTTATTTTGTGATTATGGATTTTTCCAGCTTAGAGTTTTTCAGAGAAAGAGACTCTAGTTCTTTAGTCGATTTCGATTACGATCGAAATCTATTCGAATATGAACAGAACTCTGTTTTGCCTGTACTGAAAGGCAGGCTTAAGGCCGCGCTCCATAATTGGTATTCTATTGGCGCCAATAGCTTTGTTACTGATACTATCAAGTTCGGTTATCGCATCCCTTTTCTCAGTACCCCTAGCAGGGCGCTTTTTCGTAACAATAGGTCAGCTTTGGACAATGCGTTGTTTGTCGAGTCGGCTATATCTGAATTAGTTTGCAATCACTCGGGGGTTGAGGTACCCTTTGTCCCACACGTTGTTAACCCGCTTTCTGTGTCGATTCAATCGTCAGGCAAGAAAAGGCTTATTCTCGATTTGAGGCATGTCAACCAGTCTATTTGGAAGCAGAAGTTTAAGAGCGAAGATTGGAAGGTCTTGTTATCATATGTAAACAAGGGTGGTTTCCTTTTCAGTTTTGATCTCAAGTCTGGCTATCATCATTTTGATATTTTTCCAGATCATCAAACTTTTTTGGGGTTTTCCTGGAATTTTTCTGGAACTGTCAGATATTTTTGTTTCACAGTTCTCCCTTTCGGCCTTAGTTCCGCCCCGTACATTTTTACCAAATGTCTCAGGCCGCTTGTTAAGTTTTGGAGACTTAGTGGCATCAAAATAGTCGTGTTTCTCGACGACGGGTGTGGTGAGGGTGATTCATTGCGAATTGCTAAGGATCATTCATTGCTCGTTCGGACATCGCTGGGTTATGCAGGTTTTGTCGCTAATTCCGCTAAGTCTACTTGGGAACCTACGCACTCACTTGTTTGGTTGGGTTTGAACTGGAATCTTGTTTCTGGTTCGTTTTCTATCTCTGATAGGCGTATTTCCAACTTTATTGGTTTTTAGAGAAATTCCTTCAATCGGCTCCGTACGTCACTGCTCGGGATTGCGCCTCGATCGCAGGCCATGTTATGTCAATGTCACCAGTCTTGGGTAATTTGACTCGTCTTAAGACCCGTTTTTTGTACAAGGTCATAGACTCCAGGTCTTCGTGGGATTCTCGGTTCAATATCGGGCTTCATAACGATTGTCTTTCGGAAATATTTTTCTGGAAAAACAATATCGCGAGCCTTAATTCTAGACTTATAGTGCCTTATCAGGCGCCTTGTTTGCTTAGTTTTTCAGATGCTAGTAACGTAGCCTGTGGCGCTTACCTTGTCGGTACTAGCCAAGTATGCCACCGTATGTGGAGTCCATGTGAGGCTATGAAGAGCTCTACATGGAGAGAACTTAAAGCCGTGTTTTTTGCTTTAACATCGTTTAAGGATTCAGTTCAGGGCAAGTCCGTTAAATGGCACTCTGACAATCAAGGGGCGGTCCGTATAGTTGACATAGGGAGTCCTAAAGCAGAATTGCATTCTATTGCGCTTGAGATTTTTGATTTCTGTAGGATTTTTAATGTTCGTCTTGTTCCTCAATGGGTTCCCAGAGAACTTAATGTTTGTGCTGATGAAATTAGCAACATTATCGATTACGACGACTGGTATACTACCCAGGGGTTTTTTGCCCATTTAGATTCTATCTGGGGTCCCCATACCGTTGATAGGTTTGCTAACGCGTCCAATGCCCATCTCCCTAGATTCAATTCTAGGTTTTGTGTATCAGGCTCAGAAGCTGTTGACGCTTTTTCAGTCTCTTGGACGGCAGAGAATAATTGGCTCGTTCCGCCAGTACATTGTATCACAAGGGTGATCCAACATCTTGTTTCATGTTGCGCCTTTGGGACTTTAGTGGTCCCTTATTGGCCGTCTAACGTTTTTTGGCCTTTTCTATTTGCGAGCTCGCTTGATTTTCAACCATACGTTGTTGGGTCCATTTACTTCCAGATCCCTCGGGGATATTTGCTCTTGGGTGTTATAAGGATTCGCTCATAGGCTCTGATAAGTTCAATAGTGCGGTTCTAGCTGTCAGAATTGACGCTAGGGGTCACAGTTCTTAGGCATGGCGTTTTTTCTTTTATGCCGAGTGGTTTTTTGACTGCAGTGACGTTCGCACTGGTCAGTGGTTATGTTCGTGAGTTTCAAGAAGTTTCGTCTGCTTGTTCCTTGACTGTGTTTCGAATGAAACTAGTTTGCCGAGTGGCTTGATTCTCGCCTAGTGGCGTTGTGCAGATTTGTACAGGGTTGTTTTTTGCGTTGTAAATTAGTTTCGCGTTTGTTATGATATTTATTTTTGCAATGCTAACGTTGTTCCCATAGATTTTGTCAGAGGGGCTTTACAGCCTGGTTTTCAACATGTTGAAGACAGCCGCCTCAAGGTATTAGCTCAGGAGCTCCCTGAAGTTCTTCTCAAGAGCAAAAGCGCAAATACAGCTAAGAAGTATGAAAGAGGTTTTAATGCATGGAGAAAATGGGCTTCACAGTTCAAGGAGATTGTAATTTTTCCCGCTTCTAGCGTTTATGTTTCTTTATTTTTTCTTAGTTTGATACAAGAATCGGTTTCTTGTAACATTATTGACGAAGTCCATTACGGGCTTAGGTGGTTTCATGATTTAGCAGGTCATCCCGACCCATGTAATTCACCTGTTGTTATTCCATTATTGGAATCTGCCAAAAGGCTTCTTAGTGTTCCGATTAGAAAGAAAGAACCAGTTACTCCTGAGGTTGTTCAGCGCTTGTTTGCGCATTATGGCTCCGCTTCCGCTAGTTTATCTGATTTACGTTTGCTCAGTTTGTGTGTTTTGGGTTATGCGGGATTTTTCCGTTTCAACGAGTTAGTTCAATTGCGCAGGTGTGATTTTCTATTTGAAGATTCTTTCATGAGAATTTTTGTTCAGCGTAGCAAGACGGACATTTATAGGGATGGAGCTTGGGTTGTCATTGCTAAAACCCTAAAGCCTACTTGTCCTGTTATGTTAACCCTTCGTTATTTTTCAGTTGCTTCTTTTTCAGAAGACAGTGAAGTTTTCATTTTCCGTCCACTTGTTTTCTGCAGCAGCAATGGATCTTATCGTTTTCGTGGGTCTGCCCCATTGTCCTACTCTAGGGCGCGCGAGATAGTGCTTTCCGCTTTTGAGGCCGTTGGCCTCTCCAAACAAGATTATGGGCTTCACAGCCTTAGAGCTGGAGGCGCCTCCGCCGCGGCAAATGCCCAGATTTCTGATCGTTTGTTTAAGAGACACGGACGTTGGAAATCAGACAAGGCTAAGGATGGCTACATAAAGGATAATACTCTTGCTTTGTTGTCGGTTTCATTGTCATTGGGTATTTAATTTACTTCCCGTTCTTTTAGTTCGCCCGTACACGGCTCGTGTTGACACACCCCATAAGTGGTTGCTTATTACATGGTAAATGATTTATATTCGGTTGAGCGGGGGAGCGTATTAGAATATAAATGTATTTATCATGGGTTACGTAACCTCATTTTTGGGCGTTTGTGACACTTTGTCACAATGCTTCATTAGCGGGGTGTCGGGTATATATACGGTGAGGCCTTCATTTGTATTCATTCGAGTCATACGACCGCACTCTGTTCGCCTCTAAATTAAATACCCAATGGCTATATTAGCATTCAGGAGGTTTATTTTTTCTATTCTTGGCTTGCCATGTTTTGTTTTGTTTTTTCACATTATACTAGATTATGTTGTGATCGTAATCTTCATGCTAGACATTACAGTTACTGTTCTGTTATTATTTTGCGCCACATTGGTTATTGACATATGTCTTGTAATTTAATTGACATAGAGGACATAATAAAGAGGCCCGTACACGGCTCGTGTTGACACACCCCATAAGTGGTTGCTTATTACATGGTAAATGATTTATATTCGGTTGAGCGGGGGAGCGTATTAGAATATAACATTTCTTATTCTGGGGGAAGGAACCCTGTGCTCCTTGGTAATTATTTTCAATCTAATATTAACTTGTGCCCATGCTGTGAAGGTCATTAATTTGAGCTCTTGCTCACGTGACTGTAGTATGGTGGCCTGACTTTGCCATATCATAATTTCGAAAAATTGACAACGAATTGAAAAAAATTATAATTAAAAATTAAAAAAATATTTTTTTAAGTTTTTTTTTTCAAAATTATTTGTTCAAAAACTAAATTAAAAAAAGTTGCAATCAACAGCAAAGAAAAAAAATTACAATGAAATCGAAACAAAAATCTTCAAAGCCTATCGTTGCCATAGACCAGAGTCACTTGCGGTCGTGCATTTCAAAATGGCGGACAAAGAAGACACGTGAAATAAGTTTAAAAACGCGATGAAGCAAAAAAGAACTGGAAGAAAGCAGGGCAAAACAAATGACCCCAGGCATAACAAAGAGGAGATAGTTGTGCAAAGGTTAAGCGCTGATGTTACCGGCAAGGCGCAAAAATACTCGCGCATTGGACCGAGGGAGTTCGTTCAGGTAGTAGGAGTGGAGGATAGGCAGGTACAAAAGTCGGAACGGATCAACTCGGATTGGATCGGACCGGATCCAGTCCGGTTCGGATCAACTCGGATCGACTCGGATCATAAAAAAAATGAAATGAGAAAAAATAAAAATTTTACCCAATTGTAGGTTAAAATTCCTCTCAGAAATAGGCGAATTGTTTACTAGTTCCAGTTCCTCTCGGATCAGGTTACGGGTCGTTACACGTTCCATCGATCGATCATATAAACATGGACCCAGCTGAAGGCGAGAAAGGTAACATCTAGGCCATCTTTCTCAATGAAAATGCTTAATTTCAAGAAAAGTATAGTTTCTGTAACTCAGAATGTTCATCTTTTTTTACAGCAGGCGATATTGCCTTTTGTTACAAGTTTATAGAACTCGTGGTTGCGTAGCGAAAAGGAAGTTTCTTTACCGTCGAACTAACCCTGAATCGACATGAATTAGGATAAGTATCGTGCATAGGTTGAGGGGGTTGCAACCCCCCCCCCCCCCCCCCCCTTTGAGCAGCATTTTTTATTTGTTTGACTCTTCGTAAAAATAATAGAATAAAATTGTTTCACACGTAGTTGTTTCACTGATTGTCAAGTTACGAAAAGATAATAGGGACTTTAAGCACCGGGAACCGGAACGGCAACGGCGACGCGAAAACTGTCAGGGAAAACCCAAATGACGCATTGCGCATGTTTGGCGGGAAATATCTAGACGTTCTCTTCCCGGGCCCGACGTCAGATAGCAAGGTTTGCCGTCGTGTGAAAACGTGAGTATATATTCCTCATTTTTCTTTGGTTTTATCCAGTCGTTTTTGATATAATACACTTAATGTTGTTTAAGAAGACTATACAGAAATAGGAAACGATATTTATTGCTTCATTTAGGTCAATTTGGTGCTTCTGTACGCTCTTTGAGAAAGAGGTGGTAATTCACTACAACTTGTAAACTTAGAACTACGTTTCTTTGCTAAATTTATTAAAATTAACGCAGTGGCTATTCGTACGGCACCCGTACGCGGACTTCGATTTGCTATTCGTACGGGAGTCCAAAGCTTTCGACAATTTTCGAGGTTATTCTTCACTTTTGGTGGTCCACAATATTAAATGTTCGTTTAGTTTTACGAAGCGCTTCTGGTAAGCGATGTTGATTTGGCTCAGACTAATTTGCGAGCGAGCGACTCATTTCGTGACGCTTAAGAAATGTTCGCGTCAAAAAATACTCCCGTACGGCCAACTTCGATTTGCTATTCGTACGGAAGTCCAAAACTTTCGAAAATTTTCGATGTTATTCTTCACTTTTGCCGATCCATAATATTGTACGTTTGTTTATATTCACGAAGCGCTTCTTGTGAGCGATGTTTATTCAGCTACGCGAAGGAATCTCGTTTATGTGTCATCGCCATGTACTCCCGTACGCTATAAACTTGTTATTGTTATTCATATGGGAATCTTGTTATTGGGTTTTTTGCTTCCAACGCTTCTTCCATTGAGACTACCTTTCCTTGCTCACAAGTGGTTTAGTTAACAGAGAAGAACTGGTTTGTATGTCCAGATATATTATAACAATTTGAATTAATTTTTTGACACTTAACTTGTTAGATGTCCCAGACACTCAAATTATTGATAATGAAACATATAATAATAAAAAGAATCGAAAAGAATCACTCATGTACGGCAAAAGGTGATCTTCATTGTGGATCAACAAAAGTGAAGAATAACATCGAAAATTGTCGAAAGTTTTCGGACTCCCGTACGAATAGCAAATCGAAGTTGGCCGTACGGGAGTATTCTTTGGGGTTAATTGTCACGAAATGAGTCGCTCGCTCGCAAATTAGTCTGAGCCAAATCAACATCGTTTACCAGAAGCGCTTCGTAAAACTAAACGAGCATTTAATATTGTGGATCAACAAAAGTGAAGAATAACATCGAAAATTGACGAAAGTTTTGGACTCCCGTACGAATCGTCCTCAAGAACATCGAAGTCAAAACAGTCGTAAGAATCGTACGGCAGGTCAAGTTTATTGGACGTGTTCAAATCGTACAAGAGCATATACTGCCCGTCGTTGATCATTTTCTTGACACGGCTTATGAGAAGCATTTCCCTAACCTCATTTAGCGAGCACATTTCGGAAAAGAGCCGCCTCTACCGAGCTGCACATTTTGGCAAACGTTGCGGTTCTGTAGCTGGTTTATTTGTAACTTCGCGCCGAGACCGCGTTCTCTGCCCAGTCTTTTCTCGGTTTCGAGGTCGCCGTTGCCGTTCCGGTTCCCGGTGCTTAAAGTCCCTAATGTACATTTCGCGACGGTAGGACATCAACATGTGAAAAGATCGTGTCAGGATCCAATCGATTATTTCAAACAATCTGCGGCTATTCCCCTTCTTGATTCCCTGGTTATTCAAATGCAAGACCTATTTTCTGACGAGGATCGCCACGCCTCCCACCTGCTTTATCTAGTAACATCAATCATAGTCAATAATACCCTGGAGCTATCTGATGAAACAGAAGGCATGTTGTAATGGGAGAAAGACCTTCCATTTCCCAAATCCTTTGGGAATGAGCTGCGAAGATGGCAAACTATGTGGCAGTCGGCAGAGAAGGAATTTCCAAGCAATCTTCTACTAGCACTTGGTGCGTGTGACGAGAATTCTTTTCCAAACATCCATCGTCATCTCCTCATTGCATGCACCCTACCAATCAGTAGTGCTGAAGCTGAGCGGTCCTTTTCGCTCATAAAACAGATCAAGACCTGCTCCAGATCAACGATGTAATTGTTTGAAGAGCGCTTCTCAGATCTCGCTGTTATTGCTATGCATTTGAATTGTCACCCTTTCTGATTACGAGGTTCGCTCGAGTGATTTGTTGGATGAGCTTGGCTGGGAACGGTTAGAAAACCAAAGACTAAAACAGTTGGCTGTAATTATGTATAAAATCCATAATAATCTTTCCCCATTGTATTTGAGGCGGATTTTTACCAATATTTCAAATATACACACACATAATCTTAGAAATTCTGAGTTTAATTATTACATTCCCAGACCGAGAACTGAACACGCCAAAGGTAGCTTACACTACTGGGGATCTGTTCTGTGGAACAAGATCCCCTTAGAGATCAGACAGCGGCCCAACTTTAACGATTTTAAAACCTCTTTATGTGTGAAAGATTATAATGAAACAATGATCATTTAAGTTTTTATAGCATTCTATTCTAACGTGTAATTTAGTTAAGTTTTATAGTTCAATTCTTAGTTTAATGTAGTTTGATAAATTGAAGAAACCTTGATCGTAGTTTTCATTGTATTTAGCTTTATCTTTCTTAGTTAAGTAGTTTTACAGGTAATGTACTCTAGTGTAAATTCACACGACTCCTAGGAAGACCATGTAAATATGATACGATTTCGTGTATAAATAAAGATTGATGATGATGATGATAACTCTGAGAAATTCGAGTAGACAAGATATACGAGGGCTTTGTAAAAGCTCATCTAAGACGACTCTTTAGGCTACATTGTTCGATTTACTAGGTATGCAGAAAAACGACAAATTACTATCGTTGTTTCTGCTGCCCCTTTAAGCTTTAAATCTTCAACGGTTACTTTTCCATTGTATTATATGTTATCATAGCATCATATTGCACGCTATACTCAAATTTAAATTGTAACGTCCTAGTTTACCCATAGTCATTATTTGTAATACCCTGAAGAAGAAAGGCCGTGCCTTTTGAAATATTGGATAAATTACATTTTTATATTCCTTCACTGTCGAATCAGCCTTGCTTTTTTTCGTTTATCCCTTTAATCATGCATTATTTTTAGTTTTCTGGTTGAGAAATAAGGTAAACTCCAGATTATATATCATGCTTTCACAAACGCTTTTCGAGTCTCAGGAGTGCTGAAAATGGCGTTTTAAAGGGTAAAATCGGAAAAAAATTTCCGGGGGGGACACGGACCCCCGGACCCCCCTAGAAGCTCGCGTCTGTGACGCTCGCCATCCATGCCGATGGCATCGAAAGTTATTAAGATGTACAACCCCCCCTTTCAGGAATTCCTGGATCCGCCCCTGTCGTGGGAGTATCGAGGTGGAAACCATGCTTAAGTCACTTTTGACTCGTCTTCCTCGCCTTCAGCTGTGTCCATGTTTATATGATCGATCGATGGAGCGTGTAACAAGACCACGAGTTCGTAACCTGATCAGAGAAGAACTGGCACTAGTGAACAAAATGGCGGATGAACGCCACGGAGCTCTAAACGTTGCAAAGCTTACTTGATTTGGCCTATTTCTGAGAAGAATTTTAACCTACAATTGGGTAAAATTCTCATTTCGATCCGATCCGAGTCGATCCGAGTTGATCCGACCCGGACTGGATCCGGTCCGATCCGATCCGAGTTGATCCGTTCCGACTTTTGTACCTGCCTGATCAATAAAGCGTCTTCGTTTTACAAGTCTGCCTTCTACTAGTCTACGTTTTACGTCGGGTACAATAAGAATTTAGCGTTCGATTGGTTTTTAGACCCTGTAAAATATGCATATTAAAATGCATAACATAATCATCAAAGTAGGCAATATAAAGTACATAATATTTTGCTTCAATTCTTCGCCGTATCTCGCGATGGATCCGTGCCTGCCAGAACCTCCAACATTTGCACGCGGAAATTCCTGTGAAGGGACATCAGCTGCGAGAAATTGGCACAAAGGACGCCAGCCTTGTTTGACGTTGCAAACGAGCAGTTTTTCCGCTGGGACAACAGCCTTGACTCTCTCATTATGTGCATTATATTTCTTTTTGAATAATCTGGTCGCCGTAGGATTAACACTGCCATAAGCAGCCGTGTCTTGTGTGTTGAAAAGGTCAAGCAGTTTTCGTGGTTTCGCACAAAGGAGATAAGCTAGCTTTGAAAACATTCCCAAATCTCGCGTCATTCGGAGGTGTTTCACCCAGCTTTGCACCCAGACTTCATCATTGTCCCTCACGGTTAGAATGACCTTCGCATCTGGAAAAGCCTGGAGAATTTCCTCATACCAAAACACCGCTGGGAGGTCTGTCACGGCATCGACACCTTCGTACATGGAGACGAAGTCGGGAGTCTTTTCTCCGCTATATATGGCAAGCCAATCGTCAGCGTGTATATCTATGTGTTCTGGAAAATCGTACACTTTATATCCTAGAACCCGCAAGGCATTTGCTAGAGATTTAGTGCCGGTTTTACTCAATCCTGCACAAATAACCTTCATCTTGTGATCAAAATGGCGACGTGGTTTTCGTTAAAACCCTGCGAGAGCGGGGTCGGTACAAAACGTGGAGCCCCCATTCTGGATCCCCCATTTGGACCCCATCTGGACCCCCATCTGGACCCTTTCTGGACCCCCATCTGGACCCCTTCTGGACCCCCATCTGGACCCCTTCCGGACCGCCATCTGGACCCCCTCTTTTTCTTCTAGGAAATGGCCAAATGACAATTTTGAATAGACCAATTTCGATATATTAAAATTCATACTTGGCTCCGAGGCTTGGGGAATAAAACAAAGGAAATGAATAATTCAACGCTGAACCTCGATGTGATTTCTTTTGTTTTATTCCCCCAAGCCTCGGAGCCAAGTATGAATTTTAATATATTGAAATTGGTCTATTAAAACATGTGTGCAAAGTAGGAAAAATGTTAAAAAAATATATATTAAAATTGAAATAAATAAAAGATAAAAACAACTGGGCAACTGGAAAAGGAACTGAAGAGCGCTATAAAAAATTACACATTTGTCACATTCCACTTTCCATTTATAATACATGTAATGCTACACTATTTCCACTCAGTGTTTCATTCCATTGAAGCACTGGGCGGTTAGTGTTCAGGTTTCTTTATTATTTGATGTAGAATCTGGTATTTTTGGAGACCATCGTTATTTGTTTTTGTAGTTTCCAAGTGGGCAAATGCTCCTGTTATCACACATAGTCGACAGCAAGATGTTCTTACTGCCCAGTGCTTCAACGGAATGGAACACTGAGTGGAAATAGTGTAGCATTACATGTATTATAAACAGAAAGTGGAATGTGACAAATGTGTAATTTTTTATAGCGCTCTTCAGTTCCTTTTCAAGTTGCCCAGTTGTTTTTATCTTCTATTTATTTCAATTTCAATATTATTTTTTAACATTTTTTCCTACTTTGCACACATGTTTTAATTCAAAACTGTCATTTGGCCATTTTCTGGAAGAAAAAGAGGGGGTCCAGAAGGGGGTCCAGATGGGGTCCAGATGGGGGTCCAGAAGGGGGTACAGAAAGGGTCCAGATGGGGTCCAGATGGGGTCCAAAAGGGGGGTCCAGAAGGGGGGGTCCACGTTTTGTACTGACCCGTGAGAGCGTCTGAATTATCACAAACCACGTTATCCAATTACAGACATGCAATCTTTCCAGTCATCGACTCTTTGTAGCTTATCTCAATGTAAGTCTTCGTAGATAATCTTCGTTTTACAGTCGGGAATAAAATTTGCGAATTTTTTCTACACGAATTTTTTTCCGCGACCCATTGGGATTTTGATATGTCATACTTTAAGTGTTCTTACATAAAGGAATCCTTTCCCACAGGTTACCCAAGATCGTACTGGTGTTCATCGATTGACTTTTTAAACTGGGTCAATCTCAACTGTAGACTTAAAGTCGTTGGGATTGCTAAGGAAAGTATTTTCTAGTAAGATGATGGTGAAATGTACGAACACACCTGATTTTCATTTTCGTCCCTAAAGCAGCATGGTCCTCTTAGCCGCTGGCATGGCCGAGCCAAGGACAACTGGTCCTTGTGCGCAGGCTCTAGTGCCTAAGAGTGCCAGATAGTTCTGAGGACCAGAATGACCTGATTTAAAAAAAAACACCATTCAGCATGCAAAACTAGTGCCAGTCTCATATCAGAGGTACATATTCTGGCCGTCTTGATAATCTGACACAAAGAATTGCTGTTTACACAAAAAAAGATATGATGCTGAAGAAATAACTTTTTTATTTAATAATGCAAATATTTGTAGAAAAAAGCATACGTCACATTTTGCAACTGGGCCTTCTTTAATTACTAGTACTAATTTTAATGTCCAAAACTGTACATATACTGTTTGAGTGTTGTGTACAGTTACGCCTAAGACCAAAGCATATGAATTTTACTATACACTGGATATTGATAACTTCATATTAATAAAAGTCTAGACCACTGCCTGTTGGCGGTCATATAGAGCTGGATCTGGTGAGGCTACTTTCTATATCTAGATCAGGCTATGACAATAGGTCTACGGTATGTGCATGAGGGTCATAAGTTTAATTTATGAACAGAGACCTAAAGAATGCACCATGGTCAGGGACCGCGGAGCAAGGTGAAAAGTGGGAGGGCTGACAATTGAAAATAATTTTTTCATATCGAAATAGCGCAAAAAGTGGGGGCGGGGGCGCAAAAAAGTGGTGGGGCCGCGGCCCTACCAGCCCCTCCCCCTCCGCGGCCCCTGATGGTAGTCATAAGACTGACTTTAGCCAATCAGATTACCACAAGTATCTGTACCAGTGTATTATTTGCTATTTCCCCCATTTTTAACGCCAAATTGGCAAAAATTTATGCCTAATTTTAGACTGAAAATACACTAATAAGTATATCCATTTTCAGGCCAAAATAATCAAAATCTTTACCCAGCTTCAGATCAGATTGAATGGCTAAATTAGAGCCGAAAAACCTAATATAGCTGATACTGAGAAGTATTTCCCCAGGGATTTCTCTCATTCCTTTCAACACTTTTACATTCCAAGTAGGCTAAGTTCAAGATATACCAATTTCTCAGTATTAATATTATTATAAATACCAGTACAATACTTTTTAATATAATTTGTAGAAATATCGACAACACATATTACACAAACAAAACAATTTAAATTAAGCCTTTATTCAGTAAAAAGAACAAGGCTTAAAGGGATTTCTAACTTAGACCATGGTTTAAGACCATCAATGGACCTCCACATCCGTTTATAAGTGGGTCATTTTGAGCAGATAAATGATTTCTAGTCTGTGCTATATGCCTTGTACAAGACACTGTTGATGGTAAATAATGTTCACATATAAGGGTTGGCCAGTTAGAAATTGGTTTAGACTGCGGTTTTGTTAAACAGTCTAAACTTCGTTTAAATAACTGGCCTTTATTGTCTACAAGCATACTCTTGTCCTAATGGTTTATTATGCATATAAAATGAACTGCATAAGAGAGTGAAAATACCCATGAAAGACTGATGGAAGAGAATGGAGCAAAGTATCCTTGCCTGAACAGCACAAGAGCTTAATAAAGAGAATCTAGGTGCAATTTCCAGTTTATATTGCCATTCTTTCTTTCTTTTTTCACTTCTTTAATGTCAGACAAGAGGAAGGTTTTGTTCTAAAGTATGATAATAAATATCAGATAGACAATAACTAAAGTGCCAAACCATGTATTATTGCCATAACATTATGGGCATTTAAGAAAACAAATGAAAATTAATGTAACAAGCAGTTCATGCTTTCCAAATTTCTTGGGTGCTCTAAATTGACTAAAGTGTTTTATGACAACATTTTACATGTTTGGTCTTCTTTATGATTTACAACATTAATAAAATTTAAGCAGAAATATTCTGTACATTTTAAAATATTTAATGTTGATTTTCTTTTTTCTTTTAATAAAAATCACTTCTCTGGCATTCTCATGCAGTTAACAGATAATTTATCCATAAAATTAAAGCTTTCTTCCCACAAAACGTTCAGCTTTGTCTCTGGGAACATACTTAAAAAACAATGAAACACGATTTTCTAGGCTTTATATGCTTTGTTAACCGATCGGTAGTATTAGTAACCTGGGGCCGGATTCGTGAAGCCCTCCTAACTTTAGTTAAGACATATCCTAAGTATTGTTTCTTAACAATAGCCTATCGTTGGAATGACAATAGACTATTGTTAAGAAACAATACTTAGGATATGTCTTAACTTAGGAGGGTTTTGCGAATCCGGCCCCTGATGTGTACAAATGCCTGTCCATCTTCATGCCTTCATTGTACAAAATAAAAACAAAGAACACTTGGCCATTGTTATGCCTCTTGCCAGGTGCATCCATTGTTCATGTGACCTACCATGCAATTTGAAGCAAACATTTTATCAGGGCATTTCAAAATTAGCTAGTTCACAATTTTTTAAGTTTACATCTTCAAAGTGGGGATGGCTGATTAAAACAAGAAGGATTTGTATCAGGAGAACACTTACTATCCAGTCACTCCATCGGTTTTGATAAAAAAATTTGCTTTAAAGTGACACTTACGCGAGGGCTCGTGCGTCAGTTTCTTGAATGGAAACTTGAAAAGATTAGCCTAAATTTTTCAAGTTGAAGTGTCAATTTCAAAAACAGTGTCAAGTTTCTTCGATTTCCACTGTGACTGCCATCACCCCATTTGTGACCCCATTTTCAAATGAGCACTTAAACTTGAAAAATTTAGGCTAAACTTTTTTCAAGTTTTGATTCAAGAAACTGGCGCATGCACCGTTGTGACAGTGTTCCTTTAAAGGGAACCTCCACTATTATAACAAATTGACGTAAAATTGTTGGAAATAATGTTTAAATTTCAATTATGTTAATAACAAGTAGAAATATCATTTTAGTGTACACAAAAATTGGATATGAATATCGCCTATTTTCTCTTTAAAATTTCCCACGTGCCGCCATTTTGAATATTTATGACATCATATAGTTGCCCAATTGTTCCAAACAAAAGAACGTCGATTCTTAACAATAGCGGCAACCATATGATGTCATAAAAATTCAAAATTTAGTTCACATGGCCAATGCAAAGGCCTATTCCCGACATTTTCAAACTGTTAAATATTATCAAATTTTCTGCTCCAGAGATGTATGTGCAAAGTGTGTCAAATTCCTTCCTGGCTCGCTTCACTTTTTGACATAAGTCTGATCAGTGTTTGGCAAATCAACTCCAAAACACTTTCCCAACTCTGATAGCTTCACCTTTTTGCAATTCCTTCACTGTGTATTCGCTAACTCAAGCTCTGAATGTTTCTGACTCGCTGTCACTGTCAGAAGACGAAAAGTCGAAAGTTATAGATTCGACAAGTGGTCTCCGTATCTTCAGTTTTGTACTTGGGTTTTCCAAATATTTAACTCTTTCATCTGTAATCCTCTGGACATTCGCAGGCTCCAGCTTTGAGAACAGCTTGTGTTTTTTCAATTCATCCCACGTGTGATGCTGGTCAGAAATAAACCTTTTCATACATCCTTGAACCGTTTTGTCGTTCAACGGATAGTTCTGACTTAAGACTATCAATTCAATAGCTTCGTCTTGGGTCATATCGTGGCCGGTCCAAGCAATCACAAAATTCTCGCAATGCGTCTTGAGACGACTGATTTGATATTCGTTAGACAACTTCAGTAAAATAAAGCAGTTTTCCTTTGTGATTTCAGAGTCCCTATCAGGGTAAATGGCTTTCAAAAGTTGTTTAATGTCATCCGCCTTTTTCTCTGGAAGCGGGATTTCAAGCGCATATTTCTCTTTAAAATTCGACGTGAGCATGGCTTCGAACACTGGCGAACACACGATCAACATGTCTCGGTGTACATGAAATTTCCTGCCTTCAACAACAAGAACCAAATTACTTGATTTCCACGACTCAGTAAATGTATGGTCTGAAAAAGCAGGACAGGGAACTGCACAAGGAACTGAACTGGGAACAGATTTGGGTGTCTTGGCCAGTGACTTTCCTCTTGACTTCACTCGTTTGGCCATCTTGTTGTTATCGAGTTCGGCGTCGTATGGCGTCAAAATCAAGTAAAGTGCGGGAAAACAGGTTCGCGGGGCCTGATGGGAAGAAGGTGAAGCATGCGCACAAGCAAGCTATCTTGTAACTAAAAAAACCGTGGAGCTCTGGGGACGAGACAACAACAACAACAACAAACAAACATTTATTAGACATAAACTTAAATACAGCTGCCCTGCAATTAGCAAAAACGCTATTCGAGGCAGGGAAAAGTAATGTATAACAATGCAGAAGCTAATCTGTAGAGTTACAGATTATTTTAAAGCTTTAGATAAAATCATGATATTGGTGGCAGACACGGGAAATAAATGAAATATGCAAATTATAACAATTTCATTTGTTTAATATCACAAAGTATTTGGGGAACATCAATATAGTCATCTGTTTTCTGAAGAATCTCCAGAAGAATTTGTTTGATTTTCGATTTGAAGTGAAAAAAAAGCCAAACGAAAAGACCCACATAAGAGAACATTTAACAATTAGACCCGTAGCCCGAAAGGGCTACGGGTCAATAGCCCATGAGGCGAAACCGAATGGGCTATTGATCCGTAGCCCTTGAGGGCGAAGGGTCTAATTGTTTTAGTATCACCCAACTAGTCGGACAGAAAAAGGCAATAATAAAAAAAAGCAATTGCAAGTTGAAGAAATATTTATTTGGGAATAAAACGAAAAATAAAACCGGCGAATTTCGCTACTCGGTGACTATTACTATTAGACCCCTAGTAGCGTAGCCAATCAAAATGCAGGATTTGCATTAGTCCACTAGTTGGGTGATACTAAAAGAGAGATAGCCTTTAGAGATAAGAAGTTAAAGCATGTAACCGTGGGGTGTCTCGAAAACGAAGACCGAAACCGAAGACCTCTCGAAAACGAAGACCCCTCGAAAACGAAGACCCCTCGAAAACGAAGACCCCTCGAAAACCCCTTGAAAACGAAGACTACAGTTACCCGGACGCTCCGACTTGGACGACATTAACTCGAGCCTTCGACTCAGCGGACTACGACATCAATCTCGAGCCCAGAGTTAGCCTCTTCCAGGCGTTTTGATGGTGGGGAGCAGCGACAAGCGCCGCGCCGCGCTAGGGTCGGCGCGAGGGAAGACTGGGAGAGAGGCGAAGTTCTTTCGCCCTCTCTCCCCAGCCTCCCCTCGTTTTTTTCTCCTGCGCCCGATTTTTCTTTCGCGCCCCACAAACTGAACGCCTGGAACAGGCCAGCCCAGAGTCTACGGGGTTGTCGGACTGGATTTTTACGTGACCCATTCAGTTACGTCGTCTTCTAAACATGTAGAGCTGTCAACACTGCTGGACCTCCTGGGAACATACCGTAAATGTACTATATATTTTAGAAGAAGAAGACGAAGTAACTGAATGCGTCACGTAAAGTGTTATTTCAATCCAGTCCAAGGACCCCGTAGACTCTGGGCTCGAGATTGATGTCGTAGTCCGCTGAGATCAATGTTGAGATTAATGTCGTCCAAGTCGGAGCGTCGGTAACCGTAGTCTTCCTTTTCAAGGGGTTTTCGAGGGGTCTTCGTTGTCGAGGGGTCTTCGTTTTCGAGGGGGGCTTCGGTCTTCGGTCTTCTTCGACACAAAGAAAGAAAAGTCCTTATTGGGGGTCTTTTTGTGCTTTGTGTAGGCTTACTTTTCCTTTTTTGGCAAAAATGCACAGAGATGGATTCAACGCGTCTTTAGAAGGCCAAGGAAGGTGTTCAATGACAACTCTAAATAAATGTCGAGTCTCTTAAACCTGCCGCGACTCAAATATATAGTGCATTTACGGTATGTTCCCAGGAGGTCCAGCAGTGTTGACAGCTCTACATTTTTAGAAGAAGACGTAACTGAATGGGTCACGTAAAAATCCAGTCCGACGACCCTGTAGACTCTGGGCTCGAGATTGATGTCGTAGTCCGCTGAGTCGAAGGCTCGAGTTAATGTCGCCCAAGTCGGAGCGTCCGGGTAACTGTCACGGTAGTCTTCGTTTTCAAGGGTTTTTCGAGGGGTCTTCGTTTTCGAGGGATCTTCATTTTCGAGGGGTCTTCGTTTTCGAGGGGTCTTCGGTCTTCGGTCTTCGTTTTCGAGACACCCTGTAACCGTGGACGACAATCCTACTGGTATACGCTGGATCAAACTAGTGATCTGATCGGTTTAACAAGTGAAAATAGTATAGAAGCAAAGACCGATACAACGTAGATACAAATTTAAGAGGTGTACTATATTTCGGCTGGCCAAACCAGCCTTCTTCAGGTACAACGAAGTAAAATTTACATTGGTTTGTTTTATAAGTAGCTATAAGTGACATGAGGTTTACGTTACAACGGAAATGCGTATAGTCTCCTACGCAGCCGTTATTAGGGCTCGTCACGCAACGCTCCTTCCCCACTAAGTGGGGGAGGAGCGTTGCGTGACGAGCCCTAATAACGGCTGCGTAGGAGACTAGTTAGTGGGGGAGGAGCGTTGCGTGACGAGCCCCAATAACGGCTGCGTAGGAGACTAAAATGTGTAGGGCTCCACCTAGAAAATAACAATGATGATAGACGGAAATAAAACATAAGCTGATAACGAAAAATATATTGAAAACAATAAAAGGAAACTAAATGAAACGAAAATGAATAACTAGTATGTTTCTTCGCGAATGTTTAGGCCATAAGGTACAAGTGTTCTGCCTTTTGAGATTAAAAAAGCTTCTTTGGCCTTACGTATTGAGTCTCGGTGAGAGATAATTTTTTCAATGGGGATTAGTTGCATGTCATCAGCAGTGTGATTAGGAAAGGAGAGAAAGTGTTCGGCGGCTGTAGTAGGTTTAGATTTGGTGTTAGGATTATCTATGGTACGGCGGTGTTCATTAAATACGTCTTTTAAGCGTCGTTTAGTCTCTCCAATATATAGTAAATTGCAGCGGTTACATTGAATCATGTAGATTAGGTTTTTGGTGTCACAGGTAAGGTTAGATTTGATAGTGCACGTTTCACCGGTAGAAAAAAAAGTATAGTTAGTAAGTCCATCGGAAATGTAGGGACAAGTAGCGCAGTTCTTTCCGCAACGGAAAGAGCCGCAAGGGAGTTGGGGATAGGGGTTAGTGGAGTTAGAAGGGAGTTTAGCTGAAACTAGTATGTCACGGAGGTTAGGGCAGCGTCTGAAGGCTACAAGAGGCAACTGTTTAAAAGCTTTAGTACAACGTTCAGAAGAGAGTAGTAAATTATAATGTTTTTGATGATGTTAGAGATGCGAGGAAGTGAAGGATTGAAAGTCATAACAAAAGGTATACGTTTGGGTTTGTTGGTGTCTTTGGTTTGTAAAGTGAGTCTCCTGGGAATGTCAGCAGCGCGTTGTATTTGTCTGGTAAGGAAGTTGCGGTTGTAACCTCGTTTAAGCAGGTATGTAGTTAACTCAGTAGAACGGGCTTTGAATGTTTCGTCGGTAGAGCAGATACGTCGTAAACGGAGGGCTAGACTGAAAGGAATGACTGTTTTGGTGTGTAAGGGATGACAAGATGAAAAAAGTAGATGTTGGTGTTTGTCTGTAGGTTTTGTGTAAAGGTCAGTATATTGTTACCGTTGTTTAAAGAGACCGATTAACGTCAAGGAAGGGTACGTTAGTATAAGAGTGTGAGCTGGTGAATTTAATGGTAGGGTGAATGTTAAGATAATCGATGAAAATTTTTAGGTTATCTAAACCTTCAGTCCAGATCATAAAAATATCATCGATATATCGTAGCCAAGTGTGAGGATGAAATGGGGCTTTTTCGAGAGCGTTGGCTTCGAAATCAAGAAAAAGATTAGCAAAAGAGGGGGCCATCCTGGTCACTTATAGCTACTTCATAAAACAAACCAATGTAAATTTTACTTCATTGTACCTGAAGAAGGCTGGTTTGGCCGGCCGAAATATAGTACACCTCTTAAATTTGTATCTACGTTGTATCGGTCTTTGCTTCTTTAGAGATAGCCTTTATTTTAAAACGATAATTAATATTAAAGCTAAAAAAGAAAACTTGTGGGGTCGTTTGTACCTAAACAAGTCTTGTGAGACCATGTTTAGTTTAGTAAGTCTTTTTCATCACTTCAAGGGTATCTACGCTTGCAACTTTTAATTACAGCCAGACGAGTCAATTTTGACGGCGGGAAATTATTTCCGATAACAAAACCACAAACTAGTAATTCATTCTGCTAAAGCTTTGCACGCCCTTTCTTTAATATTTTGTACATGGAAAGATGTCCTTCTCGGCAACTGCTTCCACGTAGAACTGTGGAATCTTTTTTAAAAATATATTCTTTATTTAAATTGCAAATGACTGAGATTAATTAACAATTCATTATTCATTTTTTTCTTCGCACGTTCACCGCGAGGAAAGCGACGGAGGCTAAATAAGTTATATTCATATTGACAGATAATTCTAGATTGCAAATTCGTAACTTTAATAACTTGAATGTTGTTCGAGATGAGGAACAAAGTCATTTTCAAAGTCACGCATTTTCTAAAGCGAATATTTATTTTGTCAGCACGTAAGAGGATGAATGACGATAACTTTGAAACGGCAGCTTCTACAACTACGTTCTTTAGGTAAGAAAAATTGTTTGATAGTTTTCTTGCCTGAGCATTTATTGAGGGTTGTTTTCAAGCAATGGCTTAAACGGTCGATAGTTCGTTAACACTCGACGCTATTAAGATTAAGATTAAGACTCTACTTTGTTAGTGCAAGTAAAATTTAGCCGCCATGCATTTTATCAACTGCCTCTTAATCAGAATGAAACCGTTGTATGTGGTTTGAGATAAACACAGACTGACGCGATGTAGCAATTTTATTCTGTTTAATTTACACTAGATGCTATAAAATGGCCCGGTATTCTGAAATCGCTCCTTCCTATTTACTTTTCTTCTTTCGCAATATTGCTTTGTATTATGTAATTATAGCAAAAGCGTTAATCTGTTCTCAGTGGTCGGGGGGGGGGGGGGGGGGGGGGGGGGGGGAGTGGAGGGGGTGTTGTTGCGGATTGAACAATGAGTCTTCAGTGGAGACTGAAACAATTTTGTTGATCAGTGGTCGGGAGAGGAGATGTTGTTGCGGATTGAATAACGAGTCTTCAGTGGAGACTGAAAACAATTTTCGGTACTTCAGGTCTTATTGTTTTGCAAGATAAGAGGGGGCCTCCCCTTAAATCTACCACTGGTTCTTGTGTCGCACAGACAAGGAAGGAGAGGGATCGGCAGTTAGCTTGGAACCCTCTGGCGATATAACGATCTTAATCATAAGTGCTGTCATTTATGTCGCTTAGGACTAACTCTCAGTGGGAGCGACTTAAAGCAAAATCGCAATAACTCTTGTAATCAACATAATCATAATAATTCACCTCTCTCTCCCTCAGACAGATGCGGAATGGGAGAATGTGACTGACACCATCAACCTCTTCATGAATTGTTTCAGGAGGTGAGATTTGGAAAAGCATTTCATGAGTAGATGTAGGTCTTTTGGGTTCGTGTCTGAAAAAGACAACGAATAGTTTGATGTGACTCTCAGAAATAGTCGAGCGAGCAAAACACCCAAAGCGCGCCGAAAAACATCGCCTGTCGAGGGGAGACGTGATTCTCTCGCGTGTTTCACTCGCAAGACTATCCCTGCGGACAACTCTCCGCCCTGAATCTATTCAACGAGTACAATAGGCGCGATTAGCTCGGGTGTTCCGCCACTGCGACTATCTCTGGAAGAAATAGGAAAAATTAATCGTAGTCTGAAAAAATTAAACGGGTAAAAAAGACCATATTTTTGTCCCAGTAAATGTCACTGATTATGACATCAAGACAACAAATCTTTTTCGAAAGAAATTTAGATCAGGGAGGGTGTGGACCGTGTGGGTGTAGGTCGGCATTAGGTAACATAGGGTGAAGTAGGTCGGACACCTTATTGAGAATTATACAACGTAATGTCGACACTTGGTATTTTATTTTCAATAAATTATTTTTAAGTGTAAATAAGGAAATCTAAAATCCCCACTCAGGATTGAACCTGTGACCTCAGCTAGGCTTAGGCTTACATAGCCTACCGCACCACTGTACCACCTAGCTTCTCGGGTTGCTTAGTCCTAAATTTAACTATATAAACTGCTGACCCCAACCTCAACTGAAAGCTAACCAGTTAATCCGTTATATAACACTCAATAAGGTGTCCAATCTGGTCTTAGTCGATGTTATCGAACGTTGACCGTGGGTGTAGGGTTCAGTCCCGTTTAACTTCCGGCCTACGATTCTTTAGTTAGATGGAGACATTACCCAGCGAATACGTATACTTACATGATAGTTTTCTTTTGTTAGGGTAAACATAGAAACTTACATGATGGTTTTCTTTTGTTTATAGGTTAAACATAAAAAAATGAAATCATAGCAGAGCTTCCGTCAACTTCGACATAATAACGTTTAAAGAGGTGAGTAGATTGATTAGCTTGAATAGACATCTTCCGTAACTTATGTAGTGGGGAGTAAAAAAAAGAATGAAAACTGTGTTGATAAGGTGAATTAGTATACACCTAAATCAAAAAAGGTTGCTGCCGACGATTGGTGTTTGGTGTTTGGTCATTCATTACTCCTGGCGCATGCTGGTATAGTAGCGCTCGTTCTCTGCGTCTGAGGCAATGGAGGCCGCCGAGTCGCTGTCCACAGACATTTGCCTTGGTATTCTCGATCAAAAAAAAAAAGAAATCTGTAGACCGTCGTAGGGACGACTTTCAATTTCAAATAGAGAAAGGAAAACCGTTGTGTGTTTACGTTCTCCCGGATGAAAACTTATAATTTGATCGTTTGACGATGTTTTTGTGCAGGGAATAACAATATGTAAAATGCACGTGCAGAGGCATTGTCATTAGTCGTATTGTTTTGTGTCTCTCTCGTTAACAAATGATAACATGATTTCTCACGTTTAAAGTTAAGGCTGGTTTTCACTAGCGCATAAGCATAAGCACAAGCCAACATACGCAGACTCAGTAACGTGTTGATCATTAGTGCCTATTGTTCTGTTTTGTTCAAACAATTGGAACTAATGATCAACATGTTACTGAGTCTGCGTATGTTGGCTTGTGCTTATGCTTATGCGCTAGTGAAAACCAGCCTTTAAACCTTCTGAAATGCGGCCGCTCAGAAAAATAAACTCGGTTATTTCATTACAACACCTTTTCACCGAGTTATTTTTTTTAAGGAATTTTAACCGGGTTGCTAAAAAAATAACCCAGTTAACTCACCAAGTGCTGCCGCAGTCAATATTTTTTGTAGTCACTGAACCGAAAACCCAGCAAGCCTTTTCAAAGCGCACGTGGCTTTAAATCTCATTAATGTGTATTTTATGTGGTATGAAGCTTTTTTCTTTTGGCTTCTTTTTCCCGCTTTTTTTCTTTTTGCAATACTACTCAGTACCGTCATGGAACACCGCAGCCTCTACAACTGATAGACCAAGGTATCGACGGCCGTCACACACACACACACACACACAGCGTCGTCAAGCAATAGTCATACCCCAGAATGCACCGGGAGTAATGAAAGACCAAACACCAAACACCAAACACCAATCGACGAAAGCAACCTTTTTTGATTTAGGTGTATACTGAAACAGTGGATAGCATTGTTGGCGCGCTCTGATTGGCTACTGAAACTCGGAATAGCAAGTGCTATTCACCTCCCAGCAATTTGCGCGCGAAAATTGTAATCGTTGACAGGAATAAATGAGTTAAAAAGCATCATTTTCGTTATATTATCTCACTGTTTCAGTATATACTAAAACAACTATTCACCTCAGTGTAGGTGGGTAGTGGTGGATATTTACCGAGCCGCGAAAAGAACCAGCGCTCGAAACGTCTTGCTTTTTTTTACGGTGGCAAGTTTACCTTAGGTCCTGTTTACATGAGGGAGGGTGCCCCTACGTAGTAGGGTTCCCCTACCTAATAGAGTTTCCCTTCTCCTTTGTATTACACGGTTTCTTTTACATGCGTGGTAGGGCGCCCCTAGGGGTAGGGTTTCCCTACCTCTTGGGTAGGGAAACCCTACCTAGCAGGGCCAGGTTTTGTTCAGAAAAACCCATGTGAAAGGTCAAGATAGGGTTGTCCCTAGGGGTTAGTGTTATGTTTGTGTTCTCGTGTTACTGTCGCGCAAGCGCGTGACAATTTATAATCGAGCATGGCTTCTCGTGGGTATAAACCAGGCGAGTTTTTTTTTTGTCAGTTTTTTTTTTATCAGATCGTCGCCATATTCTCCCTCGACAAACTTGTCTCCTTCGCACGTGCCTCAAGCGAGCTACAGCAATATCGTATTGATTTGCTGCCTGTAGGCCAATTCTCTGCAGCCGACGTCTTTCATGGATTAAATAAGTAAACATTAAACCACATAACTGGAAAGCTGCCGCTAGACACGCCAAAGAAAGGACGATCGCATTTACCGCTACAACGTGTCTTCCCGCCATCTTGCTTAGCAACCACCCCCTTGAGTTAGCCCTCCCAGCTGGGGATAACATTTCTCATGTGAACTGGCGCTGACTTCTGACCCTACTAGGTAGGGTGCCCCTACACTGTTGAAAACAATGCATGTGAAACGGAGCTTTCTTCAACCCTACCAGGTAGAGTATCCCTACCTAGTAGGGGCACCCTTCTTTCATGTAAACAGGCCCTTAGTTATTAAAGGCCCACCTTCACCCAAAAGACGTTGCGGACGTTTGTTTTTGTTACGAAATGCTCCATTGTTCATACGCGTGATCTGATTGGTTGCACGCATTCAAGCGTGAATTTCGTGTTACACGAAATTCAGCACGGAAAGAGATCACGCCGCGCACAGCATTTTGGGTGAAGGTGGGCCTTTAACTCAGTTGATAAAAAAGTTCGTGTCTACCTTTTGATACTCAGCAAAACTCCAGCTGGCATTTATATATATTTTTTGTTCTTTTTCTGTGCAGGATACAAGGAAACTTTTAATGTAGGAATCAAGCAAGGAAGAAAGAAAGAAACCAGCATAAACAAAGGAAGAGGTAGAAAAGTCAACTAGTTTTACTTTAAGCGCAACTTTTTTTTATTTCTTTTTTTATCGCCGCCAAATTCGAACATAATTTTCTTAGTTCAGTGGAGATACAGTGCAACACAGATATAGTAGATATAACAAACTTCGCCGCACGCGGGTTTAACATACAAATTCCAGTACCAACTAATAAATTATAGCAGAAAAAAGAATAATACCTCGAAATCAAATAACTGCATTATTTCATCCATACATCTATCGTTACCAGAAAAAAAACTATATAAATATTTAGAAAACAGTTAGGCAATTTCAATTTTAAGGATTTATGATAAATTAGAATCGCAAATTTTGAATGTTATAAAATTTGACCATCGTTCAATGTCAGTCCTAATTAATGTATATCGTCAGCAAGAACATTAAAATCGAGGCGAATTGGCAAAAAGTTGTTTCACGGTTTTCATCAACGTTGAAGTAGTGGGTAGATATTAAGACTTATTTTCCAAGTGGAAATATCAGGCCGTTTACTGCTCTCAAGCATACCTATGACTGTAAAAAACATACAAAGAATGCGTCATGCTTGAAAATTGCCTAAAACAAACCAAACAAATTAACACGCATAACCTTCGGGTAGACACATGTACGCATTGCGGACCTTGCTTTCTTTACCAAACAATACCAAACGTAAAACATCAATAAGGAATTCATTGATGGACCAATTTAGTCATGAAAATCGTACTTCGTGTTAAATTTTCAATCAAAATCGATAAGCCATTTAGCCTTTTTAACATGTCAGTTTCAGTGAAGACTGGATTTTAATGTTTTAAAACAACTTCTCAGTAAAAGCCGTTTGGGCATACATTTAACCCTCGGACGTACGGGGGGGGGGGGGGGGGGGGCGGTTGGTTGCCACCCCCCTTAAGGTTTTTCTCAGATATTTTCAAGACCATTTAAGATTAGCAAATACCGTTTTCAGTAGCTATTCATTTATCCTTAAGACACATTTTAGTAAAGTTTGGCGACAACCGGTTGCAATGGTAACGAAATATGACGTCATAAGTAACCTGTGGTCAAGCCATTTTTGAATAAAAATGCGTGTTTTCACCTTTTTTCAGTGAAAAACATATAAAATGCTACCAAAAGCATCAAAATGTTTAATTGTATGTTATTTTGCAACTCTAGCAAACAATATTCGCAATTTCCACATGTTCCCGATAAATTTGAATTTTTAGTAAAATCCAAGATGGCGGCCGTATTGGCGGCCATTTTTGATGACGTCACGGACCCCAGCAGCGTCACAACCCATAATATTTACCTTATCTTGTAGAGCACATCGCAGGCTATCTATTAGATGTAAAATACTTCCGAAATATTGCAACATCGCAAAAACCCAACGGGGGGGGGGGGGGGGGGGGGTTCAACAACTCCCCCCCCCCCTTGTACCACGGTGGAGTATACGTTTGCGTGTACGTCCGAGGGTTAAGGTGGCTCCAAGTAGTTTTTCTAGGTCAACTTCCCTTTTTGAATGCGCTTATACATAATCTTACTTTAGCTCAATGAATCTGAATTTGATACCAGATGTTAGGCTTGGATGAATGTTTTGGTCGATGCTCTTTTTATGCTAATCGGCATTTCCATAGCAACGGTAAACAAACATGGCGAAAAACAGTTTTTCCTAATTATCTTTTGATTTTGGGGCTACCAGCGGCAAGCGAATAAATGCGCTATAATCTACATAGTCTAGCACACTAAATGGGAAAAATTCAAACAAACTAAACTGTTCGATTTTGAATAAATCGCTAAATGGGAAAAATGGGAAAAATTCAAACAAACTAAACTGTTCGATTTTGAATAAATCGCTGAAACATTTTAAACACGTGTTTTTTCATGTTTGAAATGTAAGCGGTCAAACAGTCTCACAAATTTAGCGAATTATTCAAAATCGAACAGTTTAATTTGTTTGAAATTTTCTCATTTAGTGTGCTATACTGTGTAGATTATAGCGCATTTATTCGCTTGTCGCGGGTAGCCCCAAAATCAAAAGATATTTTGGAAAAACTGTTTTTCGCCATATTTGTTTACCGTTGCTTTGGAAACGCGGATTAGCATAAAATCAAGAGAAAAGTTGTTTGCCAGCCTCTGTCAGAAGGTGGCCTTAATTTTGTAAACTTTAGAATTATGGTGAAATCTCTTCGTTTGGTCTGGATAGGTAGACTGCTCAGTGATTCCAACGACAACTGGAAAGCCATACCGAATTATTTTGAATGCGCTTATACATAATCTTGATCTTTATTCAATGAACCTGAATTTGATACCAGATGTTAGGCTTGGATGAAAGTTTTGGATGATGCTCTTTTTATGCTAATCAGCGTTTCCATAGCAACGGTAAACAAATATGGCGAAAAACAGTTTTTCCTAAATATCTTTCGATTTTGGGGCTACCCGCGACAAGCGAATAAATGCGCTATAATCTACATAGTCTAGCACACTGATTGGGAAAATTTCAAACAAATCAAACTGTTCGATTTTAAATAAGCGCTAAAACATTTTTAAGACGTGTTTTTTCATGTTTGAAATATAAGCGGTCCAAACATTCCATAGGTCTCACAAATTATCATTAAATTACCACAGAATATTTCCTTAGACGTAAATTATTACTCCCTGCAAATAGCTCTGACAAATTCCTCGGGCAATAATAAGATCAGCGGAGCTTTTCATTCAAATGCATTTTAAAGAGTGAAAACGTCAAGCAAAAAAGGCCGAATAGATTACTTATTGGAAATAGTGTAGTTCATTTTGTCAGTACCAACGCTTTTCTTTTTAATGTCAGCTTTAAACCAGGATTTTAAATGAATTAGTAGTGAAAATCGATAAGAATGAAGCCCATTCTTAAAAATGATGAACTGTGAGCAATATCAGTTTTATCTTTGTTTACAATTATTGACTCATCAGCATATGCGCCTCTTTTTTTCTAATCGAGCTACAAAAAAATCAACTCCGAATTTTGAAAAAGGGTATAACACAATTAGCTTTCCCTAGAAATTTGAACGCGTTATATTAGATACTCTTCGTGTTATGCTGCATGTTTAAAAAATCAAACTTTTACAAATAATGTATGGCTCATTAGCGCTTTTGCTACCCAACAATTTTGCAGTGTTTGATGGCTGATATTTCGCTAAACATTACATACAAAGAGTTAAAACTTGCATAGATTATTGATTAAGTCAATTCATGTTTAGCACAGTGCCTTCTCTACTTTAATTCATATGCTAATGAAATAAAACGTAAACAATGACATAGCAAAACGTCGTCTATAAAGGTTCTTTCTGTGTGTACCGGAGCACAGATGACGTAAAACAAAAGGAACAAAGAACGACAATAATACAAATGCAAAACAAGACCAAAAATACAATACCTCACAAACAATAGAAGACAATGAGTACCAGTACAAGCAGAAAGACCCTCTATAAAGGTTTCAAATTCAAGCCTGAATTGTTTTCAACTGCTTCAGGTGGCTCCGTATAGTTTTTTGGCGCGCGAGGCATGAGCACGAGTTTGTTTATTTTGATGACGTCATGAAAATAAATAGGATTTTACAGTAGCTAAAACGGTTTATTGCGCGCGTTTCACACGGTAAATTTTCTTAAAAACTGGCAAATTGGTAGGATTTTCTTGGTTCGCAAGCTCAAGAAAATGACAACAATTTTTGTACATCAGTACACAAACCCAATAAACTTAAAAAACGAAAAGTGAGTAAATTGCCGAAAATTATGTACCAATTTTTTCATGACTCGACTTTGTGAGATGGAACTTACTGAATATTTATTCTGTTTCACCAAAAATCGTGAATATTTACCATGTAAAAACCGAGAAAAGCCGTCGAGAGGTTTGCTAGCCTTGAACAACAAGCCAAACAACTCAATCAGTGGCTGCCATGGTAACAAGACAAGACTGCCAAATTAGACTTCTACGTAAACAAGGAGAAAGCCTAAGCTACGTGTATATTATGCCTAGTATCGCGAAACAAAACTCTCGAAAGACAGCAATAAGATCACGTGTATTTTATTTGGAAGGAAAACTGTCAAATAACTAGATGGAGCGACCTTAAAAGTACGTTGCTAGTATTGAATTACTTCGAGGATAATGAATTTCACTCCAAAGTTTTAAGGCTACGAACTGCCTCTTAAATTTTGTTCGAGTTTTCACTTTTCGTAATTATTAAACAAGATTTCTTAGTGTAAATGGCAGTTGTCAGGGACTTAGTTAACGGTTAAAAAACAATTCCCTGTTAATGCGTGCGGCCCTTTGTCAGTTTGCAATAAATATTTTCAGGGTGATATTTCGTTTTCTATCTCACCTACGTTTACGGTTTATCAGCTTTTTCTGTTAGGAATTTTGGTTTTTAACGATCAGCAATAGTTTTCATTGACATTCTGCAGTTAAATGTTCTACATTTTGCGTTCAAGTACGTTTGTTATATCCGGCTGTGTTGCACTGTATCGGTACTTAACTCTTTAAACCCTAAGAGTGATCAGCATCAAATTTCTCCTTGTAATATTAATGCCTTATCAATCAAAAAGGTCATGAGACTTAAGGACATGATCACACAAAATGAGTTATCTTGATATCAAACAATTTCTCCCCACTACTTCTATAGGAAATGTATAGGACTAGAAATGAGAATTTAAATTTTGATATTAGGGCTTAAAGGAAATAAACAAGGTACAAAGTTTGCTCAGTTACAGCAGACTTTTATATGCTGCATTTATAAAGCAAAGTGCCATAATCGTAGGTATTTCTGATCGATTTAGGATTGTTTGAAAAGTTAAAAACAAGGTTTCTAAATCCAGAAAAAATCTCGTGTTGTTTGCAGCAGTTATAAGCAATTTGTACCATGGAACTTCTCATGGACAAGGGCTCTTCAACAATAGAAACAAATACTCAATTTATATCTCAGAATAAAAACTAGATTGTTATGCTTTTGGAAAAAATCTGTAACATTCAGTCAATACTTTTCAGCGATTTGTGTAAATCTTATTATTTCATTGTTATTTTATTCTTCTTGTTCAAATATTTTGCCATGGTAAACTCTGTTCAAGTATCCCTGGCTAAAATTTTCCCGCCAAAAGACTTAGAAAAATACAGGCGCCCAAAATACGCATGCGCCTTTTTTTTTTTATTTTTTCAAACCTACTTTTGTATATTCAGTGATATTGTAATAAGTATTTAATAAATAATTAGAAGTCAACAACAATAAAAGAGTTCCTCAGTTTCATTGTATTTACTCTCTCTTATTTATATTGTACAATACTTTTTCAATAACTTAATTAATTAAGTAAAAATCATTTAACTAATTAAAAGGTGTGACAAAATTTTTCTTCCTATATATACTAAGTCTTTTGGCCGGAAAATTTGACAAAATTTGCACAGCGTTTCCCCTGGTAACAATTTTAGCAAAAAATATAATAGGGCACCCCTTGAAAAGTTTTTTTCAAGGAGTACAACTTAAAATTTAAACCCGCCAAAAAGGTATACAACATCTCGTGCAAAAAATTGGGAAAGAACCCGAGTTTAACGCTGGTTTTCACAACCGACATAAGAAAAAGAAACAAACTCTTTTTATATTGTCCTCATCAGGAATTAATGCGAAATAAACATAATCACAAGAAAAATGACCAAGCTTTTTTCCTTGTGCCTATGCTTATGCCGTATCAATTCCTACGAAGACCGCATACGTTTGTACTGATATTTCTGTCGCCGGTAAGAACCAGCCTTAAATCTTACACGAGACAGTGTATACATGAAGGATATTAGAAGAAACATGGCAAGCTATTAAAAAAACTTGTTTGTATAGTAGATAAAACGTTTTGGATAACGAAAATTATAGACTACGAGCAGTCTCTCTTTCCCAGCTTAGTCCGTCGAGCGATAAACGAAAAAACATTAGCGAGCGGATAATGGTCACGCGCCTGCCTCGCCCCCAGTTTTGCGTGACCATTATCCGCTCGCTGATATTTTTTCGTTTCTCGCTCGACGGACTAAGCTGGAAAAGAGAGACTGCTCGTAGTCTACGAAAATTAAAGCTGAAGTTATCTTATCGGCGTATTTAAAAATAGTAGTTTTGATACTGGAAATTTTAGATTTTTCACAGCTTGCCATGTTGCTTTTAATAACAAGACCTTTAAGGTGACTTGACCCAGTTTTCTTGGGGGGGTACCATCCTACTTTGAAGCTCTCTGGTATCCCCACCTTTACTTTTATCGTAAGTCTAACACATAGAATGAATAACATATAGATCAATCTACAATATAATATAAAATATTTGGCGATCGGAGTAAATGTCACGTGGTTATAATGCCACGCCCCTTTGAGGTCTAAGTCGAAAATCTGCTGTTACCGGCATTTTTTCGTGGAAATCTCTCGGCTACACATAGTGCGCATTAGTGCCTTGCGCTGAGCAGAATTTCACCAACATCGCAAAGACCCAATTCGAGAAATTCAGTGGTTTCCAAATTTAGGTCATAATTTAAGCGAAAATGATAAGCAAACTTTACACGATTATATCTAATAAACTATGAGACTTATCCCGTTATTTTGGGGATCGTTATAACAGATGAGTCCTTGCAAGTCAGCAAAAAGCTTTAGGGCCTTGTAAATGCGCGCGATTTCGAGCAAAGGAAACATATAGAAATTATAGTTTTAGCTATTTGTTGACGTTTGTCAGCGTTTAAAAGTCCTTCTAACTAGTCCTTCTGGGGCGTGGCATTATAACCACGTGACATTTACTCCGATCGCCAAATATTTTATATTATATTGTAGATTGATCTATATGTTATCCATTCTATGTGTTAGACTTACGATAAAAGTAAAGGTGGGGATACCAGAGAGCTTCAAAGTAGGATGATACCCCCCCAAAAAAACTGGGTCGAGTCACCTTAACTGTTGCCAGTTTCCTTTGTAGCACAGAAAAAAATGACAAAACGTACGAAGACTAAGCACCCGAAAAATGACCTTTTTGCTAAGTTTGGAGCAACTGCAAGTGAAATAATTCAGGGTATTCACAAACAATTGCTTGGCTCCATTTTCTTTTTAAAGATTAGTAAACTGTGTACGAGCCCAATTTTTCAAAATAATAAACGTTTGCTAACTTTGGAGCAAGTCATAATCTAGAACATTCAACAGACAATTGCTTGGCTCCGTTTTCTTCCTAGAGATCTTGTTGCGCACGAGACCAATTTATCAAATTACTAAACGGTTTCATTTTGTGCTACAAAGAATGTCGACAGAAAAACGTCTTTTCCTCCACTCCTTACAAACTAAATTTAAGAGAGCCCATTTACAATACCCAATGTCTGGTTTTATGTTTTACCCTAAACACGTTTCTTTTTGTCAATTGTAATTTATTATAGAAACAAACATAAATGGCCTAAAATCAAATAAGGGGTTTTATAGACCATGATTTTCATAAACTTTATATTCAATTCCACGTTATTCTTTCTAAGAAACTCTACGACTGAATTAATCTTTTTTCAGTATTTTAGTGTGTTAGGCGAACTTGTTCACACAAATTGAGATCATAGGAAAAGATGTACCAGTAGTTCTAAGAGTTTCCACAGTTCAGTTTGCAAAGGATTCTGCTAAAATGGTTGACTAAACTGTAAAAGATTTGTTTGAAGTGTTTATGCTGTTGACTTCGCCAATTCGAAACGCTATCTGTTGTTCTTCCCTCAAAGGATACCTTTTGGTTATTTTTACCATTGGTCAGTATAACAGGGCCGGGTCGTTCAAAGAGCGGTTAAGCTAACCCAGGGTTAGCATCAATTTTGATTCCAGTTAAATAATTAATCAATGAATGAAGATTATTCCAAAGTTTTTTTGCCCTTTAGTTTCGTCTCTGACTTGTCTTTGCATGTAATTTATAATTAACTTTTGAAAACAATTCTAACAAGAGAAAGTAAATCCTCCGTTAAGTTTTAATCCTGGGTTAGCGTTAACCGGCTTTCGAACAACCGGCCCCAGGGCCCAATTGTTCAAACGCCGATTGACGCTAATCCAGGATTAAAAGTTAACCGACGATTTAATTTCTCTTGTTTAAAAATAATTTCAAAAGCTAATTTTAAGCTAGAGGTGAAAACAAGTCAAAGTCGAAACTGAAGGCCAAAAAATTTTCATTGATTAGTTATTTAACTGGTTTAAAAGTTGACGCTAATCCTGGGTTAGTTTAATCGTGTTTTGAACAGCCCGGCCCAGATCTACATTGTTTTGAAAAGATTTGTTGTTGTTGACAATAACTGACGTTTCGACAACCTAAGCGGAGGTCATCTTTAGAGTTAGTCACGGTCAGTTTTGCCATAATGTTATTGGCTGTTGAGACTCAAGTCAGTGATTGGTGCGTTTCGATCCATGCATTGATAGTGTCAATTTGTCGGTATATTGTTTGTTTGTTCTTATAGTATGAAAACGGTGCAGCCATTCGTATGTTCAAATTTATGGCAGTCGCAGCATTTTGTATATTGCTCCTTGTCTGTCGCTAGGTTTGTCTTTGTTTTTTTTTTTTTAACTTTTGTCAGTGGTTGTCGTAAAGAAGTACTTTACAATTCACGTAACTCTGAAGATGACTTCCGCTTAGGTTATCGAAACGTCAGTCATTGTCAACAACAACAAAGGTCCTTGCAGTCAAAACTACACTGACACGGACGATCCCACTCGACAGACTATTGACAATTCTGGATTTAAACCATTTACAAGATCTCGATCCTCAAAATCAGACATCAGGGCTTTATAAACTAAGCTCCTAAATATACGTACAATCGACAAGAGAACACAGGCACTCAATCTCAGAAAAACGCTAACTGATAATTTTTCAGCATGGGCGACTGAGAATAATTTTCCGTGGGTTAAAGAAACAACAAGGAAAAAGAAAGAACAAACTTATAAAGGCCTTTGCATGTTCTCTTGACAATCAGTTGATATTGGGAACGTGTAAATAATTTTAAGGTGGCACTGGCGGGCTACAAGTGTTTTGCTTTCTAAATAAACTGAAATAATTTTTATTTTACAAAAGCCAATTTGACCATGGAAAAAAACTGACATGTTCATTTTCATTCTAGCGATGGATCGATTGCGCACGAGCCCAACTAGTTATCAAAATCTTTTTTTAATGACCGTTAATTTGCCAAGTCTGGAGCAAGTGATTCAATTTAGAACATTCAACAAACAATTGTTGGCTCCCTTTTAACACAATGCCAGACTTTTGTTAAATTGAAAAATTAATCTTGTTTCTGGAAAACTCGCGAATTTGTGGACAAATTACAAACTTTCATTTTGAGCATCTACTTCATGTAAAATCGTACTTCGTGGTTTCAAAGTATAAAATTACCGAGGAAAAAGTTAATAACAGCCAAATTGATAAACAAATTGGACGTGTACTAACAAAGAAGTTTTTGAAAAACCGTCAGTGCCACATTAATATAAAACAATTTTGAAAAGGAAAGTTATTTCATAACGGCCAATGTGTCCACTGAAACAAATAATTTGCAGTGCATGAACTGTCAGTGCCACCTTAAAATTACAAACACTCGCCACGTCAACTGAGGTTATATAACTAACGTTCATATACATAGTTTTACAGTTAGTGCGATGCCTATTGGCTTTACTGACTCAATAAAGTTGAAGTTGAAGTATACCAACACGCTGAGCGATCGACCAATCAAAATCATATTTTCTTTGTAAGTGAAGTTTTGTAAGCAACTTTATTACATTTCGACATTTGTTTTGCATAAAACTATATTCACCGAAACAAACACTAAGCCGTGAACTGAATCGTCAACCGTATAAAATGTCAAACGATCGCTCAACGTCCAAATGGGGGCTGAGATTTAAATTGTTACGAGTTACTTTAGCGAATACCTTCCTCCCATTGCAAAGCCTATGCTGATTTGACGGATCAGACAATTAGCAGCCAGTAAGCTATTCAGCAAAATGAATAAACTTCAATATCCGCTCTTCCTCAGAATCAATACATTTGATACTAACACAAACTAAAGCATTTGCCCATGTTCAGCCACCATTTGTACCAAAAAATATATGAACTGAACAAAGTTCTTATCTTTGTAGAGATCCCTCCTGATTCATCAATTCCAGTTTGTCCTCTTGAAATTTATTTGTTTCTTCAGTCTTCCATTTTCTTGACTTTGATATTCTCTGAAGTTTCTGAAAATATGAACGGTTGATAAGATAAAATGTTCAATTCCTTTTATTTTACAGACGACTAAGGTTGAATTTTAAATGCATTAGACGTGGTTTTCATCCAGTAACCACGCAGCTCTTTAGAACCTCTAATTTCATTGGACCCGGGTATCACGCAGCTCTATTGTTTTCAAGGCTAGGGACCATTGTTGTGTTGTTTGTTCTATTGTTTTCTCAGCCAATCAAGAGAAGACCTTGTAATAGCTGCGTACCGCCCCTTTTCATCAACAAATAATGTATGCAATGAAAGAATAAACGATTTCAAAAGGAATTTCAAAATATTTTTCAACTTTTGTTTCAAGGAATTAGCTCCTAAGTTGAACTATAAAATATTCTTTTGACAGTATGTGCAGCTTGAACAAAATTAACCACCCAGAGACATGCATTTTTGAAAGACGTCTCCTCAGCTTATTGCAAGACAAATGCAATACCATTGAGCAGAGAAACTGAAACTCGACGGACGTGTTCACTTCATCTAGCAAATTTTATTCTCTTTTACTGAAAATTTTGCGAAACGATTCTTACCTTCGGTTGGAGTTGTAGGGCGACTTTTTCCTTGGTGGTACGTCTTTCGGAGTCTTCCAAGTTGCCTCCAGAGCGCCAAAAAGGTTTACAACTTGCGAGACATCTTCACACCGACACAACCTGCTTGATTTGCGGCGAGGGCAATGACTTTTCATGAATATTGATTAGAAACTTGAGACAATCGTTGACTAACACGTCAACGATTTTGGGGTAAACAACGTTTGCACGCTTTTCAGTAATGAAAGCGCAAATAAAGAAAGAAAAGCACGTAATAACAAAGTTTGCATTCAACAAGATATTTACTTAAATAAGCTAAGGAGGAACCATGCAACAGAAAAGCAAACATACTTTTTTTTTAAACTGCTTCAACACAGTATATACTGCGAGAGAACAACATCTTTTTTGCATTTTGGACGCAGTGCGCCTTTCGTCGAATTAACCCAGTGCGTTTCATTTTGTTATCCGATAGGGGGGAATTTTTATTAACGCTCGGGCATACGAGTAACGGAGGTTGATGCTACTCCTCTTAAGTTTTTCTATTTCCTTAGCGGCCTTTATTTTGGGATGCGATTTTTTTTTCGTACGACACATGATGTAGCCATGACAACCATGCATTTTTTAATAGGCATGCCGTCTGAAATTAGTTTTCTTTGCAGATGTTTAATTTATCTCTTGTGGTAAGTTTATTTGGTATCTGCAGTTTTCCAGTCTATTGATTTAAAAATTAATTTTGAATCAATAGGGCTGATTTTCTGGAAATTATAACATCCAGCATAGCGGCTTCAAGATGTCGGCTCTACAAATAAATGACGTCATATAACGTCATCATCGACGCATGACCATTCTATCCTGCAAAGTCAAACGAGGTTGAAACATCGTTCCACTGCAGGAAAAAAAACCAAGGGGTCAAAAGGTGAAGTTTAAGAGGACATGGGCACTCGCTACTCGCTATTTTGGCGATTTGTAGCTCGCGAAAGCGGTATTAAATAAATAAATTAATAATATACATGAAAAAATTACGTGATTCTGATTGGCTAAGAGCAGTGCAGTTCAAGTGTAACACCAGTGCAAAACGTGTAACACCAGTGCAAAAAGTGTAACACCAGTGCAAATTACAAATCGAAAAAAAAAAAAAAATTCCAAACAAAAATGGATGCAATTTTGAGCTTTTGAAAAACTCACTCGTGCAAATTAATCTCAAATTGAACTCGAAACCGTATGATTACCTATACAACTATATTGAGAGGAAAGCCACATCAGCCGCAGCTGGTTTTCATGCAGGTCCTCTTTCCAGATCGAATTGGAATTTAGAATGTTGGTTTTTGAGGAGAGGGGAAAACCGGAGTACCCAGAGAAAAACCTCTCGGAGCAAGGAGAGAACCAACAACAAACTCAACCCACATATGACGCCGGGTCCGAGGATCGAACCCGAGGATCGAACTCGGGCCACATTGGTGGGAGGCGAGTGCTCTCACCCCTGCTCCCCAAGTAGTAGAATAACGGTTCGACTCGTTCAAAAATAGAGAAAGAAAATGTTTCCTTTCTCTACTTTTGAGCGAGTCGAACTGCTATTTTAAAAATACCGGTTTCGCGAGTCACAAATCGCCAAAATAAACACAGAAAAACAAAGTTAAACGACACGGCAGTGGTTTTGAGAGGTTTTGTTTTATTTTCATCAGTTTAAAGTGCCTTAAATTTTGCCTTTATGAGGCTTGTCTTTAAAAACCGATACGGCCATTACAGTTGCACAGTACACCACACAAAAAGAGGATGGTAAGCCTGACTCCTGCGAAAAAAAATTCATTCATATATTTCATAGAAATTCGTTTGGACGCACTATCTGTTGAAAGGTCATGTGTGCGAAAGAATAGACCATTTCCGAGTTGCCTTTAGCCTCTCTATCAAAGCGAGGCTAGGTGCGAAACCTTTCATATGAAAATGAGTTTTCATTCACATGCAAATAAGTTTTATTTGCATGTGAATGAAAACTCATTTTCATATGAAAGGTTTCGCACCTAGCCTCGCTTTGATAGAGAGGCTAAAGGCAACTCGGAAATGGCCTAAACCTTTGCGAATATCATTGAGGTAATTAATTCTTATTTGGTATTTTCTATGATCAAATAGAAAATAATACCATGGCAATTAGAAATGTCACGCACAGAGAGAAAACGAAAAAGTAAAGCATTTCACATCTGTGGATCCTACACCTTGTGTTATTAATGTAAGTGTGTTTGAAAATGGCTGGGCAATCAAAACTATGAACGCTTAAACTAAATAAACTCATACAACTTTCAAACTGTTCTCGATTGCGCAGAAAATACATTTTTGATTAAATTCTGTCACAAATGCCTAAATTGAAACAGCGCAAAGATAAAAATGCATGCTTTAAATAATTTTCCTTGCTTAGTTTTTGAAGAAAAAAGCAAAGCATACCTGTCTCGCTCTCTACTACATCCAAAATGACAAGATTATCAGCTGAATACTGCTGACCACCTGTACTGTACTTTTTTCGAATCCGTTCCCACTGGAAAGCTTGGATTTCAAATACAAAAAATCCGAATTTGGGTGAATCCATCGAATTCGTTCTCAGAATGGGTTATATGGATTTTAAATCCTTTTTAGGATTTGTCCAAAGGAACTGAAAAATCCGTATTCGGATCTGGATTTTGACCAAAGGAACGCACGGGAAAGGAAAGCGGGCATGAAAGACTGTAAATAATGTAAGATATGAGAGAGTTTATTTACGATGCTACTGCAGTGTCAGTGGAATATTACGGTCAACAATTTCAAGGATTTACACAAGCTGAAATTTAGCAAATACATTTCACATTGCACGATGTTACACCGTGTGCCCGAGCCAGTGGGCCTTTGGTCTTCTTCGTGGCCGTTACGTAAGCTGTCACGCAACGCGCCTCTGAGCGTGCAAGAAGCAATTGTCGTAAAACAGTTTATATTTCTTCTGTAAAAATCGTAGTACATTATCCCACGAGGACGGCGCGAGGGCGGCTCTTGCACGAACCTCGCGAGGAAAGGGCGCGAGGTGTGTGCAACTCAAAAAAAAGAAATGTTTTGCTGTCTATGCCGGATCGCGGCGGGGAACAAAGATAAGCCGGTCCGTGGAAGCTTCCATATTCCAGGCAATACGCCAATGAGTTCCTGGTCGCACATCCTTCAGTTGGTGGTTGAATCTCATGCTTGCTGGTGTCGCTTTAAAACGTAGATTTTCTTTTTCGTCCAGTGTACTTGGAGTCTGGCCTCACCTCCCTTGAAAAAAAAGGTAGTGCTATTTAGCATAATTGCATTCTGAATAGCCCATTTCCGAGTTGCTCTTAGCCCCCTTTTCAAACCGAGGCCAAGTGCAAAACCATTTATATAGATACGAGTTTTGTTTCACGTACAAATAATACAAATAATATGAATCCATATGAACTTTATCCATTTGAATGATTTTGCACTTGGCCTCGGTTTCAAAAGCAGGCTGAGAGCAACTCGGAAATGGGCCATTGCTTTTAGAAACAATATATGATTATTTGATTTAACATTAATTTATTCACCATTATCGGCGGGTATATTACAAACTCATAATTGGTCTGCTCTGGCTTGATTAGCTCAAATCAGAGCATTGCGTTCGGTTGTCGCAAAGGTTCCTTCGAATCTCGGGCAAGTATGAATTTTTGTAGGTTTATTTTCAAGTGCTTTGAGAGGATCACAAATATCACTCATTTATTTAATTCTCAGGTAATATTAAGTGCCAAAAGGCATTGATCCCATAGAAATTTTGTTTCTTGAAAGGGTTTCTATGTCATGAAATTATTTAATCATCATGTATTGGCTAAAAAAACATTAGAAACCTTGCCTCGTCTCCAGGCCTCTTTTCCGTATTCTAGCGCGGTGTGCATGGAATTGTGGGACTGATACACTGCACTCAGTGTTTTCCATCCTTCCCACGACGCCCCTCGCACCTTGTTCCCCGCGCTTTACCAGCCCATGGGAACAAGGCAGTTAGGAACCGGTTTTTGAGAGCAGCAGTTTTGTATTGAACAACCAGGGCACTGCTGCTTGTAATGTGAATTTTGTGTTTCACTTTTGAACTCAAGCAGTCTTAGCGGTGGAAGCGAGAAAAGAATATGTTTCTTACTTTCCTTGACGTCTCCTTCTGTCCTTCTTCTCTTTGACCCAGTCTTTGCTCTTTTTTATTGATTTCCCGCGCGGAACTTTCGTTCTTTCTCTAAAGGAGAAAAGATCGGGCCAAGCTCAAAATAACTGCCGTATATAACATAACATATGCGTTAGTACTCATTCTAATGTGCTGTTACACAACGCAATCAGGTTTTTTTGCAACTTGCAACACAACGCTATTGCGAGACATTCTCTATTTGCATCTTGTCCCCGCCAAGTGCGACAAAAGGATTGCATTGCGAGTTGCGGGTAAAGTCGACTATGGTCTAATTTTCTCGAGCTTGCGGAGAAGGCATCAGTTCAGGGCGTGATTTCGAGGATACAGGCGTGTGCTCTTCGCGTGTACACCTCGCGCATGCGTCCTCGAAATTGAGCCCTATAAAGTATGTAGACTGGCGTCTGCTACAATAAGGCGGGCGAAATTTTCTCAAGTTTTGAGATACATTGCAGCGTGTATCTTGCAACTCATCTCGTACTACTCTCCTCAGTGTTGCATCGCAAAATGCGAGTAATATATGCCTCATATTACAGTTCCTAAAACTGGTGTAAAAACTTTGACCTAATCTTTGTTTCCATTTCCTGATAAGATGTTCAAAGATTGCAATATGTAACCAAGAACATACCTTCTATCACTGAATTGTACACTATCTTGTACACCTTTGGAATCTTCAGTGCCAAGACCCTGCCAAAATGAAAAGAAAAATACACCTTTACTCATTGGAATCCCGATTTTTCGAACTCTCAATTTACATGGGAGCAAAACGAAACTAAACAAAAGTCTGTCAAAAAATAAGATACCAGAATAGTGTATAATATATATAAAACATAACAACAAACCTTCGGAAGTTTGTCAACAACAACTCCAGCAAAAAGACACAGGAAAATTCTGAAATAAAGTTGGGAGGAAACTAAGAAATTGCTACAACGGTATTCAGCTTGTCACAAGCAAATCCAAAATCCCACAAATGTGTATGCTAATAAAAATGATGTCAGTGTTGTGATTAAAATTTCTCTTTGGTTTGAATAATTTTCAAACCAGTTTAATTTTTATTAACTGGCTCGTCGCTCTGCGACGAGACAGTTCTTAAAATACCCTCTTTTTTTTTTTTTTTTTTTTTTTTTTTTCCCTGTCGGGTCACCTGCCCCGGGAATCGCTTTTGCTGCGGCCAACACCGTACCTAGTTTACTTCCGGTTTTCAGAAATGGCGTAATCAGTGATGCTAGCAACTATAATTCAAATATTTACCGTTCTAATTTCGACGGAATTGATAAAAATTAAATCTCTGTGATTTTCGGATGTGATCTATTTCTGGTAAAAGGAAAGCGGGTTTCATTTTTCTAACCAAATCAATTGTCAAACAGTCGAGTTTAGATCGAATAAATCGTTGAATAAAACACGTCCCGGCACGTCACAGAATTGCTGAGTGATCAATTCTCAAGCATTACTCCGTGGAGTCACGTTCAAATTCCACACACTCGTATTCATGTCACGCTATTTGATCGATCGTGTTGATATTGTTAATTTATTCGAAACCCCATCACCGATTCTCCAAAATGCCTGTGTTTAAACAATCCTGATTCCTTGTAGTAGGTGGTTTCAAGGATTTTAAAGCGAAAAAAATATACAGAGTTCTAAACTTATGTTTTTTCTAACAGTACCAAGCCGATCAGAGAAAAAAATATAGACCTGAAACTGTGGGGGTGGGGGGTGGGGGCAGGTGGCGGTGTTGGGCAATTTTTCTGATCTTGAATTTTTTTCCGTCTTGATGTTGTGCAAGAATGTTTTTCGGGATTGCTCCATACCTTTTTTTCCTTTCGCTCGCTGTGCATTATTTTTTTTCTTTACTTTTGCTGTGCAGGAATTTGTTTTTAGTAATTGCCCAACCCCCACCCCCCCCCCCCCCCCCCTCTTAACAATAAAATGGTCCGTCCCTAAGGAGTGCTTGAAGCGGGCTGTGGAATGTAAATGTGGACTGGACTGTGCATATTGATAGAGTCTAGATTGTATATTGTGGCTTGCTAATATAAAACTCTAAAATGAAAACTGGGTGGAAACTGAGACCAAACGAGCCAGTTTCGAAGCCCATCGGGCTCCTTGTTTTCCTTTGTCTCAGATTCATTGTCATAATTATTCTGAGACAAGGGAAAACAAAATCAAATGAATGGGGTTAGTTTCTAGAGAAACTGTGGTGCTGTGTCGGTGGGGGTGAAGCACAAGAATTTGGTTTTATCGACTGAGTCGATAAGGTAAATTAGCCACCTTAAAACGATTTGAGAAAGCTGACGTTTCGAGCGCTAGCCCTTCGTCGGAGCGAGTCCAAAAAAAAAGATGAAATCCTATGGTGTGACCATTCAAGTGAAACCTCTTCAGCAGTACTTTTGTATGGTACCATTTGTTCTAACATTTCAGTCTGTCGACGAAATCCTATGGTGTGACGATTCAAATGAAACCTCTTCGGCAGTACTTTTGCAAGGTACTATTTATTTTTCAATATTTTACAAAATGAAATTTGGAATTTTTCTTGAATTTTGTATTTGGCACTCTTGGGGAGTTACCTTATTGGTACTAATTTTCGCGTCGCTTTAATTTCGCGATTTAAAAAAAATCGCGAACTTAAAGCGACGCGAAAAAAAATTCCCGCGAACTTTAATGTCGCGAAATTTAATACCCTCCTATATTTCTTGTTTTCTCAATTTAATGAAGAAACACATGCCTACGTATTGAATTGTGTATAACGTGTAAAAGCTCTATGGCATGCCTACAGATGATAAACAATAGTTTAACAGTCAAATTTCACGATCTGTGTTGCTTTGAACCTCTTCATCTGTATCCCTATCGTCATATTCAAGTCCTTTCACAACCTCTTTTGTACAGTCATCGAAATGGCCATCTATCCCGGGTTCTTTGTAATTTGAAACGACAATCTGTTTATACTTTTTAATTTCAAGTATTCCTTGTATTATACAATTGCAAAGAACGTTAAGCATAAGGATAATGTATTTGACTATGCCTATGGTACACGATGCGGTTTCTATAGTTTGGTTTTGTTATGAGTTGATGATTTTCAGCAATAAGAAGTGTAAAATAATAAAATTCTCGAAATAAAATGTGTTTGTTTTTTCATTTTCGCGAAAATTAATTCCCTAAGAAAATAATTTTGCACCCAAATCGCGAAAATAAAGACCAGCGAAATATGCCGACCTTTTTTTCGCGAAATTAAGTGCCCGCGAAAATTAGTACCAATAAGGTACAGTAAAGGGTTAACTTACTTTTTAGCTCTGGTGCTGTTGGGATAATCAACAACCAGACCCCCAGTAAATCCAGCTTTCATGGCCTGTGTAGTGATTAACTCCACCTGATGAAAGAAAACAGTGATTGATTTGCCTTACTCTTAAAGGGGTTATGTCACCATTTTTACAGTTACTTTAAAAAGTCCCCAAAAAACATATTTATATCAGTGGAATCCCAAACATAATGATCCAGTTTTGTTTAAAATTATTCTACTAGTCCTCTAAGAGTAAAAATAAGAGTCTTGGGCTGCAGATGGCCAGGATGGAAATGGACTGCAACTTGATTAAAAAAGGGGAAATTTCTCAAGTTCATTGCCTGGTGTCTTAAAAAAATACCTTATTGGTACTAATTTTCGCGGGCACTTAATTTCGCGAAAAAAAGGTCGGCATATTTCGCTGGTCTTTATTTTCGCGATTTGGGTGCAAAATTATTTTCTTAGGGAATTAATTTTCGCGAAAATGAAAAAACAAACACATTTTATTTCGAGAATTTTATTATTTTACACTTCTTATTGCTGAAAATCATCAACTCATAACAAAACCAAACTATAGAAACCGCATCGTGTACCATAGGCATAGTCAAAGACATTATCCTTATGCTTAACGTTCTTTGCAATTGTATAATACAAGGAATACTTGAAATTAAAAAGTATAAACAGATTGTCGTTTCAAATTACAAAGAACCCGGGATAGATGGCCATTTCGATGACTGTACAAAAGAGGTTGTGAAAGGACTTGAATATGACGATAGGGATACAGATGAAGAGGTTCAAAGCAACACAGATCGTGAAATTTGACTGTTAAACTATTGTTTATCATCTGTAGGCATGCCATAGAGCTTTTACACGTTATACACAATTCAATACGTAGTCATGTGTTTCTTCATTAAATTGAGAAAACAAGAAATATAGGAGGGTATTAAATTTCGCGACATTAAAGTTCGCGGGAATTTTTTTTCGCGTCGCTTTAAGTTCGCGTTTTTTTTTAAATCGCGAAAATCGCGAAATTAAAGCGACGCGAAAATTAGTACCAATAAGGTAGCTAAACCTCAGATTTGGTTTATTCTCTCTTCGAAAATTCACTTGATATCTTCTTCTCAGCGTTGTTGTGTATGACAAAGGTGCTTAATTTTAACTGGTACACCATCACATTTTAGAATTTGCGCCAGGAACTTAGGCCTCATTAATTTCCTAGGTTTAGTGGGGTTTCATTAAAAGAATCTTTATTTACCTGTTGAGGATTTTCTGGATAAAATTGAAACACTGCTCTGCCTCCACGACTCTGTGAAAATGTAATTATAGCACTTTACAGTAACTGTTACTAAAACCCAATAATATTTATTCTTCAAATATTCATAAAAAAAAAATCAAAAATCAAATCAATTTATTTAAGTGTCAAAGTATTTAGTACGCGAGTACTAATTGTGGACACTTTCCAGATCTAATTGGAATTTAGAATGTTGGTTTTTGAGGAGAGGGGAAAACCGGAGTACCAGGAGAAAAACCTCTCGGAACAGGGAGAGAACCAACAACAAACTCAACCCACATATGACGCCGGGGCCAGGAATCGAACCCGGGCCACATTGGTGGTAGGCGAGTGCTCTCACCACTGCGCCACCCCTGCTCCCCAAATATGTAAATAGCAATGAAAATGTTTTTACAAATAAATTCTCTGTTAGACCACAAAACAGTTACCAACACTGTCAACACTTAGGGCTGTGTTAAGTCAACATGCCTAGTACATTGTTTAGTGGGGATTGTTCAAACATAATTCGGGGAGAACTTCTGTAAAACCAATGCAAAGCCTCAAGTGGACTTGAGCAAGTTTCCTGAAACTATAATCCTTAGATTCTGATTGGATTATCAGTTTTAATAATAATAGTAAATTGTATGAAGACAATTTTAATTGAAGGGCTCCCAACAAGAACGTCCTAAGTATGTTTTTGGTAACTTTCACTAAAATTGTATGTTTTAGGCCTTTAAAAGCACAGTTTTGTCAAATTAATGATTTATTATTGTTAAGGTTCTTAAACAGATCCAAAATGGGGAAGAAAATCCACATCTTTGAGAAAATGTTTTGGCCTCCTATGACACCTTATGGCCCCCCAGGACACCCCATGTATCTTTTCAAAAAAAAAATTATTCTGTTCAAAGATAGAAGATTTGTTGACCTAGTTTAAATCCTTTCAGTCATATTTACATGATCCAGTCATAATTTTGGCAAGCAAGTCCCTTTTGAGGCTAAAAATCCAAGATTTCAGTGAAAATTTTCAAAAAACGTACTTAGGACGTTAATGCCGGGAGCCCTTCAATTATTGGTCAAACTTTTTACACTCTACAAATTACAGTGTAACAGGTTGAATAATAAAATGTATATCAGAAAAACAATTTACCATAGCACTATACAATGAACTGAAGAATTTGTAAAGTCTTTTAGCAGGATTGTGTCCTTTCTTGTCAGCATTACACAACCACTGAAGAGCAGATATACTACAGAAACAAAATGAATAAAGGAAATATGTAAATACAGTGGAACTGCGTCTTATGAGCACTCTGTTAATATGACTACCGTTTTTTGGCCCAAGAAAAGTGTATTAGGTCACTTTTTGTATCCAAAAATCCCATTAATCCAACCAACTCGTAAGTATGCAGGGCTGTGCTCTAGCAGTGCCCAGGGGCCTCAGGCTCCTTACTTTTATCTTCGAGCGACTAGAAAAACTTACTTTTGCATAAAGCTTAAGTGCCGGGCTCCCCAGATTTCATAGTTGGGAGCCTTTGGGCTCTCTGTGATTCTTCTAAGAGCACAGCTTTCGTTGGCATGACTACATTTCATGGTCCATTGGTTGTCTCAAGAAGCTAGAGTCACACTCCGCTATCGCCTCGTGCGACTCTTACGCTTCTTTCGTGCTTAGCAACCTCCCGCGTGCATCCATAACTCAATAGTGCACGCTATGGCCTTTACCATTTGTTAAATAATAATATTATCATTATCATCATCGGCATCCTGAATCAATTTATTGGAATATTAATAACATCTGCCATAGGGTTGGTCTGCCATGAAGGATTCCGGATTTTGCCTGCTCATGTCAGTACCATCTTCAACGTGACAAATCAATTAAATAGCTTTTAGTCTCTTTTCTTGTGGTTGTCAGAAACGTTTGAAACAGACTATAGAACATAACCAGATTTATATATATTTTAAATGGTATCTCCTCTAAAGAACTGCCAAGAGGTAGCTGGCTGATATCAAAGAAGGTGATGAATTTTGCCAGCAGCTGGCTACTTTTGACAACCCTGCAGTTTCCTCTTCTTGTGTTTTATAGTCCCGGAATAAGTAGACACCGATACACTGATTAAGTTTCTACTATAATTAAAGGAACTAAGAAATTGGAGCCATCTAGACTACATGTAGTACTGCATTCGTTTTGGGATTTTACAAAATCTGCAAATTGTGTTATGTGTTAGGATATGATTTCTCCATGTACTGATGTTTAGGGCTTTTCTGAGTAATTAGATAATTTTGTCTAACCTGATACAGCCATCAAATGTTCCAGGTTTGAAGCAGAGACCCTGCCCCACGTCGTGAAGAAACAAATCCCCTTCAACTTCTCTTTCAACTGCTACATCTGAAATGCAAGCACACATTCAATAACAAATGTAAGGCAGCAAATGATATTGTTCTTGGGCAAGTAAAAACTAATCTTAATAATAATAATAAAACAACTTTATTTAACGAGGGTGGAGTGTATTTTGAAAGACACACACCTGTCTGGCGAGTGCTGAAATAAAAAAGTTTTCAACTCTGCAGAATGGCAGTGGAATTTATTTGTACCTAACATGGCCTGACTGATATCAAGACCAATCCAGTGATGTCCCTCGTCTGTTAATACTTCTCCACTTAAACCTGATCCGCACCTAAAGAAAATAAAATAAAAAAGTTTCGGTTTGTTTTGAACAGAAGATTCTTGTTGACATTTTCTTCCTTTTCTATAAGGAGCTGAAACATTTAGGAAAGGAATTTAAATTCTTTTCCTTTTTTTTCACTGCATAAAAAAGTGTAGGAGGGAGGTGGGAGAGGGTTGACCCCACAGCCCCTCCCCCAGTAGGGGTGACTATTGAGGCCATTTTGCCTATTGCGATAGTCAAATTACTATTGCAATACTATCACGATAGTATGTACGATTTCAAAAGTCTCTGGATGAGCCTTTGCGGCCACCATGTTTGTTGGTCATGTGACAATCACATGGGTCTCAGGGTCTTAAAATAACTGAGGACGAAGGTGCTGCCTTTGCTATGACATCCGCAAAATGGTTAGACCTTCACATGGCTTGGATGACTACTTAGAAATGGTGGTCCCATCTCCGCTGGGGACATAAAAGAACCACTGAGATGAAACAAAACTCTGGCTGTGACCACCCCCAGTGTCATACATTGTTCATGGGTGGGGTGGGGGAGATAAGGTCAACAATGGACCGATAGCAGCTGCCTGAGGCGCCTTCATAAGCTGACGTCCGATCTCATTCTAATAAGTGTATGTAAAATGCCATGAGACATGTGATATGTGCACTATATAAGTCTCCATTATTATTATTAATTTCCTAGAGAGGGGTGGAGATAATATTTGAACCACCAATTTTGAATGTGGATAAGACCCTGAAGATGAATGAAGTTTTTTTTTATTACTCATACTGCAGTATTATTCGACTTGTTCCTGGATGCCAAAACGATGAACAGAAAGGACAGCGGAGAACAAGAGAGGCATTTGTCAATCAAGGAAAAAGGACAACAGGACATCATTTGAAAAACTATCGTAATTATAGATAATTAACGGAACTATCACGATTGTTATCAATAGTTGAATTTGTGATCGATGCATCGCTTTCGGAACACTCCTAATCACAATGCATCGATAGTGCGATGTATTGTTGCACTCCTATCCCCCTGTGCAGTCCCTGACATGGAAACCCTATTTCCCGGTGTCTGATGTTTACATTTATAATTTTATAAGTTTGAGTTGTGAAAACTGTTCCAAAACTATTCGCTGATTCAGACCTTTTACATTAGTACTACATGTATGAAGGGGCGAGTAAGAAGTAATGGATCAAAACTACATTACCCAATATCAAGAAGAAAGCAAGGTTGATCTTCTGGCAAACTTAGCAACTCTATTGCTCTCTGGGTCAGCTGAACTTGAATCTCAATCATTCTTGTGCTAAAATTATATTAACAAGTTATTGGTACATTGGTAATCGCTGTAATGGCATTCAAAATATTATGAAATATTGTGCAATTTTTATTAACTACACATCATCATTGCTGAACAGAATTCAACTGAACCGTTAACCAACAGTATCAGTTAGAATACCAGCTCAGAGGCTTGTGTTTAAAACGTTGTAAGGAACTGAAGGCACAATGTACATGTTTTAGTGGATGGCCATCTCAGCAGCTCACCAGTATATGGGCTAATGGATGAGTCAATTCCAGCAGTGCCCATCCCCCCCCCCGGGCCATCTACACATGTTGCTATCCCGGGGATGGGGCATTTTTTTTTATCTTGGCCCGGGGGGCGGGTATTAGCACACCCGTCATTTACCCCAGGGAATTTGACAGCCATGTGGCTTCGGCCTCGCAGTTTGACAACTCTTCAAACATGGCATCCTTCAAGGACTTTTATTGGCAAGAACGAGGAGTTTGTCTGAGAATGGCTGGTCCAGCAAGGGCTAGAAAAGCTTGTAGACATTTTTAAACTTATGTTTGACCATTTTGTTTCTTTTTAATATATCGTAAATGTTTTCATTTCAAAACCAAAAGAATTTAAGAAGATGCATATGTCTGTAGCCGCTTCTTGAATTGATAGCTGTTCAAACTACAGTGGAACTTCGATTTCTCGAACTTCAGGATAACTCAAACCAAAAGCTGTTTCCCTTCGATACAACTACTATTGTTTTATAAACAACATTAAAACTTGTACTGCATGATTAATAGATGAAAACGGATGAATATATTTAATAAACCTCATTTTTTCTCAACATACAGTCTGTTCACTGGCTCTAGAAACTTGAGCTGTATGAACTCGGGGGTGGGGCATTTACCTTTTTTTTGGCCTGACCGCAGGAATTTGAACGGCTTACTTGTTGCCACTGTGGGGAATTTACCATTTTTTAAAAAAAACGTAAATGCCTGGGCGTTGGCCGTGATATTGTTTGGAAGAGTAGATCTAAGATTAAAAACTCTGGTAACTATGCGAACGCATATATAACTGAAGATTTTGCAAGAGCGATCCAAGAGGAACGCAAAGTTCTCATTAAAGCAATGATGAAAGCGAGGGAAGAACATGGTATAGCAAATGCGAAAGTTATCGGAAGGTTTCTACTCATTAACAATGAAAAATATAACTATCAAAATGTTCCAGAATTTCTAAAATAGATCTTTTTTTTCGTCTTGATATAAAAACCATCAATTTGCATATTACTCTAACTTTTGGAATAGCTACTAATGAATCCATTGTTTTTTTTTTGTGATCCTGCTGAGAGTTTTTTTTTTACCTCTACAATGGCTTTTTTTAGATATGTTAATGTTATATTAAGCGCTTCTTGGGTATCCCATATGTATTACGTAACCCAAGGCACTTTTTTCTATGTGTTTGTTTTTATTCTAGGTTTGTTTTTTTTATTGTTCTGCTGCAACTTTTGTTTATTATGTTCGTATTTTTATTACTCTTTGTTCATACTAAGTGTTAATAATTTGGGCTTGTTAATTCCACTTCTGCGTTTTACAATTGCTTTGTTAAGTACCTATCAATCATCACCTATACTGACGAATTAGTTATTTGTTCTCTAAACGTGAGAGGTTTGTCAAACACTATGAAAAGGCGTGAGACATTTCGATGGCTCATGATGAAAAAATATGCAATTTATTTTCTTCAAGAAATTCATTGCACTAAAGATAAGGAGGTCTTCTGGTCTGCTGAATGGGGGTATTCAGCTATATTTAGTAGCTTTTCTAGCGCCAGCGCCGGAGTATGTGTACTTTTCAATAATAGTTTCAATTTCCAAATTTTGAAATCGTTTTCTGATCCAGAGGGAAGATTCGTTATAGTAGATATCAAAGCAGAGAATAAGATTTTGACTCTAGTGAATATTTATGCACCGAATAACGATAATCCTGCTTTCTTCAAAAATGTTCTCAATCAGCTTCTCTCTTTTGACTGCGGTGAGATAGTTCTGGGGGGTGACTTTAATTTAGTGCTCGATGTCCAAAAAGACAAAAAAGGCGGAAGGCCGGTGACTCACGAGAAGTCGTTAAAAGAAGTTAGGTACATCGCAAATATGTTAGATCTCATAGACATCTGGCGTATTTTCAATCCAGACGCTAAAAGATTCACCTGGAGGAGAAGAAAACCCGATATACATTGCCGTCTCGACTTCTTTTTGACGAGCTCTAGCTTAAGTACAGCAATTACAAAAGCAGATATTTTAACTGGATTCAAAACTGACCATTCTCTAATAACTATCCACCTTGCAAACAATGCAAATCCCAGGGGCTCAGGTTTTTGGAAGCTGAACACTTCCTTTTTGTTGGACAATGATTATGTCAACTTGATTAAGAACACAATTGCTGAAGTAGAAAATGAATATGTAAACAATAAAGAGGTTGACGCCGTTCTCTTGTGGGACACCATGAAAATGCAAATAAGAGCAAGCTCACTAAATTACGCAAGGAGAAAGAAAGCTAAAATGAAATCACAAGAGACGATCCTAGAATCTGACATATTATCTCTCCAAAAAAGACTTGAAGAAAACTCCCTATCTGAAAACGAAAAAGCCCACATCTACAATGAACTAAATATTAAGATCCTACAAAGAGAAGAAATATCAAAGCATAAAACCCGAGGAGCAATAATTAGATCTAAGTCTCGATGGTACAATGAAGGAGAAAAGAATACAAAATACTTTTTTAGCTTAGAAAAACGGCATTTTAATAAAAAAACTATCAAACACCTTACCCTGGCGGATAATAGCGTAATTAACATGGATAGTGAGATCTTACAAGAAGCAAAAACTTTCTACCAGAACTTATATTCTTCAACTGATACACAATTTAATGCTGCATACGAAACAATTTTCTTCCCAGAAGGAAATGCTTTGACACTAGATGAGATAGAGCAAAAACAGTGTGAAGGCCCTTTGACTGAAATTGAATGTTTTGAAAGCTTAAAATCAATGGAATCAAATAAAAGTCCGGGAAGTGACGGCCTCCCGGCAGAATTCTATAAAGTATTCTGGAATGATATCCATCATTACCTACTAAACGCCTTAAACTGTGCACATGCAAAGGGCCTTCTATCAATTACACAAAGGAGAGGATTGATTACCCTCATACCAAAGAAGAACAAACCTACTAATCTTTTAAAAAACTGGAGGCCTATTACTCTTCTTAACTGTGATTACAAAATAGCAACTAAATCCATCGCTAGTCGATTACGAAAAGTCCTGCCAAAGATTATCAACAATGACCAAACGGGTTTTCTAAAAAGTCGCTTTATTGGGGAAAACATCAGACTTATAGAGAGCATAATAAATTACACAGATAATGAGCAAATACCGGGTCTTTTACTGTTCATTGACTTCGAAAAAGCTTTCGATAGTATAGAATGGTCCTTTATAGAGAAAACCCTTAAATATTATAACTTCGGAGCTTCTCTGGTATCTTGGATAAAAATATTCTATACGGATATCAGCAGTTGTATCCAGAACAACGGTTGGTCCTCAGATTTCTTTAGCTTAGGTCGCGGAGTGAGACAGGGATGCCCGCTCTCCCCATATTTGTTTATCTTATGTGCCGAAATACTAGGTAACGCGATAAGGAATGACAAAGAGATCCGTGGAATCAAGGTCCTTGGCACTGAGTGCAAACTATCTCAATACGCTGATGACACGACTATGATTTTAGATGGTTCAGAATCTTCCTTTTCAAGATCCCTATACTTACTAGATGCCTTTGCTTCCATATCTGGTCTTAAAGTTAATTATGACAAAACTGAAGCCCTCTGGATCGGATCATCTAAAAGTTCGGACATCACTTTCCCTTCAATAAAACCTATAACATGGGCTGAAACAAAGGTCTACGCCTTGGGAGTTTGGTTTTCCACGTTGGAAGATAAGTCTCTTGATGTTAACTTAAGCGAGAAAATCGAAAAAATTCGCAGCATTTTGAATAATTGGTCAGCAAGAAGACTAACCCTCTTGGGTAAAATTACAATCATAAAAACCATGGCCGTGTCACAATTGGTTTATGTTTTGTCTTCTCTTCCAACGCCCTCGGGTGCACTTAAAGAAGTCAATTCCTTATTGTATGATTTCTTATGGGATGGAAAAGGCGACAAAGTTAAAAGGACAGAAATGATAAACAATTACGAGAAAGGAGGACTAAAGATGATTGATGTTCAAAGTTTCAATGAATCTCTTAAAATGAAATGGATACAAGGGTATTTAAATGAAGATAATAAAGGGAAATGGAAACTTTTTTTTGATCACTACTTATTGAAGCACGGAGGCAGGCTTTTGTTTCAAAGTAATCTAAAACAACAGGATACTTCACAGCTTAATCTAAAGGACCCTTTTTTAAATGAGATTGTAGAATATTGGACCAATTTCAACTTCAGTGCTGAGAACCTTCAGTTTGCTTCCACGTGTATTTGGCATAATTCGCTCATTAAAATAGAGAACCAACCTTTTTTTTACAAATCATGGTTTTATGCGGGGGTAAAGGAGATTAGAGATTTGCTAGATAATGATCAGAATTTTTTAAGTTATAATGCATTTATAGACAAATACAACATTAAAACCAACTATTTGGAGTATTACAAAGTAGTATCAGCTATAAAGTACTACAGGAAAAAATACTCCCCAGTTCACAATAGCCCTGCCCAAAAAGACTCCGCTGAGAACTTTCTGTCTAACTCAAAAGTGTGCAAAAAATTCTATCAACATCTTGTAAATAAAAGGGCTTCCATACCTTCAAAGAGTCAGGGAAAATGGTTGGCGGAAGAGGAAATATTTGGTAATTCTACTGTAGCGGTTAATTGGAAAAACACCTATTACTTACCATTTTTATGTACAATAGAAACAAAACTTAGAGTGTTCCAATTTAAACTGCTTCATAGAAGAATAGCTATGAATGATTTTCTTTGCAAGATAGGTATAAAACAAGTGGATTCCTGCTCATTCTGCAAAGAAACACCAGAAACCCTTGTTCATCTGTTTTGGAATTGTAAACATACCCAAACCTTTTGGAAAAATATGTCAAAGTGGATAACTCAAAACTTTACTGGAATGGAGGACTCTTCATTCTCCCCATCTTTTTGTCTTGGTTTAATTGACGACATAAAAGATTTGCTCTTCCACCACTTACTTCTTATAGCTAGACATTATATATACACATGCAAACTTGGGAATACCTTACCTGAGCTGCAGGTATATATACAATTACTTAAGAACTCTATGGAACTTGAAAAACAAATTGCGTTTGACAACAACACCATAAACTCCTTTCAAAAGAAGTGGTCTCGCTTTAAGAAAAACCCCTCACAAAATGAGACGACATAATTACCATTGTAGTATTGTGGCAAAGCAATGTATAACGTACTTGAAGTGGATAGCTTTTAGTTCTCTGTATGTGCTCTTTCTATATATATATATATATTTACTATTTCACTTATAACTGAGTGTTCATTAAATTATGTTATGTTAATTATAAGTATTGCATTAAATGTATGTAACACTACGCATGTATGTGGAAATATTAATAAAAAAGACGTTGCATTAAAAAAAAAAAAAAAAAAAAAAAAAAAAAAACTTGTACTGCATGATTAATAGATGAAAACGGATGAATATATTTAATAAACCTCATTTTTTCTCAACATACAGTCTGTTCACTGGCTCTAGAAACTTGAGCTGTATGAACTCGGGGGTGGGGCATTTACCTTTTTTTTGGCCTGACCGCAGGAATTTGAACGGCTTACTTGTTGCCACTGTGGGGAATTTACCATTTTTTAAAAAAAACGTAAATGCCTGGGCGTTGGCCGGTTAAGGTGGCTGAACACAGTTTCACTGTACCTATGCGTCATTCATTGTCATTTTAAAACCACTAACATCTGGGCGCCCAAAATTGGCAAGGCATACGATTAAGCAACAAGCTACATATTTTGATATTTTTGTTGAGCTTTTAGGGTGTTGCCATGGCAACACGGTGGATTGAAATCAGCCTGCAATATTTGGTTTCTTTTATTTTCAGAAAATCTAGTCATTAGATTTTGTCCATCATTTGTCTCCAGTAAACTCGTAAACATATACGCATGTTAACACTGGTCTCATGTATTTTTGATAGTGGGATCTTCCGTAATTTGTGGTTTAATATGTTTGCGTTTTGTAAAAATCTCCTCTGTTAGATTTCAAATTTTTGATGGCAGGTGAGTTCGGCATATTCGGAACTATTATTGTGCCAAATTTCATGAAATTCTAATGAGTAGTTTCGTAGAAATCAGTTTCCAAAGAAAGTCGCTAAAACATCCAGTCACAATTTTTTGGTCAACTGTGCATGCGTTGCATTTGACTGGGTTCTCGATCCAAAGACAAAAACGACCAAAAAGGCAGTGTATTTCTTCAATGGTTCTATATATTATCTATTGATTCAACAAACATTTTTATGAACAAAAAATTGTTTGATTTTAAGACGAAAAACAACACTTTCGCGATCCACGCTGAGCAAAATGAAATGATCGCTCAACAGGCACCACGTTTGTTTTTCTCAAAACTCTGCGCGCGCTGACTCACGTAAGCAGCTGAAATTAAAGAGTGCGCGCAAACTGTGTTCAGCCACCTTAAGGGATATGTAAAAAAGTGTCCGGGTATTCTAAAATCGCTCGCAGATGTACATGTCTGTGACCCTGTATTCTGTTGATTAGACAATTTTCTGCCATGACTGTTATTCTCAAATGTCAACTGATCATGTCCTTTAAGCTACAACATTGTTGAGTCATTGTCATCATCATCATCATCATCATCATCGTCAGAAATTATATTATTATTATTATTATTATTATTATTATTATATTATTATTATCATCATTATCACCATCACCGTTACTTTCATGATCTACGTGATGGAAGCACAAAAACACGTGCTGACATTACTGTTGTAAACAACAAAGCACCCACTTACTTTGAAGTATATTTGCGGGCTTCATCGTCATTATAAAACTAAAGAAGGAGATGAAAACAAGGCAGATAAGCAAATGACATTTCCAGGCCATAAATTATGTCTAAGATGGTATCAGAAACACAACAATCTTACCACTTCTGGCGGAGCCTGATGTTCAGGCCGCCTTCCAGACGCCATCTTGTTAAAGCAATGTTTTGAGTCAGCGGAGCTTCGATGTAAAAATACATTACAATAAAGGATACATGAAGTACCTACCGAAAGTATAGCGAAGTTTTGCCGGTAGCTTGTTTTAGTTCGTTGTAGCATTATCAGGATTATGAGTTTCTTGACCAAAGTTTTGATGCAGAATGCATCTTCCAGACCATGGATTGCTTTGAAGAAGAGTCCATTATGTGCTACCCCTGTATTTTGCTTGCATAGTCTATCAGGATCGATTTTGTCTTCTACATCGGGAGCGAATTTGAAATGTAAAAACTATAGCACTGGTCCGGGTCACACGAAACCTACAAAGAAAAACTACTACAGGGTGCTCGGTGTATCTCCAAAAGCCACCCAGGCGCAGATAAAGAATGCGTTTTACAAGCTCTCCCTCAAGCATCATCCAGATAAACACAAAGGAAGCGAAGAATCGCACGATAAATTCCAAGAGATCAGCGAGGCTTATAACGTACTTGGGGACCACGAAGAGAGAAAACTATATGATCGAGAGCTGATAGTGGATGGGCAGTTGCGAGCTGAGCACGCTCACGCTTATTATCCGCCAAAATCGCCTAGAAAACCTCGTGAATCGATTTATGATTTCGACGAATGGACTAAAGCGCATTATTCAAAACAACTGAATCAAAAACAACAGAGTAAAACTCAGAAGGCTGAGGATAAGGAGGAACTAGACAAGCCAAAAATGAAAATCGGATCATTTAGGATGATCATTTTTGGGGCCACTGTAGTAGTCGCCATTATATCTTATTACATTCATGGAAAGAGATTAGAGGAGGATGCCAAGAACTATGAATAGCTATTTTCTACTTGTAAACACTGGTGGGGGGGGAGGGGAGGGGGGGAGGGGGGGGGGGGAGGGGGGGGAGGGGAGGGAAGGAGGGGTCAACTCCAATATGAAAATGACAGGGGTGTTCGTCATACCTATTAGGGGTAAAAATTTGTAGATTGGTACTGCTAAGGGTGTTTAAATCTGTTATAACCATGGTACCTTTTAGGGTATTGAGCCAAAAAAATATGACAATGTGTCTTGTGAAATATATTTCAAGAGCCATGCCTATCAAGCAAGATTCCGACACCTTTTAAAATTTAGGGTGTTTTTCAAAAATTTCAGATGAGCACCACCATCATTTTTATATTGGAGTTACTCTCCCCCCACCCCCCGAGTTGTAAACATTGATCAAATGCTAGCCTGATGTGCTAACAGTTATGGTAAAAGTGAAGAATGATATAGCTATACAGAAAACTGTCAGCCAGCAGCCGGCCAATTGTCAGACAAGACAGTTTTACTAACATTTTTTTAATGGAGGGTTTCATGGTTCGGCACTTGTGAAAGCTATGACGTAACCCATTTAATTTCATTGTTTAGACCAATTGGAAGCCGGTAGATAACTATGGCACGAAATTTGCCCTTAAAAAAGTTTCAGTCAGTCAGCTGATTGAATGGATGATTATGCATACCCATGTGCGCCATAAAAGCCACCAGAGCGTAGAATAAGTCCTTCGGGTCAAAGGTTTTATTCAGTGTTGACTTGTTGGTGTTATTCGTTGAAATTTTCTGTACGTTTTGGTCATCCTTCGCTTTGTTTGAACTAATTATAGTGTGTGATTTTTGAGTAAATGCGAGTGGTTTCTTAACAGATAAAATTGGTAAGAAAGCGAATAAAGCATTTTAATCTGTGCACATGCGCCAAACCGTGAAACCATCCCTTTAAGTGTTTGCCAAAAGTGTTGGTTACTGCTGGTTGACCTTCAGTTACAGACAGCAAACAGTCTACAATACATGTAGCTATTGTTTGCGACTGCTGTACAAAAGGAAATGTCTGAAGTGAGGAAATTTGTACATGTTCCTAAACTTGGGCATTTTTTATGTAAACATTATCCCTTGAATTTATTGTTACCAGTACTTATTGGTCAAATTTGAGATAATGTAGCCTGCAAACTTAAACAGCCTTACAATAATGAGGTCCCGTGCATGAGTGGTGAAGCCAAAAAACAAGGATGAGTTACTTTTATCCCATCCCCACGTTGGCTTGGTTCATTCACTGGCTTGTTTTAGCTAACACATGAGAGTAAAGACCCCTGATGTTAGCTAGCTTACTTGCTGGCAAGACATGATCTTTTCATGACCAAGTAAGCTGTTGCTAATATGAAGACGTTTGAGTGTATTATTATCCCAAGGGGGCACCAAAAGAAAATATTTTTTTTTGGGAATAAAGTTAGTTTCATTGAAAAAGTTCTCTTGTGATCGGCATATATAATAAATATCCCCCTCCCCCAGCGCACTTTTTTTTAAAAGTACCAAACTCCTAAAAGTAACTTTATTATGATCATTATTTTATTACTTGGAGGATAAATACAGTGTGAGAATACAAGCTCGGCCATTTAACTTCATTAAACTTCCATTTATGACAAACAGTCACTGACTTCAAATATTTTTTTATGTAAGAGATCAACAAGGACCACCAGCAACAAAGTAGTGCACATAGACTACTCCAGCAAAAATTAATATGTAAACACCTCATGTGTTTCTTATGAATGTTACCTACATTTGAATTGCATCGACTTAACTAAAGTATGTAATAAATAAATACCTGACCATACTGAGATCCAGGCAACTTAATATTCTACTGTTCCTGGACAACAGTAACAGATGTTTGAAAATATTTCTGATTGGACTGCTAGAAGTCCCTCTCTGTATAGTCAAAAAAGCAATCAAATGAAAATTAAATGATCGACGGAAAGAGCCCAGTCTCCCCTCTGCTCGTTTGCTCACTCCAGTCTCACCAAGCTTGTTTTTGTGATTGGCTCAACTGCTTGACTTACTGAAAATGGACAGCTAGCAGACTAGTTCCTGGTATCCCACCTAAGATTACAAACACTGCAGACCTATGGTAGAATAGGGATGTGAGTCACCATCTTGGAGATATGGATAGTAGAAGTATGTCTTCCATTTAGCCTTTGGTCTGAATGGAGCATTGCCCGAAGGAGCAGAGGTAGACCAAAGGATGAATGATAGAAAAGGAAAGGAAAAAGTTTGGTTGGAATTGGTGTGAAGTACAAGCCAAAAGAGAGTAGTAGAAACCTTTTCTTTGTGCCATATGCAACTCTGCACTCATGTTAAGGAATGACTGATGATGCACAGTTTTCAAAGTGGTGTTACTGCTAGTATTACTACTGTCACAAGCATTAATAACAATTCACATACTTTGTATGTTTAAGATTCTGCAACTGCTAATAAGAGATAGATTCAGTTCTACACTACTTGTTGTTTACAGTACTCTATTATTTGTTTGTTTCAGTTGATAAGTGTGGAGCACTACAGATCTTTGACCTTTAAAGGTTATAATAATATCTTCCCGATTTTTTCGGAGACATTCTCGCAAAAATTTCAAACTTCCAGAAATTTTAACAACATTATCTCATGTTTCCCGGAAAATTTTTTGAGTCTCCCGATTCCCGGCAAAATCTTCAGATTCCCGGAAGAATTTTGTTTTTCTCCCGAAACAGGCCTTCTTAGAGTTGTCACCCCCCGTCCTCTGAGGTATTACCGGTATGCACTTCCTTGAATAAGCACCCAACCTCAACTAAGTGCATGTAAGAAACAGTGCATAAGGTAAGGTTAAATTTACTCCAGGTTTACTGCGAAGGACAATAAATCCTCAAAATTTTACGCCAGTTTGACTTTCATTGAAGTCAAAAAGGCTAAAAAAAAATGAAATTTGAGATAAGAACCCTGGGCCTTGTTCAAGGAAATCTGGTGACTTTAACCCTTTTACTCCCAAGATTCTTTGGTAAATGTGTTGATGTCTCATTCAACACAATATTTCAACGCATTTTCTATTTCGGCAGTTGTGTATCATGCTTCCAAGATTCATCAGCGGAAATTTTTTAGGAATAGCCGGCAATTTTTTCCAGCTGCCGGTTTTTATCTACATCCCTGTAAAGAGGTTTCAATTGAATAGTAACACCATAGGATTTAGTCCACATACTCCAGAGTTAGAACTACACTACATGTCTCCATATTTGACAGTGGGAGGGAAAGGGTTAAAGAATTTTATTCAATGGCAGGGCTGCCAATAAAGGCTGAGGTCAGGGATTTCCCCCAGGTACTATAAATATAATTCTGAGCCCTGGTTATTAAAGACAAATAAGGCATCGCCACTAAACTGAACTGTTTTCCCTGGCTACTTTTTCCATTACCCCAACTACTTCAAAATTTAGCAACAGCCCTGAATGGATTTCAAATTTATATATAATAATATTATGTCGGTTATGCCTAAACTATACTAGTTGCTAATGCGTTTATTTTCTAATATCTATATGAGTACTGGGAGGATGTTCGACTCCGTAAAAGTTCAGTTAATTTTTCAGTTTTAATCTTTCTTAAGTGATGCAAAGTTTTCTGACTTTGAAATGTCTGAATAAAGTCCTCAACATTCATTTCCTTATCCATGAATTTGTCAGCTGTTTTCTACAAAAAAAAGAATGTAAGGAATGAGTATAATAATATGTGAATTTGATGGAAAGAAAATAATAAAATAATGAACTATTGAGCAGTACTGTCTTATTCTTTCCTTTCCTATACAACAGGGATTTGGTGTCAATTCAAAATAAAAAAATGTTTTTGTATTAATTTTATAAAAAAATAATGGTCCAGTTTTGTGATAAATTACCACCCTGGTGTACCAAAACTGTCGATGAGTGTCTCTAGTCATAGATAGACTGGGTCTAAAGGAATAATTGATGTTAATCGCAACTAACTTTTTTTCAAGTTCTCACATTTTCATTTTCAAAATGAACACCTGTTCTAATTATACGAAACATTGGCCATCTCATAGTATCAGAAGTCCTGGTTATTGTACTCTACAAATATTTTTTTAATGTCTAAAAGGTAAACTGTGGAAACATTTCTCACCTCAGCTTCTTCCTCAGCCTGAGCAGCAGAAGTTTGTAGAAGCGCTAATGTTGTATCAGGTGAATATTGACTTGAGATAGCTTCTGCAAAAAGGGGTGTAACATATTATTGTGTTAAACATTAACATCATCCTTGAATCTTGATTTTACTGAGTTACTATCAGATTCATCAAATTTTTTAGATTTTTTTCAATGTCCATCCATAGATGGTAAGTCGCAATTTTTTATCTGCCCAAAAGTTTGCCTTGACTAATTGATTAATATTGATTGATTGATTGATGGATGCATTGATGAATGGATGGACGGATTGATCTGTAAAGAAAGCCTTTGGAAGTTTGCGGGTTCATGTCCCCCAACATAGCTTGTTACCCCCGTATATCAATGGATACAGATATAGATTTGCAATTATTTAACATTCTGGTATCCAATTTGACAAAACTCAGAGATGATCAGTAATTAATAAACATTTATTATAAATTTAATTTCTTTTGTGTTTTTTTTTCCACTGAGTTCCATAACTAAAGTTCAAAGTTAATTAAACACTGACAATAATTTACCAAGTTTTTGCCGATTCTTGTCAAACTGTTCCTGAATTATAGCTTTGTTCTGGTGAGCCTCAATAAGCACTTGTTTGCTCCTTTCCACCTTGGGTTTCTGCGACAAATTATGCTCAGCTAGACTTCTGTTACTGGCCATTAACATGTCCCGATAACCTTCTATCTTCTTTACCTGTATTCACAAGAGAATCTATTATTGAGAAGATTTGATACCTGAAATTACCTGAAAACCACAGAACAGAGATGGCAACCTCTGGAGATTTTTTCTTTGCGACCACCTCCATCACTTGAAGCAAACGTATTAGATTGATGCCGAAATAGAGCTAATTTGGAGCACTTAACATAGCCTTCAAGTTTTTCAATTACATGTATGCAGTAAAGGTCGCCCAAAAGGGTATGGTTTGACTGTAAGTACAGTTAACTCAATCTAAGCCGGACAATCTCATGAACCATTCTAGAAGTCTGCCTTAGAGAGGATTGTGCCTTGTAGATCAGAGTGTTTAAAGTGCCTATGAAATGAATTTTTTTCTTTCGTTTTTCATTAGTTTATTATGTCCAAAGAACAAAAACAATAATCATTTCCCGAGGAAAAGAAAGAAAATCGTTTTTTTAGCCCCTCGAAGATGCATCACTTCGGTTGAAAAGTGGCTCCAATTTTTGGAGAGCCTGGGGCGAGTGGGCGTGCGTGATGACGTAAATTACGTAAATAGTATGACACATTGGTTTGTTTACACTATAATTCCCTTGGAATCCTTTAGCGTGATGGTTATTTTGCCAACATTTTTGGCTGTACAAATGTCAGACAGCGCCTTTACAGTCCTCTGAAGGTGAAGAGGATCAGTTTCGGATCACTCTTGATCAACTGAAATGATCGTGTTCACTGTAGTTTTGCCGTAGCGAGACGAACCGACTGTGCCGCTTGAGCGGAGGAAGTGAACAAGAAGAAGGACTTTGATTTAGATTATTGAACGTGAAAGGTATACATTTCAGTAGCACAGCATCTCAGTGGTTCGCCAGTTGACTTGTAAGCTTATTGAACACAGAGGCGTTTTTGTTATTTCTTTTTAGTGGCTCGTTGACTAGCGTTTATCGAACGCGAACGACATATTTCCCGTATATTTGTAGTACAAACAATCATAATATTAGCGCATTAGCGACTCGGCCGGTCTTCTCTGAAGTTCACTGATCGCGCATGGAGGTTATGAACTTATTTTATCGGCTTGGCAATTCGCCCGTCTACTTAAAGTTCTTTTTTCAAAGCGAAGGATATGTCTTGGCGGCTTGCTAGTTGAAAGTTTCTAAATTATACTGATATGTTATGCATATCCGAGGTGGTGTTTTTCAGGCGGCTTGCTGAATTGAATGTGAATGGTGTATTTTTAGCAGCAAGGCGCCTTGATAGCGTATTTATTTATTTATTCAAAATGTTTGAACTCAAGTATATACGTAATAATAATGCTTCTTAGTTCAGTAGTTCAGTGTCTTGCCAGCGATTGAACGTTTCTGGAAATTTTAATCACTTGGCGGCTTGTAAGTGAGTTCAAAGTATCGTGTTTACATTTATGTCTGATTTATATTTCATTGTATAAAAATTAATCTGATCGAACACGCAATGATTCAGCGATGTATTTTGTTCCGAATAGTCTTACGCATTTGTACATGTTTTGATAGATGTTCCGTAGAATAGACGCATTCCAGTGAACACTTGCGTCGCTGCACTTAGAATTTTATAATTGGGAATACCGTATAAACATTTATATTACTCGCCAGTCAGTGCTGATCCGCCGTGAGAGTCAGTATATTTTTGTAGGCCTCACTGACTTCGACAGCTCTCCAGTCGAGCCGTAGCTTGAAGGAATTTCCAAACAGGATTTGGATTGGGAAAATTTTGCTTGATTAAACGGCCTCACCGGCCGGAATGTTATTTTCTTTTGGAAAATAATATTAATCTTAACAATAAGTGCTTTCATTGAAAACAACATCGCTTGACGTACCCTTTCCGATGTCGGCGAACAAATTTCGTGTATTTCGCCGGCCTATTTTCCTCTGGAGCAAAATAAAGCTTTGTTACACCCTCTGTTATCGAAGAATTCTAATATCTCGTATGTTTGAGGTCGCTCACCACATAATATTGGTCCACCTCTAGCAACGTCTCTTGTCAGCTCTCTTGTTCTCTATATTCCCACAGCAGTTTGTACAACTATTTACGTCACAGTGTAATATGACACTGGTTTTGGCCGCGCACAAATTGGAGCCACTTTTTAGCGCCAACAACCTAACTTTGGGACCATAAAATAAGCGTTTCGCATCGTCCCTAACACTTTAAACCTTTTATTCCAAGGTCTAAAAAGGTGAAACTTTTGATACATCAAAAAATAAATTACATTTCATAGGCACTTTAACTGTACAGACAAACAAGGAATTTTTTAACCAGGAACAGCCAACCATTGATGTCTGCCTAAGAGATGTGTCTGCCCTACAGGGGTGAACCCTTTGTGAGAGTTACCTGTTATCTGCTGGCAGACCAGCTGCTGGCCAACAGTCAGCTGACAAATTTTTAGGGTAACTGTTCTGCATATTAATTACCCTAATTTCTGTCACAAAGTACCCTGAGCTACATGTATGTTTTCATGCAATTTCATGTGGTGTACATGCATTAACACTGCACATGCCATAAATTTAATCAGTCAGTTAGGTAAGTTTTTTTATAATTATTATTTTTTTATTCATTATTACATCACATCGGCTTATTTGTTGTATAAGCTTAAATATTGGTGGTGTGATGTCGCTTACATAAGCTTACATGTAATAACAAACTAAGCCTCATTAATTTTAAAGCAACTCCAATTCTTGCATGTATCAAAACAAGGCAACCAGTCAAAAAGCAACTAACCTCTTCGTTATCTGAAATAATGCCATTGAGCTGCTCTTCGTTATCTAGAAGATCCTTCAATTCACCTTTGTCGACATGTTGCAGCAAGCTCATGATACCTTGAATGGCGTTCGTCTCGTTCAGGCGAGGAACATATTTAACAAGTGACGGCGCTCCATAAACCGACATGGTGTATCACAAATGGAAGCAAAAACAGGAGCAAAGTGTCGATCGCTTGAAGCGCTTAAAAAATATTACAAACACTCGAACTTTCCTCCTCGTTACGCGTTGCAGCTTGATATAGCGAACGATCGAATCAAGTTTGAATGTTTGTATGTGGCGCGGAGAGCGTCATGGTTAATTCTGGAACACTGTAACCTGGCTTGAAGCAAACAATCTTTTTTACCTTCCCCTCCCTTCTGATGGGAAAATTCAGCCTTTAGCCTCTCTATCAAAGCGAGGCTAGGTGCGAAACTAAGTGTTCATTCAAATGCAAATAAGTTTTATTTGCATGTAAATGAAAACTCATTTTCGCACCTAGCCTCGCTTTGATAGAGAGACTAAAACAGGAGCCTGGCCGTTTGTTTGAGTGAAATATTGGAATGGATAGTCCGTTTGATCCAGGGAAACACCAAAATTCGTGTCAACCTTTTGTGAAAACAAAGTCAGAATTGGTCTGGTGTTTAAGTGCTTTGGGGATAATTTTTTTTTCGAATTGCCGTAAAGGAGAACAAAGCATGAGCAGTCCGTTCCATTTTTCAGGGACTAGACTGAGTAGAGAGGGAGCCAGCCAAACGTGCAAGGGCGCAATCATGAAAACAAGAGTCTTGTTTAGTAATTAAAAATAACTTTTATTAAATAAAATTTTAAAAAAAGCTCCAAAGTTCCATTCAAGAGGTACCAAATTACCAAAGTAACGCAGTACAAAAAAGGGCAACACATGGTGAAAAAGCGGAACGTTTTGTACGCAAAGCATTTTCTTTCATTTGTTGACTCAAATCTACACACCAGGTCACACCTAAACTATTTTAAAATCAGCTTCAGTAAGTTCAAAACTATGGGTCTTTCTGCATGTACCGGTACCCATGGTCTTCTATTGTTTGTGAGGTATTGTATTTTTGGTCTTGTTTTGCATTTGTATTATTGTCGTTCTTTGTTCCTTTTGTTTTACGGTACATGCAGAAGGAACCAAAACTATAATAACGGAAAAACCACATGCAGCGTCAAACCAATGAAGGAATAGTGCCGGATCTTTCGTAGACCTGGATCACTGCAGTAAAAGTCTTGAAATAGCATAGGTAAAAACGGCAAAGTGATCCTTACGGCAAGGAGAAGATATTGAGACAGAAGTAAAAAAATAGTTGTTATTCAACTTGTTTTTTTTATTTCATTTCTGTCCAGCTTCTGTCTCAATCTCTTCTCCTTGCCGTAAAGATCAGTTTGTCGTGTTTTTACTTATAACTGTACTCCTACCAATGGAAGACTCGCCATTCGTTTGCCGCTTCTTCCTTGACAAATCCGGCGTATTCAAGTTGTCTCTGTGCGTTTTCTCAGTTTTCGATTTTACTACGTTCTTAAGTTCCGGATAAGCTTTCTTTCTTTGAATTCTTTGTGAAATTGACTATTTCCCCGACCTTCTTTAAAAATAAATCCATATAAGCAGCTATTGTTTGTCAGTTTCTCAATTTTGAATAGAAATTTAGTGCCCAACAGTTAATAACACGCTGATTTTTTTTAAATAACTAAAAAATGTCTCTGCAATTCCAGTCAAATGCTATTAAGTTGATACTTCACGCAGTTAAAAAAGGAAACACATAGCATGGAATACAATGGAAATCTTTATTAAATGTCGGATCTTTCAAGAGTCAGAACGCATCTTCCAAATGCAAACTGTGTAAATGTTTATCAATGCATTAGTGTTTGCTTTTCGCTCCTCCCACCGACCCTTTAATTGTCTCGCACACGTGTCGCGTACCGCTCTACCTTGTCATCGGCAGCTTTTCTTTCACCCATCATAAGTGTCAAAGTATCAATCTGACAAATTTTCCGACTAAAATATTCACTTGGGAAAAACGGAAAATTTAACCGACCACAGCAAAGTACTGCTTCGATAGCTTTCATTTGAGTCGTCACACTTTATGATTCACGTCATTGCCACGGACCCGGCACTGAAAGTTATAACTGACCACCACAATCTTTAAATTGAACCCTTTTTATTTTTTATTTTAAAACCCTAACTTTTATATAAGTCCACCAAATAGTAAGGACTCGAAAGGACGCTATACGCTACTATGTAACAAAACTGATCGATCAGTGGCGTAACAATACGCTGATGCGACAACACTCATCCTTAGGGTCCGCTCCGCCATTTTAAATGCCGAGAGTGGTGACGAGGTTGGTTTTCATACTGTTTTCTCATTGGACCATAACGAGGATCCTGCCTACAAAAAAAAAGAGGTGATTTAACTCAAAACGGCTTTCTTAACTTAAGATGGTATATTAATGATTTAAAGTTATGTTCCGGCTGTTGAAGACCAAAGTTAAATTTAACAATATTGTCGCTAATGTGATGAAATTAGAGGTAACTAAATATCATGCACGCTTACCTGTCAATTTGTTTCAGCTGACTACAGCCTGTGATCTTCCCGCTGCCAGAAACAACATTTCATTTATTAAAATATATGTGCAAAATCCCCATAACATTTTATTTCTAACAAAAAAATGTCACCCCTCATTAAAATGATGACAAGTTTGTGACGTGCCCCGCAGAGAACGTGTAGTCAAGTTTACTGAGAGCCAAATTGGTTTTACTGAAAACTGACTATAATGGACCATGCATCAAAGCGCGTCTTCAAATTAAGGGTTTGATAGGAAGGTAGCGGCAAGTAATCAAAGGCTATTATTTCCGGGAGATTTATCCGTGCTCAACTCATTTAATAGTTCGTATGAAAGGTTTGCGGTTAGGTGCAGTTGTAATTATTTTGCCAAATAGACGAAGTCGCGGTGTGAATTCAAGAGTGACAAGCAATCTTTAATTGCGACTAACAACCCGTAAAACTGAAAGAGGTCTCCTGTGTAGTTGTTTAAACGTTGAAAATCCCAGGCTTTTCATGTCAACAGTCGCAATTCTTCGAAAGCAACGCCGCAGATCTACCAGATGTCAAAGGTTTTACTAAACTGAATTGTGCATGTAGACGGTGAAAAGGAAGACCACTTTCGTCAATTGATTGTTTCACCTCGAAGAAGAAAGGCGAGAATTGAAGTTTGCTATTTCACCTGCCTGAAATACAAATATTACGTTATGTACATATGGATTTTGAAGTACGCATTCGGTTGGCAATTTGGGCAACTGTCTTTTAACTAAACGACGTCGGCGTATCTCGACGGTATATAAAGCTTAGATATATCAACATGTCGGAACAACGCTCAATTTTGCTCGGCGAGAAAAACATGAGCCGATCTGATATTGGTAACAAAAAAAGCCAGTCACAAAATGAATTGTCCGATACGATATAATAACTTTTTTTAACTATCATGCTTTTAATTTTATTCTACTGAGCGTTTTATGCCGTTAATGTGGCTGGATCACCAAGATCTCTAACGATGTTTCGAAGTTTATTCACAAATTATATTATCACATTTTGCTTTGTACAGTTTATGTGCAGGAGCCGCATCGATTTTGCTTTGACAACTTCGGTACAGAGTCAGCAGCCTGTTGCAAAACTTGTATTTTTTCTGGAGGAAACCCAGCGAGAGGATTTTGATTCAGCTTTAGGTATTTTTCTAAAGGAGGCCGTCAATTTTTCTTCTCTCCACGTAGAAGGGATTACAGTTGAATGGAAAATAAAGGATACTCCTGATTCAACGTGGACAAAAATCAAAGAAAGCATTATAATGGCAAATGCGAGCGCAGTTGTAAGTTTTCTTCCATCATGGAAAAACCAACTACTTGTAAATGCATTAAGCAAAAGTGTTGTTCCTGTGATAGGGATGGGAAGTCTAACGGAAGAACTACATAACCGCAACAAGGTAAGCATGAAAACAACGGTTAAAAAAACAATCAATATTCATTTTATTTCGTTTCTTCGTGAATTATAAGGCACGTTAGTTCGTAACATAAATATGTATCAATATTTATCAAAGATTTGCCAAATGACGCTTCGCGGAACGAAAAAATTGTCAAAACTGAATCACACGTCTTTTGAGTGGCGGTAAATATCTTCCGATATTAATTCAGTTACCATAAAATTATCCTCGCTATCAGTTACAGACTCACGTTTAATTTTAAAATGACATATCAGTCAACATTATTTATCCTTACAAAACATGCATATCATCTGCCTTGTGGAAGAAATTTCCCAAGCTTAAATTTTAACTTAATTCACTGTGGTTTAGTAAGGTGTTCAACGCGATAAATTATTTCTTTATATGTAGTTATACAAATTGGCTCCTAACAAAACTCGATATAATAGGTTTCTCTCTCCCGCGGTGAAGTAAGAAGAAAATTGAAATCGAAAAATTCTGAAATTTGCATGTGAGTTTGCTTCTTCTCTGGCAGAGAAAACGAAAAATAAACAATATCAAAAAACGACGTGTTAGGCTTCCGTTACGAGGGCACTGAAAATAGAAATAGCGAGCGACGGAAATAACAATTGAACGCAGTTACGACTTGAAAAGCGGGAGCAGAGTTTTCCTTGAAAATCATGCTTCTGTCGATAAAAGTAATTATTAGTCACGCCAATTAATTCGAACCCCCGAGGCGAGTTAAGAAGAAGTATAAATAACATTTTTAGGGCATGCTTGGAGCTAAAATAAAGACGTCTAGCGTGTTTTTTAGCAATGTACAAAAACGATGCGCACGCTATTGGTTTAACGAGTCGAAGGAAAGAACAATTGATTGGTTGTGTTATTTTGAGATCGTTTTTTTGAAAGAGGTTTTCTTGGATTCATTTTGTGATTACGCAAAATTTGACAGAATATTAGTTAAGCTTAGCGTTTTCAGACAGCTACAAATAGACAGATATCCAGCCATGCAAACTCATAATTCATATGAAGAAGCAATCCGTGCAGGAGATTATGCAAACACTACCCGATTGTCAGGCCAGAAATGGAGTCGATTGGTAATTGGATTCTGCTCCATCATCAATTATAACTTTTACTTCAAATCGGAAATATTTTATTGTAAAAAACAGATAATAATTGAAAAATACGACCTTTTACCAGCTTCTTAATTGCATCTTTTTACTGCTAGCTTGTTGTTGAGGTTATTTAATTACCGGACCGCAAAACAAAACACTTTTTTTTATTGCTGATGCACGAGATAAAATAACGACGGCTTAGGGAACTAGATTGTGCGATAAACTAGCGTTGTAAAACACCTTCCCTGTCCGGTTTTATCCCACCTAAGAATCAGTTTTGTGCAAAAATTAAAGGCGAAACGGAAAACTGGGCGATATTTTTTATCAGATCGCCACGATGGGTTCCGCTTTGTTTCATGTGGCACGTTCTGACCAATTGTAATGACACGTTATGGGTTATATTATTGATCGATATTAGATCCTATTTGGTTTTAATTCCTCAGTGTAAGATGAGATAAATTGATATGTTCAATAAAGGCCCGGACAAAATGGTGCAACTTTACTTTAAACGCTGCGCGCAACAGTTGCAGAAGTAAAATCGAGTTCTTCTTTTGCGAGGTTGCGCGCAACAAATAGGCCATTTCAGAGTTGCCTTTAGCCTCTCTATCAAAGCGAGGCTAGGTACGAAACCCTTCATATGAAAATGAGTTTTCATTCACATGCAAATAAAACGTATTTGCATGTGAATGAAAACTCATTTTCATATGAAAGGTTTCGCACCTAGCCTCGCTTTGATAGAGAGGCTAAAGGCAACTCGGAAATGGCCTATTTGGTTGTGGAAAAATTTAGTTGTAAAAAAATGTTTCAGTTTTAGAAATTGGAGTACGTTGGACGCTGTAAACGCATTACTGAAAGTGTTTGGAGCAGTTTTCAATTGAGTGTCGTGAAACCGAAACCAATCTGGCTAATCACAACAAACGCAGACAATCCAATGAACCAATCAGAACTCGAAGCAAATACATGTAGCCGGTGCCAAGCGCGGGAAAACGCGTGCGAGCAAGTTACGATTGGTTTTGGTTTTACTTCTGATTGGTCAATTGACGCCGGCTTTTTTAACCAATCAAAAAGCGTAGCAATGTAAAACCAAAATAATTGCGAATTACTTTAGGCTCAATTGAAAACCGCTCTATTTGTTGTTTTGCAAGTAATTATATAATTACTCACAATCGCACAGTCAACTCCCGCCTTGTGGACTCCTTGTCATGACGGACAGAAGTTAAATTCTCGGCGAACAAGAATGGCTGAAAACAACTTCCGCTATTTTGAACTTTCTTTTGTATCTACACCAAGAGCGTACTTTTGAGACATATTCTGCTCATTCTGAAATCAGAATACGCTAAAAAAAAAACACCAAAAATTTTCCAGGTACACATAGTCAAAGTAGCGACTTATTGCCATATTTTACGAGAGGAATTCAGATGCCATATTTAGAGATATTTCGTTTTTGGAATGGCCAAAATCACAGCAACACTCCACACGTACCCCAAATCTTGGTCCCAAAGGTGTTCATGATACCAAGGAGTTGACTGCATTTTTATGGTTGTTGCTGGAATCGTTTGACTTAGCTGTATTTTTAATGTTAAAGGATGGTGCTTTGTACATATCAATGCTTCCTACAGAAGCTTTGCAAGCCAGTGTACTCATGGACCTGATAGCAGAATATGAAGAGAGTCGGTTCGCTTGCATCACAACCGACTCGTCACGTGACGACTCATTGTTCTCATACCTGGCCCAGCACACAACGAACAATGGGCAACAAGCGACCACGCCCAGGTGCATAATCCTCAGTCAAGACACCCTTCTGGAACAACTCAGTGCGAGTCTTGCGGCTATCAGCGCCAGTGGAGTCCGTTTGATTCTCGTGCACTGTACGAGCGATGAGAGTGCTGCAATTATAGCCTTTCTCAGAAAACTCAGTTTTAAAATATTGAGAGGAGATTTTTTGTGGATCTTCACTGCTAAGGCCATTGGTTTGGAAGCCAGCGCCTTTCCCGAGGGTTCAATTGGAGTGCAGAAGGCTCAGAGCCCTGGAAATGGCAGTATGTTAACACTGTACAAAGGACTGTTAAACGACTCGGTGAGGTTGTTTGTCAAGGGATTGGAGCGTTCGCTCGCGGGGTTATCACATAGTACAAAGTTGGAGTGTTTAGAGGGAGAGCTTTTTCCCACTTATAAAAGAAGGCTTTACAGGTAATTGTTAGAAATGATAATGGTACTGACAGGTCACCAACATTGTGGCGACTGTGAGCCGAGGGTAAGCTTATAATATTTCGACAGTGTACCGACATTGTGACAATGAACCGACAGCGTACTGACGGTGTACCGACAGAGTTTCAAGTGACATTGCGTCGTCTGTGTGTCAACAGTGTGCCAACAGTGTGTGCCGACAGTGTGACGACAGAATACCGACAGTGTACTGACAGTGTTCCTGCAGTGTATTTACAATACTGTCGGTAGTGTGGCAACAGTGTATTCATGACAGTGTATCGATATTGCGGAGACAGTGTGCCGACTGTGTGGTGACTGTGGACGGACAGTCAATGTGTCAACGTACAAGTGGCTGACCTGTCTTGTGCGCTTGTTGAAGTCCACTGAGATGAATATATTTTATTTTTCAGAGAAATGAAAAGCCACGCTTTTCCTGGCCAAACAGGGACCGTCCAATTTAATCCAAACGGCGAACGTACCTCCTTCAAATTTACGATCGTCAAGGCAATGCGGCGGCCTGAAGGGGGACTGCACTGGTACATTATGGGACATACCTGTCCTGAATTAACCCAAGACCATGCATATGCCCGACCTATGTTTCAGCCCTTCCTACCAAGGGACCTACCAAGTCCGCGTCACTTGAGAATAGTATCCATTCATCATGATCCATTTACAGTGATTCATGATGTGGACTACAGCACTAGACTGGGCACGAGTTGTCCAACCAACACAGTTCCTTGTACGCAGTTCAATACGAGTGATAAAACTCCGTCGACTGCGCGTGCGAGGGATAATATGCGGTTGGGGTGTTGTTATGGTATCATGATCGATATTTTGATCAAGCTTCAAGAAATTGAGGAGTTCACCTTCGATCTTTATCTAGTCGCAGATGAAAAATATGGATCATTAGACCCAGTCACGAAACAAATGAACGGAATGATCGGCGATGTTTACCAAGGGTTCGCCGATCTTGCGATCGGAATGATTACGATCACCGAACAACGTTCGGAATACGTGAGCTTCACGACTCCATACATGGACACATCTTTGATGTTTCTGGTCAAGAGAACTAAATCAAAGAATAAAAACTTCGCAGAATCGATCAGTGACATGAGACTGATGAAATCTTTTAGCATGAAGCTCTGGTTTATGTGCTTGGCAGCTTTCTTCGCCGTTGCAGTGTCTGTATGGGTGATCGAAAAGCTGTTTTATTATAGAAAGCATAAAAGCGCGTATCTTCTGCCCTTTGAATATATAATGTACGTTTATGGTAACATATTTCACGTACCACTCACAAACATTCAGGCCAAAACTTATTCAGTTCCGTTTTTGATGGTGGTCGCCAACTTTGCAGGCCTAGTTTTAGTGAGTTCGTACACTGCAAACTTACTTGCTTCTCTGATCACTGTGGATGAAATAAACATCGTATCAGGGATTGGAGACAAAAAGGTAGGTCTCTCACTTAACCGCGTTTAAACGAGAGAAATTTGAAAAAGTTAAGCAAAGTACTTAAAAGTTAAGGTTGTCATTTTCACTGTTTAAAGTTTAATATATTGCCAATACACTGTCAATTTACCAAACGTTTTGAAAGTTTACTATAATAATAATAATAATCAACTTTATTTATCGAGGGTGACACTTGACAGTATAAAATACTGATAAACTCGTGGCCCTCTAGACAAATTAAAAATGAACACATACAAAAGAATAATGAGTAATTAAAAATTAGCCTATAAACAATTAAAAAAAGTTCTAAACGTTTAAAACCTGTTTACTGCAGAATTGTCGGCGCCATTTGCCAACATAATTTTGATCAGGCGCAAAGAGTTTTGGTCAGTTTTCAACGAAAAAAGCTCATCATTTTGAGAAAAATTAAAAGATAGTAACGTCAACTAATTTTTTTAATACATCCTTGCCCATATTTCCATTTAATATTAAATAAAATCCCACCAAATAAAACGAAAAACGCCTCGGACGTTTGACCGCGGTGGAGTCTCTCACATCCCCGTCCCGACCCATATTATAATATGTCTGTCCGATTTCAAAATGGCGGTCGTTGAACCCTGAACAAGGGTTGTGCCTAAATCATACCGTCCAGAAGGACGTCGGACACCTTATTGAGACTTATATAACGTAATGTCGACACTTGGATTTTATTTTCAATAAATTTTTAAGTGTAAAAAAGAAAATCTAAAATCCCCACTCAGGATTGAACTTGTGACCTCAGTTAGGCTTAGGCTTACGTAGCCTACCGTACCACTGTACCACCTAGCTTCTCGGGTTGCTTAGTCCTAAATTTTAACTATATAAACTGCTACCCCCAACCTCAACTAAAAGCTAACCTGTTACTCGGTTATATAAATCTCAATAAGGTATCCGACATCCTTCTGGACGTAATGATTTGGGCTTGACCCTGAACAAGGCTGCCAATACTTCCGTAGTATCTTGTCACGTGACACACTATGAAATGGCGTTTTCGGAGGTTATTTCCAGCGACTGGTAGCAGTGTTTGTTTTCTTCCAATCTTAGACCGTTGTTCAAACGACAGGAAGATGCTCCATCGTGTTTTACGCGGCAAAATGCGCCAGGATCCTTTTCGTATTTTTTAGCAGCCATTTCGAATGTAGAGAAGGCCCTGGGCACGAGGTTGGGTATCACACAGAGGATGCACTGGTGCACCGAGATTTGAAATTAAATTTCTGTCTCCGAGTTGACCACACAAGGAGAGAAATTTCATCTCTCCAAACAGCCATGTATTATTTGACTCATTATATAAACGACATTAATACTGTTTGAAGTTTATGTGAACGTTTTCGAACTTTACCCAAAAATATTCTGAGGATAACCGACGGTTTTCCGAGAGCTCCGAAGATTTCCGAGGAAGATGCGCTTTTTAGTTCGTTTGACAGAGTAGTCTCCGTGGAGATATTTGTTTTTCCATGGGAGGGGATGGCGGCAGTTTTCATTTGCCAACAGCAAGAAGTTATAAATTTATTGCGAACAGAAAACAAGGGAAACGCCAAACACGAAAAGGTGGCGTGGCAGGCACAGAAAGAGCAGAGAGAAGAGAAATTCGAGAGATTCCACATTATGTGTAATTCTTCTTTTCGGGTATCAGTAGTCTGTCGAATGTGATCGTCCGGGTTAGTGCAGTCCTGAAACGTCAGGTTGTCGAAGCACCAGTTAATGTCGACAACAACAGTTCTTTTCGGAACTACACTAACCCGGACGATCACACTCGACAGACTAATGATATATATGATTTGCATTTATTAACCCTTTAAGCCCTAACATCAAAATTTAAATTCTCATTTCTCGTCCTATACATTTCCTATAGAAGTAGTGGTGAGAAATTGTTTGGATATCAAGAACTCATCTTGTGTGATCATGTCCTTAATTCTCATGACCTCTTTGATTGATAAGGCATTAATATTACAAGGAGAAATTCGATGCTGATCACTCTTAGGGCTTAAAGGGTTAACAAACAATATATACTTACAACTACTTGGAATTCTTTTTTTTTTTTCTGTGTCTCAGTTAGTAGATCCCCCAGAGGGCTTTACATTTGGAACAATAAAGGACACCAGCACAGAGGACTTCTTTAGAAAGAGCCAAAGTTCCAGGTTAAGAAAGATTTACGAAAATATGAAGAAATATAACGTGGAGACTTTCGCCGATGGAGTAAGAAAAGTTAGAACAGGGTACGGTAAATTAATGCCATAAAATATTAGTCTGCACTATTGCACGATCACGAAGCGCGAGCAACGAGCCTAGAGCGCGAAAAATACCATTTCTTGTCTTCTCTCCCTTGCGCACCTCGCGCACCTCGCGCTCCGCGCTCGTTGCTCGTGCTTCGCGATCGCTTACCACAAAAGCCATGACAGCGCCTGTTGTGCAGGTTATAAAACACTGAGTATAGAAAATAAAAGGCGAGTTTATCACTCGTACCAATTGTATTAAATATTACGAATTGTGTGAGCAGTTTATGGGATTTCGTACTTACAGCAAAACAGAGAATGACAGGTTGACAAGCAGCCTGCGAGCAGTCGGTCGTTTTCCTCAGATCCTTGGCGCGAGCGGAAATGGAATAATTATGTTAATTAAGTGTAATATTAGATTGGGGAGAGGGAGGGTAAAGGGCTTCTGTCTCCTTCTCTTCGCCCTTGGATCGTCGCATCTCACGCACCAAAAAGATTACGAAAATAAAGAGACTGCTTTCAATCTAGTTGACAAGTTGATCCGATCGATGGCGGTTATATGGAGATTTCCGAAGTTAATCCGAAAACGTCCGAAGATATTCGGAATTCGTTTACTCGAACATCGTGTTTTAAAACTGTAAATACAAAGATTAGTACAAGTGAACGTTTCAATGTTCTTGCTATTTCGTGCAGAAAATAAGATACAAATAATGGCGTGTTCCAGCCAAGTTTTTACATAATAACATCATCAATTCTTTCTTTTATCATTTTTGCAGTGAGCTAACAGCCTTCATCTCCGAAGTAGACGCGGCTGATCAAGATCCCAACTGCGAAATCAAACAAGATGGGATGGTTTACGAACTGGCGGGTTTAGCTTTTGCGCTACAGAAAAACTCTTCGTGGAATCAACCGCTCTCTCACGCAATCCATAAACTTAAAGCGCAAGAAACTATCGCAGATATATTTAGCAAATGGACAACGTCGAGATGCAAAAGCTCTCAGCAAACTGTTGTAGCACAAAAAATGGGGCTTGACGAGTTTGGAGGTTTTTTATTCAACACTGCCATGATATGCCTTGGATGTTTCTTTATACTACTGGCAGAAGTTATCGTTTATCGCAGAATAGCGAGAACTAGACAGAGCTTTAGCCCGCAGCAAAATGGAGTTGCGTTGAATTCGTTAACTTTACCCGAAAGTTCGTCCATGACTAGCATTTTAAACAATTGAATGTAAATTTAAAAAATGGTACTTTTTGAGAATGACTCTCGTAAGGCCAAAACCAAATTAAACCCAATTGGCGGACAGTATTTCATGTAAGCTCCGAGGTTAGGGTCAAATACACCAATCAAAACTCGAAGCAAACTTCTGCAAAGCGCGGGAAAAAAATGCAACCGGTGCCAAGCGCGGGAAGCACAGTGCAACCGCTGCCAAGTGCGGAAAACACCCGCAAGCCAACTGAATTTACGTTTGGTTTGGTTTTGCCCCTCGTTGGCTACAAAGAAGCATGAGTGCTTTGATCCCGTCACCGAATTTTTCCACAGGCAACCCAAGCTCTCGACCACTTCGGCTCAAGGCTATTACATGGATTTGAATGGAAGTTGTGACAAATCGGATTATTGTGCTGTGTTTGAGCACATACTATATTTTGTATTGTCCTGTGTTTTTTCTTAGCTGTCACAAATTTCCATCAACGGTCGACCTGTGTTGTTACACAACCCCGAACACATCTTCTGAGCTGTCTGTGGAATCATCAGACAAATGATAAACTCGATGAGATGGCCGGTACCTTGCGCATGCGCACAGCCATGTTACCCGTTGTGTGACTTGTTGAGTTGATAATAAAATTAAAAACACAATTACTTATTTAATAACCAGCCAAAAGCACTTAATGAATTCACTTTACCCTAAAAAAAAATTACTCATTTTCACCTAAAGAAAACCTTAAATCGTCATTTAATATGATTCGAACTACTAAGTGCATCAACATCCAAATGAAATAACGTAACTGAGCAGTACTTCCCTGTGTACAGTTCGTTATGTAGCACGAGGCAGTTCTTACTCTTTCGTCTGTTGATGAAATCCTAAGGTGTGACCAATCAAATGAATGTTCACTTATTAGCAGTCATTCACTACTGACATTACAGTACTCTAAGTTGTTTTAATTTTTCGTATAAGTGAAAATTTCACAAATTAAATTAGAATGAAAAAGGGAGATCAATGAAGCATGTGTTATAAACACAACATTTCCGCGAAAATCACGACCCTGGTGTGATTTTCAACGCTAAACGGCAGGTATCTATATCACTGTTTGCTCACCCGTTAAAATCGCGTCAGGTTGAAAAAACAACCGTGACCATTCGTATAAAGTTAACAGGTAGCGGAGACGAGCAACTAAAGTTTGAAACTGTGTCCTGTGTGCGCAACGGAAGAAATGATCTTCCTTCTAATAACCGAGTAAAATCGAAGGATTAATCAGGGATTGAAGTTTCAAATCGATTCGACGTGGAATTTCAAAATGATGGCCTTGTCGAACATTCATTTCTCCATGTGGTTCGTACTTGTTTATCTATTCACGGTGTCAGCTTTACCAGGTAAGAGAGACCTTGGATCTCAGTGTTGCCGGTAATGTTAGCTATATTGAACTAAAAGCGAAGATTTTCAATCCCTTCGACAATTGTTCAGGAGATCAAGAAATTATGACCGCAACTGCGTTTGCCAAGCATTTATCAGATATCAGTAACAGGGGCGTTTTCAATTACAACAAGTTTTCTTCAAGGCTTTTCTTTTGGAAGCAAAATGAAGAGCAAATAACAAAGGTCAATCGATTATTCAGTTGTTTTGTTTTCGTTATAGCGAGTGAAAGTTTATTGTTTCAAACAATAAACATTATGTCAGCCGTCGTTTAACGGTGTTGCAACTTTTCAGTCTGTGGATGAAGTCCTCAAGTGTGACCATTCAAATGAGAGCTACAGAGCAGTATTTCTTTCGGTGGTATTAGCTTTTCACTGACCTGGAGAATGAAATTTGAATTTTTTTACCTTTTAAATTGGCTAAATTTCATTACACGTATAAATAAAAACACCCGTTTAAGAATTAAAACAAAGTTGAACGCGACGGTGATTTTTGGGCGTTAACCAAGGAATGCTTGGCTTTCATGTTGCTTGTACATCGTTTATTATCCGTTTCTTTATATATGTATATTTTTTCGCTCAAAACTAACCGAAATGTATAAAGCGAACATATTTTACAAGATAAAGTGTTAAAAACTTTGCTTGGAATTTATGGAAATCGTGTCATGTCGGTAAAAATTATAAACAAACATAAAAAAAATTAAATAAACAATACAAACACAGATGAATATTTTATGGTATAAAATGTATGGTTCTCGTTAAAAATGTGAAATGACCCGGAAAAATAAATTCGATCGAATTTGCTCTCGGAGAAAAAAGTGATAAAACTTTGTTGAGCAAAGGATGGATTTATTTTATCAGAAAGAATAAAATAGAAAAGTTCGAATATGAAAATACAGTCAAAGCCCACCTTGTGGACAACACGCTTTTACGGACTTAGTCCACTTAAGCTTGGTTCCCACTAGCGACGTAAGCGGAATCGTAAGCGGAATCGGAATCGTAAGAACCTTATGATCTAGTGGAAATCAAAACGACGGAAGTGGATGGTAAGCGACAGAAGCAGAAGCGGAAGCGGAAGAAAAAGGAAACCTTTTGATCCTTCCGATTCCGATTCCGTCGAGCTTCCGATTCCGATTGCGACTCCGTTTTTTAATTTCCACTAGAACGTAAGGCTCCTTACGCTTCCGACTCCGACTCCGCTTCCGACTCCGACTCCGCTTCCGATTACGTCGCTAGTGGGAACCAGCCCTATAGGCGAAGCTTCGCTGACGTCGCATCGTGTTGAATACGAACTGACTTCAAAAGTTGATAGAGCTTGTCAAACTTAGTAATCTAAGCAATTTTGTAGCTCTTTGCATGGTTACGTTTAAGGAAATATTAGCTATCAGAAACTGCAAAATTGTTGGGTCATAAAAGCGCTAATGGGCCATTCATTCTTTGTAAAATAGCATTACACGAAACAGTATCTTGTATATCGGGCTCAAATTTCCAGAGGAAGCTAATTGTGCTATGCCCTATCAATATTTAACACTTAATGACTGGTACCGAAGGAAACAAAGGATTTTGTTTCCTGAGAATCTCGATGTTTCCCTTGACTTCGTCTCGGAAAACATCGAGATTCGAGTCACTGTTTCCCGAGGGATCAGTCATTAAGTGATTTGTTATATAGCAACACAACACAACACAGTTTGAAAAACGCGCCGAGCACTCGAGGTAAACATCAATCCATCATAATCACGCCACCTTTTGTCACGGTCTGATCACGTGCGCTAGCGGGCAACAGTGCAATGTAACCCTTTGATGTCAAAATTGTTACCCGCTTTCGCAAATGTTGCCCGCTTAGGACAATTGGCGGGAAACAGTTTGTTTGTTAGATGTCATGCGACCATGAATCAACCAATCAACGCGCGCATTGTATGGAAAAAACTCCAGCTTTATAACAATCGGAGTTTTTTTTTTTTGTGGCTCGATAAGAGAATGAGGCGCATATGCTAATGGAGCAATACCTGTAAACAAAGATTCGCCTTTTTACGGACGCAAAACTTGTGATCGCGAAGGTGTTTAATATTACGAACTGTTATTTCAGTTATTTGTATGCTTCTGTATTTTCACAAGTAACCCTCAAGTGGATCTTGCCGGTTGTCGTTTCGGTGTTCTATACATGTCTTTCTCAACAATAAATGCAACACCAGGAGATCTTTTCTTTTGGTTTCAAGGCTCATTTGTCTGCAAACTAACGACTGGTTCCCACTGGCGACGCAATCGGAAGCGGAGTCGGAGTCGGAAGCGTAAGAAGCCTTACGTTCTAGTATAAACGGAATCGGGAGCTTGACAGAATCGGAATTGGAAGGATCAGGTTTCTTTTTCTTCCGATTCCGCTTCGCTGTACTATCCCCTTCCGTCGTTTTGATTTCCACTAGATCGCAAGGTTCTTACGATTCCGATTCCGCTTACGATTCCGCTTACAGCGCTAGTGGGAACCAAGCATAAGTTCTGGTGTAAATAAAAAGTCGGAATCAGAATCGGAATCGAAAGGCTCAGAAGGTTCCCTTTTCTACCGATTCCGTTTCAGCTTCTGTCGTTTTGATTTCTACTAGATTGTAACATTCTTGTGGTTCCGATTCCATCGCTAGTGGGAACCAGCGATAAATGCTACACCCGACGATTCGCAGCGACTGACGATTTTAAGCACGACATTGTAATATGCGCGCGCGGACGTGTTCACACTTTTCCCCTAAACATCTTTACAAGTTGATTGTTCACATACACCTTATTCCAAAACGGTGGTCAATTTATTATTCTTTTATTTAATTAGCCCTTGTTGCCTCGTCAGCATGTGGAAAATACAACAGAATTTTCACGCGAAAATGAGGCAAAGAGGGCTAATTGAAATCCATACAAAAAAGTAATAAATTGCCCGCCATTTTGGAGCAAGGTGTATTGGTTGTTGATTTCAAACATGTTTCTTTATGCCTGTTTCTACAAATTATGCGGATTTACGGAACACGCATAAAATATAATTTACTACACTTAAACCGAAAAATGGAGCTCGAAAGAGATGTTGCATGCTTTTTTGGGTTGCATTTTCTTCTCAGGCCCATCGTTTCCGAAGGGCCCTGTGCGTGGAGACGACATTTGCGCTTAATGTGTTTCGTCTAGCTTTTATTGAAACTAATTCGTGAAGTAGTTTCAATCATGCTCAGAATAAACATGTTTCGATCATAATCTGCGCAATGCACCGTCTGATGTGAAAACTCTTCATAGTGAAGCATGTTTCATTCGTGATTAGACTAAACATGTTTCACCCTAGTGTGAACACAGCATAAGCCAGACTAAACATGTTTCACCCTAGTGTGAACACTGCATAAGCCAGACTAAACATGTTTCACCCTAGTGTGAACACAGCATAAGCCAGACTAAACATGTTTCACCCTAGTGTGAACACAGCATAAGCCAGACTAAACATGTTTCACCCTAGTGTGAACACAGCAAACCCCAAACTAAACATGTTTCACCCTAGTGTGAACACAGCATAAGCCAGACTAAACATGTTTCACCCTAGTGTGAACACAGCATATTATAACATAGCTAGCGGAGCCGCGCAATCAAATTCAGTATATCGAGTATACGTAAGCGTGCTCAAAATCCCGATAGTGCACGCTGATAGCGTGAGCAAATCGCTTCGCCAGAATTCGCGTCGGATTTGATGCACAATTCCACCGGCTATGTTATAAAACAATTGGTTCATGCTTTTAGTTGTGCACTATCGAGTTATGGAGCACGTGGGAAGTTTGGAGAGCACTCAAGAAGCTAGAGTTGCCCTCGGCTATCGCCTCGGGAAACTCTTACGCTTCTTTCGTGCTCTCCAAACTTCCCACGTGCTCCATAACTCGATAGTGCACGCTAAAGCACGAACCAATTGTTAAATGCATTTCTTTGGGAAAATCAAAATCCGGATTCACACTGATTCCGCATTCACCAAAACTGAAGTTTGACTGTATACGGAAGTGAAAAGGCGAACAAGAAACTAACCCTTTGTTTTTCAACGTAACGTAATATTTGTTTTTATTTGCACTACTCACAACAACTCCCACCCATACACCTTTTATCAACCTCCTTAATTTATTCCATTGATGCAAATCAATGTCATGTTGGGAACCCCTCTTTATGGAGATCCCATTCTATAACTGCTAGATAACTACCAATTTTTTATATATTTTTTTTCTTTATATATATTTATATATTTTAATAAAACAATTCTATAACACCTAAAAATGCCACAAAGGTGCACCTAAAAATGCTATATAACTACCAATTTATATATATATATATATATATATATATATATATATATATATATTTTTTTTTTTTTTTTTTTTTTAATAAAACAAAACTAACTTTTTGCTTTTCAACCGGCTCTTTTTAGCCAGCAGAAACTTCACAGTGGCGAAGTTGTTCCCATCTCCGATTCAGAAAAAAGATGCCGGGAGCGCTTCCGTGCCGCTGGAGACTGGGCAAGGTGTCATGGCGGATCAAAGGTCTGCCTTCCTTGGCAAAAAAGCGGACGCGTTCCGCTTTCATCGGCCTGGGTTCGAGCACGTACCCGGAAGTATTTCATTAGAATCCGCTGCAAATCCGGGACTTTATCTCCGGTACAAGAATTACAAGTTTCATTTGGAAAAGACGAATCCTTCAGGAGTGTTCGGTAAGCTGCTGAAAGCTCGAATAAGAAATAGGTCCGCAATGCGAACATGGCGAGCTCTGTAATCGATTGTACTTGCAATACCAAAGTATTATCTCCTTATATGTACTATATGGAGTCTCCTGTAGCTCCGTGGTAGTTCATCTGAGTGATCTGACCAGTGTGCGCAAAATAACGTCCTGGTTACATTTTTGTAGACTGTTCAAATGTTTCTGTTACTTGTGAGACAATTTGCAAAGAACCGGGATTGTTGAAAAGGCGCGCAATCTTTTCTCTGTTTGTCTCACCGTGGGGTTGCGTTGTAACTTGTCTTCTGGTAATTTGTCTTTCAAGACAAGTCATGTGGCATTTAAAAGCTGTTTCTTTTTTTCCGCGTTGCAGTTTGTATGAAAATCAGTTTTCCCGCGTAAAAGCGCTGTTACACGAGGAACTTTTAAAGCAATTTACAATAAAACGCCGTCAAGATGCATATTGCAGACGACAATTAGCGTGAAACGCGCCCTTTTTGCAAATTGTTTCGTTACGAAGTAAAATATTGCGTTGCAAGTTGGAAAAATATAGTTAACAGTCCCCTACTTTTCACAACGTTTACAATTGCGTCGCAGTATGTAACGGCATGAATTTTGCAACTTGACTTGCAATGTTCGCATTGTGTTACAAGTTAAAAAAAATTTGCTCTGTGGAAAGCACGTTAATTCGCTTACGCTCTACATCTTACTTGTTTCAGAGAAAGACGCGACCTTCGTTGAGAGGAAGACTCAAACCAAAGGAGCAGCAGCGTACGAGCTGTTCAACCATCCAGGCTGGTTCATGTGTCACGACACAAAAAGTAAATTCGGTCTCGTAGCGAAGAAAGTCGAAATTGCGAGCAACGATTTCCTTGTGGGATGTTTATATATGATAGTGGCACAGAACCCAACCAAGAAAGCCTTGGTGGACAAGGTCGCGAAAGAAGAAGACGCTTCTACGAGAGGGAGAATTCACAACATCACAGGTATTATCTCTAACGACGTTTCTGTGGAAAATTTAGTGAAAGAACATCTTGGAAATGGCAGCGCAAATCAAGTCAATAAAACTAGCGAACACGTTTTGAGCAAGAATAATGGGACAGCTAGCAATGATAAATCACAACCTAAACTTTCATCAAATTCAACCTCTGTTAAAAACAGTACCGCGGGCAGAGTTATGGATAAAGCATCGGTTAATAAAACAGTTGGGAATTCTACGAAGCAAAGGACCAAGTCTAACGTCACGGAACAACTGCGTGACGAGAAAAACTTAAAAGATGCGCACGTCACGAACGTCACGCAAACCACAAAACAGCCGAAGATAGATTTGCAAAACAAGACGAATATGCTGCCTGCTGCACATGAAGGGAAGAAACTCTTGCAAAATGACAACAACAAAATACAGGATCTTGCTGCAGGATCTTTACAAAATAATTTCGAAGCATCGGGTTATGCAAATAATGGGCATCAAGACGCTACGCTAAAACAAAAGAACCTAGATTCTGGGTCTGTAGATGAGGGATCAGCGGTACAACATCTTCAAAACACTTTACAGGGCGCTTTCATGGCTGCTAAGCAACCAGCGCAATTAGGACCGCAGAGTCTGAACCTGGGAAAAGGAATAAGCCTTGCGTTAGGAAAATTAATCCAACAACAGAAGGATCAAAATGGACTGCATCCACCTAGTGCGCCAAATAAATTACCTAATGAGAAGGGGCCAAAGCAATTTAATCTGCATTTTGAATTTCCAAATAGCCCAAGCCCTAAAGGAAGTACTTTTTACGAAACGGTGAACGCCGTTCCTGGGCCAGCGCAGTTTTCACTTCCTGGTCAATTGGCTCAGATTACAGCTAAAGCTTTGGGATTTGTTCAAAATGCATTTAAAAACCAACAGCGACAAAAACAACAACAAATGACACCGCAGTACACGAAAGGCGGAGCTGGTTTACAAGTTTCAAAACAGCAACAACAACTGTTTCACCGACCTTTACCTTATTTCAATCAGCAAATACGCCCGCAAACAAGCTTTAGCGCCCAAAACTTTTTAACTGTGCCCGCGCGTGTCACTTCAGGGAAACCGCTGGTACACCAGTTTGCAGATAAAAGCCCGGTGCATTCACAGTTCGCATACAAGCCAGCCCTACTGGTGAACAGCGGCTACAACTATCAGTACCCTGTAAAAGGCTGGAGAGGAATGGTTTCCATTGGTAAGCAGAGTTTAGTGGGAAACAGATCTAAGTTTCAGGACAGTACACCGGGCAAACAGAATTTAGAGAAGAAACCCAGTGCTAAACTTGACGACGCTAACAAGATCCTCGATAAAACCGGTGAGAAAAACTCTAGGTGTAAGGTAGGGGTTAGATCATTCAGCGATCCCATACCCCATACTGTAAGTGTAAGGTAGGGGTTAGATCCCCCTGCGATCCTATATTCCAATATTATGAGTGACAAAGCGACTAGCATTGCCAGCCACTCTAAATGGCCGTGCTAGTCCAGGTCCGGCAATTCCTGGAACCCAAAATTTCATGGAAGGAAGCAATGAATGAAGTCTCGTTGTTTTGGCGTTGTAGTATGTATCTTTTATATTAGTATTTGCACGAAAAAAAGAGGTTCTAGTTTTTTTACGATGTGTCACCACCACCTCCACTATCTAATAAAGACAAAACTTAAGCTTATGTTTAGAAAAAAAAATATTTTCGAGAGGCTGGGCCAGAATCAGGGAAATCCTGGATACCGTCGTCCTACCCTCAGACTATCTTCGGAAGATGCCAGAAAAATGAAGGAATATCCACAGAAACCTTCTAAAGTCTTGTGAGTTGCAATTGCTAACGTGTAATATTCTCGTTCATTCATCAGACAAATGTATTAGCCTCAAGTTTATCAACAAAGTTCGCAAGCCCATCCAACTGGTCTCTAGTATGAAGCTTGAAGGTTATCTTATCACTGCAGAGACTTTCAAACTCAAGACTATATTTAAACACCCGCGAAAGCACCACCACGTGATTTTCTACGCGCGTGACGCAGATGATAAAGACAACGAAGTAATGCTTAACAATAATAACGCAATCGCCGTCACGCCTGGAGGGTGTGACTTGCCGTTTAGAAGTGTGTTACTGTCACACCACGGACAGATTGCAAACGAAGGTAGGTTTTACACAAAGGAGTGTTTTGCCAACCCTCACCCATCCCCATTGCAGTTCTTGAAGTTCTAACACAGAGTCTGCTCTATTCTTATATCCTATCATAGTTTCCCTTCAAATCCCCACAACATAAAATGAACAGAAAACAGAACAGATACTAAAGAATAATAAAAGAAGAGCCAATTTCTTAAACGAGATCCAAATGTTAGTTTAAACGATAATCCTTTGTTCAAAGGTGTTGTATATGTTGTGGTGCAATTTTATCCTTAGTGCAAGTTTTCTTTTCCTTTGTTAAAAACTCGTTATCACACATTATCATACATTATCATACATTATCATACATTATCATACATTATCATACATTATCAAACATTATCATACATTATCATACATTATCATACATTATCATACCCCAAAACAAAGGAAAAGAAAATTTGCACCAAGGACAAAATTGCACCACAACATATACAACAGTTGACAATGGCTAAGATAAGGCTTCGTTTTAAAAAATTCGGCCCAGAGTGTGTTATGATCGGAATTAGCAAGTAACTTCTTTAACAGAATCAAGAGAATAACATGACTTTGATAAAAGGGCTTGTATTACGTCACTTTCACGGTGTTCCGGATTTCAAATGGGAGAGCACGCGGGATCATTTTCCCCGGAACAGCTGGCGAAAAACCAAAAAGAAGTATTTCAAACTAAAGAAATTCCCTAACAGGTAACAAAAAGAAGTGACTATAAACTCTCTGCAGCAATTGAACATCTTCGCGAGGAAGACGAATACGCCGCCTCTTTGGAAGCAGCCAAAAAGGCCGTCCACGGCAAAGGAGACGAGAACTTCTCACAATGGACCACTTTTGGAGCTTGTGGAGCCACATGTGGAAGGAGCAGGCAGACAAGGACACGCTATTGCATGCCAGGAAAGGTCTGCAAAGGGCAGATTATCGAGTCCAGGACGTGCATACAGACGCCATGCCCTGGTGAGATTTTGGTAGCAATAGGTTTAGAAATTTACACTGCACCTCTCCAATTTTATGGCAGGTATTCTCAGCAGGTATCGCTCCATGTAAAGCGGTTTTCAATTGGGTATCGAAAGTAAGGGGGTGTTTACATGACACGGGGGCGACTTTCGCGCCGGGGCGAGTTCACTCTGGTTCCCTCTTATGGCTCTACATTTGTTTACATGATACCACCACATTTACACCCCCTAATCTCGTGATTGCTTTGGTTCGCACTGCTATGCTTTGTGATTGGCTAAAATATCTCGCGTCACTTTCTGAACCAGTCATGACTTGTTCACACGCGTTTTCCCGTGCTTGGCGCCTCCCACGTGAATTTGCTTTGAGTTCTGATTGGTTCATCGGATTGTCTGCCTATGTTGTGATTGGCCAAAGTATTATTTTGATTTTTGTTTTTACGACACTTGACTGGACACCGCTCTATAGACCACTTTCATAATGGCGGCCGATTTATTTATTCTTTTATATGTATGTTAATTAGCCTCACTGGCCTCGGTAACATGTGCAAAATTCAAAAGAATTTTTACTCTAAAATGAGGCCAGTGAGGCTAATTAACATACATATAAAAGAATAAATAAATCGGCCGCCATTATGAAAGTGGTCTATTGCGTTCTAGTTTGAGGTTGCCACCGAAATCTAAATTCGGCGAATTGTTGAAACGATTCACTTGATATTAATTTTGCTCTCGTTGTTCTTAGAGAATTTCGTGTATGTGCAAAGGCCAAGATTTTTCGCGCTCGGGACCGATTACAAGATTTTGCTTTGAGTTTTTTAAAATTGGCTCACTAAATTCAGATCCAGTCGGTTTTTTCCTCATGGATGGGATGGATGGGTATTACTGTATGATAGTACAAAAAGCAATGCACTTTTCGCTCGATCGTTGGGCCGCCGCCATGTTTAACATAGTATGTGGCGGAGTGGAACCACGAATTTCGCTATCATACGGTTTCTTTTTACAACAGTAATAAAAACTGCGCTATGTAGTTGTAAGCACAATCTTTAGTGAGCCGTCTTTTTAACTTTCAGTGACACCTTGTCTCAAGACTTATAGTGGAAAATGCTGTGCACTCCCTTTCGTGTACCGCGGTGCAGTGGCAAACCGCTGTCTGGTTGATACCAAGACTCGCCGTTCTTGGTGTGCCATCACGCCTAACTTTGACAAAGAGAAACGATGGGGTTATTGTCAGCCATCAGGTGAGGTCTACACGTGACTGTCACGTGCAAACGAATAAAACTTTGCACCTGATACGTGTCTTAAAAAACTAATAAGAGGGAAAACATTTTTTAAGAAGTTCAAAAACACTTATGAAACTTATAAGCGGTGTACAAATGTTTTGGAATGAGGTCATGAGACAGGTTTTAGCTAACTTTACTTGCAGATTTTCAAGATACACGCAGATAAAGCGGCTCACCTATTCTTATTTCATTCTATTCATTTTTTTCAGGTCCTCACACACAGAACATTGCTCCGGTCATCCGAAGCTATCTCCCAGGCTCCCCAGGTCAGCTCCAGCCTCGATGTCCAGTGGCCTGTGCACGAATATGCATGAGGTGGTGCCCACAGCATTGCTGTGTCACCGCTAAGCATCGCTAAAACATTTCAACTGCTGCTAAAGATAACGATTACAAGGTTTCAATGGGTAGCGACATTTATATTTAAAAGCCATAAATAAGTGAAAAGTATGGAAATTTAAAGAATTGAACAATGGTTTCCGAAAGTGTTTCACTTCACCCTGGCTTAACGTTTTAGTTCAAAATGGGGATATACTTCATGGTGGGTTTTAATTTATGCACATCAAAGAATCCGGCACTTATTTAGGGCTAAAAACTCATTTTAAAATGGTTAGCTTTTATTTACTGTTATGGATATCACTGCCCATAACAGTAAATAAAAGCTAACCATTTTAAAATGAGTTTTTAGGATCCCTATATGATAGGATCCCTATATGGTGTGTTACCATGAAGTATATACCTCAAAATGCTCGTTCGGTTCTTTTCGGTCTAACCAATCGGAGCAAACTTATTGTTTATCTTAACCAATTAGGAGCCAATATTAAACCGAAGCTCATTACGACTTGGCTCACGCGCGTGTTTCCCGCGCTTGGCAGCCTAAGCATGTTTTCTGTTACATGCGTTTTCCCGCCTTTGGCACCGGCTCCGTGTTAAAGCAGGGCTTTCTGATTGGTTCGTTTGTTTTGATTGGTCAGACGTGCTTACTTTTGTTTTGATTTAAGGAAACCGCTCAATTATTTTGTATTTATATTGGGAAATCCAAGAAACCAAGGAAATAACTTTCAAGGTTATCAGCATAGATTCTAGTTATCGAAGGATCTTTTGACTTGTCGTCAAACTGTTTATAGAAAAATATGATTTTTTAATACCATGCAATTTAAGTAACACACTAAAAATGTGTATTTTATAACTAAATAAAAAGGGAATTTTTGGATGTCTGTGCTGCTGGTAACTTTACATTGTCAGAGGAAGAGAGAAGTTTATTTAGCGAATTTGGAAAACACTTTTTCGGCAGTTGAAAACCGTGTTTTTTTAGTATTACAAGGCTTAACATTCACGTCTTAATCCCCAAATAATTGTCACCTATTCTCCCACAAACAGCCTTCACTGTAGTTGTCCATACACGGTATTACGGTACCCTGGCAGCTGCTTTGAGTTCTTTTAAAAAGTCACGCAATCTTCCTTTTCGTCACGCAATCTTTAGACACCATTGTAAGAACCATCTATTTGATGTATTCCAATATTATAAAATGTTTTGATTTTGTGATCGTCCGAGTGAGGGAAATCCATATAAAGACTGTTATGGGCGATTCATTTTCCACCAACCAGGGAGAACGTCAGAGTCATTTTTTGTTACTTGTTTCACTAAGTATATATGACAGACCAAGAAAGCGACCATAAACGTTCAATTGTTGCTGCATTGCGTTTCTCAAATGACAACCAATGGCAATCATTGCTTTGTTGCTAACTTGTGATGTCCATCCATAACTAGTGCCAGGTCACAAGCGGAGCTTTCGGGGATTTTACTAATCCTAGCAGTATCCAGAATGTATGTCACGTACCAGCCTAGTAAAATGGCCTGGCTCGTCAATTAAGTGTGTTCCAATAAAAATGTTTTGATAATTGTGATCGTCCGAGTGAGATAAGTCCAAAAAAAATCTGTTGTTGATGATTCGTGTTCCTCCAGCCGGAGCATTTGGAGCTTTCCCTGATTCTAGTAGTTTTCAGGTCGTATATCACGTACTAGCCTAGTAAATGGTCAATTGTTGCTGCATTGCGATCATTGCTTTGTTGTTAACTCGGGATGTCCCTCCATAACTAGTGCCAGGTCACAAGCGGAGCTTTTGGCGTCATACGCGTTGTGTCTCAGCTGAGTGAGGACTGGGGTCAAGTCTTGATAACACCACCTGAAGAAAAGCGCTTCTTTTACCTCTTTGTAGAATTTATATCGGACAATACGAAACTCCGGTAAACAAATGATAAAAAAAACTAAGATATTGTTATCTTACCTCTTGGCGGCTTCAATATCTTGTTCACTGGCCTCTTTCCACGACGCATGCTCGATTAACAATGATGCTTACAAAAAATAAGAAAATATTTATATCAGCGAGTGGAAACTCAAAAAAAAATGGTCCGGATTTGTTTAAAATGATTGTACTAGAATAGTGGTCAAAATGTAAAAATGTCTTGGGCTGCAGATGGCTATTGGATTGAAACTTGAAAAACTCGCTACAACTGTCATATGGTTTATCCTCTCTTCAAAGATTCACTTGAAATCTTGCTCTTACTAATCTATAAGCATTCTGTGTATTGCAAAGGTATTGATTTTTAATTTGGGCAGTTTTGAACCAAAAACGTCAAAATCACCATGACATAGCTCGTCCCTTTCACAAGATATAAGCAAAGTCGCACCATATCGGCGACACTTAGCTCCAATTTCTCTAAGCATTAATCAAGTAATACGGTAAGGAGTATTTTCTTTTTTCGAATTGCCCAGAATACACTTTGTTTGCCACCCAAATTTTGCATAAACTATTGTTTTGAAATGCTCTTGGGAATATGCAGTCCTCCCAAGAGCATTTACAAACAATAGTTTATGCAAAATTTGGGGGGCAAACAAAGTATATTATGGAATTCGAAAATAGAGAATAGGATGCTTGTCAACCGCAAAGTTAAACTAGAGGACAATTTTTTCTATTTATCACTAAAACGGCCATTGAAATGATAGTACAGCAATAATTAAGAAAAGTTTTCGCAAGTTTCATGCATGAAAAAGTGAATGAGAGAGAGAGAAAACGGCACGGAGATGACATACCCATGTAAATCCTCGCCAAGCTATACGCCAGATCACGTGCAGGCAGCGAGTCAGAAAGAAGCTCGTGGTTTTGTGGAGACAGCAGAGTATTCATGGAAGATCGAACTTGTTCGGACAAAATCTTCAGGGTGGGGTGGGATGAGGAAGCCTTTGACAGCTTTTCGGACACGCTGGCGTGAAATGCCTTGAGGACCTGTGCAAGAACAAGACATTACTGAGATAGAGCGGTTTTCAATCGAGTGTCAAAAGTATGATTGGCTAAAAAATCTCGCGCCACTTTCTCAACCAATCAGAAGTAAAACCAAAACCAATTGTGAGTTGTTCGCACGTGTTTTCCCGCGCTTGGCGCCCGCTACATGTATTTGCTTTGAGTTCTGATTGGTTCATTGCATTGCCTGCGTCTGTTGTGATTGGCTAGAGTAATTACTTTAGTTTTGGATTTAGGACACTCAAGTGAAAATTGCTCTGTAACAAAATTCAAGAGCCAAAACCAAAGTAATCTCAGAGCTTCTCAGGACCAATCTCTACGCCTACAGAGTACGAAAACCCTTTGCATGCGTGCGATACTGTCAAAACAAGTAACCGAGCATCAACGCGGGAAAAGTCTGGTAACATGTTGCAAGCGCGGGAAACACAGGTGACAGTGACCTGGTGGCAAGCGCGGGAAAGTTGCGTACGCTTATAGGCGTTAATAGGAGATACACGAGACGATAGAGAGGAAAGTTTGGAAAACGTAATGGCAAGCTCGGGAAACGTCTGGTAACCGATCAATGACAAGCGAGAGAAATATCCGGTAGCCGATGGCAGGTGCGGGAAAAGTGGCATAAGCCTTTGAATGACTGGCTTTTAACATAGGCACGCATTGCGTGCATGAGCTATTTTGAAAATTACCTAAATGATATGAAATGGTGAAAGTAACAAAACAGCGGAAGTTAACTCGCACAAATAACCGCTTGCAGATCTCGGCTAGCTTTTTTTCACGGGATTTCCGGAGTTATTTTTTGACGAAACTACGGTCCCAGTGAAATGAGCAACTTGTTTCAGTAATGAGTGTATTAAATTAAATGTCAACCAGAAAAGTCCTGCACATAAATTTGATGCATCCAAATTGAAGGCTTATTATTTCCTGGAAATTTGTATCTAGTCTTTTTTTAAAGGTTTCTTTTATTATTCACAAAAGACAAGTGGAAAAGGTTCCTTTGGCCTGGAAGACGCAAACTAATTAAATTAAATTGTTTTCAACTCCAAACCACAAGCTAATTAAATTAGTGACACGAAAATTCTTTGAACCACCTGTTTCTGTAATGTCAACCAGAAAAGTCTTTCACAGAAACTAAACGCATGAAAAATGAATATAAGTATTCTCCTAGTAAATTGGAACTAATATTATTTAAACAACTGTTTTTATTCTCCACAAAAAAGTCGTGCAAATAGAAACAGAACTAATTAGATTAAATTGTTTTCGACTCAAAACCACAAGCTAATTGAATTACTTACATGAACATTGTTGAGGTTAACATTTGGAACCAAACACCTTTTCCTGTAATGTCGACCAGCAGAAACTTAGCGCATCCAAAATGAATTTTGCTTGTTTCCTAGTAAATTGCAACTAATATTTTTTAAACAGGCGTTTTTTAACGCACCATATAAATTAATTACATTACGTTTTCTCGAAAACATGTTGAATTTCATCACGTACCAGTTTCTATAAGGACAAAGTTCAATATTTGCACGTGCACACAACGTGACTGCTCATACAAAATACAGTCGCTTCTCGCTTATAGTAATCGCTTGAGGCATACAATTAATAACCTACACATCAGCTCACATTAATTCAAAGAAAGATAAACGTTTTACATACTGTAAATTGTAGATTAATTGCATTACATTTTCTCTGTTGAACTCCATGCATCACGGACAAGTTTCTATAAGGACAAAGTTCAACATTTTCACGTGCAGACAGCGTGTCTGACAAAAAAAAAAATCCAATTTTAAATAGTAATCTCTTGAAACCCAGGCTTGAAACATACAATTCATGTTCCGCATCATATTATTTGAAATCGGCTTGCCGTTTTTGCAATAAAACTATACTCATACTTCAGTATAAGCTCACCTATGAACGTAACCGCAGTCCACATTTTTTGGACGTCTCATCCCCCGCAGACCATTCTACCATTCATGCATAGGGCACATTATAGGCGGTATTTCCGAATAAATGTCCTTGATATTGCCAGGTTAGCAAGCCAGTCGGGATTAGAGAACAGTTCCCAAGCAACAAATTTTCAAAACTTTACACTTTTAGTGTTTGCGGCAACAATCGCGGAGATTCAAGATGGCTGATTTTCAATTCATGTCAAGTGCCCTTCTTTGACCTTCAGTAATACCATTTTAGAAGCGAAAATTTGATTGGCTGACATAGTACACGGTGTACATACTACAGGCAATCTGATTGGTGTGACATAACCCAAGACATACATACAAACAAACAAACAAACAAAGTAACAAACATACTAACATCACAAACCAACCTTTGCGCCTGCTAATGAGCTATTTTTTTCAAAATAGCTCAAAAAATGAATAACATCTTGAACCTGATTGGCTATATGGCACGTGCAGAACTCCGTTTAAGGCTCAGAAAAGAGATTATAAACGCACTTTACCTCTCCCTCACTTTTGAACACGGACCTCAGTACATCTAACGAAAGGACATTGGTAGTTCCTTCCCAGATCGGCAATACCTTACAAACCAAATAAAATAAAATTGTCAGTGAAACTGGATAAGATTGAGAGGATGGCTAACGACAGAAGCTTATGCCAACTGAACGTAACAAAATGTGTTCTATTTGTGTACCTGGGCATCCCTCATTAAGCCTGGTAACCCCGTGTCTTCTATGTAACCCTGGCCACCAAAACTCTCCAGGCCTTCTGATGTTACCTGCATGGACTGGAGACAATTGACAGATGAGTTTAGTTATTCAGCAGACTTTCACTGCAACTCCTTGCGAACCTTGAAAACACGCTCTTGTCTTTCCATTAACTTACATTACATTCTTCAGACTGATTTTTGAAACGAAGTTATGTACGAAGTGCGATGAATAAAAATGCACTAATCAATGTTAAGCCCAAGGGCGGGGAGGGGGGGGGGGGGGGGGGGGGGGGAGTTGATTGACATGGCCTCCCGTATCGTGGGGATTTTTGACACAACAGTGAACAAAGGTACAGAATTAACAGTTTTTAGAAAGTGTACAAAAACTGTTGAACTACCGTAACTATACGTTGGGGCTCCAGTGGATGAGATGTAACGCCACAAATCATGTAAGCTAACGTTTGTCCACTCACCTGTTTGGCAGTGTATAGTTTTGTTATTGGTGTAAGAAGTCTCAACACTTGCAGCTCTACATCTGAGGCCTCATTGCACTCCTGTTTACCCAGTAAACGGCCAACTTCCATAGTGAGCAAAAAGGCTGCACGAGTCTCTACCTGATCACAGAAAATTAAAGGAGCACTGTCACGAAGATGACGCATGCGCAGTAGCGTTTCAAACACTTGAAAACATTAGCCAATGTTAAAGAATTTTTTCCAGGTCATCGGCGAAGTGAATCGGTGGTTATTATCGTGGATTATCGTAGCCATCCATACACAGTTCTTTCCCAAAGCGCCTTATTTACTTATAGCCTGTGAACAGGCTTCTTATTTGGGGAATCGGCGAGTGAAGCGAGCCGAGCGCGGACTGGGGAAGAGGGAAGGGGCGGCGAAGCCTGTGGACTCGCCTTTGATGCCGCCGTTCCATGATACCAGAGTCTGATATCATGAGCTGATTGGTCAGATCACTTAGTGTTGACAAGTTTGCGGTGACAGACGACACATGTTGACATCTCAAATACCTTGCGCCTTAAATTTGCATAAATATTCCATTCGCTGGCTCAAATGATAAACAAACATGACGACTCGTCGCATGCAATTTTCAGATCTCGATTTTGAGAAAGCTTTGAGCGATTCAATGCGAAATTTTTCGCTTATACCGAGGCTTAAAGAAGAGCAAAAGCTGTGTCTAAAGTCTGTGGCAAAAAAGCAAGATGTTTTTGGAATTTTGCCGACTGGATTTACAAAACAGCAACCATGCTACAGATTATCTGTTGGATGCCAAATCAAACGCTATAACAAAACAACGGGGGTTTATCCTAGCTCCACTGGGACACACTACTCAACTACAGAACTAGGAATACTAAGGAGCTAAAAATTATTGCAATAATTCATGATTTCAATGCAGTGGTATTATAGACAACGGCTTTTTGAGACTCGGATCGTGGCCGGAAACACTATAATTCGCCGAGATCAAAAGTTCAATATCATCGAAGAAAACAAATTCATAACTGTGGTCTAAACGGGCAATTCTCTCCGAAGTCTTACTGGAAAAGCTTTATAGTTTAGGTTTTTTAAATACTTTTTTGCGAAGAGTGGGAGTCGTGTTTAGCCTGCCCATTTTTATACTGCTACCGATGCATTCAACAGAATAAAAACATGACAACTTGTTGACATTTTAATTAACTTGTTGCCAATATAATAACAGGATAATTACTAGGGGGCGGAACGGCGGCATCAAAGGCGAATCCACAGGCTTCGCCGCCCATTCCCTCTTTCCCAGTCCTCGCTTCGCTCGCCGATTTTAACCTAACCCAATTCCCCAAAAAGAAGCCTGTTCACAGGCTAATTTACTTAAGGAAGCGTCCATCATTAGTAGTATATTTTTTGTTCTCTTATTTTTAACGTTCTTTCTGCTTGCGGAAACTTTGAGAAGTTTGTTTACGTCCTGTTATGAGATACAGACTGGCTTTACAGTAAGAGTGAAAACTTATTAAACGGACCCCATATTAAGGAGACACCCTCTATCAAGCGGACACCAGCTTGGATCTTTAAAGTTCCTTCCTATAATTTACTGTAAAACGAACCTGTATTCAGCGGACCCCTCTATTAAGCGGACGCGGACTCCAAAATTAAGCCATTTTGTTACACGTGACCTGTATTAAGCGGCACTTCAATGTTTTTAGAACGAATTTTTATTAGCTTGAGTCTTGTGGGTTCTGTCCACTTTTAAAAGCGTGTTTTCCGGTAATTAAGTAGTTCAACCCGATACGGACAGTCGCAAAAGGTTTATGAATTTAAATGTTTTAAAAATTCGGGTATAATAAACATGGAGAGACATGGAGATACAAGAGAGTCAATAATAACCTGTTATTGTACAATCTAACAAAACCTGTATCAAGCGGACACCCTGTATTAAGCAAACCCTAGCATGGGTTCCGAGGGTGTCTGCTAATACAGGTTTCACTGTAGGTCCTAAAAACGAAAAAGTTATAAGCAGCTTGAAACATGTTACCTCCATTCTAGCCAGCGTCTGCATGTGAAGGGGGTGATTTACTAATAATTTGCCAAATACTGATCTTCTTCCACAGTAATCCTGAGCCAGGCTCATTATCCTGAAATTCAAAGGTAAATTGAAATCAAAAAAGACAAAAATCGTTTCTGTGGAAAGCTGTTCGGAATCCCTTACTCATCTTAGAGCAGTTTTCAATTGAGAGTGAAAAGTAATTACACAATAGCTTTGGTTTTGCATTGCTACGCTTTGTTATTGGCTAAAAAATCTCGCGCCACTTTCTCAACCAATCAGAAGTAAAACCAAAACCAATCGTGACTTGCTCGCACGCGTTTTCCTGCGCTTGGCGCCGCCGACATGTAATTGCTTCGAGCTCTGATTGGTTCATTGGATTGTTTACGACTGCTGTGATTGGTCAGAGTAATTACTTTGGTTTTGGTTTTACCACACTCAGTTGAAAACTGCTCTAAAAATTCATAATAAATTAGATTACAAACTAGAGTTTTAATAGTTTTCTTAAGTAAAATGTCGCCTCAAACTTTCGTAACATCGGAAAATTTAACGCCTTTTGTTTTCGGAGACATAAAAAATCTCTTTTTGGCAACGAAATAAGTTCAGCTACATGTACGATTTTCGGAAAGGAGAAAACAGCTAGCAAATTCGGGGGATAAGAGCACTGTCCTTAAAATTTGCTGCTGTTGAAATATTCAGCTAAAAGAACCGAACACTCAAACTGTATAAGCTTTCACAAAGTTACCTTTAAAGACACCAAAATGACATGGAAAAACAGTACAGTGCAATTACAAGCGTTTCACTAAACATTCATCGTTGGGTGTCCCTGAAACGACACCAAATGAAACAGGTTAAACAGGTTAGGGCCCCTTGTGTGCTTTCCTTTCAAACTAAGTGTCGTTACCTTCTCATAACGCCAGCTGCCATTATACTGTTGTGAAAACGCGTTATAGTTAACATGTCTGATATGCTAGGGATTCCACGGCCTTCTTCTGACACCTGAAAACAGTTCAAAAACATCATACATGATTCCATAAACAATAATAATTTTGAGGTCAACTGTTTGTAGCACTGAGCTTCTTTTTCGACAGACTGTGTTCAGGGGCAAAAGGGGTTACATGTAGTTTCTAAAGAAGCTGTGGTGCTGTGTGCATGGGGGAAGTGAAACCCGAACATTTGGTTTTATCAACTAAATTAGAACTGTGGAAAATGTTAATGTAGAAAAGTGCCGAAAATTTGAAAGTTTTCAGACGTTTCGGACTTAGCCCTTCTTCAGTGAAATGTCCATTTCATTTCACTGAATAAGGGCTAAGCCCGAAACGTCTGAAAACTTTCAAATTTTCGGCGCTTTTCTACATTAACATTTTCCATTATTTATTGTGTCACAAGTGCAACCCAGTTTTTTAAACTTTTTTGTTCAACTATTTTGCCTAAATTAGAACTGTCCCAGCTTGGAACGCTTTGCCTCTCGTCTCCGTAAACGCTGACTATGTCGCAGCTTTTCACTCAAGCATTTGTAATAACCCAGTTTGTTGACGCTTTGTTTATTATTAGTGGAACGCTTGTGTCAGTAGTTTGTTCGCTAACTTAATTGAATCGCTGCCTTTGAAATGTACTAGATTTCGTGAGCATGAGTTTTATATTTTCCGTATGCGTGCGTGAGTAAGTCGTTCGTTGATTAGTTAACGGATAAACTCTATGTAATTTGTAATCACCTTCGCTGTAAATGTTTCATCTGAGCACCCGTGCTGACCACCATTGCCGGATTAGCTACATGTAGCTATAGGCAATTACGCTAATTAAAGATTAAAGATAAAGATTAAAGTTGATAAGGTAAATTGGCCACCGTAAAGAGATTCAAAAGGTGACTTTTTGAGCGCTGGCCTTTTGTCAGGAAAAATGTTTACAGGGACTTTAGTAACTCATGTGTCTGTAAATTAAATGCTTGCAGGTTTTATATAACCAATTGTCCAAAAACTAAATGAAGATATGTACAAGGCAAATGCTGTTAACACTCAAATAAATATGCACTCCAAAGAAGCTCTGCATTTACAAAACTCCGAAGAAGAATTCTTAAAATAAAGAAAATTTCCTATGAAGTCCAAGCGACTGAATTCTGTGAAACCAACAGTGGCGAACGGTTGCGTATTTCGCCTGTGAACGTTTGACCGATGTCAGTAAATAAACCAATCAACATTCATTATTTCGAATGAGACTACCGTTGGAAGATTCCAATAATCAATTTAAAACCTGAATTTTGATTTCAATAATGCAATCCATTCCCGAATAATAAGCAGAAATTGCTGAGTATTTTGACTGTAAATCTGTTTAACTCTTCAATTCTTTGACTTCAATCTCAGTATGGAAAATTAAAACCGATCTGTGGAATATTACATTGCTTCGTATTCATGAGATGGCTCTTAGAGCCCTTTGATTACCTTGTAAGCCAGTGATCCATGCAGAAGAAGTTCAGCAGTCGGGAGCTGTCTGGTGCCCAGTTTATTCTTCAATCTCTGTAAAGACAACAGATTGATGAGTAGTATAATTTGTGCAACTTGGAGCCCTTTAAACATGAGTAATGTCCAGGATTGCAGGCAGAGGGAGCCAAGCTACTCCATGATTGCCACCACAAAGTGTCCTCATCTATAAAAGTTCACCCTAACACACATACACTGTAATTCTGTCACGTATGATATTCTAAGTAAATGACAAATAACTCAATTATGAAGTACTTGATAAACAATACTTTTGTGCAATCCTGGACATACATGTAAGTGCCAAACATGCCCCGCTAACTTCTGTTTAAAACTTTCATTTCCATTATTTTGGTAAAGGGCAATGGTTTTATTATATCATTACCTGAACCTCAATGTTGTTCAGTTTTCCGTCTTCATTTCTTGTCTGCAGATAAAACATGGTGAGGCCCTTGGTGCCCTGAAACAACAAATGCATAGGACGAAAAACCTCAGAGTAATATATAAGTTAGTTAGTTAGTCAGATCCACTAACATTGTGTTATGTTCTCCCTATATGTTAAGAGTTTCAGAACAAAACATGACTTACAAACCTATGGTATTCTGAAAATAAATTGAACTAGAGTTTTAAAAAAGGTATGGTGAGAGCCAGCTGCAAACTCAACCCACACTATGGCGCCTGCAAGTCTAGGATTGGAACTGAAGTCAGAATGGTACAAGGAGAATGCTCTCAAGGTATTTTAAAGCTCTGGCACAGTATCTAATGCTGTACATATTAACACATAGGTACACGGCTAATTAGTTCACTATTTTAACAAATATTTGAAGGGAGGAGGGAATAAAAACCCTTACAGACTAGCATCCCAGTCCAGCTAGGAGTTATCAATATTAGACATCTTGCAGTCCTTCTTTTCTCTTAAGGTCCATCTAGTGTGTATCCCCCACAAATAGGCTTACAAAAGCTGGACAAAAGCTGATGGGATGAACAAACTATTCCAGGCAACTTATGGCAAACGTGGCACAAACATCAGCAATAATATTTTTGTTTGTATTTGTCAAATTTATACTTCTGCTGTCATTAACTTACATGTACTTAACGTACAATAGAGCTGTCCAAGATCTGTACTCCAACAAGGTAAGAGTCGTGTCAGTAGCTGAACTGAACCACTTGTAACCATACCTGCTTTGTCATTGTTTAATTAACTCACCTGTTTTTAAATGTAAATACTTAGGATTGTTACTGAACTCATAATTACATGGAAGTCTTAATATATAGTTAGTGTTAGTTTCTCTTCGTTTTTTAACGGGGGGTGACAACTCTAACAAACGCTGTTTGAGCAATACTGTGTGGAACTAAAAGTTGTCCCGAAAATTTGGAATATCTTCCCGATTTTTTCTGAGACATTCTCGCAAAAATTTCAAACTTCCCGAAATTTTAACAACATTATCTCATGTTTCCCCGAAAACTTTTCGAGTCTCCCGATTCCCGGTAAAATCTTCAGATTCCCGGAAGAATTTTGTTTTTCTCCCGAAACAGGCCTTCTTAGAGTTGTCACCCCCCATAAGATTAGTGTCCCCAATTAGGTTGTCTCTCTGTGCAGCTAAATACATTTGACACTGAAATAAAGTTTATATTTATTTATTTACATAGACTGTATCTAAGTGTACAAGCACGTATGAAGTGGTACTTACAGATACAGTAGATCCATCAGGGTTTTGAACTCTAGCCAGAGTGAGAGTTATGTCTGCATCAGTAGCTGAACTGAACCACTTGTAACCATACAGTCTGTATGTACCATCACCCTGGGGTACTGCTATTGTCTCAGTACCATTTGCTACAAAATGACAATATATTTAAATATCTCTGGGTGGCCTTTTCTTTCGCTGGTACTCCGCGGCTGGATTTTACTATGTGTGACCGCTCTTGCAATCAGTCCTCCTTAATCCTTAAGCTCCCAAGAGTGCCAGTCATCAAAATTCAAGAAAAGTCCTAAATTTCATTTTGCAAAGATTTGGAAAACAAATGGCACCATGCAAAAGTAATGCCGATGAGGTTTTATTTGATGGTCACACCATAGAATTTCAAAACTTAGAACTAGATTTCAGATAGATGTCTCCATAATAGACGATATTCATATTCTCGGTATTGAACTGAAACTAGCTTGCGGGGGAATCTTTTCACATGCAAATATTTTTAATGATATTACCCTGCATTAGCCTCGACTGCAAGCTAGTTCCAGTTCAATACCGAGAATACGAATATTGTCTATTGACTCTGGGATTGAAAGGGTTAAGCAAGCAGCTTCAATAATAAAATATCATCTAAATCAGTATTCAGTCAAATAGTGCACGACAACGACAACCACCTCTAACAAGCAAGTCCAACATGATAACCATTAATATCAACACATACCAGTACAATGGAACTGGTCGAAAGGAATAAGTTCCTTTGTGTGAATTACACTTTTTTGGCAAAGCATCTACTGTGACCAAAAATTGGTTTATTCAACTTTCCCCACAATTGAAACTGGTTTAAATTGAAGGAACTAGTTGCAGAGACTTGTCCATGACTACCCATGACTACCGCATGACATGAAATTTTAGTGGGAGTTTAATTTTGTGGATTGCCTATTTTTTGCATTTTGTTGGAACAGACTTTACCTCTGGGAACAAATTTTCGTGGATCTCCATTTTTCATGTGCGGTACTTGTATGTAACAATAAGGAAATATAATGTTGTCTTGTTTATTTTACTTTCAATTTTCTATACTCATGTCACAAGTCTTCGATCATAATAGGCCATTTCCGAGTTGCCTTTAGCCTCTCAAATAAAATTAATTTGCAAGTGAATGTAAACTCATTTTCATATGAAAGGTTTCGTACCTAGCCTCGCTTTAATAGAGAGGCTAAAGGCAACTCGGTAATGGCCTATTCAACGGCTACAATATTGTGTGATTTCATATGCCATCTAGGCCTGGAAAAACACGTAAAACACTAGTACTAATTGGAATTCATTAATGTAAATAAATAGAGTATATTTTCGTGGATTTTTCCCCCTAGAGTTTATTTTCATGGGACCTTATTTTCGCGGATCATTGGACATGTTGGAAAACCCAGGAAATTTGCGAAAATTAAATCCCACAAAAATTTATGCCACACAGTAGTTCCTGTAACTAATCTCTGTGACTATTCTCCGTGACTAGTCCTCATGAGTTGTCCCCATGACTGTACTGCCCCTCCACAAGATAGGTAATTTTTAGTTAGGGTCTGTAAAATAATAAAATCATGTTTATCTTTTTTGTTTGTTCCTTACTTACCTACATCTGAACCTCCTTTTCGTTCAGTCATCCACTGGCCAGAAGTCCAGAATAACTTGGGATCCCTGCTAGTCAGATGGCTGTAAGCATCTTGTAGTACACTGAGCTGCTTTGTTAAACCAGAAACCTACATGTGTTTAACACCAAAAAATAATAAACAAGAGCATTTGGTATTCAACTAGAGCCTTGACTTCATGTTTAAATTTTTTACCACTGTCGATAACAGCTTATAGAAAAAATAGGTCCGCAATGCGTACATGAGTGAGCTTACGATGAAAATTTGCACGGAAATATCTAGAGACGGAATTTGTGATGTCAAAAATGTTACTTTCAAAGATATTAAGCTAAATGAGAAATACACCATAGGCTGTCTGCCTCTGATTTTTCATAAAAACTATTTAACGATATAATGTGGTACTGTCACAGGTATGGAAGCACAATTTAAAAAATGGTTCATTGACTGTATAACTGGTGCAAGTGTTCCAAGTCCAAGAAATGTGATAAAAACACGTCCACCAAGCACCATTGTGGCTTGCAACTTAACGTCTCAAGAGCTTCTGTATTGGAAAAGTATCTTGGTTTAATTTGTCGAGGATGATTTTTTGTTTTGTTGGACTGGAAGATCGTTCGTTAATTTGGTATCGTTTTTGTCACGCTATGTAATGTCACTACAAGGACCGAGTTATCATCATTGTCATCATCAAAGTTATCATATTAGCAAATTTCTGAAAAAAAATGTAAATCATATACAGCAGTCCCTCTGTTAAGCTGAAACCCTCAGGACCTTGAGAACCATTTCCAGTAAAGGACTGGTGAATACATATTTTGAGTTTTTTAGAAATAACCACTTAATAGAGGAAGTACTGTAACTGTGAACATGAACAAAATTCTAGATCTACCACACATGGATTTACACAAGGATGGGTGCCTATTTGAAATAGGTGTTTATTTGAAACAGTGTCTGACAAACAAACGTGGTCGGGTTTCACATGTAAGGAGTGGTAAAACCCCATACTGACAGTAAAGATTGACACCATTTTACTCAAGGCAGGCAATGGGCCTTTATCACGCGGCGGCCATGTTGATTCCCAGGAGAATAAAATGCTTTGTTTTCCCCTGCTTAACCTCGTTCTCAACTTTTTCACTGCGAGGCTTGGGGGGTAAATCTTTTGTTTTTATACAAAATGGCCGGGCGTGATAAAAGCCCATGTTATCTTTTAATCAAAATATATAAATTTAAAGATCAATTTAATAAAACTTTTACGCTTCTAGCTATTGTTTCAGAGGTCTGAAACAATAACTACACTTGTAAATTACAGCTGTAAAAGTTTTATTAAATTGAGCCCTGGTTGGTGCTTATAGCATGTAGCTGTTTGCATACAGTATCAGCATTGCCAACAATAACAGTAAAACATTAACATTTATTCTCAAGTTTTTTTGGAATGTAGGTAGCTGTAACAAGTATAGTTAACTTACATTTTAAACTTAGTAACATCAACGTTTTCAAACAATAACTTTTCAACGTTTTAGTGAAAGACATTATTTGTTCTCCGAAGAGAATTCATTGTTTCCCGAAGGAAATATTTTGTTCCCAGAAGGGAATTATATGACCCTGAGACAGGGTTATGGATTGCCAGATGTTGTACATGGAGCAATTCGCAATGCTGGACTGCACAAGTCACTCGGCGGCCATCACAGCTATCTTTAAAACTACATCTCGGTGATTTAGGGAACCTTTTGTTGGCGAAGATTTTGTCTACACCTTCAAAACATCTGAAAAACTCTTTACGTGAAAACAATAGACACATTGCTTGAATGCTGTGCCTGATTACTGGTGCAATATAACACGAAAACATCGTAAATTTTGAGTCTCTTACCTCTCTTTCCCCAACGGCGAAAAAACGTGGTTGCTTCCACGTTCCGTGTTTTTGATATCGAAAATACGTCGTTCGTTATCCGGGATGATCCGGGATCAGTTCGCAGCACTTCGTGTTCAACCTCGCTCATATTCGCGTGTTCGTGCTCTGTTCGAGACCAGGCGCCGTGATACCGAAGACAACCCGAAGATTGGACTACCACGGACTTACGGACACTTCCCATGACATAGAGTGAGATTACACTTCATGTAAGCTCACTCAAAAAAGGCTCCCTTTGGGGAGCATGTGTTTACTGCACACTACTAAATTTTTGGATGCACAGTTAATTCAACCTTTCTTCTTTTGAAATTTTGAGGTCTACCTGGGTCTACCCCTTATACACCTGGGCCGGGTTGTTCAAAGCACCATTAAGCTAACCCAGGATTAGCATCAATTTTGAATCCAGTTAAACAACTCAACAGTAATGAAAAATTTCCAAAGTTTTTTGCCCTTGAGTTTTGACTTTAAAGTGCCACTACGACGAAAATTTTTGTATTTCTTTTCCGCTTTTTTTAACGCAAATGTATCTAATACTCAGGTTTAGACAAATGCGAATTGCTATAAATTAGATTGACATATTCTTACACAGCCCAGAAATAGCTGGCCGAAAACCCACAAGAAAAACGTAAAATCCGTCTGCCATTACTCCGTTCAAAAATCCGAGCCCACGTTCTACTGGTTTGCGATCTGGTACACGTGACTTGATTTGTGAAGTCAATGACTCAACGCGGTTCCCTCCAGGACACAGACAACAAAGCCAAAAGGCACATGTTGAGTCATTGACATCACAAAATCTTTAGACCAACTCGATCCAACTCTCAGGGTTCGGTCCTGGTCATTTTTTAATTGAGTAATGGCGGCAAGCTGAATTCGAAATGTAAAGTTAAAATAATGGCACTTCCCATACGGGTTTTGACTTAAACTTTGCAAGGTAAGTAACGAGTACTTATATTTTGAAAATATGAAGAGAACAGAAAATGTATAGTTTTGATCATAGTGGCACCTTGTTTTCACTACTAGCTATAAATGACCTTTTGAAAACATTTTTAAACAGAGAAATGAAATCCTCAGTTAACTTTTAATCTGGGATAATAGCTTTAATCGGCTTTCGAACAACCGGGCCCTGTAGTGTTCTATGTTGAAGGCCAACTCTACTTAACCCACGCCGCTGTCATGCATGGCCCTCGTTATCTTGTCTGATCTTTTTCGGGCAATTTTACATCAATTTCATGTCTTAAATGAACAAAATATTTAAAGGTTCAGCAGTTTTAATGTTTGAAGTGTCAGTTTTTGCAGAATTTAGTCTGTGGAAATTGTGGAAGGTCTTTGCATGATTCAGGTCTCATGCCATTGGCCTTGACGAATTTGATCTCTTTCTGGTTGTGTCATTGTCACAGCTGTCATTGTTACAACATTACTTTTCTTGTTACTGATAGCTTTCGGTTTTAGCATAGTGTCCATGTGCACAAACGCATTAGACACAAAAGCACATTCACGTGAAATCACATTTTTATTTACTTAGTAGTATGTCAGTTGTATCTCTTAAGTCACCAATAGGACATTAGGAAGTTAAGTAAAGACCCCACAACAATCAAAAACTCAAAATTAGGTGTGCCAGTTTAAGGAGAGAAAAGCAATAAGCTGAGCCGTACCTCCACTGTCTTGGCTGCTCCATCAGTCATTGCCAATGGACAAGAATATAAACCAGATGATGGGGAGAACATAAGCAGCTTTGCAGCTTGATATATGCGACTAGAAGAATCAAAATGGTTATTAAATTAGCTTGAGTTTAAGGGTTCATGGCTATAGTGTCATACCCAATTTAGTTCTTTTAGGTTTTGTGTTTGTAGATGGAATCCAAATCCAAACTTCATGTACAGGATATATGGGTTGAGTTTGTTGTTGCTTCTCATCCTTGCTCCGAGGTTTTTTCTCCAGGTTCTCCGGTTTTTCCTTCCTCCTCAAAAACCAACACTTCAAAACCTCAATTCGATGTGAAATCCGAGGGCCACAGGTTTGTCATTTGTATGACTTGAATGATTAATAAGTGTCACCCTTGTTAAACAAAGTTGATTGATTGAATGATTGAATGCTTAAGTAATACCTCCACTGTGCATATTTTCTTTCAAAAGCAATAGATATCAGCCCTTCTTCAGCTGAAACATCATGCAACTGTCTCCACCCCTGACAGGTCTGGATATTGTCCACTCTCTGGCCCCATGCATCAAAGTGTTCAAGTTTTGGTGGCTGAAGTTCACATTCTTTTCCCATGGAGTGTATATCAGTGGCAACTCTGTGTCCAAAGTTTTCCAAGTCAGATCTGATTTCTTGTAAAACCTATGTGCAAAGATGGAGAGCCACAGCCTCTATTTGTATACAATTTTCCACACATCTGATAAATAATAAGCAGTACATCAAATAGATTGTTTAGGTAAATGCAGTTTGAACTAACACTAACAGAAAATTAAAATTCCATAACAGCTCTGTAATAAAATACTATTTACAAGGCAAAAAAAGTTAAAAAACCGAACGTTTTAAACTAATTAACTCATCTTCAGGGTAAAAGACCATCCACTACATGTACATTTTTCAAGAGATTTCTGGACGAAACCAATGCTAGCGGTGGTACGCTGAATTGTGGTAAATGCAGTGCCAGAAAACATCACAAAATCCACAAAATATACCGAACATGTCTATGAATTGCATTTGGGGGATTAATTAGAGCATTATAATTAAAAATAAATAAACCCCTTTCTGGTTCACTGGTGCATTGGAGGATAATGGCCTTGGTTGAAAGGTTGTCAGACCATCTCTCAGCCACAACTACAGCTGCATGACATTTAACTTCTGAGAAACAAGCTGCCAGAAGCGGTTTATCTCTTAATACTAACAGCTGCCAGAAGGGGTTAATCTTCTTAATATTTGATAAATAAAGAAAAATTGCAAATATTAAGGTCAGTAATTGAATGAAAAGGATGTGCATGTCCTGAGCATTGGACAAAGAAGAAAACATCCAAGCCCCCAACAGGATTCAACCAATCGGTATGACCTTTTGCACACTGGTCGGATGCTAAAACCACTGAGATACAAGAGACTCGTGGCGAGCTAGGCCATACCGGTACACTAGGCCTGGGGAGGGGGGAGAACTCTGCAAATTTGTGAGGGGTGTGTCGCTAGGACTCTGAGACCCTTAACCTATACTAGACCATTTTAGCTGCATTTTGCAACCCTATTCCAGACTAAACACCGAAAAACCCTACGTGAAAAAGTGTTAAGTTTAATGCTGTAAAAAGTGTTAAAAATGAAACTAAACGTTTCGGCAATGCTGCCTTCATCAGGACTACTGATGAAGGCAGGCGTCAAGAGAATGTTATTGGAACACCAAACATTATACCAGATCAGAGGCAAAAACGAGGGAAAGTGTTTGTCATTCAACCTCATAAGACACACTGAACTATGCCGCAAATAATTATTTGACCTTCACGTACTCGTATCATGTGCAAAGATAAACTACTCATATTACGAAGAAGAACAATGAAGTATTTATTTTTAACGAATATTAAACTCCAATCTCAATCCTGAACTGTGGACATTTGATGAGGCGTAAATTATATTTATGAATGCTTTCTTCATTATTAGTTAACAGGGGTCAATAAAAATGCTGTACTGCCCGCCGTACCGATTTTTAAATGCCATTTGCCAGTAAACCTTGTCTAGACTATAAAATTCTTCACGCAACTGATCAGTTTTGCAGAAAATGATACCCTATTATAGACCAAAAATCTCTGATTACTATACCCTATCCCAGACTAAACTGCCTGAAAACCATACCCTTCACAGCGGCACATACCTATATAGCTCATATATGGGAGTATCCACCCCCCCTCCCCCCGGGGTACTAAGTTACTAAAATAATAGCCACCTTTCTTTATTTTTCACCTCCATGCCATAAATTGACGCCTATCCCAAAATGCAATCTAATCCTTATAATCCCAGCAGAGTTACTGCAGAATCCCCAGCCACTTTGAAGCTATACCCTGGAAAAAGCTGGATATGTGGCTACGCAGTCATCCTTTCCTCACACTTGTTCTTTTTCCATGTTTAAAAAACGAGAAATATACATGGCTACGTGGCTACACGGCAACCAGCAACGTGGCTATGCAGCTTGTCGCTACGCAGCTAAGGGGCTAAGCTATCTTAGTAGCTGCGTAGCCCCATACCCACTGTTTCTAGAAGTGTTCTCGAGTATTCTGCAGTTAAAACATCCCAGCCCTTCCTTCGTTCGCCTAACCCCCCTCCCCCACTTTTCGTGATATTTTGCATAACGTTTCTACCTCAGTGGGAAGAGTTCGTCTCAAGTAGGACTGAAGGAGTAAATCTCCATTATATTGGTTTCTCAGCTTTGGTGCGTCTTGGAAAAAAGAACCTCTTCTAGAGGCAGCAAATGTAGTGTCTGCTGATCGCTGGAAATTTTCGCTTTCTAAACATTTTTCACTATTCTCGTTGCTTTGCCGGTCAGTGATTCCCTGGGAGCTGGTTCCGGTTGCTGTGCTTTTCTTCGCACAAAAACCTTGAAAGAACAATCTTCTGGTGGTTAAACTTCTCCTGTACATTTTGACACAGAGTATGAAAGCTCGGGAGTACGAAAAAAGCGACCAAACAGAACCTCTAGCTGCATCAGTCATTCCTGCATCAGTCGGTCGTCGCCATGTTGTTTTCTTTCGCTTAGCAACCACGCTTTCTGTGCCCCAAGCGCCACAGGCTAACCAGCACAGGGTCCCTCGGCATCCCTAGCCTGCGTAGCAGGCGTCGGGGAGAAGGGAACTGTGGATAGAGGAAAAGGACGCCTGCAATAAAGACCCCATTTGTTTATTTCTGAGGACGCTGGCGGCTGCAAAATCTGATTGGCTAATTCGCGCTGGGCGGTAAACATAGCAAATTCCCGCGTAAAGTCGTCCATGCGTAAAACGCGTGCCAGTTACTGATTGGTGAACGTACTGACAGTTGACGTAATTCGATTACAAGAAAATCGGTGGGCGTAATGCGAATAGCCCGGTCTTACAGCAGGCGTTCCTTCCCTTCTCCCCCTCTTCTTTTTCACGCCCCCTTCCCCTCCCCGTTTACGCCTGCCGCGCAGGCTACGGCATCCCCTCACAACACTACAACACTATTGATATTGACAATATTGGTAGTTTCCTGGTGTTGCGGATGGTGTGATCACCAAATGGCGTAAAACAAAAGATTCAAAAGACACTGAACAATACCCACACCACAACACAAAAGCTAACCAATAATGGCTTCCGCAACACCAAGAAACACCCACAATATTGGGCATTGTAAGCGGTGGTTTCTCAACAGGAAAGGAAACTGGAGTATACAGAGTATATGTTTTTTTTCTCGTTTTAAAGCGTGTTTAGTGGGGGCTAGAGCGTGTTTAATTCGGGGGTTAAATGTCCGAGGCTAAATGGCGAGGGGGCTTAATGACCGCAAAGCTTATAATCAAAAGCAAGTTCCCCGCCCCTCCCAATCTCGATCACACCCAGTTCGGGTATATCTATAAGAAGGAGTAATTGTGAAATGGCCAAAATAGCAACTTTCAGCTAAGAAATGCCGCGTTTTTAACTGATAACTGGGCTCTGAGATTTGACAAATTGTTTTTTATTTGTCTCATAGTTCAGAGTTCCTCTCCCCCTCCCCCCCCCCCCCCCCCCCCCCCCCCCACCCCTCTCCTCAAAGTTTTACCCGCCGAGACCATATTTTATTCGCGGTTTAGTCATTTATTTAGTTAATCGCCGCCTATTTATTGGATATTTATCCTGTTCTTCACTCACTTTTTCTTTTAGATAATTTAGATAACAATTCGCCTTTTGATCCAGACACCAGTTATGCCAAGAGTTATGCCTAGATCAAGAGCCAAAGAAACTGTTCTGCACTTTGTTTAATTCATATTTTTATTCATCGCACCTTTCCATACTGACAATCATGTACATATCATTCTATTTTAACACAAAATATACATCTAGAGGCACAGTTCATTGATCAACTGATTTTGCGATGAATGGTTTCAGATTCAAGGTGATCACTACAAACGATGGTGATCATACCAATTGTAACAGCAGTGTGGGCAGAGGGATCGTAGGCTATGGTTCCGCAACACTTGAAACTGATTCCTGGCCTGTTGCTTATACGACCAGAACAGCAAATTTGGGTTTGGGCATCATACGACCTGGTCTTGCAACACTCGGGTTGGCTCCCTGACCTGTCTTGTAGAGTACCGCCGCAGCACATTTGGGATTGGGTATCGTAGGATTGGGTCCCGCAACACGCGGGTTGCACTACTGCAAGGGGTTTGTCTTGTACAGTACCGTTTTAACACATTTGGGATTGGGTATCATAGGATTGGGTCCCACAACACGCGGGTTGCTCTACTCCAAACGGTTTGTCTTGTACAGTAGCGCCGCAGCACATTTGGGATTGGGTATCGTAGGATTGGGTCCCGCAACACGCGGGTTGCTCTACTGCAAACGGTTTGTTTTGTACAGTACCGCCACAACACATTTGGGATTGGGTATCATAGGATTGGGTCCCACAACACGCGGGTTGCTCTACTCCAAACGGTTTGTCTTGTACAGTAGCGCCGCAGCACATTTGGGATTGGGTATCGTAGGATTGGGTCCCGCAACACGCGGGTTGCTCTACTGCAAACGGTTTGTTTTGTACAGTACCGCCACAACACATTTGGGATTGGGTATCGTAGGATTGGGTCCCGCAACACGCAGGTTGACTTATTGCAAACGGTTTGTCTTGTACAGTACCGCCGCAACACATTTGGGATAGGGTATCGTAGGATTGGGTCCCGCAACACGCTGGTTGCTCTACTGCAAACGGTTTGTCTTGTACAGTACCGCCACAACACATTTTGAAATCGGCGTCGTAGGCTTTGGTCCCACAACACTTGGGGGTGATTCCTGTTCTGTCTTGCAAAGTACCGCGACAGCATATCTTAAAAGCTGGGTCGTAAGTTGTTCCGCCACAAAGATTGCGTCGCTGCCTAATTTCTGCTGCCCTTCACTGCTGAAAAAGTAAAGAGAGAGGACTATATAACTGCTCAGACACGAGAATAATAAAATTCCAATTTCAACTTTCAGCCGAGACTCGAGAAAATAAAGGATGCAGCCCTGGGTGGTGACAATTACCAGGTATACTCCGCAAAACTTTAGTGCACATTATTCATCCTCTTGAACGTTGAGGCAGTTGGCCGAGTGGTTAAAGACGGTGTTTAGAAAAACATTTTTGTAAGCCGAATATCAGGCATTTCATATTAACAAAGACTGATTTAATTATAATCGTGTTTTTCTTCCCGGGGGGAGGGGGTGGGGGGGTCCCATATAAAAATGACGAGGGTGCTCGTCGTTCCTTTTAGGGATCAAAATTTGTAGATTGGCACCGCTTAGGGTACTAAAATCTAAAATGACCACCGTTAGAATTATCGCGGTACCTTTTAGTGTATTGAACCGAAAAAAAAAATGACAGAATGCGCCTTGTGTTGTTTAAATTGGTACCTCTTAAGGGTAAAAATTATTTTGAGCCACGCCAATCAAACAACATTCTGGTACCTATTAGGATGTTTATAAAAAAAAATCCGACGAGCACCTCCGGGGGTTTTCTATAGCCTGCGTGCAGAAGTCCGGCCCTATTTCTCGATTAATCAGTTCATGGGCTACAACATTTGTTCTGCGCACTATAGACCGTCTCTGTTTTAGAACAATAAAGTGGAACCCATTCAAGTTCAGCCAATTTCATATGCATACCCGACTAGGGTGCATAGCAGAATGTCACCAGCAAGTGAGAAATCTTAACGCTTTTTTTTTGGAGGGGGGGGGGGGGGGGGGGGGGGGGGGGGGGAGGGGGTTCAGAAAGGATAAAAATAGAACTAACCTTGAATCAGCGCTATTCTTCGAGTTTTCAAGACCACGGCCCTGTTAATCTTTATGATTTTATTTCACCTACCTTTATTTCTCGTTTTAACTCGTGCGGCGTCTCTCACGTAATCGTCGTTACTGTCACACAACCCCAACGGCCAACAGCACTTGCGGAAACTGGCGTCGTAGGCTTCGGTCCCACAGCACTTGGGAGTGAGTCCAGTTCTGTCTTGTACAGTACCGCCACAGCACATTTTGAAATCGGCGTCGTAGGCTTCAGACCAGCAGCACTTGGGATTGATTCCTGACCTATCTTGCACGGTACGGTAACAGCACATTTGAAATGTTGGGTCGTAGGTTGTTCCGCCGCATGTAGAACGTCGCTTCCTGCTCACTGCTGCCCTTTGGTCTGCGGAAAAAGTAAAAAGACAAGATTATATAATGGCTCAGATACAGGAGTGATCACAAATTTCACTCCAGTTTATTCAGACCTTTTCTGTCCTTCTAAACTCACCTCTTTGTCCTGTTTGAAACGAAACCTCTGGGTCTTTAACTGGTAGGTTTGCACAGCAAACAAACAGAACCACAAGAAGAAACGCCAATCCAAGCTTGACCATTGTGAACGGGTGTTAAAAAGACTCAGTCTTCACCGGCGAATTGTTCGAGCTTCCTTTATGCCGCTCGGGCTCTTTGAAAATAATAAGGAAATTAGTTGTAGTTTCCGCTCCGTTACAGACTCGATGTAGCCCGCGGAAATAAGTGCCTTGCATATTTGAAGAGTTCAGTGTTGTTACTGATCAAAGAAATATGTCCAGAACGCGCGCAGGAAATATGCCTCTAACGTTTGAGTCTGTGGACGTAATTCTAAGGTGTGACCATTCAAAAAAAGCTGGTGAGCAGTTCTTTCCTGTGGATGGTACTCCAGTGTCAGTGCATTGATTGTTTGCAAAATGTTTGACAATTTTTGTTAATTTTTACGCGATGTGTACTTTTGTCAACGAAAGGGTTAACTATTCTCGGCTTGACCTTCTATTAAACAACTGGTAGTAACAAAGTTATAATTTGCAAAATGGTTTTAACTGTCCGATTGTTATTTACCATTTTACTTAGATTTTTACTCGCAACATCTAAAGATCATAAAAACTTATATGGCTGAAGGAAAGACAAAGTCACACAGACACCGAGTATTTCCTGTTTCCTGTGCTGTGTTGATCCAGCTTGTGTGCGCGTGGGTATCCGTGACCCTTTTATCCCTAATATCGAAATACAAATTCTCCCGTCTCGTCACAATGGATTTGTTATAGCAGTAGCGGGGAGAAGTTGTTAAATATCAAGAGAATTCATCTTAGGATAGATATTACCAGGAGAAATTTGATGCGGATCACTACTGTGGCTTAAAGGGTTAACTAGACTCTGACACGGAATGAGACGCGCTTAAAACCACAGAACTGAAGCTATTGCAAGTCGGCATTGGCGGTTATCTCAGTGACGAAATAAGTCAAATAAAACATTGCTTGTGCCAGTACATATTTGGTATTGCGCAAACGAGCAAGAATCGACTTTTGTTGCCATTGAATTTTATCCACAAAACCCAAGAAAGCGCCATTACTGAGCTCTCTCTTTTCGTTTTTGTTGTACACTGACCCCGGCTCCTCGAATCAGTCAGACCAGAAGTGAAATAAAACAACAAACAGTTGAATATACATTCGGCTGGGTTCGGTTAGGTTATCGTGCGTTCGCCTGGGTTCCCGGTTATCCCTATTGTACGTTCGGCTGGGTTAGGTTATTCCTATCGTGCGTTCGGCTGGGTTTGGTCATCCCTATCGTACGTTCGGCTGGGTTCGGTCAGGCTATCGTGATCAGTCCCGGTGTGGTCGTTAGATGTATGAGCACGTCCTTGTCAATTGTTTCATTCGTTCGTTCTTTCGTTAGTATGCATGCTGTCCGTTTTCATTTTCGTAAACATTCAGTCTGCTGTATTTAAATAAACAGATAAAATAACTTTATTGTTCAACAAACCTTACTTTTGAAACACTTACACGCATCGTTCTATTGCAATTCTGATAAGAAAGTAATATAATTCAAAGACAAATTAATTAAACGGAAAATTAATTAAACGAAAGTGACAGTAAAACTGAGAGAAATTGAAAAATTCGACATTCTTTTCTGCTAGGTTAACACAACCGTCTACCTCAGCATTTGTCCCATGTTGCACTGTACGCTCGGGTTCCACAGCATCTTGGCGCGCTAGGGGGCTTGGGGTGTAGTACTCCACCACAGCAGATCTGCCATGTTGCACTGTACGCTTGGATTCCACAGCATCCTGGCGCGCTAGGGGGCTTGGGGTGTAGTACTCCACCACAGCAGATCTGCCATGTTGCACTGTACGCTTGGATTCCACAGCATCCTGGCGCGATAGGGGGCTTGGGGTGTAGCACTCCACCACAGCAGATCTGCCATGTTGCACTGTACGCTTGGAATCCACAACATCCTGGCGCGCTAAGGGGCTTAAAGTGTCTCGCTCCACCGCAGCAGATGGTAAAACTTGGATTATAAGTTCGTCCACCGCAAGTGGATCGTCGCTGCCTGCTCCTTGGGGAAATGTAATCTGTTGGTCAAGTTTTTAAAAAGGATTACAATGATGCTTTTAATCCGAAAAGTCAAATTTATCCACCAACGTCAGGAATTGGTGTTATGTTCATCTTTTGCGTTTTCTTTTCGAGCACACTTCTATACGATGTTATGCTAATGTAGATCGTATCGTGGTGCACGTTTTGTTTTAATAATGATTTAAATGATCATTGTTATTACCATATAAATCATTGTTATTACCATATATTATAACATGGAAATAAGCTGAAAGTTTTGTAATTTAGGCGGGACAGTGTCCAAGTTTAATTTTTCTTCCTCTGAATTCTCACCTCTCTGCTCTGTAGCCTCTGGGTCTTTAACCAGTGGGTCTGCACAGCAAATGCAAACACACAGAACCACATGAAGAAACGCCAATCCAAGCTTGACCATTGCTGACATTGTAAACCGGTGTTAAATAGTACTGACGTTGTGGCTTGTTCGAGCTCCTTTTATGCCGCTTGGTCCTCTGAAAATGATATAAGGAAATAAGTTGTAGTTTCCGCTCATGCTCAATTGCAGACTCCATGTATTCACTTCCGCGGAAATTAGTGACAGGCACATTTGATACAGTTCAAGAAATGAGTGTTGTTGCTGTCCAAAACTAACATAACAGAGTCAAACGTTTAGTCAGGAAACATGGCTCTAACTTTGGGATATACTTCATGGTAGGTTTTAATTTATGCACATCAAAGGATCCGGCACTTATTTAGGGTTAAAAACTCCTTTTTAAAATGGTTCGCTTTTATTTACTGTTATGGGTAGTGATATCCATAACAGTAAATAAAAGCTAACAATTCTAAAATGAGTTTTTAACCCTAAATATGTGCCGGATCCTTTGATGTGCATAAATTAAAACCCACCATGAAGTATAGGGATGATATCTGTTTACAAACATTCTTTTTGTTATTCAAATGTACCAGCCACTGGAACAAAAGAACCCTTTGTTTCGGCAGCCAATAAGGCTCTGGTTGGCACATTAATAACAATTGGTGACGTCATTGATATCTTCCCTATACACCCTAACTTTCGAGTCTGTGGACAAAATCTTAGAGTGTGACGATGCAAATAAATGCTAATAAACAACACTTCCCTGTGTTTGTTTGCGACAAGTTTTATTTAATTTTACGCGATACGGTTCAAGTGTTTATCATGACCCTGTTGCACGTCCCATCATGTGTATGGAACAAAAGGTGATGCACTCATATGACTCATACACCATTATACAGAAATGAGAGCACTTAATCCTCGGTAGGAAAAAGATGGCGACTGGTACATTTACCCATAATTCTTAGCGCACAAAAACCTTAATAACGTTCATAAAAATGTAAAGAAAAGTTATAAAATCTTCAAACCTAGTCTACACATTTTCCTTAGTACTGGAACAAATACTGTAAAAATTTGGCTTTCTTTGTGCCTTATGTGCTGTGGTAGGTCCGCAAGGTATTGTGGTAAAATGAACAGCCGCCATCTTTTTTCCTACGGTGGATTGTGATCAGTAATGGAATCTGCGTATAAAGGTTTTGACTGATTGGTTGTTTGAGTGGTTTGAGTCCATTCTACTAGTGGTGTTTTCGGGTTATTTTCTGAAACGCTCACAAAACATGATGTGTGACAACATAACGGTTTTACCCTTTAACTCCCAAGAGTGTCAAAAATCAATATTTCAGCAGAAAATTTGTAAAATATTGAAAAACAAATGGCATCATGCAAAAGTACTGCTGAAGAGGTTTCATTTCAATGGTCACACCACAGTATTTCGTCAACAGACTCAAAAGTTAGAACTACACTACATGTCTCCATAATTGACTCTGGGAGTAAAAGATTAAACCGCTCGCAGAAATATGCTTCCGTGAACGTTTGAGTCACTGTGGACGTTATTCTAAGGTGTGACCATTCAACTGAAGCTGATGAGCAGTTCTTTCCTGTGGATGGTACTCCAATGCCAGTGCATTGATTGTTTGCAAAATGTTTGAGATTTTTTGTTTGATGTTACGCGATGGACTTTTGTCAAGGAAAGGATTAACCATTCTTTTGACGTTCTATTAAACAACTAGTAGTAACAAAGTTATAATTTGCAAAATGGTTTTAACTGTCCGATTGTTATTTACCTTTTTACTGAGATTTTTACTCACAACATCTTTAACTTAGTAAAGATCATCCAAACTTACATATATGGCTGAAGGAAAGACACAGTCACACAGACTTTCGATTCCATACACAGAGCATTTCCTGTTTCCTGTGCTGTGTTGATCCAGCGTGTGTACACGTGGGTATCAGAGTGCGTGGGTATCAACCCTTTAATCCTTAATATCAAAATACAAATTCTCCTTTCTTGACTCAATACATTTGTTATAGCAGTAGCGGGGAGAAGTTGTTAAATATCGAGAGAATTCATTCTAGCATAGATCATTACCAGGAGAAATTTGATGCGGATCACTACTGTAGCTTAAAGGGTTAACTAAAAGCTAGATAAACGCTGACACGGAATGAGACGCGCTTAAAACCACACAACTGAAGCTATTGCAAGTGGTATTGGCGGTTATCTCAGTGACAAAATAAGTCAAATAAAAACATTTCTTGTGTTATACATATTTGGTATTTGGTTGCGCAAACGAGCGAGAATTGACTATTGTTGCCATTGGATTTTATCCCCAAAACCCAAGAAAGCGCCATTACTGAGCTCTCTCGCTTCGTTGTTTTTGTTGTACACCCCGGCTCCTCGAATCAGTCAGACCAAAAATTGTGGTCTTCAGATCCATTTTTACTTCTGCATCTAAAATCCTATTTTCATGGATAAATCAAAATTTCGATAATATAAAACACAGAATATTTATATTTAGTTCTGTCTCAAACAAATTAAAGGCCCCAGTATCCCATTACTTGCGGTTTCCTATTTCCTTTGCTGTGCAAATAAGTCGTAGCTCTTGGTCAACGCCGGAATGACACACCACTTGAACAAAGCAATATTGAAGTTCCTCCACTTGACTTGGGTAAAACCAAAATAAAAAAAAATTATTTTTGGTGAAAGGATAGGCGAGGTTACACCTAGCATTATGTTCATCGGTGTTGTGTTGTGTTGTGTTGCGTTGCGTTGCGTTGCATTGTATAGTAGTGTATTGTATTGTATTGTGTTGTGTTGTGTTGTATTGTATTGTATTGTATTGTATTGTAGTGTATTGTATTGTATTGTATTCATTATTGTATTGTATTGTATTGTATTCATTATTGTATTGTATTGTATTGTAGTGTAGTGTAGTGTATTGTATTGTATTGTATTGTATTGTATTGTATTGTATTGTATTGTATTGTATTGTAGTGTAGTGTAGTGTATTGTATTGTATTGTATTGTATTGTATTGGATTGGATTGCATTGCATTGCATTGTGTTGTATTGTATTTTTACGGTGGTCAATTTACCTTATCGACTCAGTCGATAAAACTAAATTCTCGTGTTTCATCCCCCACCGACGCAGCACCACAGTTTCTCTAGAAACTAACCCCATTCATTGGGGTTCGGTTATCCCTATCGAGCGTTTGGCTGGGTTCGGTTATCCTTATCGTGCGTTCGGCTGGGTTCGGTTATCCCTATCGTACGTTCGGCTGGGTTCGGTTATCCCTATCGAGCATTTGGCTGGGTTCGGTTATCCTTATCGTGCGTTCGGCTGGGTTCGGTCAGGCTATCGTGATCAGTCCCGGTGTGGTCGTTGGTTTATCTAAGGACGTACTTTTCTCAATTGTTTCATTCGTTCGTTTGTTAGTATGCATGCTGTCCGTTTTCATTTCCATAAACACTCAGTCTGCTGTTTTTAATTTTATACGTTTTATTGTTCAACAAACGTTACTTTTAAAACACTTACATGCATCGTTCTATTATTATTCTGAAAAGAAAGTGCTATTCAAAGACAAATTAATTAAGTGGAAAACTTTGATTTTTTTCACTGATCAACGAACGTGACAGTAAAACTGAAAATCATCATTTTTTTCTGCTAGCTTAACACAACCGTCTTCCTCAGCATTTGTCCCATGTTGCACTGTAGGGGGCTTGGGGTGTAGCACTCCACCACAGCAGATCTACCATGTTGATCTGTATGCTCGGGTTCCACAGCATCCTGGCGCGCTAGGGGACTTGGGGTATATTCTTTCACCACAGCAGATCTGCGATGTTGCACTGTACGCAAGGGTTCCACAGCATCCTGGCTCGCTAGGGGTCTTGTGTAGTACCACTCCACCACAGCAGATCTGCCATGTTACACTATACGCATTGAGTCCACAGCATCTTGCCGCGCTAAGGGGCATGAATTCTTCTAGATTTACGTGAGTTCGTCCACCGCAAATGAAATATCGACGTCGCTGCCTGCTCCTTCTTGAAATGTCATCTGATGGTCAAGTTTATAAAAAGGATTACAATGATGCTTTTAATCCGAAAAGTTAACTGAATGTATCCACCAACTTTAGGAATTGGTGTTCTGTTCATCTTTTGCATTTTATTTTCGAGGACACACACTTCTTTTCGATGTTACGCTAATGTCGATCGTGGTGCACGTTTTTTTAATGACCTCCTCATGTTTAAATCGTCGTTATTACCATATAACATGGAATAAGCTAAGCGAAATGTTTGTTATTTAGGCGGGACAGTGTCCAAGTTTAATTTTTCTTCTTCTGAATTCTCACCTCTCTGCTCCACTTGAAACGAAGCCTCTGGGTCTTTACTCCAGTGGGTCTGCACAGCAAATGCAAACACACAGAACCACAAGAAGAAACGCCAATCCAAGCTTGACCATTGCTGACATTGTGAACCGGTGTTGAATAGACTTTTCACCGGCTGTTTTGCTCATGTAAAGTACTGAGTACGTTTTGGCTTGTTCGAGCTCCTTTTATGCCGTTTGGCGCTCTAAAAAAGGTATAAGGAAATAAGACTCAAATAAGTTGTAGTTTCCGCTCATGCTCAATTGCAGACTCCATGTATTCACTTCCGCGGAAATTAGTGACAGGCACATTAATTTTGATACAGTTCAAGAGATGAGTGTTGTTGTTGTCCAAAACCGTGAACGTAACAGAGTCAAACATTTAGTCAGGAAACGTGGCTCTAACTTTCGAGTCTGTGGACAAAATCCTAGAGTGTGACGATGCAAATAAATGCTAATAAACAACACTTCCCTGTGTTTGTTTGCAAAAAGTTTCATTTAATTTTACCCAATACGGTTCACGTGTTTTTCATGAACCTGCTGCACGTCCCATCATGTGTATGGAACAAAAGGTGATGCACTCATATGACTCATACATTGTTATCAGTAATGGCATCTGCGTATAAAGGTTTTGACTGATTGTTTGAATGATTTGAGTCCATTCTACTATTGGTGTTTTCCGGTTATTTCCTGAAACGCTCACAAAAAATGATGTGTGACAACATTACGGTTTTACCCTTTAACTCCCAAGAGTGTCAAAAATCAATATTTCAGCAGAAAATTTGTAAAATATTGAAAAACAAATGGCACCATGCAAAAGTACTGCTGAAGAGGTTTCATTTCAATGGTCACACCACAGTATTTCGTTAACAGACTCAAAAGTTAGAACTACACTACATGTCTCCATAATTGACTCTGGGAGTAAAAGATTAAACCGCTCGCAGAAATATGCTTCCGTGAACGTTTGAGTCACTGTGGACGTTATTCTAAGGTGTGACCATTCAAATGAAGCTGATGAGCAGTTCTTTCCTGTGGATGGCACTCTCCAGCGTCAGTGCATTGATTGTTTGCAAAATGTTTGACATTTTTTGTTTAATTTTACGCGATGTGTACTTTTGTCAATGAAAGGGTTAACCACTGGCTTGACCTTCTATTAAACTAGTAGTAACAAAGTCATAATTTGCAAATTGTTTTAACTGTCCGATTGTTATTTACCCTTTTACTGAGATTTTTACTCGCAACACCTTTAGTAAAGATCATCCAAACTTATATGGCTGAAGGAAAGACACAGTCACACAGACTTTCCATACACAATGCATTTCCTGTTACCTGTGCTGTGTTGATCCAGCTTGTGTGCACGTGGGTATCAACCCTTTAATCCCTAATATCAAAACACAAATTCTCCTTTTCTCGACTCAATACATTTGTTATAGCAGTAGCGGGGAGAAGTTGATAAATATCAAGAGAATTCATCTTAACATTGATATTATCAGGAGAAATTTGATGCGGATCACTTCTGTGGCTTAAAGGGTTAACTAAAGCTAGATAAACGCTGACACGGAATGAGACGCGCTTAAAACCACACAACTGAAGCTATTGCAAGTGGTATTGGCGGTTATCTCAGTGACGAAATAAGTCAAATAAAAACATTTCTTGTGTTATACATATTTGGTATTGCGCAAACGAGCGAGAATTGACTATTGTTGCCATTGGATTTTATCCCCAAAACCCAAGAAAGCGCCATTACTGAGCTCTCTCGCTTCGTTGTTTTTGTTGTACACCCCGGCTCCTCGAATCAGTCAGACCAAAAATTGTGGTCTTCAGATCCATTTTTATTTCTGCATCTAAAATCCTATTTTCACGGATAAATCAAAATTTCGATAATATAAAACACAGAATATTTATATTTAGTTCTGTCTCAAACAAATTAAAGGCCCCAGTATCCCATTACTTGCGGTTTCCTTTTTCCTTTGCTGTGCAAATAAGTCGTAGCTCTTGGTCAACGCCGGAATGACACACCACTTGAACAAAGCAATATTGAAGTTCCTCCACTTGACTTGGGCAAAACCAAATTAAAATATATTTATTTTTGGTGAAAGGATAGGCGAACATTGGGTGAGCGAGCACTTTTATTTGTGTGTTTTAAAGGCTTGGTGGTTGAGTGGAGCGGTAATGGAAGTTAGATTGAAAGTCGGTGGTTCGCTATGCTGTCGTATTGTTTCCTTACACAAGATCTCTGATCTCTTTTGACCCTGAAATATTTAGGTATACCGCGGTGAACCGTTAGAAAATAACAAAATAACGCTGTGGATAAAACCACGATATACTGCATCCCACGCAATGAGGGAGGAGGGGGATAAAAAAGTGACTGAGAATTTAATTCCTCCTATCGCAAGGTTACACCTAGCATTATGTTCATCGGTATTGTATTGTATTATATTGTGTTGTATTGTATTGTATTGTATTGTATTGTGTTGTGTTGTGTTGTGTTGTGTTGTATTGTATTGTATTGTATTGTGTTGTGTTGTGTTGTATTGTATTGTATTGTATTGTATTGTGTTGTATTGTATTGTATTGTATATTGTATTGTATTGTATTGTATTGCAATGTATTGTATTGTATTGTATTGTATTGTATTGTGTTATATTATATTGTATTGTATGGTACCCCTCTATACCCATGCCAGGAGTGAAAATAATCAATGGGGAACTGGTTTCAGTTCATATATGTGGCCTCGCCACACCGTGTGAGGAGTCAGTTATGAAATTAAAATCGGAAAAAAGACAAACTTGAAACATGTAACTCCACGCACTATTTTTAGTCGGTTGGTCGTATCGTGCGTATCGGCTGGGTTCGGTTAGCCTATCGTGCGTATCGGCTGGGTTCGGTTAGCCTATCGCGATAGGTGTCGGTTTGATCGTTGGTTTATACAGCTCGTCCTTTTGTTAATTGTTTCGTTCGTTCGTTAGTATGCTGCCCGTTTTCACTTTTTATTAACACTCGTCTGTCGTTTTATATTTAACAGCTTTATTGTTCAACAAACCTTACGTTTTAAACACTTACATGTATCGTTCTGTTGTAAGTCTGATAAGAAATTGCTATTCAAATACAAATATAATTAATAGTCCTTTTTACAGTTGTGTGCTTGGTGACCTTGCCTTTGAGTGCAAGCGAGGCTGGAGGTGACCTTGCTTTGATACAAACCTTTCTGCCTTTCATATGTTAATAATGCTTTTCTCATGCTAACTAGCTAAATTTACATCTGAAAAGCTCCAAGGTCTGTATCAAAGCAAGGTCACCTCCAGCCTCGCTTCCACTCAAACGCAAGGTCACCAAGCACACAACTGTAAAAAGGACTATTGAACGGAAAACGTTTTTTTTTTTTTTTTTTTTAGACTGATCGACGAAGGTGAGAGCAATTTCTGAGCAATGATTTCTGTAAGCTTAACATAACCGTCCCTGACAGCATTTGAATCGTCGGGTATCGTATGCTTTAGTCCCACAGCACGCAGACGAGCTGGGCCTGGACTGTACCACTCCACCACAGCAGGTGTAATATCGGGTATTGTATGCCTTTGTCCCACAGCACGCAGACGAGCTGGACCTGGACTGTACCACTCCACCACAGCAAGTGTAATATCGGGTATTGTACGCTTTAGTCCCACAGCACGCAGACGAGCTGGACCTGGACTGTACCACTCCACCACAGCAAGTGTAATATCGGGTATTGTACGCTTTAGTCCCACAGCACGCAGACGAGCTGGACCTGGACTGTACCACCCCACCACAGCAGGTGTAATGTCGGGTATTGTACGCTTTTGTCCCACAGCATGCAGACGAGCTGGGCCTGGACTGTACCACTCCACCACAGCAGGTGTAATGTCGGGTATTGTACGCTTTTGTCCCACAGCATGCAGACGAGCTGGGCCTGGACTGTACCACTCCACCACAGCAGGTGTAATGTCGGGTATTGTACGCTTTTGTCCCACAGCATGCAGGCGAGCTGGGCCTGGACTGTACCACTCCACTGCAGCAGATGTAAAAACGTGAATTATAAGTTCGTCCACCGCATGAAAGATATCGTCGCTGTCTGCTCCTTGGGGAAATGTCATCTATTGGTCAAATTTAAGAAAAGGATTACAATGATGCTTTTGATCCGAAAAAGTCAAATTTATTTACCAACGTCAGGAATCAGGGTGATCTGTTTAGCTTCTGCGTTTTCTTTTCTAACCTTTTTATTAATCCGAGGACACACTTCTGATTTCAATTCGATGTTGTGCTTATGTCGATTTGATGGTGGTGCACGTTTTAAATCATCGTTATTACCATATCCATTTTTGGGATTATCAAAACCTAAACCAATAGAGGTTTTGCACGGCAGCCATGTTGCATGGCAGGAACAATGAAAATGTTTTGCATTAGAAAGAACATTCTTTCCCATAGGGAAAAGAATCTATTGTTCCTGTCATGAAACATGGCTGCCGTGCAAAACCTCTATTATGTTATTTAACTTTCAATACAAAGATAATTTACATATTCCACTTTTCTTCCAACTTTCACACTTTTGGTAATAATTGCAAATAGAAATCAGCTACGAGGGAGGTAGCAGACGACGGCTTTCAAACCAAAACTGAGAAACACGATGAATAAAGACAGTTATGCGATTATGTGAAGTTCAGTTGTTCTAAATATAATTTATGAAAACGGCCGTTATATTTCAACTGCACTATATCCGAATTTTTAATCCGTTTCTATAATTGTTAAATGATAATCATGTGCGGTAATTCTAGGGAAGATTGAACGACTCAACCACGGGAGTGATCAAAATTTCAACTCCAGAAAAAAACGCCAAAAGTGACGAAGGCAAAAACATTTTTTAATAAAGAGCAAAATAATGGCTAAAAAGGTCAAATTCCACAAGAATGGCAATTTTGATTTCTTGGCCGCCTGTCACGAAGTCAAATTTGATGAACTGTTATCCGCTTTCATCCTTGCAATCCTGCACTTTTTCTCCAAACAACTGCTTTTGTTTTGCTGTATAGAATCTTTTTATTTAGTTAAGTTGTAACTGTTTTGATTTTAAAAAACGTGTTTCGACAATCCTTTGCCATCTTCAGTTTGAAATTTTAAGTTACAAAGTTGAATTTATCAGTAAGTACTTATAAATGAAAATGCTAATGAGAGAAAACACCTTTAACAGATAAATGAATAAATTCATTAGTATAAATTCAACTTTGTAACTTAAAATTTCAAACTGAAGATGACATGAAGGATAGTCGAAACATGTTTTTTAAAATCAAAACAGTTGTCGTTGCTTTGAAAATTAAAACTAGACCCTTTAGTTAAGTTGTATATTTGATGGCATTTGGCGATATAACATGGAAATAGTGTCGAGCTCTAATTTTTCTTCTTCTTCTGAATTCTCACCTCTCTGCTCTGTTTGAAACGAAGCCTCTGGGTCTTTAGCCAGTGGGTCGGCTGCACAGCAACTGATGCAAACAAACAGAACCACAAAAAGAAACGCCAATCCAATCTTTAACATTGTGATCGGGTGTCGAATAGACTCGTAATTCAGCGACTGTTTCGCTCCTGCAAAGTACTGACCCTTTGGTTTGTTGGAGCTCCTTTTATGCCGCTGCGTCTCTAGTTCTAGTTTCCGCTCATGCTCATGCTCATGCTCATGTTAATGTTGCAGACTCGATGCACGTCCGCGGAGTTCAAGAGATGAGTGTACGTTGTTAATACTGTCAAACGTTTAAGCACGTTACAGACACGTTACAGCTCAACAAGGAAAACTTGACTGAAGAATCGTTGCGAAATCACGGGCGCTCAGTATTGCACTAACCAAAAAATGTTATGAAAACTTTCCTTATCTGTTTCTCTTAGTTCTTCAACTAAATCGTTTGCAAAACCTTGAGACTTACGACGTGGGGCGAACCCACCACGTACCTGCAATTCATGTGTCTCTTCGAGTACTCATGTTGCATAAGCAAAGCAAAACCTGGCCATAAGCAAGCACCTTGCTTTTTCTCCCTTGATAAATACATGTAAGCTATGATCAACGAATAAAATGGTGTTGTGTTGTCTTCGTCCGCTGTATAATTGTATTGCTGGCTACAATAAAAACTTGTCAAAGATAACCTTTTTTTTCGTTCACACGAGCAAATAAAACTTGTCAAAGCAAAACTTGTCAAAGAAAACTTGTTACTAATACACACGAGCAAGAAAAATTTGTAAAACTTGTCACGTACACTTGTCATAGAAAACTGGCTCGTCTGTAACGTGCTTTAGTCAGGAAAGGTGGTTCTAACTTGTGAGTCTGTGGACAAAATGCTTAAGTGTTGACGGCAAAGCAAAAAAAAAGCTATTGAACAGCACTTTCCTGTAGTGCTTTTATTTTATCGATTGTTGAAAAAAAAAAACGTTTTAATTAAATTTTACGCGATACAGTTCACGTGTTTAATAAAAAAAACACCTTGAAATCCGTGTTTTAAGCGGTAGTTTGAACTCGTTTCAGCTTTGAAATGCGAAATGACAGATTAATGAACATTATGTTAAAAAACACCGTTTTCAAGCAAACATAGCACTGCGCTTTATTGTCAATGAAAGAGTTCAATATTCTCTCGACCCTTTATTAAACCCTTTATTAAACAGCTGAGAGAAGTTGTTTGAAATGTTTTCACAAATTCCCAATTGTTTTTATAGCCCGTTACTTGTTCTCATCCTGCCCCGTTACACATCCCATCATTTTTACGGAACAAAACGTGATGCACTCACATGACCTCATATACCATCTTATCTCAGACATTTTCCTGTTTGTGTATTTTTTTAATCCTATTTTAGCCCTGTTGCACGTCCCATCACTGAACAAAACGTGATACCTCGTATACCATTTAAACAGAAATAAATACACCAATATCACGCTAGCATGGCATGAAAATATATTTAATTTAATGGGGAAAAGAGTCCAGTATCAAAATCAGCACATCAATATTAGTAAAACTGTGAAGTTTCGTAAAGATTGCTCGTATACTGACGGAGATATGAGCTTTTGAAACTTAGTACTCTGGCCTAATTTTTACAAAGAAATGTATGTTAAAAACACGAAAACGAGGCTGGACGGGCAATCTATGCCCGTCTACCATACATTTCTTTGTAAAAATGCTCAGTTTCAAAAGTTCATATCTTCGTCAGTTTTCTAGCAATCTTTACAAAACTTTGTAGTTTTACTAATATCGATATGCTAACTTTGATGCTGGGCTCTTTTTCCCAACAAACTAAATATATTTTTGTGCCATGCTAGCGTGATATTGGCCAATTGGAAGAGCACTTAAGGACGTTCGCGCCCAAAATGTTCCCACGTACAGATTGTTTTAAAACTTTCCATGCAGTAAGGTAAAGATCAACTTTTGCCAAAAAGCAAAAAAAAAAAAAAAAATAGGGGGTCAACGTGCTCGTTTTCGAGATAAGGCGCATTGAAAACCATGCGTTTTTAGAAGCTTTCGTTATTTTAAAACGATCTTAGCTTACAACTATCAGCAATAAAAGACGCTACTTTGGTGAAATTTAGATCAGGTAAACGTACTCAATTCAACACAGCTAAGTAAACTTTTGCAGCTGATGTAGTTCCTTGAGGTAGAATAGGCCTTGAAAAAGAATACATATTAGTCTTGCCCGTCCACATTTGAAGAAAACGTCGGTCGCACGAGTCGAGAGCAGAAAAGGCGAAATATTTGTAACTTCTCGCGTACAGACCTTTTCTGTTTTTTTTTTTGGTTAAAATGGAGAAAATCAGGAAAGGAAGTGATCTACGGAAAGAAAAATGGGGGTCACTGAGCATCAAAGAGAGTAAAATTGCTGCAAAGTTCTCAAAGCGACCATCTATTCGCCATGTTTGTTTACCTCCGTACCCTACGATGCATGACACATGCGTTAAGCCTGGATTTCATTTGTCGGGAAAATCCCAGACGATCGGGGATGTCGCTGTTTCCCCACCGTCCCAGATTTGGCCGACTTATGAAAACACTCCATTGCAGACATCCCCGATGGGATGGTCGGGGACAAATCGGGAAAATCCGGAGCGTTTCTATTTTCCCGACGCGTCCCAGATTTCTGCGATGATCTACATCAAAGGCCAACTCAAAATTTGACTGAAAGGGTTAAGTTGTCATCTTCATCAGAACACCTGCACTGCAAACAATAATTATTGATAATCAAGAGCCGCGGGCCGAAGTATTAAAAACCTCTCCCCATTCCTCCCTCGTGCACGTATTCTCAGTAACTGAGCTTGTCTGCCAGGTATATACTTAATTCAATAAAGGTTGCTTTGGCAGTTGGTCATTGGTAATTGGGAATTGGCATTTGGCATACGGAATACAATGCAATGCTTTGCTTGAGTGACCGCCAAACAATAGCTTTCCAATGCCCAATTACCAATGACCAAAGCAACCTTTATTGAATTAGGTATATCTATAATTTTGCTTTTGTGTGCTCGCTCTTGTATATATATGTTTCTTCTTTGTTTCTTGTTGCTGAACTCCGGAAACTGTACATTATTCCGACTTTTATCCTGTTATGTTCAGTGTTGCTCGTGCGTAATTAAAAACGTTAAGTCAATAATTTTCATGTTTTCAAAAAATGGTTTATTTAATTTATTCATCTTTGATCCAAACTCACAACTGCATGCCTGAAATATTCACACAATCGCTTATTGCCAAAAATTAAATGTAACACATGGGGGGAGGCGGGGGGGGGGGGGGGGGGGGGGGGAATAAGCCACCTCCTCAATCTGATCTAATCTTAAAGTACCCAGATCTCACTCGTGCTCTGTACTGAACAGAAATGTGACTGTGGGAGATCTGGGTACGAGATTAAGTCTGTTTATTTTCCCCCCGTAATCTTACTTTCATTTGCGTCAATCTTCCCACAATCACAGGCTACTACGCAATCCAGCATTTTTATGTGGCGCACATAGACTGTTTTTGAATTGGGGTAAGAATTGGGATGAGGATTTATTCTTCGTTTTCGCAGTAGCCTGCAGTGTCAACTGTCACAGCGTCTTCAGCTTTACAATGGACGAGGAAAACCTAAAGGCGTTCTAAGACTAGGCTAACTAAAAAGAGCATGGTTTCGATCTAGCTGTGTGGGCTAGAAAAGAAATATGGTTATAGATTTTGCATGTTGAAAACTGTATGTATTTTACAGGCTTGGCCTGTTTTTCTAGACTAGCTCTCGAAAACATTTTGAACCCGACAAATATTTGTTGCCTCGCATAAAGTTTATAACACCTTGATAAGAAATAAAACACATACAGCAGTGATAAACATGGTAAACCAACGCATTTTTATAATAAACTTGACGTTTCGTATGCTAAGCGACATACATTTTCAAAAGTAACCGTTACAGTGTTTGAAAATTGTTTATATAGTTCAAAATTAGGGGTCTGGAACCAAGATTAAAAAAAACAATCTTAACAGCCATTAACAGCCATTGCTGATCATATCAAATCACTGGTCACAACATTAACTGGGATCGTTTTGATATTTTAGCGTCCAACAAAACGGACTTTCACTGCAAAATCAAGGAGACTTTGCTGATTCAAGAACTACAGCCTTTCTTAAATGTTAACGTCAGCAGTGAGAAGCTGATGCTTTTTAGTAGCTGTAGCTTCTTAGGACTGACAGTCCGTACTATTAAATTACTGTTAAGATTGTTTACTTAATCTTGGTTCCAGACCCCTAATTTTGAACTATATACACAGTTTTCAAACACTGTAACGTTTACTTTTCAAAATGTATGTCGTTTAGCATACGAAATGCCAAGTTTATTATAAAAATGCGTTGGTTTACCATGTTTATCACCGCTGTTTGTGTTTTATTTCTTATAAAGTTACGATGGGCTAAGAACAAGAGTTTTTATAACACCTTGTCAACGGATATTCAATTGCTGTTGATTTTAGACGTTCAGAATGGTAAAATCCGTGCAATTCTATGTCATGACTTGAGCTATTTGGCACAAAAAAGAGTCCACTACTAAACTGAAAACAAATTCCGGAAAAATGCAATGCACGGGCCAGAAAGGTCTTATATAAGGGACTTTTAAAAAAACGTGCAGCTGTCGTAATCAGAGCATTCGCTCCTTCTACTTTTTATTTAGATGGCGAATCTGCGAGGAGGACACTTATTTTACGTTTTCGAACTTTTCAGTATTCGTCAAACCTTACATTTACATATCATTCTATTCTAATACAAAATAATGCTGTCTGGAGGCACAGTGCATTGATTTACTGAAGACTTTTTATGATGAATGGTTTTTAGTTCAGACTCGTCACTATTTTAACACACCCGCTGACCACCACAGCACCTGTTGAACCGGGCATCATAAGCTCGGGTTCCACAACACGCGGGTCTGATTCCTGACTTGGATCGTATAACACCTCCACAGCACATTCGGAATCGGCTATCGTAGTTACTAGTTCCACAGCACGCGGGTCTGATTCCTGACCTGGGTCGTATAACACCACTACAGCACATTCGGAATCGGCTATCGTAGTTACTAGTTCCACAGCACGCGGGACTGATTCCTGATTTGGATCTTATTTTACCATTACAGCACATTCGGAATCGGCTATCGTAGTTACGAGTTCCACAGCACGCGGGTCTGATTCTAGGCTCAGTCTCCAGCCGTGGGTGTCTCGATGTGCCCGCGATATCTCCCCACCTCACGGCTGGGCGCACGGCTTTGGTTGCTTGTCCATGACGTCATTACAATTATGCGGAAAATGGACACGTCATTTACATAATAGAATAGATTGATGCGAACTTTGCTTTCCTTCGAAGTGATCCAACACTAGTGGAAAAGCTTGAAAAATTAAGGATTTACCCGAACCCGTCGGTAGAATGACAAATGCATCTCGTCCCAAAATAAGTTTCTTCATAGCAAGACTCTGTTTCTCCCTGAAATTATCAAACCCAAACTTCTGAAGCGCGTACGAGCAAGCATTTTCAAACCCGCCTGTTAAAGCTTGCATAGTCCACCATCTTTGTTTATTTATGCAAATACCCGCTAATTTATGCCCCGCAAATTTCGGCGGGTTCGTTTCTGATTGGTCAATGTAAACAATAACCGAACCCGTGCGCCCAGCCGTGAGGTGGGGAGATATCGCGGGCGCATCGAGACACCCACGGCTGGAGACTGAGCCTAGTCTGATTCCTGACTTGGATTTTATTGTACCATCACAGCACATATCAAATCGGCTATCGTAGTTACGAGTACCACAACACGCGGGTCTGATTCCTGACTTGGATCGTATAACACCTCCACAGCACATATCGAATCGGCTATCGTAGTTACGAGTTCCACAGCACGCGGGGCTGATTCCTGACTTGGATCTTATTTTGCCGCCACAACACATATCGAATGTTGGGTTGTAAGTTCTTCTATCACATACAGCGCGGGTAAATCGACGCTTCCTGCTCTTTGTTGCGATATTACCTGGTGTTAAAGTGAGAGGACATCAGCCACAACGGTAATCACTTCCCAATTTTAACCAAAAGTTGATAAAAAATTTTCTAGCAAAGTTTGTGATCTAGTTTCTCCCTGAAAACACCCGGCAAAGCTGACTCGTCCCCAGTCGTCTCTCAATTAACAAGAGAAGCGCGGCCGAGGGAAGCGCGAGGGGTGATCATCGCCCCCTTCGATCGCGCTTCTCACGTTCCGCGTCTATCCCCCACGCGTGTCTCCAGCGTTTTGCCTGAAGAGACGACTGGGGACGAGTCAGCCCGGTAAAGTATAAATTTAGCAACAAGAAGGCACTATCCTTTTTTTCAACAAATGCATGCCAATAAGATTAGAAATATCAGGCATTTTATTCATTCTAACAGTTTAAAGTCTGAATCACCATCATGAACGAGTGTTCAGTTTTCACCCTGAGTATATTAACCTCGCGGCTACCAAGTAAGCAATTCTGGCAAATTGCTCTAAACTTGGTTACCGCAGTAAAATCATTCCACTAAGATAATAATTACTCTCTGGATGCTTTCCACGATGCATGTGGAACAATTAATTTGAGTCTTCATTTAGTATTGTCCTTTTCAGTATAATATATGAAGATATAGTGGCCACTTTTTTGTGGGTCGAGTCAATGTTGAATCAAATGCTCTGAACTCGTTTAATTTAATAAACTATGCTGCTGTTTTTTATGCATGCTGTTCCAGGTGGTGCTAACTTTTGATTGAAATGAAATCAAATGTAATCTACTGAGAAGCACGTTTTGTAGTACCGTTCATTTTGCCGTACAAGATGATTCTATATGTCGAGTCTGTTCATGACTGTTCATGATCATGGATTGAGTGTAACAACCCTTTTTGGCGTTCATATGGTGCGTTCACAGGTGCTTTCATATGACTTAACCCTTTAATACCCAATAGTGATCAGTACCAAAGTTCTCATTGTAATATCAATGCTTAATCAATCAGAGGTCGTGAGAATTAAGGATATGATCCTGACCCAAGACGTATTCTCTTGATAATTTAACAACTTCTTCCCACTATTTGTATGATCAATGTATGGCGACAAGAAAAGAGAATTTGCATTTTGATATTAGGGATAAAGGGGTTAACACGGGGACTCAAAACTGCCAACACAACAAAGAAACGGAGCGAACTTTATTGACGCCTAGTACATTGGAGTTAAAAAAGTGCAAGAGACAAATAAAACAGAGTTCTAACCTTGCTTCTCATTTGAGACGTTATTTTTCTTATTGTCGACGTCATCTTCCTCTTTACTGGTTTCATCTTGACGCTCTTCATACTTGTCCGTCATGTTTCCAATTTCGCCCTGCTCATATTCGAAACCCTGTTCACCTTCTTCTTTTACATCGTTTCTGGTATTATCATCGTAGCTGTCGCCTTCAAAGTCATCGTCGTTGTCAAAATCATCATCTTCTTCATCGGAACCTTCAATCGGACTTTTTCCTTCTTCTAAATTCTCATCTCTCTGCTCTGTTGGGGAATCAGTCTCTAGTTCTTCAGCCAGTGGGTTGGCACAGCAAATGCAAGCAAACAGGGCCACTAAAAGAAAGGCCAATCCTGACTTGAACATTGTGAACGCGTCAGATGAAAAAAACTCTTTTGACTCTTCACTGTTTCTATCCTGTGAAGTACTGACGCCTAGGTTTTTCGAGCTCCTTTTTATGCCGTTTGCCCTTGTGAAAATGAAAGAAAAGTAATTGGATGTTTCCGGTCAGGTGCGGACTCAACACAGTCGGAAATAATCGAGTTGGGTGTTCTTTCGTCAAAGGCAAAATACTGGATCGCGTGACAACCATTCTCGTTACCGTGGCAGAGTAATTGTTTACTGTTCTTCAATTTACAACTCAGGGGTGATCAAGAATTCACTGCTCCATTTAGCTTTCATTTTAAAATCTCAAGGTTAGACCCAGCCATACTCTTGTATGCTGATGCAGAAGGCATTTCCTATTTTCCGGAGTATGCGGGGGAGTATGCTGTGCAGGATCAGCCCTTGTACAAGTTGGCGTAATCTGCAACATAATGAGACGCTCTTAAACATGTGCTGAAGGAACTGAAGCTCATTCACGTGGCTTAGGCAGTAAAGTTTCTGGAAAACACTCTGTTATTTATTTTTGGCATAACGAAATTAGAAATTGATTAATTGTATTTTGGGGGAGGAAAAAAGGCTACTTGCACGTGCGAAGGACAATTCAACAACAGTTTCTGCAACGTACAACGTTTTTCGCCGTTTCTACGACCGTTTAATAAAGTCTTCCTCAGGGTCTTCCGTTGGAGTCCGGACAAGTAGACCAGCGCTTAAGGGTCCTTAAAGTCCTTAAGGTTATCTCTGGATAAAGCCATTTCGCCTATTCAAGAAATGTTTTCATCAAATGTCTCTGCTAAAATAACAACAAAAAGAACTGAAATTCAACTCAAATAAGCGGGAAGAAAAATAGGGCCATGCACACAAGGCTTTTATCAGTGTTGTCAGTGATGTTTAATAATTATACACTGGCCGGTTCAACTTAACGAAATTTAGTATACAATTAATTTCTTCAAAGCTTGCGTTACAATCTCGTTTAGGTGGTTTTGTTGTATTGTAGACCCTGGATTCCCATTTTTGCAACCAAAAGTTGTAGTTGCCCACTTTTAGATCCCATCCTCGAAACCTATGCACTATTTCAGATCTATATTAAACCAGCAGAAACTTTTCGTATGCGAACTAGACTGTTCCGCTAAGGTCACTTCCGCTTTTCACTAAAACGGATGAAAAAAAAAAAGATAGAGATTTTATTACATTAAGTTCTGACTAAAACAGGCGATACATATCTATATAACTAATATCGGAGAGTATTTTATTTTCCTGGATCTACCGAGGCGCATTTTTGAAGCCCCCTCTATCAGTACATATAGCTTTCTTATTTCGAATTCGCATGCATGCTTGCTGTGCTGTTAGTTTCGTTATCAGCTCTTGGGCGTCTTTTACAAATCTGTAACGGAATAAGATATCGAATTAAAATATGCTTATTTGGTGAAAAGATCTTAATTATTTATTTTGGTTACATTGTCGGCGTATTTTGAGAGGTGAGAGGTGGTGTGTGGTAATTGCGCTCTAGTAACTAAAACGACCTACCTACGCGACCTTTTACGAGTTAGAGCGCAATTACCACGCACCACCTCTAACAACACTAATTTACCACCGGGCTCTTGATTGTGCCACTTATCCTTACATCACCAACGGTCTTAAAAATTATACTTTTTATTCCACAGGCGAAACCCGTTCCATCACTTCACATATAACCTGTAACACTAAAAACGTAATCTACATGATACAATGTAACCGCTGCCATTTACAACACATTGGTGAAACTAAGCGACATCTTAAAGACAGATTTAACGAACATCGACGTTCCGTTGACAAACCTAACATTAAATCCAAACCTACTACTGTCTCTGAACATTTTCTTTCTTATTCTAACCATTCCAACACTGACATGCAACTTATTCCACTAGAAATAATTCACAATTCACGGGATCAAGTTCTATTCGAAAAGCCAGAGAGTCGTATTTAATAGATAGAGCAAAAACACTACAACCACGTGGGTTGAACAGACGTGATGAATTGTAGTTTACGTATCTAGCCTTATATTTAGTTTTGATTATCTTGTAGGCAGTTGTAGGTCATTTCCGCCCCTCCTTTTTTTTTAATATGTATTGCGACATTCTCCTTTAAATAATGTTGTATCTTCATCTTGTAATTTAGTAACATCTTATAACCTGAAGAATGGTCTGGCCCGGCAGCCGAAATATTGTTTCAAATATGTTTACTCGTTGTATCAGCTTTGCAGTAGTCCTTGCATTTCTCGATTATATTGATTCAGTTTAGCTGATTAGGTCTCCTCCTGTGAGATCCAACGAAAAACCAGCAGGATTTTCGTCCACGGTTTTTGCTTTCAGCTGGGTTTGGTTATCCCTATCATGCGTTCAGCTGGGTTTCGTTATCGCTATCGTTCGTTCAGCTAGGTTTGGTTATCCCTATCGTGCGTTCAGCTGGGTTCGGTTTTAGTCCAGGCGTCAATTCAATAAAACTTTTACAAGTGTAACTGTTGTGGTGCAGTTTTGTCCTTGGTGCAAATTTTATTTTCCTTTGTTCAAAACTCATTATCACACATTATTACACATTTCCATACCCAAAAACAAAGGAAAATAAAATTTGCACCAAGGACAAAATTGTACCACAACCTCTGAAACCTTGGCTACACTTGTAAATTACAAGTGTAGAAGTTTTATTGAATTGGCCCCAGGTCGTCCTCTTGTCAATTGTTTTATTCGTTTGTTCATTCGGCGTTCATTAAATTGTTTGTGCTGTCCGTTTTCATTTTCATGAACACTCTGAACTCTCAGTCTGCGTTTTTAAATTTAATAGCTTTATTGTTCAACGAACCTTACTTTTAAATCACTTAAATTTTATCGCTCTATGGTAATTCTAATAAGAAGGTGCTATTCAAAAACATATTAATTGAACAGAAAACGTTTTTAGACAGGTGAGAGCAAAACAGAATGATAAACAATTCAGTTGACATGATTTCTGTTAGCTTAACATAATCGTCCCTGACAGCAACTGCGCCGTGTTGCACTGTACGCTTGGGTACCACAGCACCTGGGCGAGAAAAGGGGCTTGTTATTTTTCACACCATTACAGCACATGTGCCTTGTTGCACTGTACGCCTGCGTACCACAGCACCTTGGCGAGAAAGGGGGCTTGTAACTTATCACACCACCACAACACATGAACCTTGTTGCACTGTACGATTGGGTACGACAGCACCTTGGCGAGAAAGGGGGCTTGTAATTTACCACACGACTACAGCACATGTACTTTATTGCACTGTACGGTCGTCCACCGCAAGTGGATCGTCGCTGCCTGCTCCTTGGGGAAATGACATCTATTGATCAAGTTTAAAAAAAGGATTACAATGGTGCTTTTAATCCGAAAAGTCAAATTTGTTTACCAACGACAGGTAAATAATATAAATAAATAAATCAATTTTTATTGATTCGTTTTTTAAAAATCGTTATTACGACTTATTTCCATATCCATTTTTGGGATAAATAAATAAATAAATAAATTTTTATTGATCCGTTTTAAATCATCGTTAGTGCGACTTATTTCCATATCCATTTTTGGGAGTCAAAAACAACCAATTATATCATTTAACTTTCAATACAAGGATAATTCATATTCCACTTTTCTTCCAACTTTCACTCTTGGTAATAACTGTAAATAGAAATCAGCTATGAAGGAGGCAGCAGACGACGGCTTTCAAACCAAAACTGAGAAACACGATTAAAAAACGTCAGTTATGCGGTTTCGTGAAGTTCTATTGTTCTAAATATAATTTATGAAAACGGTTATAATTCACTGACTGCACTACCAAAACATTTTTATCCGTTTCTATATAATTGTTATTAGTGATAATCATTTGCGGTAACTTTGATCTATAGGGAAGATTGAACGACTAAACCACGCGAGTGATTTCAACTCCAGTTTTTTCGGAACATAAAGCCGGGAACAGCGTCCCGGCTGATATATTGTATTTTCATGGATATGGCTTGTTTTATGATCTTGAAAAAGGAAGGAAGAAAAAAATTAGCAAAAGTGACGAAAGCAAAGAAATATCAACTGAAGAGGCAAAATAACGACTAAAAATCTCAAAACTCCACCACGAAATCAAATTTGATGAACTGTAATCCACTTCCATCCTTGTAATCCTGCACTTTATCTCCAAACTACTGCTTCTGTTTTGCTTTATAGAATGACCTTTTTATCCAGTTAAGTTGCTTATTTGGTGGCATTTCGCGATATAACATGTAAATACGATAAGTGAAATTTTGTTATTTAGGCGCGGGACAGTGTCCAGCTTTAATTTTTTATCTTCTAAATTCTCACCTCTCTGCTCTGTTTGAAACGAAGTCTCTGGGTCTTTAGCCAGTGGGTCGGCTGCACAGCAACTGATGCAAACAAACAGAACCACAAAAAGAAACGCCAATCCAATCTTTAACATTGTGATCGCGTGTCGAATAGACTCGTAATTCACCGACTGTTTCGCTCCTACAAAGTACTGACCCTTTGGTTTGTTGGAGCTTCTTTTATGCCGCTCGGGCTCTTTGAAAATGATACCTTAATATTAGTTCTTGTTTCCGCTTACGCTCATGCTCATGCCCATGCTCAGGTTCTAGACTCGATGCACGTCCTCGGAGCTTAAGAGATGAGTGTTGTTACTAATCAAAGGACGTTGTCTAAAACTAACATAACAGAGTCAAATGTTTAGTCAGGAAACGTGGTTCTAACGTTGAGTCTGTGTGGACAAAATCCTAAAGTGCTTTTAGTTTTTCGATTACTAGAAAAACGTTTAAATTTAGTCGGTTATGTGTTTAACAAAAGAAAAACCTGAAATCCATGTTTTAAAGTAATTTGAGCTCGTTTCAGCTTTGAATTGCGAAATGACAGATCATCGAACATTATAATAAAAACACCGTTTTCAAGCAAACATAGTACTCTGCTTTATTGTCAATGAAAGGGTTCAATATTCTCTAGGCCATTTTTAAGTAAAACAGCTGTGAGAAGTTGTTTGAAATGTTTTCACAAATTCCCAATTGTTTTCAGTATAGCTTTTATTTAATTATTTACCGTTACTTGTTTTTATCCTGCCCCGTTACACGTCCCATCATTTTTACGGAACAAAACGTGATGCACTCATATACCATCTTATCCATATCTACATTTTCCTGTTTGTGAGCTTTTGTGTATTTGTTTTAATCCTAGCCCTGCATATAGCTGTTGCACGTCCCATCATGGAACAAAACGTGATGCACTCATATTACCTCATTTACCATTTAAGCAGAAATAAACTTGGAAGAGCACTTCATTGTGAGTAATGGAATCTGCGGGTAAATTTGACAGATTATTTGTTTGATTACCCAGTAACAAGGAAAACATTTGATCAAACGTCTTAGCTTTCATAGAACAGAGCAGCCTAACCTCGTCCCCAGGCAAGAAAAAAGGGAACATGATGCTCGATGGAACACATCCGTCCCACAAGTCAGTTCACGCCACCGGACTCGCCCATGAAATGGGAGAATCTTCAAAAAAACTTCTACTGAATAAAACCATAGTAATGTAATGTGAATTCCGAAACAATACACAGAAGATAATACATGGGCGTCCAAGCAGCCATGTATTACTTTTTTTTTGTTACAAAGTTTTAAGCAATTTTCAAAAGTTTTCTTCGAAGATTTTCGGAAATTTTGAAGATTTTGAAAAATTCTCCGACGACTGTCCGAAGATTGTGCGAATATTTTCCAAAATGTTCCGAAGTTTGCCGATAATGTCCGAGGAAGATCCGAAGATGTTTTTATTGTCGACCAACATCTTTTATCATCATCATTTTTCATCATTTATCAGCATTTATCATCTTTTAACTTGTTTGACGTTAAATAACTGCAAACATGGTAATCTCGTACCCAGATCTCCCACGGTTCAGTACGGTACAAGCACGAGTGAGATCTGGGTACGAAATTACAAACATGGTTGCTAACGTAAAATAATTACAGTATCTTCACTCTTCGCAGTGAAGATAACATCCTTGATAGTCTCCACATGTGTCGAGATAAGATTTTTCCGCGGCGGTAGAAATCCTTGTATTTCACTGAAGTCTATATAATAAAATTTGTTAAGAAATATTCGCAGACTTTTTCCATGTTCGCAAGCATTCACTGACACAAAACCGGACAATGTTTGCTAAACTGAACAACCCAACCAATATATTCTTCAACTTCAGGTCATTCAGCAAAATGCAAGCAAAAAAAAAAAAGGAAAACAACAAATACAATTTGAAAAGTTGTTTACAAATTTATCCACGTGACTCATTCCGTGAACGTACTATTTTAAAAACGCCGTGCGTCATTTTCGGAGACAAGAGAACTCTTTTTCGTGCACTAGTAAGATAATATTAGCTTAAACAAGGGGATGTTCCTAGAACAAACCGCACTACATCTTCCTGTTTATCTATTTGTTTTCATTCTGCAGTCCCTGTTGAACGTCCCATCATGTGTATGAGAGAAAACGTGACGTATTCATATGACCTCATATACATTAATTACGTGGAACTCTGCAAGAACACCAAGTACTCTGAATTTTTTTGCTATTGTCTATCCCAAGACGTACAGCTTTGGTTGTTTGGCGTTTGGTGTGAAAATAGTTATGTTTTTAACCTCTGAAACAATGGCTACATTTGTAAATTACATTTGTAAAAGTTTTATTGAATTGACCCCAGGATTTAAGCCACCTTATGCCGGCCTTGACTTCCTTGACGGTCTCTAAATAGGACAAAGTCCATGCCGGAAGTCCATCAAATTGTAACCCTCGTATACGGTTGACCTTGGAGCCAGTTTGTGGCTGTGACCCTTCAAACCTTGTGATGTAGCACTAACATATGCTGTGGATAAAAATCTTAGAATGGGGAAAAACAAATGAAAGCCACTGAGCAGGACTTTCCTTTGGTACTCTATTGGTATTATGCTGTACAAAGACTTTTGAGGTACTAAATGAAATGTGCATATGGACTGAGCTACAGCGGAGGAGTACTTTCTTATAGTGGTTTTATTTTTTTAGTTTAATTTTTTAAAAACGGAATTCGGAAGTTGACCTTTGCCATTTATGTAGGAATTAGGGGTGAAAAGTAAACTGCACGTCATTCGCAAACATTTAGAGCGTGTCACCACTCTCGTGTCAGCATGTTACAACAATCTTCGCTTTAAGAACGACGATAATTCCCAATGTTTGTCAAAAAACTAAAACTTCCCATCAAGTTTATTTTGGAAAGGAAATTTTGACGTATTGGGGTCAAAACTGCCCCAAATTAAAACTAAGTACCCTTGTCGTACACAAACTGCTTATAGAATACTAAAAGGAAGATATCAAGTGAATTTTGAAGAGGGAATTGACCATATATAATCTGAGTTTTAGCGAGGCGATAAACTAGAAAAAATTATTCTTGGTTTTCCACTGCTATAAAGATGTCTTTTGGCTTTTTAAAGTTACACCAACAGACCTAACAAGTAACTTCCTGTTAGCATGTCGCGTAAGCTAACTCATCTACCTCCCAGCTACCGTGACATGCTCGTGTGGATAAAACGTGACTTTTAACACCGTTACATGCTTCTATGACAAGAAGTCACGTTTGGAGTTTAGAAATACTCAGTTGAGTTTAACTGATGGCTGTCAAAATTTCTGAGAGCTGTGAAATGTTTACAATTTTACAGATGGCTGGAAAATGGCCGAAAAATTTAACTGGTAACTGAGATTATAGAACCGGCCCCATCCAGACCCTCCCAGACCCTGTGCTGACAGAGGTACTAGCAACAACATAATTGTAGTTTAGGAATGCAATGCTCTTCCAAACTTACACGATTGGAACTCTTGTACAGTGTCATCGTGATTGATGCTATGCGCTTGAACAATGTGCTGAAATAATTGATGCTATATGCGATTGATGCTATATGCGATTGATGCTATATGCGATTGATGCTATGCGATTGAACTATTAATGTGCTGAAATAAGCTTAAACGTAAACACATCGAACATTAAAACGCATTTTATCCCTTGGCGTTTTAGCTTACCAGCTTGGTCTCTCAATTGTCACCGCATAGCTTACCCCTCCCCCCCTCCCCCCCATCACAAACTCCGTCAGTCTCGAGAGTGCTTAACAATGTCGTTATATTCACTTAAGTGTTTTTCTTTTATATTAACTGATTTTTTCTCTTTTTTTTCGTGATAGATTGTGAAAGTTCATTCTTTATACTAGTTTAAATCAGTTATGTAATTAAAGGTTTTCCAATGCTATTTTTACTCCATGAACACGACGTGTCTGCAGTCATACTTTGTTTTGTATAACATGCAACAACACTCGTTTCTTCGAATGCCTGCGGTTCATTGATGAACGGCGCAAAGGTATAAAAAGGGTGCTCGAACCCAGCAAAAGCAGAGTCATTTGCATCAGCGAAACACAGAAGACTTTTTACGAAACCCGCGAATATCGATACAATGTTCAAGTTGGGATTCGCGTTTCTTTTTGCGTTCTTGTTTGTATGCAGTTGCTATGCAAACCCGCCGGCTGACGAACAAGAGAATTCGGAAGAAGGACAAGATCCAAAACAGTGGCCTCCTGCTGATGAAAATGACGATGGTTATGCCGGAGACGATGATGACGACGACGCCGATGAGGCAGATGATCCCGATGAGGGCGAACAAGACGACGATAAAGGAAGCGAGAATGAAGAGGACTCTAAAGAGGAAGGTAATTCAGTAGTACTGTTTTACAGCCAATTTACCCTTCACCCTCAGAATCTAACCAATGTATGAGTAAGGTAAAATCAGGCCTTTTTGATCTGTGGATGAAATCGACCCATAAGTGGGATCCAAGAATAGAAAGCTAATGTTCTGAGATATTGAGTTGCTTTACTGTGAGAGTGGTCGTTTTCTTGTACACTGAATTTTCGTGCTTTGAACTCTACCGATCAACGCTTTCAATTATCCCAACCCTAATAATGAACGAACCAAGCATGAACCACCCAAACATATCCAAGAAGCCTTTGTGGCCGACTCAAGATAGGGGAGAAGGAGGGATTCGGGCTCGGGCTCGGGCTCGGGCGCGGGCGCAAGCGCGGGCGCTGGCGCAAGCGCGGGCGCGGGCGCGGGCGCGGGCGCGGGCGCGGGCGCGGGCGCGGGCGCGGGCGCGGGCGCGGGCGCGGGCGCGGGCGCGGGCGCGGGCGCGGGCGCGGGCGCGGGCGCGGGCGCGGGCGCGGGCGCGGGCGCGGGCGAAACCCTTTGAGAAAGAGCGGAGCCCTAACCGAGAAATCATGCAGGCAGGCAGGAGCACGACCAAATTTGTGGAAGACATTCAACTTATTATTCGGGTCGTGAGAGGTTTAATTTTCCTTGTCTTTTTCACAGATACAAGATCGCCAAGGCAACGTCGACATATTTGGCTACGATGTGGCGGAACGCTTTATAACCCAAGCTCGGCGATATGCTGTCGTGGTAGAGTATCGCTCAAACCCGCTGGCAGACCTGCGTGTTGCGGGACCATAGCATACAATGCCCAAAGCTTTATATGCTGTGCTGGTATCAGAGTATCGCCAAGACCCGCTGGAAGTCCCGCGTGTTGCGGGACCAAAGCCTACAATGCCCAATCGCATATGTGCTGTTCTCGTACAGTATCGCTCAGACCCGCTGGCCGACCCATGTGTTGTGGGACCAAAAGTTACGATCCCCGATGGTACATGTGCTGTATGAATCTAGTATCCCCCAAGCCAGCGGGCTCTCCTGCGTGTTGTCATCACATAGCCTACGATGCCCGGTATTACAAGTGCTGTGGCGGAACTATCTCCCCCAAGCCGACTGGCTTTCCACTGTGTTGCGGAACCAAATCCTACGATTCCCATCGGCAAATGTGTTGTCGTGGTACAATAACCAGCAAGCCCACTGGCCTACCTTACTGTTGCGGGACCAAAAGCTACGATGCCCGGAAATACATTTGCTGTTTTGGTAGAGTGGGGATAAGACCAGCGGGCAGACCCGCGTGTTGCAGATACCAACCCTACAATGCCCTGACACACAAGTGCTGCATGGGGCGGGTGAAAACAAGCTGCTGATCAAATGGAACTGCAACCTCGTCCCCATGGGGGAGGGAAGAGAGGGATCCTGGGAACGAGGTTGACGGAACTGTGTAAAAGGCAATAGCAGCAGATTCAAGAAAGAATTTCGAGTTTCTTTCGCTGAAATTTTTTTAAACCTTTTTATCTTGCAGTAACGAATACCGCCAAAATTATAGAAAAGAAAAATAAGATCGTTCAGATGGTTTTCCCAATTTTACGCATTTCGTATTTTTAGCTATCAAACTAAGCTGCTCTGACAGATTTGTTCTTAAAGGTAGCGTTTATATTTGCGAAATTTTAGAAACATTCACCCAAGGAAATACAAGAAAACCCATCGTTAGCTACTGTTATTTGTACTGTTTTCGACTTTGCTGAGGTCATAAAAATCGCAAAAACCTACATGGCACGCTAATTTTTTACAATATACTGCTTGCGGGCTGCTATAAAACTATAGGGAGCCACTTTAAAACTTAGGAATATCTGAATAAAGTATTGCTTTGCAGAATTTGTGGTCTATTTCATGGTGTTTGTCGTTCATTTGAAAATTTAAATGTTAAATGTAAACAGAACCTGATCTGGATTCTTGGATGTTAGCATGCAAGAGTTTCCGGTTTCGAGTCTAGATTATTAATTGCATTTTTCTTTTTCTGACAGAAAAAAGACATCAATAATTGGTGAAAAATTTTCTAAGTATCGCTAAAATGGCAGCGACCGTTTACGAAAAGGGACATGCCCCGTCGAAGTACGTGTTTTCTACTATGTCAGAGCTCGAGAGTTGATGGCAACGTAGATAGTACGTACCGATCTCTATTAGCATTATCAAAGACTTTCCCTGCATAGTCAACGTTTCCATCATCTTATACAAGACAGTCATGTCCTTTGGCGGGAATGAAGTTACGCGAACTTCGTTAATGTTCCGTACTTCGCGAAGTAAGGGACGGTTCATTATTTATGGGTGGTGGGGGTGGGGGGGGGGGGTGAGAAATTAACAAATTTTCCATTTTTTTTTCATGTCCCCCCCCCCCCCCCCCCCCTTAGTGAATCTGGATTTTTTTCAGGTTCCCCCTGTTCTGTTGGGGAAGAATTTCAATACCCCCCCCCCCCCCCCCCTACTATTAATCTGATTTCTATAAAATAAAAGTTGTATTGCATAATCCATACTGTATTTTTGTGGGGGCGCGATGATGTAGTGGCTAGCGTGTTGGTTTTCAGATCTTAAGTAGGTGAAAATTTGGGGGTGAATGTATTGCTGTCTTGATATTAAAAACTGTGCTTCTAATATCATATTTAGTTTTAAGCATATAGGTGTAAATTTGGGATATGATGGGCCTGGGGTACGATAGGAATGAGGATAAATTTCAGTAAATTTATTAATAAATAGTTATTACAACTTATGGCATTTTGACTCTTGTTTGGTTTTCTTTATCGAAGCAATTCAACCACTTGGTCCACTGTGCATTTGAAGAACTAGAGTTAAGACATTAAGTAATGATCCGCATAAGAAGGATAGCGCTGAACGGCAATGGAATGTCAAACACGATGGAATGTCAAGATTTTTTCATTGTTACAACTAGTGATCTCATTGGCCTAGACTCAAAAACCGCTAAAAAGTTAAGGTTCAAGGTGCATTTTGTCTAATTTTTTTAAGGTTTCAAGTAATTTGAGACCCAATCGCACAACATACAATTTTTAAAAGAAATTGTATTTGGGGAACTTCATCAAAGAAGCAAAATTATTAGCTTCTGGTATTCTGATTGGTTAAGCACGAACATTTCCTAAAATTTATTTGACGCAAATGGATTTTCTTTATTTTTATAATGAAATATAATTATTAACCATCAGCTCCTCCTCTATTCTTGAAATCAAAGATATTCTATGTGGGAAAGAGCTAATGCCGCAGAACAATGAAGTTTGCTATCGTTCTTATGTGGAACAATACTTAATAGTTGTTTATTACTATCACAACCAAGACTCAGCTGGGCTATATAAAGATTTATTGCAATATACAAAACCACTGCTACTGAGCAACCCAGAAACCGGGAGTGGTGCACGTGGGTCACGGTGGGCTGACTCACTTACAAGGATGACAAAGGACGAACTGATAACTACAAGATACTACTTACAGTTCTTCAACTTAATGTCCACGTAGCAGATTTAAGGAAAATTCCTTTGGCTAGGGTTACAAATACTAATTAATACTTTTAATGTCAATCACTAAAACACTCAGTTTAACACTGTTACAATCCAGTAATACTGTATGTTTAATGGTGGGTTAAAACTTTAAGTAATGTCGTGTACAATTATGGCAGTACCAAATAAAGAAATTAAAATTATAAATCATGCTCCATGACTGCACCAAAAAACTGTGCAAGGCTGTGCTCTTAGAAGAATCATAGAGAGCCTAAAGGCTCCCAGCCATGAAATCTGGGGTGCCCTGCTCTTATTGGTACACTGTAGTTATGTTTTTGCTTTTTTATTTAAGACATCATCTGTTTAAAATTTCAAGACCCCCCTCCATTGCAAAAAAATTTCCCCAGGACCCCCCCCCCCCCCCCCTTTTTTGCAGTGGCTAAAATTTCAGGTCCCCCCATTTTCTCACCCATCCCACCTCCCCCCTCCCATTAATAATGAACGGTCCCTAATTAGCTAGTTTGTAACCTTATGCCCAATTTCCAAACGCACTTCGCAACAACGCGCGGTGAGGTAATGTGAAAACAACTGTTATAGTTTCTGTGCACTAATATGGAAACTGTTAACAAAACTGGACCATTATTTTTAAATTTCCTTTGATACAAATGTCTTTTTGCTTTTCAAAGTGATATTAAGCCAAAAAAAAACGAGACCGGCGATCGTGTTGCAGGATCGACCGCGGAAAAACACAGGAGGACTCTGGGATACATAAAGCGATACTGTAATGCTTTGTGGGATAGTTTCGATCGCTACGATCGATGAAAGTGATTTCCATATGATCGTTACGATCGCTGTGCGCTGATCGCTACGATCGCCGAGATAGAATTGTTTCTAGCCCAGCGATCGCGATCGCCGAACAAAGTGATTTCCATATGATCGCTACGATCGCCGGTCTCGTTTTTCGGCGATCGTAGCGATCATACGAAAACCAGGCTTTACAATCTGGTTTAAATGGGCACTTTCCCGCCTGAAATATCGAGTTTTCATGATAACGGCCAGGAGCTTGTTTTATTATCTGTGAAATTGGAAGAAACCATCGCCAAAAGTGATAGAAGCAAAGAACCCTGTCAACTCTCTCTAAGACGGACACCGTCGGGACCGGCCCCAACTGTCCGTCTGAGAGGTGTCCGGCTTATAGAGAGTCGAGGTAACCTGACACCAGTAATTCTGAGACAATAAAGCTGAACCTATGCACAATGAATATACGTCTGTTTTAAGTCTGTTTAAAGTTGGTCCAGAAGACGTTGCGGTCGTTTGTTTTTGCTTTGAAATGCTCCATTGTTCATACGCGTGATCTGATTGGTTGCACGCATTCACGCGTGAATTTCATTTCGTGTTACACGAAATTCAGCACAGAAAGCGATCGCGGCGCGCACAGCAAACTGGAACAAAAATAACATTAGAATTGAAAAGTGGACTCGTTTGTTCATATTCAGCACTTACATTTCCGTTTTGAAGTATTTTTCACTAAAAGAAAGCACTTCTCAAGTGTCCGTTGACGGTTTCAAAGTGTCCTTGTCCGTCTTATAGTTTAGTTACAGTAAAATGACTGAAAAACGGCAGGGACCATCATCAGATGTCCGTCTTAGTTATAAAGGTGTCCGTTAAGACAGAGTTGACTGTATGAACTAAACAGACAAAATAACGGCTAGAAAAGTCAAAATTTCACAAGAATGACAAGTTTGATTTCTTAACCGCCTGTCGACAAATCAAATTTGATGAACTGTAATCCACTTCCATCCATGCAATCCTGCACTTTATCTTCAAACTACTGCTTTTGTTTTGCTCTATAGAATCTTTTTATCCGACCAAGTTGTATATTTGGTGGCATTTGGCGATATAATGTGGAAATAAGCGACATTTTGCTATTTCGGCGGGACAGTGCCCCTTTAAGTATGTGCTAGTTGAAAGCGGAACTGTAGATTGCCTCTTAAGTAACACAAAATAACCACTCCATCAGCAGCAAATTTTTGTACTTTTATTTTTCAATTTTCTTTTAAATAACTTATTGAAAATACCAAAGAAATTTCTAGAGTATCAGAAACAATAGCAAAAGGAATCGGAATTGGGAAGGTAGCTAAAACAAAATGATATATAAAAGTATTGTTTTAACAATAAAGGAATGAAAATTGGAAATTATATGAAATTAGAAATCCAAAACTTATCAGAATTGTTGATTGCACACAAACATAAAATGTGCAGGCATGACTTTTTCCAGAAAAGTATTTTTCTTTGTATAATTTGTTAATTCAACTGAAAAACATTTGATATTTACACTGACAAAGCAATTTCTATGGACGCACTAAAAAGCGTTGGAATCTTTATAAAAGTAATTGATCGACCATTAGCGGGTCCAAGTTTCGTGATATTTACAACCAAAGTAATCAGAGAAATGAATACTGTACCGGCAGTAGAAAGCGCGAGTAACGAACCAATCACGGCAAAAACATGGAAGCCAGGGAAACTTGGGCACATGTTGGCAAGCGCGGGAGAACGTGCTAATTATGATTGGGTGAAAAGACTAAATATCGCTCTGATTGGTTAGTCACTGCACGCATTACTTGAGTTTTGATGAACCATTAGGAATCAGCCAAAGCAAGATTTACCATTTAAATGTGACCTAGAGAACATGTTAATATGAAAAAAAAAAACACGCAACCTTACAAATACTGCTAGGAGTTTCTTCTTCCTTTTTCTTCTGGAAAAACGAGTTTCAATATGGCAAAAAGAACTCTGTACGGTCAATTTTTAGGCAATTATCCTAATCTAAAACAATGTTGATTGATGCTTTACCCAACGAATTAAATATATCTCACAGTGACCAATGCTTTCAAAAAATAACCGAAAAACAATTTCGTACTAAAAAAAATATACATGTATGTATGCTCGTCAGTCACTGGTCTCTGATTATTCAACTTGAATAATTAAATATGGAATAAAATCAATTGATTGTTATCCCTTTCAATAGGGTTGAAAATTTCGTGTATGGGTGAAATGCTTAAGTGTGAACTGACTATTTAAAAGAAAGTTTGTTGTACTTTCCTGTGATAATGTTTGTTAAAAGTATTGTTTCTTAAAAATATTTTACAAAATAAAAATTTCGCAATCACAATTGCTTTCATTTTTTTCTATTTACCTGTGTTTGAGTTTAACACTCTTGAACTAAAATAGTTGTTGTGTAACAATTTTATCAATATAGACGTTATCTTTTTTTTTTTCGTGTATTTCGAGTTCGTGAAAAGTGACAATAACAACTTCGTTCAATCAAAAACTCGCTTGCCACTTTGTTTCTCGCAAAACATGATCGTTTGTATTATCAAATTAAGTACAATGTAACCCGGCAAGCCACCAAAATCACCACACGAAAGATAAGAAACTAAATACAACTTTTGATGTACTCGCTCTTATACATAACTTGCATTGCTTCCTCCTGCAAAGCAGAAATAAATTAACGTAAATGATATATTAATGTGACCATATTAAGTTTTAAGTGCGATGATTTAAATGAAGCTACTGAACGCCACTTTCCTGTGTTATTGTTTATTATGCTGTACAAGGTAGTTCTTACTTTCGAGTCTGTGGATGAATCCTAAACTGTGACCATTCAAATGAAAGCTACCGAGCAGTACTCCCCTGTGGTGCTGTTAATTATGCTGTATAAGATAGTTCTAACTTTTGGGTCTGTGGATGAAATCCTAAAGTGTGACCATTCAAATGAAAGCTATTGAGCAGTACTTTCATGTGGTACTGTTTATTATGCTGTACACGGTGGTTCTAACATTTGAGTCTGTGGATGAAATCCTACAGAGTGACCATTCAAATGAAAGCTATTGAGCAGTACTTTCCTGTGGTACTGTTTATTATGCTGTATAAGATAGTTCTAACTTTTGAGTCTGTGGATGAAATCCTAAAGTGTGACCGTTCAAATGAAAGCTATTGAGCAGTACTTTCCTGTGGTACTGTTTATTATGCTGTATAAGATAGTTCTAACTTTTGAGTCTGTGGATGAAATCCTAAAGTGTGACCGTTCAAATGAAAGCTATTGAGCAGTACTTTCCTGTGGTACTGGTTATTATGCTGCACAAAGTGGTTCTAACTTTTGAGTATGTCGATGAGATCCTACAGAGTGACCATTCAAGTGAAAGTTTCCTGTGGTGCTATTTATTATGAATGCTGTGCAAGCTTGTTATAACTTCAGAACAATCGTTCTTTTGCAGGAAATGGCCATAAACGCCCCACCCCCTTACAAGGCCCTATATTAGGCATAACCAGTATCAGGCACTCAGACAGTGGGGAGTGAAGGAAAATGCCCGCGCCGCTTTTTCACTGCTCTCCACAATTTTAACGCCAGTTTCCCCATACAAAAACTATGGTGTTTAAATGCAGCACCCCAAAGGAACACAAAATGGCACTATAAGAAGGCTGCGAATCAAACTTACAAGGGATATAGTTCTTAACCGTTTACTAACAAGTTTCGTTAATCGTCAGTGTGTTGAAAAGCGGCTTTCACCACTTTTGGTAAAAGTTCTGCAATGGAAGGGAAGAGCGAGAGAGAATTTATACGTAGTACCATCTGCGAGTAAAGGAACGGAAAAAATGCTGGGAACAACTAATGCTAGCGCGAGCCCGCCAAAAAACAACAACACGTAATGAAAGTAATCACAGCCAGTCACTGCAGCGAAAAAAAAAAGGCTCATGGGCGTGAGGCCACGGGGAAGCATGCAAAATCGTGACGCCGAACAAAGATACAAACAAACGAGCACCGAACAAATGAGCGCTCGCGCTGACAAACACAGATATACATGTATACCTCGTGCCGCTATGAAGGAAATGGTTTCGAAACAGTTTAGCCTGGGGAAAGGGTATAGAAATCAGAGGTTTTTTTCTAGAATAGGGGGGTATCATTCACTGGGAAAATGATCAGTGCTATGAAGATTACGTTTCTGGAAAATAGTAGTCTGATATAGGGTAGGAATTTTTGGTGTCTTGTCTAGTATAGGGTTGCAAAATGCAAAATGCAAAATGCAGCTATAGGGCGATCTTTGTATACACTTTTGCCTTATTAGCATATGTGCATCATTTTCTAATCGAGCTACAACAAAATAAACTCTGAATATTGAAAGGGCATAGTACAATTAGTTTTCTCTGGAAATTTGAACCCGATATAGTAGATACTCTTTGTGCAATGCTGTTTTCAAAACTCTAAATTTTACAAAGAATGTATGAGCTCATTAGTGCTTTTGCCACCCAGCAATTTTGCAGTTTTGGATAGCTTATATTTTCTTAAATAATACATGCAAAGAGCTAAAAATTGGGTAGATTACTAAATTTAACAAGCTCTTTCAACTTTTGAAGTCAATTCGTATTTAGCACAATGTCTTCTCTACGTAAATTCGTATGCTAATAAGACAAAATGTAAACAATGACGTCAGCAAAGATCGCCCTATACAAAAATAAACAGAGTACCTGGCCTTATGTATACGGACGGATGCGCATTTCTCTCAACACTCCGTAAGACATTCTGGCCAGAGAGTTTAAATTCAGCTACCATCGAATGGCGGTGCATTTTTTATCCCGCACACCAGCCCGATTTCTTTCGTCAACTTGGGGTTTTATTGCTTGGCTTTCAAAATCAACAAAAATTGCATCTTTGTTGGTAAACATTCTACACGTAACATAATAGTACTAGGGTACGTATTCGTTTTTTGTTTAACTTTCTATTTAAATTCTTACCTCGAGGGAAAGTTTTCTTTTTCTTCATAAACTCTTTCATGAAACTTGGGACCTGGTCTGCGGGATCTTCGGATGGGCCTCGGATCGGTTGAGTTCGGCGCGTGTTTGACAGTCTTTGTTTCCATTCAGGTGTCTCCAGAGACTTATCGATTTTATTAGGCTGTTCACTGATCGGCGATGCCTCTCGACGCTTTCTTCGTTCGGCCAATTCCTTTTTCCACAGCGGTATTTCAGGCTCGTTTTCTTTGTTGGACGTTTGCACTCCATTGACTTCAACCCGATTCCTTCGTTTCTCAGCCAGCTCTTTCTTCCACGCTGGTATAAAAAATGGGTTTGAAGTATGCGTCGGTCGTGGACGATCTGTAAAATAACGACATAAAATAAATAAGTAAATAAATAAAACAAGGAGGACATAACCAAAACCAAAGTAACAAATTCTTGTCAACCACTTCATGCTAACAAATCCCAAATCAGGGTTAACATCCAACCGATGCTACCTTCGATAATACTTGCAACTGAGTCAAATCACAATGGTTAATAATGGTAACTGAACTGAGTGGAGTGCAATTTGCTCTGAAATAGAGTTCGATTTGAAATCACAAGTATGATTTCAGACCAAAATTGCACGACACGAAGTTCAAATACCACTTTATTACATCCATTTTGAAATCGCACAATTTAATTGCCCAAATACAGGATTTTAGTCAGTACCAATATTGATGTGACCAATATTGTGTTATAGATGCGATTTAGAGCAAAAAATAGTACGATTCGGGAATAAATCGCACTGCTGAGAAAAAGATGCGATTTAGAATAAAAAACAGTGCGATTCGGGAATAAATCGTACTGCTGAGAGCCAATCAGATTGTAAGGATCACCAGTGATTTCAAAATGGATGTAATTAAAAAATAAAAAAACTCAGTGGAAGTTCGCTAAAGTTGGTTCGTCTCGAGCATGTTTCAAGCTCAACATGAGCTCCGGAGAAACAGTATAATAGTACTTTCTGAACAAGTGCCTCATCTCAAATCTCCAACCCACCTCTCCTCACCCAGGGGGGGGGGGGGGGGGGGGGGGGGGGGGACGGACCCCCCTAGAGGGGAAGGGGGTTCGGCCCTTCCAATCATGTGCCAACCAGTATCATAAACTTTCAAATGAACTCCAACCTATTACCATACGAATCAGCCAGAAAAAAAAAACACTGAAGCAAAGGTGGCGATGTTCACGAATTTCAGGTTTATTGCTAGCCTGCGAGCAAGCTTTCGGGTTCGGGAGCGGGGGTTTTGTGGGAAGGGGGAAGGAGGGAAGGGTAGAAGCTCTCGCCCCTTTCCCTCTCCCCTTCTCCAAAGCCCCGCCCCCCGAGCTCGAGAGCTTGCTCGCATGCTAGTTTAATTTATTGCCTTTATATTAAACTTGTCTTGCAATCAAGAAGCTCACACACCTGGTAATACTGATACGTACTTCTTCTTCTCAATAAGATCAATCTTCCATTGCGGCAACACGTCCCCGGTATACTTGGGTCTGTAGGCTGTGTCAAACGTATCAGACCTGACATGCGAGTCACTTCCTCTCCGGGGTCCCCTCAGATCGCCGTATGAATTGGCATTTTGTGACGCAGCGTGACCAGTCGGGAAATCAGTGGAGACGGGCCGAGTGCTTTTACGCTCCACTCTGGCGTGAACCAACTCTACGCTCGTCCTTCTGGCTGTTGAAAGATCGGGCACTTCGGATGCTGTTACAGTCACGGTTTTGGATCTGTTTGAGGGTTTAGGTTTCGGTTTCGGCGCCATCTTGTGCGGTGCATTTACATAATTAGACGAAACGGTAACTCTCGAGCCGCCCCTTGGAGGCGAGCTGTGTGACGAAGATGCTTCGGCAATCTTCGGTTCTGCTTGTGTTATCGTAGGTTTTTCCGAAGTTATGGGTGAAAGAGACCGAACGATGTGATACTCGGGGGATGTTTTCGCTAGTCCCGTGACAGCTGGTGCTGAAACCTCGTCCTTTTCGTGAACAAGTGACGACGTAGCTGTGTACGAAAATGGCTGCGTTACTGGCTCGATAGGTGGTGAACTGGAAGCTGTTACTTCGGAAGATGGTTGTGTTGCCTTCGGAGCGGCTTCGGATTCTGCAACTGCAGGACCCAAAGATCTCATCTCCATAGATTTTGAGGAAGTTGCTACTTCAGAAGCGGTTGGCAAAGCCAACGGTCCCGTTCCGGAATCTTCAACTTTTGAACTCGGAGATTTTAGCTCCATGGGGTAAACAATTGGTTTCAAACGAACCGGTTGAAATTTTCCTTTGGAATCCTCTGTTATATCATTGTTAACTACAGCTTCTGGCTTTGGTATAGGACGCAAGAAAGCGTTAAAAGGTTTAACATTATCGTTATCGTTATCTTTGTCTTTCTCGGTTTCAGTTGGTTTAGACACAGGACGTAGAGAGAAGTTTAATGTACTTCGGCTGACGTCCCTGTCATCTTCGGAATTCGTCGGAACCGGTTCGGGTTTCCGAACAGGACGGAGCACAACATTTTGAAGTATGTTAGCTCCATTGCTGTCCGGTTTATCAATGACTGGTTCGGATCTCTGAGCCACTGAACTAAGATCGACGCTATTGCTGTCAGAATTACTTTCTACCAGCTCAGATTTCTGAGCCACTGGACGTAGAACAACAGCATTTAGAGGTTTATCCTCCACCGTATTGTCTTTGTCCATCTCTTCATGTTGTTTTGCTTTATGATGTCTCCGTTGTCCATGGAGTTTTCTTCTTGCTTCAGCCTCCACCAGCCAAGCCGGTTTTTCCGGTTCTTTCTCTACTCCCTCTTCCTTGGCTGCCTGGTTCTTCTTGCCGTCGGCAGCTGCACGGACGATTTCGGCCGCGCTAACCTGGGCACGCTGTTAAAAATAAATAGTACGTTTGTTTTTAATATTGTCTCGGTCCCAAAAGTATGAAGCACCAAAACTAGAAGCCGCAGGCAACTGACAATTTAACCCTATAAATTAAACGAAGTTAATGTTTTGATTATCAAAATTTTACGATTATCGTCAATATTTCGCTGTTGCTCGCCTCGGCTTGGCTGAAGTCTTAGTTACTGATTTTTTTTTTTTTAATAATATCATAGAGTTTAACAGTTTTGAAACTTTTCGTGAGGACAAGAGAAGAGTTTGCAGACATCCATTTCTGAAAAGGTAGATAACGTTGCTCAGTGGATAAATCCATATACAGCGAATAGACTGTGTACTGGACTAATCTTTATCAGCGGGATAGGGAATTAGCCACCGTAAGCCATTTGCTCTTCGAACAACCGAGAATGAACGCAACGAAAACTTATATGTGCAGGAAAATGGAACAAACGATGATTCAAATGACGCTATACAAAGAAGGTATAATCCGTTTTAAGTACTAGTAGTAATCATAGATTATAGTGCGTCTTCTTATCCCGTAGCACCTCGTCTTGACCTAAGTACCTCAGTTTCATGAATTAATTCAGCCACTGTTTTAAAGGGCTATGTCGCGTGATATGTCACGCAGGCAAAAACGTCGGGCCGACATCAAACAAATTCACGCTATCGCCGTGGGATCGGGCAAAATCCTGCCGTGCTGTGTACTCCGAAAGGCCTCTGATTTTTTCGACATATAAATAGTATATTTGCCTTGATTTCATTTCGGTCATTTCTCCGATTCTGAAATCATACTCCTCAGTACATGTACTAATACCGGAAACGGAAATGAGAAATGTTTGAGAAAGCCTGAAAAAGTGCTCCCGTGATAAACTTCTTGGACACCGCGTTAATGGAGCATGAAATCGACGATTAAGTCACGCAACATTCAACGTGAATTTCGCAGGATTTTTCGGATAAAATTACAACTACCAGTTGCAAGCAAGACACAAGACTGTTGAATATAATCCATTTATTAGCTAGACAAAACAAAACTGCGAAATCTTTAGTCGCAAATGCGCCCGATACAGGCGTAATTTCGAGCACTGTAAAGTTTAATCTCCGTTCGCCTAGCGCGGCCGGTCAGTGAACTATTGCTACAAGACATACAGCGAATTGCACCGTACCGTAGAACATCGCGAAGAACGACGTCGGTATTTAGGTAAAAGCTTCCCAAATCAGGCAGAGAACCACAGCAAAATCAAGATAGAACATTCAAAACATACCAGAACGGTAGCGAGGAAAATCCGATAACTTCTTGCTTGATTCCAAAGAGACCCAACAACTTACTTGGTCCGATGAAGAAACTTCGTCCAATTTTCCCACTGCGTACTTTTAGTAGGCATTGAAATATTGAGCCGTACGATTCCAAAATCGGGAAAATATGCTAAACTATTAAATCAAGACAAATAGATTATTCACATGTGACATTTCGGAACCCCAGCTCCCCAAGATGATATGATGCAATGACGCCTGATTTCCACGCGCTGGGAATGCTGGATACTATTGTGACGTTTCAAGATGGCGCAGATTTGGTACCGACACTTTTCTCGATTCGTTCCGCCTAGCCGACAAGATTAGGAAGCGTCTCCTTCGTCGACGCAATTACTGCTCTTTTCACTGACACGCAAATAGACCATTTTCGATATATTAAAATTCATACTTGGCTCCGAGGCTTGGCTTGGTTGAGTTTCAAACTTCAGAGTTCGCGTGTCATTAAAAAGCGCAGTAATGTTTCGGTCACTTCGATTTCAACTCAACTCACCGCATTCTCTTTGATGGCGTTTTTCTTGCTTAAAACATCCGCGAGTCCCGGGAGCGCTATTCCTACCACGGTCTGAGACTTCACTTTGTGTTTAGGCCTGGTTCGCGGTCTCAATTCACTGTCTGAGCCCATCTGAGGAGGATCCTGTATGATAAAGCTGCCCCCTGATGGACCAACATCGGTTTCTTCTTCGTCCATTCTGCAATAATAATAACCTTTAGTTTGAACCGGCCGCTCTAAAATGATCCCTGGCTAGACTGTGCCTTAGACGATACAGTGCACAAAAATCTCGTGGCGAATTCTCTAAGCGCACATGTTTGCGCGGCTGGCGAGTTTCGCGCGCGCTCATGTGTGTCGATTTTCGACTCGACTATTTTCCAATCAGCTCTATGACGTTTTTATACTAACCGTACCCAATTCGCAATTAGCCAATCAAAAGCCTAGTCTACTATCCTGATATCCCGCTATATCAAGTCACTGACCTGATATCGTACGATTTAATGGTGCAAAGTTTGAAGATGCAGCCATTAATGTCAACTTTACCTCTGGTTCAAAAAGTTCCTCCAACTGAACGCTTGAACTGATGAAGCGAGTATTTGAAGCTTCCAATCCATGTGACATTTACACTATTTATGTGTTCGTTCCCTCGAGATAAGACTTGTAAAATGATTTCTTCGGCATGCACTGTAGTTTTCTCGTTTTCAAATGCCGATTATAGTTTGCAGAGAAGGGTTTTAAATTTTGCTACCACGCAATTTCTTACTTTGCTCGCTGTATAAAACTCAAAGTAAAATAATTTTCATTCATCACTTTTTGCGCCGTTTGTTGACGTTTGTAATTTTCTCGTTTTCAAATGCCGATAATAGTTTTGCAGAGAAGGGTTTTACACGTTTTTTGCTACCAAAACTCAAAGTAAAATAATATTCATTTATTACTTTTTGCGCCGTTTGTTGACTCGTATTATTCTCCTCGCGGGCCACACGATAGGACGCCTGCCGATTTTATTACCGTAACTGCTAAAAATATCACCGGATTTTGCGGGGCTGAATTTGGGTACGGTACGCCACGAGTATTTTGGCTCGACTGCATCTCGCCAAAATACGAATCATGGCGAGACCAAACGAGCCTGATATGCCCGCCGAGGCGTACCAAAAAGGTACGATTAGGTGTAACCAGAGTCCCCCTGTTCGACATATCAAACTATATTTACTTACGTCAACTTACATTAACTTACGTTCTCTGCGCTTAGAGCGGTTTTCAATTGACTGTCGAAAGTAATTTCGCGGTTTTGCATTGCTACGTCTTTAACTGGCTAAAAAATCTCGCGCTACTTTCTTAACCAATCAGAAGTAAAACCAAAACCAATTACGAGATGTTCGCACGCGTTTTCCCGCGCTTAGCGCCGGTTACATGTATTCGCTTGCAGTTCTGATTGGTTCATTGGATCGTCTGCGTCTGTTGTGATTGGCCAGAGTGATTAGTTTGGTTTTGAATTGACGATACAAGTGAAAACCACTCTACCATAGCGCCAGCCACACATGATAATTCTTGATTACTTACGATTCATCTTCTTCACTGATGGCATCTGCATCGTCCCACTCGTCTGCAAAGCCTGACTTCAAACTCTTTCGCCTCGCGGCTGCCGTGGGCTTCCTTCGACCTTTTAACGATCCTGACCGCACGAGCGGGATTTTGGACTTTTGAGGTTCCAAGTTAAGTTGTGAAGAACGCTGCAACAAGTAAAATTTTATACTTTACACCTTACCTTATGGATGCAAGATGATACATGCCAAATGTTAGCGAAACAAACCAAAAGAAAATCCGGTTATCAGTAAAAAGCAAGGCGAGCTAGACTTACCCATACCACAACTGACAAATCAACCTCTGAAGCAGATTTACTTCTGTGTTGTCTGATCTCTACGTTCTCCGTCTGGAAAACATGAAATGTTACGGAAAGAACAGTAAGAATATGAAACAACACAACAAAAGTAAACAAAATACGCACAGGGTGAGCCTACCTTCCCTTCACTTGTCATGGAAGGTGCTGCCCGGATCTTCTTTAAGAACTGTTCCTACAGGTGAACACGAGGGGGCAGAGTGAGATACTGTTTACATGCATGAGCCAGGCGGCTACAAATTATTCCATGCAGATGCTGCCACCCCAAATATTCTTCACAAAGTTTTGAAATTGGTTGCTAACCAATAACGTTTTACTTACAATAACATCAAACCATCTGAATGGATATTTCATAATTGAAACAGTACAACAAAGGTAAACAAAATACGCACAGGGTGAACCTACCTGCCCTTCACTTGCCATGGAAGGTGCTGCCCGAATCTTCTTTAAGAAGTGTTCCTAAAAGTGAACATGAGGGGGTAGAGAGAGATACTGTTTATAAGCCAGGCAGCTACAAATTATTCTATGCCGATGCTGCAAACCACAAATATTCTTCACAGAGTTTTGAAATTGGTTGCTAACGAATAACGTTTTACTTACAATAACATCAAACCATTTGAATAGATATTTCATAATTGAAAGGCTTAGTGAAAAAGTAGCAACACTATCTTACCGTTTCGGGATCTTCCTCTGCACTTTGTCCCATTGATGAGACTACTGCTTCTGGGGCTTTCCTTGCACTTTTACTAATCACCTGCAACCAAGCGACATTTGAAATCAATCCAATATTTACAGGCTAAATTATACCCCCACCATGGTAGAAGGGGGGGGGGGGGGGGGGGGGGGAGGATTGTTGGTTTCTCCCCTCCCCCCTCCCTTAGGTTTTTGCTGTGATACAATATTTTAACCAACCGGTAGTTACAGCTTCAATAGACAGATAACACGATCACATGTAGATGATAATGATAGAAAGAAAAAATATCCTCAAAGAAGCCTCCCCCCCCCCCCTAAAAAAATCCTTGTCTAGGGGTTTCTCTACACTATGGAACGAGGAAAAAGTTCTAGGGACAATGTTGTTCACAGGATCACTACGGAGGACATGACATACACTCAATGTTGTTTCTGGAACTTTATATACAGTATGTTACCTAACCTACCTCTGCTCTTTCTTGTACCTCCACTAGGAACGAGTTCTGTTTTCTCTTTTTTGAGTTGTCTCCTGATGTGTCACTCTGTGAGGTCTCATCTCCTGAGCTGGACATTGGTGACTCCTTTGTTTTAACCACTGACTTCAGATTCATCACCAAAGAAGTTTGTTTCTTTTGAAGCTCATTAATAACATCATCCTGCTTTGAATCTAGAAGATTAATAAACAATAAAAAGAGCATTGCTATAATTTGCAGAGTTTAGTAACTTATGTAACCGAAACAGTGAGTCCAAAAGCCTGACTCTTTCAGTGACCCATCTAGAAATTGGCTGTAGTGAGTCCTGGGACTCACACAGCCACAAAACTACGAGTCCCAGGGCAAAGAGTGTGAGTTCCAGACCCATGTATATGACTCGGTTTCGTGAAAGTGAGCCGCGTTTGTCCCTCAAGGGGCTTAAGTTTCTTCTTCGGTGGTATATCTAATTGATCAAAAAGAATAAATTTAAATAACAAAACCAAAATTATGTTGCTGCCGACGAGAGAGACTTCCAGATAGAAAACACATGCTTTGACGGGCCAGCACTTCCAAACGAGTCGTCCCATACACCACGTACCTACCGTATTTTAGAATGCCGCTGACCAATGAGCATGTAATGGCATCCTGAACTTCATGTTTAGTTGAATGAAATTATTATCATACCTGAAATGCTTATTCCATTTTCTTGAACTGAACTTGACCCATACTAAGAAATGCAAATAGTAAATACAGTACACAGCTTATCAGTCACAACTAAAAGATACATGTAACTAGCAAATAAAATATGGGTTTCAAGAGTACAGTAGTTCTCAAAGAAGACTTATCCATTCACACCAACGCCTAAACATGTTCAAATGTTTTAGTTTAAAACTGGTTTAGAAAATTAATACCTCCTAACCTCCCGTAATATTTGGAGTGGTTTGAGTCATATACATTTAAAATGTTCAAGATTGAGGCTAAAAACATAGTTAAACTACACAACTGTTAGTGTGCATGGGGCTCTAGACTGTGTCGAGGCATGGGGGGAGGCATGGGGGGAGGCATGGGGGGAGGCATGGGGGGAGGCATGGGGGGAGGCATGGGGGGAGGCATGGGGGGAGGCATGGGGGGAGGCATGGGGGGAGGCATGGGGGGAGGCATGGGGGGAGGCATGGGGGGAGGCATGGGGGGAGGCATGGGGGGAGGCATGGGGGGAGGCATGGGGGGTTTACGGTTAGGGTTAGGCCCTTAATGACATCCCTGCTAATACACCATATTTTAATTATTAGTATGGTCAGGAGCTTGATTTAAGATGGTGTTTTTTTTGAGATTTTCTATTGAAATTTGGCATGTAAAAACCCCATTCAGGGTTCGCAGCCAATCAGAATGGCGAAATGACTTTCTCACACATGAAAAAAGCATTTCGTCCAATTATAAATGTTACGTACCTTGGCATTTATGTACTCGTTGGTTTGTATCAGAAATCTCACTTGTTCGATTTCTGATACATCACCAACTCGTGCGTAAATGCTGTAGGATGCGCACTGCCCATGAAGTAATCTAGTACGTGCATATAGAGCAGTTTTCAATTGAGTGTGAAAAGTAATTACACAATTGCTTTGGTTTTTCATTGCTACGCTTTGTGATTGGCTAAAAAATCTCGCGCCACTTTCTCAACCAATCAGAAGTAAAACCAATCATGACTTGTTTGCACGCGTTTTCCCGCGCTTGGCGCCGCCAATTCAATAGACCATTTTCGTATTCTCGGTATTGAACTGGTACTAGCTTGCAGTCGAGGCTCATACGGGGGAATCTTTTCACATGCAAATATTTTTAATGATATTCCCCCGCATGAGCCTCCATTGCAAGCTAGTACCAGTTCAATACCGAGAATACGAAAATGGTCTATTGAAAAGTGCTCTTTACATCGATCTATTGCAATAGGAAGAAAAGAATCACCAAAAATGATGAAAGCAAAGTAATATAATTTCTTAACGAACAAAATAAAGGCTAAAAAAACTGCAATCCGTTTCCATGATCCTTGTCATACTGCATTTTATTACATCCATTTTGAAATCACTGGTGATCCTTACAATCTGATTGGTTCTCAGCAGTGCGATTTATTCCCGAATCGCACTATGCTCCAAATCGCATCTTTTGCTTAGCAGTGCTATTTATTCCTGAATCGCACTGTTTTAATTGCTCTAAATTGCATCTTTTTCTCAGCAGTGCGATTTACTCCCGAATCGCACTATTTTTTGCTCTAAATCGCATCTATATTGGTATTGACTAAAATCCTGTATTTAGGCAATTAAATTGTGTGATTTCAAAATGGATGTAATGAAGTGGTAATTGAACTTCGTGTCGACGTGCAATTTTGGTCTGAAATCATACTTGTGATTTCAAATCGAACTCGCGCAATTTTGAAATCACACGTATGATTTCAGACCAAATTGCACTCCACTCAGTTTAATCACCATTATTAATCGTCAAACTATTTGTAGAGTTTTCCAATGTGGTTGTATATTTGGTGGCACTTGACAATGTAACATGGAAATCAGGTATGAAAAATTTCCATATTTTGGAAGGACACACTATTCCTTTCCACTGAATGCCAATCAACATCATAAAAAAAGAAATGGATCCAAAAGGGATGATCAATTTCTGGTGTCCCTTTCTCAACGGCCAACTTACAACACAAAAATTCCCTGTCACCTGTTGAAGAAGTTCTCTCTCCTTTTCTTGTTTTAGCCTATCCAACAAGCCACGCACAGAATCAACATCATCTTTCATCTCCTCGTCAACACCATCACTCTGAAATAAATAAGATACATGTACAGTACATGTAGAATCCTGATACCTTGGACCCTTCTTTTCTCCTGAGGATTCTCTCTATTTTTTCAGCGCAGCAGGTAAAAATGACTTCTGAAGAGGTTAACTGTACTGTAATTATAGCCACTGTGGTGTCAGATTTAACCATTTAACTCCCAAGACTAAAGAGTGTTAAAAATTAAACCATTAAATCCTATGGTCACACCATAGGATTTTGTCAAAGGACTCAAAAGTTAGAACTACACTAGCCTACATGCCTCCATAATCAATTCTGGGAGTGAAAGGGTTTGGTCTGTTTTACCATTAATTACCACAAGATAAGGAGGACCATGCTGAACCATGCATGTTTCTGATGTACATGTACATGCTGTCATCTAAAGTCTGGTTTTCATAACTAGACGTAACGATGCATTAGAAAGTGCGGGCGATACATTGTATATCCTTCCTTTTTTTTCTTTTCCTTCAGTGTTTTTTTAAAATCTTTGTTATGAAAGGTTTAGATACATATACTGTATATACATGTATCTGCTAGCAAGACTCTGCAGGAATGAGATCTGGGTACGACACTGAGAGGGTTGTGTTTTCTAATTTCCACTAGAACGTAAAGCTCGTGGTGCTTCCCACTTCAACTCTGCATCCAATTACATCCCTAGCCCTTAACCAGCCCTTAAAATCCAGAAGAAGTTTTAGAACCAGACACCAAAGGGAGGCGAAACTGATTTTTTGCCATGGGGCTCTACGCTTCACTGGGCTCAATGTTGATTTTAAAGGAGCTATGTCACGAGGTGTCACGCAAGCTACAATCTTGAAAAACATCCGGTGGCTGTTTTTCAAGTTTACGCCATCATCGTCGAATCCATAATCTATTCGTCTTGATTTTGGCCTGGTTATTTTTCTGATTTTGAAATCGTACGGCTAAATATCTTAATATGTAGGAGCAGCGATAGAAATCAATTGACCATGGAATGTCATGGACAAAGGTTCGTCTTCTCTGTTGGCTAAATATAGTACACTTTGTATTAACATACCAGATCAGAGTCTTCGCTTTGTACTTCTTTACTGCCACAGACAAACATAACATTTTTCTGATTTTCTTTCGCTTGAGAAAAGAGAGACGAAATTGTTGGACTTATAAAATCAAAACAAGCAATAGCTCTTGTGTACATGACCACTGGTTCCGTTTCGAGTCCTGTTTCGTATCAGCGAACAAAAGAATTTTGACAGATAAAAGTGTAAATTAAAGTTACTAAAATTAGGCGAAACCTCGCAACATAGCCCCTTTAAATTTAAACAGAACTGTGTGTGCAAGCTTGACACAACTTTGTTTTTGCGTTGTTAGGCATTTGAAATAGCACACGCACATTTTTGAAAGTTGCGGTCATTTTCACTGATGAAAAGGTAGCAGCCTCGAAACGTCCGAAATACAAACTTTTAGCGCTACACATTTTGAAATCTACATTTAAGTTTCTGACGGTAACTTGTCTGTAACTGATGACGTCAACAACATGGTTGCCCTTGACGACAACGTAGTTTTAACGGCAGAACTTTGTCACCAAATTCGCTCGTTCAACTCGTACAACCCACAACCAATTCTTGAACCATGTGGATTTTTTAGAAGCGCCATCGTTATATGTCAGCGGTTTTGCACTATGAAAGGGCGGTATGGTTTAACAGTGGTTGTCCTAAAAAGTGCAGGACAAGTAGGATATTTCCAAAAATCTCGATTGCGACGGATTAGGACTTGGGCTCCTTCGTCGCCCGCAATAATTGTACGATCATTGTAATCACTGCGATATTTTCTGAAAATCAGAATCAACAATTTTGAGCAGATTATAAAAATTGGTACATGTAGATGTAAAAGATGTTGAACAGTTAGAAAGCAATTTAGAAAAATGTTGAAAAAATTAGTTGCAATATTTGACCAGCAGTTATGTGGAAACCAGTCACTGTAATGATTGTTAAGAATCGTAAAGAGCTCTACTCATGGAAACCAGCTTGGTAAGTGTAGCTGTACATTGTCAATTCAGTACGAAGATTTCACAACGCAAATCAAGTGAAGAGGAATCCTGAAACTGAACTTGGCACTTATAGATGGATCATGAACTTTGATTATAAATAAATACTTTACTGCAAAAAATAGAACAAAATAACCAAGGGATCAGATGTTTATTTACATGAATGCCAAGTCAAGTGTTGAAACAGTGATTTATTTATAAATTTAAGACTGTTACCTGAAACCCAGACTGTTAAGATTTTATATCTTTTGTCTGCCAGTGTCTGTAAGATGTTAAAACTTTCTCTCCTAGAGATTAAACTTTTAATCTTAATCTTATTTTCATCTGTGGATTCAATCCTAAAGTGTGACTACATGTAGATCAAGTAAAAGTAACATGAAGTTAACAGTTAACTTTCTGATGCAGTTTCTATTGTGCTGTTACGGTAGTGCATAGTTCAAATGTTTGAGTAAATAATTTGTTAATATGTAGTGAATAAAAGAGATAATGTAAAAATGAAAGCTATCAAGCAGTACTTTTCTGAAGTGATGCTGTTTATTATGCTTTATATACATAATATATACTGGTTTAAAATTTGCCATATCTTAGTGCTGTCATTAAGGGCTGGTAACCGGCCAAAACAACCGGCTACTTGCACATCCTCGGTCGTCTACTTTCGTTTAATTTCACTGTTACTGTTGAAGAGAAAGCTTACAGTAATAAAAAAGTCCATCAAAATTACTTGTAGGACATTCTTTTCTAATTTTTTAGTCAAAGTAAAGATGTATTAATCTGTATTACAACAGTTTTAAATGTTGGCAGCCGATGTTATTGGCTACTCGATCTCTTCAAAGTTATCAAAGGTCTATGGGTAGCGCCTGGAACATTTTCACAGGTGGTTCCCACATTTGCGCATAATCTCCGGGATGAAAACAAGTGCCAAGCCGCCTTCTTTCCATTTTCAGCCTGCTGCTTACAAAATTAATGACAGCCCTGCATATCTAGGAGAAATCTTAAAGTGTGACCTGATCAAATATATAAAAACTAATAATTATTGTGAGCAGTATTTTCCAATTCTTTATATATTATGAGCCCCTCTATGGTTGATAATGACAAAATTGAAGTAATGATGACAACAATCTCAGTAACGGGAGTGACAAATTACATGTACATAATGATCGGGGTCAGAAAGAAATTTAATATTACATGTAGATGTGCCAGAACTAGAAAATATGCCCAGACGTGGTTTAATATGAGTAGGGGTTAATTCGATTAGCAAGAACTTTGGCAGGCACTGAACAAATTTCTGTTACATAATTGTATATTTATAATTATGCAACAGAAATTCATGAAATACATGTAAAAGAAGTATTACAAACTCAAAGCCTGTAGATACCCAAAGAGAAGCTCTATTACATGTATGCTTGTCAGTCTGTGGATAAAATTATAACAGGCCATTCAAATAAAGCATTGGCTACTAAGCAGGATATTCTTCTCATGACTCGCGATATTGACCTCCTTTTTTTTAATTTTTCCAAATTTAAAACATGTTTCATCAGCCGGAATTTTACCCAACTTTAATGTGCTACATTTACCCCTGTAACATGATCCTTCCATTCATTTGATACAAGTCATATGACTGCAGGATTTGTCATACATGTATTATAAACATGTAATAGTATTAATTAAAATCTGATTCACGAGGCAAGCATGAAGTTCCTTCCTATTTGCTGTAAGGTGTGTCTAAATTCTGCCCACAAGAAATGAAACTTTTTTCCTTTAAGGGATATAATTCCTTTATATTTATTGACATCTGTGTAATTATTGAAACATGAGGGTTGTTCATGCTTTTACCAGTGATTTGCAATTAATGTAATGAACTTTTAACCCTTAAGGCAACAAGTATAAGTGCCCACATACAAATTAGTCTTAAATTTCATTTTGTGAAATTTTGAAAGATCAACACCACCACACAAAAAGCAGCATTCAATAAACATCTGTTCAATTTTCAAATTAGGAATTCTTCCACTGCCTATAAAGTTAAAATTACATTAGATTTACACGATCAAGCCATTAATGTGATCTACAGTACTCTGGTAGTGACAATGACTGGATATACATGTACTGTAGGGTAGTTTCTCTGTTAGTCTTTGATCTAAAATTAAACCCTACAATTTGTCAACATACAACTTAGACTCACTGAGTGACCTCCCTAGCTGCTTGAGAAGGTCAAATAGTCAAAAGTGCATAAACATTTGTAACTCAAAATCTGTTTAACTGCTGGAGTAAGTGAATTTAAAAGAAACAGCGTGTCTGCTAGAGTGTCATTAAACTTACTTTCAACACAAAATCACAAAACACATCAATCATAACTATACTACACTAAATGATAGCTTAATAAACATGCAACTACATACTGTGTGTCGGTACTACTTTGGGGCACCTCCATTAAGGGAATACTTTTCCTGGTCCCATCTGGCAAAATGCTTAAATAATAATTGACACCTCTATTAAAGGGACACCTCTATTAGGGGACACTTCTACTGGTCCTGATGGCTTTCCCCTTTATAGAGGTTCCACTGGAAATATGTGATCTAAAAAATCATCGTAATTACACTGCATTTTTTTACAGTGCACGTGTATAAATATATTTTTTGTTAGCTCTATATTGATGAGAAAATATTATGATTAAATGATTGATTATGGACTTTCAATCAAAATAACACCAAAAAATCACTTTCACTGTCAAATTTATACCCTTTCATTCCTAGAATCAAATCTTACAATGTTACAATGTATGTTTTCATTTGATATCTGAATTGAAAGCTGTACTCTTTGGAAAGCAGGCAAAAGGTCATTGATAATCCAATGGCAAGAGGTTCACAAGGCTTATTTTTAGATTAACTCATGGACAATGCGTTACATGACTTACTGTGGTATCTATTTCTAAGATATGCCTAAAACAAATTATGTTATTCAACTTAGCAATAGTCCTTAGATGTTCATTGCAGAGAATCAAATCAAATGAGTGATATGTTTAATACCTTTTACTCTCAAAACCATTAAGACCTTTTGTAGAGAAGATTCACTGTAAAAGTAGTGTAAATTAAACTTTTTCCCAATGGAAACACAAGAGATTTGATGCAATTTCCTTATGAATCACATAGTCCCAATTTAATGATGCTTTAAAGACAACAAAAGAACTAGTCATTATAATAACAAAATCACTTACAAATCTCTGTTTATGATTCTCTTTCCAGTCCTCTTGACAAAAATATGGTTGTTTAGGATAATATAGCAGATAAGAATACATTTTAGCCATTTTGAGGCAGAAAGGAAGTTAGGCTTTCAAAACACAAACTACTGTACATCAAAACCACAGAAACTTCATCTACTAGGCACAAAACCACATGAAGTAATACAAACAACACTAATTAGTTCAGGTTGAGTTGCACTCAACAGAATATTCACTCTGTTTCTTGTTCTTACCTGTTGGTTTACAACAGTTATGCATATAAAAACCATACTTCCTTCACGTGAGGGCTCACATGAGGGCTTATCAACTACAGTAGGGTGTCAAGACGTGTGGGTTCATATCCTTTGACTGTCAGCCAGCATGTTGAACATTAACCGACTTGTCATTATAGGCAGGAAATTGAAAACTTGTCGAGATAATTACTAATTAGAAATGAGGGAATGACTTAAAGCACTCAGGATGCGAGACAGGAGAGAAAGTAAAGAAAGGGATAATAAAAGCAGTTTACGATTCAAGGATAGGTACTTGATAGATATGAAGACAATTCATAACAACGAAACTCAAACTTTACACGCAATATCATTTTCTATGTTGAATTAGAATGACTTGTGATCAACAGCAACTATGACATGCAAAGTATGCATTTTCACACATCTGTGTGAAAGCCAAGTAATTTAATTCCACAGCCAGCATAGAAAGAAATATTTGCAAAGTCAAATGCATAACTTAACAATTCTATTATCAAGTGAGACTCCATTTACACAATAAATAAAAATCAAGAAACCCTTTATTATAATATATTTATGCTTTAGTGGCAATCTAAAATCTTTTTTATGTCATTCAAAGAGAAATCAACCTTGTAAACTTCAAAACTCAAATTGACAAAACAATGCAGATTTCAAAAATTTAATAACAAACGGATTAACATCTTGTTGTAGAAATCATTAACTAAATTCCTGTCAGCTTCTTGGTTACCGTGGACTGCATAACTTAAATTAATATAATACAGTGGCTTGTGTACATACATTAATTAATTAGGCTTTACCACAACTCACATACAAATGATTGTTAACAATCGGAAATGAAAATTGTGTAGAAGTCACATCTACAATGCCAAATATATTTACCAATTTCCACCTTTGAACCATCCAGTTTGGACAACTATTAAATAGAATTTCATGATTATGCTGTGATTTGGTGGTATTATTAATAATTTACCTTACCCTCTCTTTGTGGCTCAAGAAAAGTAAATAACTTTCTTGTAAAATTAATTAATATCTTTCCTTGCCAGTCATTAAAAAATGGATTTAAAACCACAATATAATAGTTTTTTTAAAAGCTTAACTGACAAATTGTAAAAATAAATATATATATATATTTCCTACCCAGTTTTCTATTACATAATTAGTTTAACCCATTCGCTCCTACACCGGCCAAAACCGGCCGTACAATACTCCACTGCTTTAAAAAATTGCAACTTTCTCAATCGCGCGAACATTGCCCTAACTAGCAGTTCTGAGCATTGACTAGAAAGTCCTCAAATTGAGATACCCAATAAACACAAAAAAGTCAGCGATTTTTGCAGAATATCAGCGTTTGAATTTGGACAATAACAAAAATGACCGTTTTTAACGTCATAGAAAAACAACAAAAATCACGTTTTTGCCTTTAGTTTTTTTTATTCAAATAATCATGGCAAACCCAAAAGTCAACATTCACAGCAAAATTCAGTCCTAGTCCTAGCTTAGCAGTGAATTTTTTTGCTCTTATTCGTTGCTCGGGCCGAGCTCTAGCCTCTCGTTCTAATGCATACTGACCTTGCCTCAATTTTCAATATCACCACCGCACTGCATGCTGGGAAATGGCCAAGAATTTTGACAGCGTTCGTTTCTTTCCGCACACATTTCATATTTATACTAAGTCCACAGCCACTCCGACCCACCGCCGAAATTTCGCGCTTGTTGTGTTCTCCTGTGGTCGCAACTTCCAAAATATGCCGCGGTAGGTCGAGAAATTCATCCAGAGTCGAGTCCCAAAGCTGCTTCGTTTCCAGGCGGCCATTTTTCCAGTTCAACGAGCAACGAGCCAAATTCGTAAACGAAGTACAACAACTAACTCGCTTCATTGAGAAGTGGACTCTGAACTACCTCCAAGCTTAATGATGCTCACCAGGCAGCTACTAAAGATGAAAAATGGCTGTGAACTTACCAAAAATCGTAGATAATTCATATTGGACCCTTTATTGCAAATCAACGAAGCAAAATGAGATCGTCACAATGACGTTTTCAGTAAACTCGAGCCTTCAGTGTTTTAGAACAGCAGCACTTTCAATGGTAACTTCAAATATGGAGTCACGAAATCCTATGGGGCGTGTGAATGCAGAAAATCGCTCAAAAACGTAAAAATTCTCAGGAGTGAATGGGTTAAGTAACAATATTAAGATTCTGATGAAAAAAAAAAAAGATTTTTATTAAATAATTTTAAGTATTTTTAACCACTCAAAGCAGCTTAATGTAGTATTTTATCAATATAATTACATCAAGAAACTTTTTACCAGATATTAAATTAAAAATACAAATGTATATGAAGGCATCAAATTAAAAAGATGTCCATTATAATGACACATGTAATTAAAATAAACCTTCTTTCACAATGCTAAAATCCAAAAGCCTATTATAATTTTATTTTCAGTAAATTCCTGATAAAGAAGGGTTAAAATAATACCAAAAGAAAACTAATAAGGTGTCTTTGGATTTATGATAAAAAACAACAAGGTATTTAAGGGGGGAGAAACTTAACTACAGTTTTGGAGTCGTTGCTAGGGACATTATTTCATGGTTAGCATTTCTCACGTGTCATAAACTGCTAATGTGGTGGGAACTATGAAACTGAACACAAGACATCACTAAATCGACATTGCACATGCGTAACTAGTGCCAGTCCCCAACCGCGCGTAAGAATGAAAAAACGTAAAAACTCAAAGGAAACGAGATAAAAATCTGATTTTTTTGCCGAATCATAAGCAATTCAACTTTTTTAAAAATCTGTAGCATGGAATTACCGTTAGGCGAAAAAACAGGAAAGTTATTAAAGAAAATGTATCAAAATACACCTTTATGACGTCATAGCTTTTTCAATTACGTGAATTTTAACAAATCCATGCTACAGATTTTTTATTAGGATGTTCTTAAGCCGTTGACATTGGTTTTATTGGAAAAAAATGTAAGATGTTTGAGTTTTAAGGGTTTTTATGTTCTGGTCACGTGACTTACCAAATATGGCTGTGACTTATGAAATTTAATGGTACCATTAACAGAATGAACGTGACCAAACATCATAGCCGAGGAAGTAAAGAAACTCATTATATGACGTTTGGAACTCTTCCATAGCAACCACCTTGTAGTTAAGTTTAACCCCCCTTAAGTTTCTTTAAAAGTGCATCAAACTACAGTGTACACATAAAACAATTTAATAAAAATAATATTTTAACAAAAGCTGAAAATCAAAACATCTATTAAGAACAATGCAGGTAATTTCTTTGAACAAACATCTTTTTAAAGTGGTGGGAAAATTATGGGTCTCACAAAATTTTAAGTCAAATTACAGGGATCTGATCATCTCGCAGCCTCTTTTTTTTTGAGCAGTTCTCTTACATATCTTGCACAGTCACGCCAGAAAACAATACAGACAGTGCAACCTCGATATAACGAACCTCTTTATAACTGAGTGCTGAAAATAACTTTTCTTGCTTAGAAGGACACTCATGTGTCCTTTCAAACCTCCTTTTTGATCGGACATTTAACAAAATTGGTCGGACACAATCGGTAAGCATACTCGACGTGCTATAAGAAGTTTTGCAATGCATTGTTGGGCGATTTCAAATGACATGGCTTTTTCTGAATTTTCTTGAATCAAAAGAGCCGTTAACAGCAAAATAAATTGTACAAACAGCATACATGTAAATTCTTATTGTAATGTTTTTGGAATCAAATGCAATGAGTTAACAAGACACATTCAAGGCCAAAGACAAGTAATTTTTGTGCTCGGTCACCAAGTCCGAGCATAATTTAAAATTGGTCGGACATTTTTGGATTTTGGTCGGACAATGTCCGATGACCAACTTTTTTTTTTTTAGCACTGATATAACAAAGTCCTCAGTATAATGAATGATATTCTTGGCTGAGTAATAGTAAAATATATGGAAACGAACCTAGGCATACCGAAACCACCAAAGTCAAATAAATTTCACGTCTTGAGCAACCCATCAAGCTACATTTACCTCGCGGTTTTGTTTGCTTAGAGGGGGGCTTCAAAATACACTTGGGAAACCCCATTGAAGGTGCGGTGACTTAGATACTTTGAATAAGAAACACTGAATTGTCCTGATATAGAATGCTTTGCCTTGAGACTTCAAAAGCGTTTCTCAGCCGATGGTTGATTGTAATACAATCTTTTCAATCTTTTGATGTCAAAATGAACTTATTCTGCTGTAGTCTCAAAGAGTCAAGGAGTTTTTCATAAAATTCAAGCACTGCACCTATAAATTCAAGGAGTTTTCAAGGACAAAATCATTTTCCAAGAAATTTTCAAGGACCTAGCAGTTTTTCAAGGAGTATTCAATGCCCATGCGAACCATGTTTAAACTGTAAATGTTATCCCCTCAGTTCAACTGTAAGAAATTCAGAGACTGACACAAGCAACAAGAGAAAACAACTCAGTCATGGACCTTATTATCCCCCTTAGCCTCATTAGCACATGCAAAATTCAAAATAATTTTTACTCTAAAACGACATTAAATGCATGTGTAACATAAATATAAAACAATAAATCAGTGGCCATTTTTCAGTCTAAAACAGTGTATTGGAATTAAATTTGGATGACGACAAGGTCAAATTTTGTTTTATAAAAAATGGTAAATGGTCTGTGATTGATGATAGCTATTTATTAAAGCAGACGTGAAGGATTGTGTAATGAACCCAAAGGGGGCTATATAATACCAGAGATTAAAACCATTATCTTATTTCAGAACAAAATATAAAATTTCATGTCATATTTTAGACATAAAGTGTTTAAAGTGTTTTCCATTATTTATCCAGTCAAAATGAGAAAAAAAACTATATTCCATTTCAGACTGAAATGGCTCAAACGCCATATTTTTATACCATGTTTTAGTCATATTGTTCCCAACAAAAAATGGTCACCACTCACAAAGTGATTATTTTTCACAACCAATAAAAACGTGCCCCAATGCAAAGTCTTGAAGTGAAAAGAACACTACCATAACGTAACTCTTTTTTTCTGTTTCTTTCTATTAAATTTCTTCCATTCTTTTATTCCTTTTTAAAATATAAAAATAAAGAGAGAACAGAAGACAGCTCATAGAAAAACATTTTTTCAGCTTTCCAGACATCTGTCAAAATGATTTTAATAGACTAAAGAGTTTGTAGGCTAATATTTTGCTAAAATGGTCGAACAAAAAAGTTCAAAAAACTGAAATTAGAAAATTTTCAGACATTTTGGGCTTGGCCTTCTTCAGTGAAATATAAATTTTAATATTTTGCTATGCTATTGAATAACTACATTATTGTACATGTACATGTATATAATTTAAGTACAGTGGAACCCCGTTAATACGGTCACCAACGTGCCATGAAAATTTGGCCGTATTACAGTCAAACGGGATGTTCTTTTGCGGGCAACTTTGCAAACTTCCGCCGCAACATTGGTATTTTGATTGACAGTTTGCTTCGAGCAAGTTGGAAGTTTCGCGAGCAAGTTCCTATTTCAAACTTGTTGTCATTTGCAAATTGCGAATATTGTGAAAACACGTCCTTCTTCAGTTATGGCTCACGTACATCGCAATAATACCACCTCGGATGAGAAAAGAGAAAGAATAATGGTCGTCTGGTGTAAAACAAGAACAAATCGCAAGCATTATTGGATTATCAAGGCAAACTGTATCCAATATTGTAAACAGATTTTTACAACACGAGATGTATTTTCGCGGTAAACCTGGCTGGAAGGAACGAACAGTTTCTACTCCTGACATCGTAGAGTTTGTGAAATACTGCAAGGTAACCAAACCAAGTACTTTCAATTCAGAAATCCGGCAACTGACAGCAGGTTTGAAATAGGAACTTGCTCGCGAAAGTTGCAACTTGCTCGCACAACTTCCAACTTGCTCGAAGCAAACTGTCAATCGAAATACCAATGTTGCGGCGGAAATTTGCAAAGTTGCCCGCAAAAGAACATCCGGTTTGACTGTAAAACAGGGTGGCCGCATTAACGGTGTTTCATTATAAGAAATTCGCCGGGACAAAAAAAAGTGACCGTTATAACGAGGTAACCGTATTAATGAGGTGACCGTATTAATGAGGTGACCGTAAGGCAGGGAAACTGTATCAATATGAGAAGAATGCAAAGATGAAAGAAACAAGATGTTTTAACTGATCACAAAATATTGCCAATTTTATGCAAAAAGAAAAAGCAAAAAGCTATCACATCGTCATGTCTAGCGAGTCTACTCAAGTCTACTGGATCTGGGAAAAATTGGGCTACTAGCTGGCAGACAGAAAATGTAAACAAAACAAATAATTCGGTCTAAAAGATCTGGAGATTAAATAACAGCTCAAATTCGATAAACTGTAGCAATAAGTTTCGCTAATGACGGTTTAAGTAATTCTGGCTCCAATACAAGTTAGCAAGACAATAGCTTAGCAATAAGTCACAACACGAGGTCGGTAAAAACTTCTCAACCGTAACAAAAATAGGATTAAGCTTAACTTTTAAGATTTAAGCTTGCATATCTACGGTTTCAGTGAGCTGAAGAGTGAAATGATTTCAACAGGTCAACAAGAAGGTCTTTTTGTGGTTTTCTCTTTCAACAGATTTGCATTTATCCCTCGAGCTTTGTTTTAATGAATGCAATTCGCGAAGGTTTCGTTTCGTGAGAAGAAATTAAATATGAAGGAATTAAAATTCACGATTAAACTTTGCTTTGATTTGATCATAGCAACATAATAGCTTTCATGTTCTAGAGTTTTCCATAACCTAATTTGTTTATAGTGCGTTCACATCGAAAAAGGAAAGGAAAGCTAAGTTTACTGAAGTCTTATATTCATGTATTAAGCTTAAATATTCACAAACTACTCCAGACAATATCGCTGAAGACGGGCGGAAAGCTGTATCGTTATCAATATACACAAGCAAATTTATCTGTCTTCCCAATGAAGCTATTGATGATTCAAGTACTGAAGCGCTACGACACCTTGAAAATATCAACATTATAATAAAAACCCCGTCACAAAAGTCTTCACAACACAGATGATCTGTGTTTCATATCGGACGGTTCGCAAACACACGATCACACAATAAATTATTTGTGGATATTACGATCCATGGTATCGTTGCCTGACAACATTCTAAATTGAAAAGAACGGAAAACATACCTTCACTTCCATTTTTCACCCCTCAAGAAAAGACTTGAGTCTCGTTACAGCTGTCTGCCTTTTGTGTTGAGTTCTCCTCCTTCAGGCACTGTTATTCGTCAAAGGTCAACTGCCGCGAACCGCCTGTAAAAACAAACCTGGCTCCCGTAGAACTCGACGACTTGCATTTACAATTCAACCTCCACACAGCTTGAGTTAAGACGTAATGACTTCTCCCAAATCACCTGGATGAAGTTAAATCCCTAGCGAAAATCACAAATACCCGTAGTTTCAAGAAGCTGTGCGTGTTTTACGATAACCAAATCCGGACAAAAACTTATAACGAGCTTGTTTCAACGCTGGCAAATTGCCGACTTCTGATTGGCTATTGTTTCACGTTCGCTTGCGTAATAAATTGATTTTTCGCACGTTCTGTGTTTCGTTCAATTTCCCCCCGCGGAGTATGTAAACAATAGTGTTTTTCCAAGATATTAGCCCCGTTTCTTGAATAGTTCTCGAAGCAATTCAAAGATATCGATGTCATATTGTAAACGTGAAAATACTGTGTCCAAAACCTAACAAAGATAACTTAAATTATCATTACTCCGTTGCTGCGATGCGCCATTGTGACATATGAGATCAAATGCGCTAAAACAACAAATGAGTGGCGAGTCAGCAAGGTTTTTTTTTCGCATGTTTTGTCTTGACGGCGAAAATGTCGCAAGATCTCACAACACAGAACTTTTTAATCAAACAAAAACTCTCTCCCTAAAAAGGTTTTCATTAAATTTTGTTTTCTTTCTTGCGTAAAGAAATACTTTTTTTTAATTTATTGACCAATTGATTGTTGATCAAAGTTCTGTTCTTTTTGGGGCCTAAAACGTGTATGTATACTCGTTAAAAAAGCTAAGACCCCGGAAATAGGGAAATCCTTGAAGTTAAAAATAAATTACATGCTAAAGCCGGAAAATGATTTTATCAGTCTGACCTGATATTAACATTGATTTAATCATGGGGGGATTATCGAAAAAGGTTTCCTGTATGTCAATGTTCAATCTTGAAATATCAAGTTTGTCTCTAAAATTCTCCGGAATGAACACTTTGAAAAGCTAAAAAAACAGTTGTTTCATCCACTATTCTGCAGTTTATACGAAACTATCCCCATTTATATTTTCCAAAACGTGAGAAAACGGCACCACAGGAAAGAACGGCCCAGTAACTTACCCAAATTACCACTCCGGCGTTGAGCATCCAACGCCAACTAGAATTTAAGCCGAGGCTGAGCTGCGTGACTAGATTTTTTTTCTGATTATTTGAGCCTGAAAACGGCCTTAACACGCTCTTAGGATAACTGGTACAGTATTTCAGCAAATCATAGTTCTGAATAAATAGAACATTGTTATAAAGTGGGAAAAGAGTTGTATGCCTTGCAGTGAGAACCACGCTGTGCTTGTTTTTACGTATTTTAGCATTTTGGGCTCAGTTGGACTCGTAATTTTACTCGGACCAAACCATTTTTATTGGTAAGCTCATTGTAAACATGGTAAATAAAAACGTAAAAAAACTTAATCTCAGCTTTGGTACATTCATTTTTAGCAAGTTCTTAAAATTCTGGCACAGGCCATCTACAATCTCTCTCATTGTAAAAGAGACTTCTGTAGATGAGAGAGATCCATGAATTGCAGTTTTCAATTTTAAGTACGACGCGCTGTATTGACTGTATAGAACCAATCTCAATTGTTGTATGTATTGTTAGAAAAGCCAATTGCGGTCGTATTCTGTAAGTAAAACCAGACATGCAATATCATTTTACTGCCGGTCGGCGGCGGCCACGCGCCACTTGGAGGGTCCCATGTGATGAAAAGGGTATCTGATCAATAAATGAAGCAATACATTTCAATATCGTTTGAACACAACTCATCAGGCAATATCAATTATTCTACCCAGTATGTCTTGCATAGAGGACAAAACAGTGATGTTTAATACAGGGATCTAGAACAAAGGGAATCGAAAATCATTACCTGTGGGGGAACACGAATCTCTCTAAGACATCTGAGTTATCTCTCATTAGCACTGTATCAGGCTTTTCGGGTCGGGGGGGGGGGGGGGGGGGGGTTAGAGGGTTGGCTTAGAACCTTCCCGTCCCCCTAGCCCTCCCATTCCCTCTCCTCCAGTCCCCCTCCACTAAGGAAGGACTGATTCCATTGTACCGACCGGTACCGACCACTCCGATAAATCCGTCTAAGACTAAGTGACCGAGACCTTTGCGGAAAGTTGACGTTTGGAATTATCCTTTGTTGTTTATCCGCTCGGTTTACCACTTCCGAGGAAAAGTGATAAGCAAGGCTAAAACCACGCAAAAATTTGTGTTCTTATTCCTGTGTACGGACAAATGTAACGAGTATAAAAGGAAAATAACATGGGGTCTTATGGAAATGGTCAAAAGTATTGTTCTCAGACAGGACCCACCATTTTACAAAAAGACTGGTGGTCTCTTTATGTACCCCCTCTCCCCCTCCTAAAAAAATGGTGTCAAAGATTCAACTCTTCCTGTGCTGTTTACTAGCAATGCAAGCTTCAAGCACACAGAATATTTAAGTCTCATCTCCAATTTTTTTGGCCAAAAAATAGGTGCACGTGGTATCTTGCGTAACCCCCCTACCCCTACACAGGGTCCTCGTCGAGTATACTTGTTATGACCACTTACCTAATAGGTCTTAGTTTTCGTGACAATATCTTTGAGAGTGTAATACAACCCGTGGGTCTGGGGAAAAACGCTTATGATTTCTTGCGTGCAAGAATGCAGTCTGGAATACGCGTGAAGTGAAGAAAATGTTATTCGATTTTTGATAGTATATAGAAGACCTATAGAATTTTGTCTACACTACCCAGAAAGACAAACAACTGTGTAGACGCAAGAGGCTTGTAAACCAGCAAGGGGCCTCATAGCCAGTTCAATACAAGACTACCCGGCAACTTATCAGCGTACGCTTATTTTCAATACTCGTTATCACAAAAGATTGATCTTCATAAAAGTACCTAAGAAAAGTACGACACCGCAGGATACGAAAAGCTATTTCTGCCTGTTCCGCGATGCTACATTGTCAGAAATACCATTTTTACATTCTTTGTATTTGTGCACCTGTTTAAGCGATCACATGTAAACGAGGTCAAACTTCTTGTCCACGCGCCCAGTACTTTGTACTGATTATGTAGCATTAAACCATTAACTATTGCCTTTCACTTCGAAGAATTTGCCTATCTACTAAAAATGATTACACATCAGATGCGCATCACACACGGCACCCGGGTAGTATTATCGGTCTCTTAAAATTATCGGGGCAGCACATTGAAAAAAAGTGACAATATTAAAACTCGAAAAACAATGGCTTCTAAGGTACCTTTTAATGCAATCTTTCATATAAAACTGTACACAAGATAAAATTTAGGAGCCATTCACTCACATTACACCATGTATAATTGGCCGCTGTTTAAGGTTATTTACAAAAATTTGTATTGAAAAATGAGACAGATTTTAGCATGCCGAGAAACCCTGGAGGTCCCATCCGGGGGTAATAAAATCCCGGATAAAGTTTGGACGTTGGAGGCAAACCTACTGCACTAAAAGGAAAAGAACAAGAACCTCCTCTCGCCGGCAATTGGAAATTCTGTGACACAAACGGTAAACTCAAAGAGTTTTGTTGTCTGCTGCTTGAACGACTACACTTTTTTTTTACAAGTAATCTCTTATTTCTCGCGCTCCCTCACGCGTTTCACTCGCTCGACTATCGCTGGGGTTCACTCGACTATCCCTACAGTTGCTCACTCGACTATCCCTGGGGGCTTACTTGACTACCCCTGGGGGCTCCCTCGACTATCCCTAAGGGCTACTTTGACTAATTTCTAGGGAAAATAACAGACTATTCGAAGTCTATCTGCTGTCATCAAGACACGTGTTGCGGTTTGAATGTTTATGTACAAGTTCAGCCATGGCGAAGCCTAGAGTTATGGCCTTTCTTAACTTATAGCATGAGAATTCTAAGCCATAGGGAATATTTATTTTGTAGGTTATTATTTGGGGATTAGAAGAGCAGAGAGGGCATCAAAAAACTTTCCGCGATCCTCACTCTTCATTTCAATCACTGCAATAAAAAAGAAAAGAAAGAACGGCGGCATTAGCTAGAGTAAAAATGTACTGTACTGTACAGCACTGCATTGCACGGAAACATCTGGCATTTTCGATCCCCAAATTTTTGCAGGATGAAAATGTGTTTATGACAGAGCTTATTACCTTGCAAGCAACAGGATACACCACGGTTTTCTCTAGGGTAGATCACTAACTCAACACCCGAGAGGCCCTTCTTGTGGGGATGGGAGAGGAACAAAGTCCGCACTCCAGAAAGCACCGGAAATTAAGCTCAGCAACTGGGACGCGTGGAGGGGGCTAAATGTTTTCAGCTGCGTTGCAGGCTGATGATAGCCGGGAAACACTAGAATTCGGTGTCAACTGACAAAGTATTGACAAAGTATTGACAAAGTAAACCAGTCACAAAGAGATTCAAAAAATGACGTTTCGATTCCTGGGGGGGGGGGGGGGGAGGGTGGTACTCCCTATAATGGGCTATACGGGGATGCACCGCCCGAAAGGGGTACCTTTTTTAGGCTGGAGGTATATGAAAGGGTCGGGATTTCACGAGCTGAAGTATATGAAAGGGTAGGGATTTCACGAAGAATAGGAAAGGGTAGCGAAAACACGAGTTGAAGTATAAAAAACGTAGGGAAAACTGTGATTTCAGTATTATAAAAAGCGCCTTTCAAAATAGATCGAACAGACGCACGTAAAGGCTATATGAAAGGGGTACCATTTTCAATGAAAGGTATATGAAAGGGGTACCTTTTCTGTCAAAAACGGTATATCAAAGGGTAAGGATTTATATCCCCGTACAAAATTTTGTTGAGTACCCCCCTCCGGGTTTCGATTATTAGTCCTTCTTCAGAGTGATAGAAATAGTACTTTCTCGCAAACAACACTTGCATTTATACCCCCCTGGGCAAAAAGAAGAAAATGTACAGATTTAAGCGTCCGTAGTAGCGGACAGAGAGACAAAAAACTGCAACGGTAAACATGTATATTACAGAATACTAATCTTGCAACTGAGACAAACCTGCTGGATCAAAGTGATCGTGAATTGTTCGCGATTTTGTTTTGCTGGCAGCCATTTCAAAGGCTTTTCCAAGGAAACTACAAAGAAAGGTTAACAGTTAACAAAATATGGTGTCCAAATGGTGGGTGGGTTGACCATTCTTCCAGTACTTTCAGAAGGTGACCACTTACTTTTTGCCTGAATCATCAGCAATAGGCGGAATTCCGACCAAGAGACAAGTCCCTGAAACAACGAGAACAACAACAAAGCTTAGTTGAGCGAAACCTAGGCAGTCTTTGTATGAGTCAAGTGGCTTGTCAGGCCGGTGTTTATCTCTGGCTTCCATAGCATGAATACCTCCAGCATTATTATTGTTGATACATCTGGGTGGAGAGAGAGACGATGCGGAGCAAAGTTTCTTGTTAAAAAAACAACCTCGAGCCACCGACCTTCAATCGGTCAATTCGTAGATAGTTTTGCATCATGTTGATAATGTTGCAGCATAGTTAATAGAACAAACTGGTTATGAAGCTCAACAAATTTCAAAAAGAGTGTGCAAAGCTGATTTGTTTTATGTTGAACGAACCGTGACCCTGCACATTGTTTTGTTTAACGTGTGAGCCCAAATGTTTCTACTGGTCAGTTGCTCATATGCATTTCAATACCTTTTGTGTTTTGTGAAGGGTCAAGGCAAACGAACAAAAGAAATGGAGAACAAAAACATATAACAAAGGACTGACTGAGTTTCATAACCAGTTTGTTCCATTAACTATGGTTGCAGGAACAGGTCTTATAAAAGGTGCATTCTGTTAACGAATGGACCTGTCTGGCCGGCCAGTTCTGACAAATGGTAAGCGCCCTAATAAAGCCAAACGCGCTAACCACTACTCCAGTGCGCCTCCACAGGGGGCGTCACTCAACCTCGCTCCCAGGGTCTTCTCCTTCCCGTCCCCTGGAGCGAGAGAGGACGCTGGGAACGAGGTTGGGCGTCACTGAGAAATGATGGAAATATATTAACCACAAGATGTGCTATCTTCATTAATGTTTTATTCTCACCTTTTTCTGAATCCAGAGGTGCGGCGAGAACGAACGGCAGAGCGGCTGCTTTCTTGTTCTTTGACTTGATACATGGGACAAAAGACAAATTGAGCATCACCGTATGTACAAATGAACAAGAATCTCTCTTAGCGACCACCTGTCCTCCTATGCGATTTGATGTTTTTTTTAAAAATAATTTTCAGTCAATTAACTCTGCATCATGAGCGCTTTTGCTGATCCCGAGAACTGTTCAAATCAGGGCAGGGCAGCCTTGTACTCAGGAAGGGTGGATATAACTACGTTTAAACACCCCGATCCGCGCGTCACGTAATTTTTAGCGCAAAATCATGACGTCACAGTATGACCCGAAACCAGTTCCCAGGCCCTTGTGCACATGAGAGGTTACAAGTAGGGAAGGCCTAGGACCTGGAGTTTCTTCCGAGGGCTTTTCAAACTCCAGTAGTTTAACCCATTCACACCTGAGGATTTTTACGTTTTTGAGTGATTTTCTGCATACACACGCCCCATAGGATTTAGTGACTTCATATTTGGAGTTACCATTGAAAGTGCTGCTGTTCTAAAACACTGAAGGCTCAAGTTTACTGGAAACGTCATTGTGACGATCTCATTTTGCTTGGTTGATTTGCAATAAAGGGTCCAATATGAATTATCTACGATTTTTGGTAAGTTCACAGCCATTTTTCATCTTTAGTAGCTGCCTGGTGAGCATCATTAAGCTTGGAGGTAGTTCAGAGTCCACTTCTCAATGAAGCGAGTTAGGTGTTGTACTTCGTTTACGAATTTGGCTCGTTGCTCGTTGAACTGGAAAAATGGCCGCCTGGAAACGAAGTGGCTTTGGGACTCGACTCTGGATGAATTTCTCGACCTACCGCGACATATTTTGGAAGTTGCGACCACAGGAGAACACAACAAGCGCGAAATTTCGGCGGTGGGTCAGAGTGGCTGTGGACTTAGTATATATATGAAAATTGTCGTGGACGGAATGGGCGCTGTCAAAAAAAAATCTGTTTATTTCCCAGCATGCAGTGCGGTGGTGATGTTGAAAATCGAGGCAAGGTGAGTATGCACTAGTATAAGAAGCTGTAGCTAGGCCCGAGCAACGAATAAGAGCAAAAAAATTCACTGCTAAGCTAGGACTAGGACTGAATTTTGCTGTAAATGTTGACTTTTGGGTTTGCCACGATGATTTGAATAAAAAAAAACTAAAGGCAAAAACGTGATTTTTGTTGTTTTTCTATGACGTTAAAAACGGTCATTTTTGTTATTGTCCAAATTCAAACGCTGATATTCTGCAAAAATCGCTGACTTTTTTGTGTTTATTGGGTATCTCAATTCGAAAGACTTTCTAGTCAATGCTCACAACTGCTAGTTAAGGCAATGTTCGCACGATTGAGAAAGTTACAATTTTTTAAAGCAGTGGAGTCTTGTACGGGCGGTTACGGGCGGTTCAGGTGTCAATGGGTTAAGAGAAACATTTGCAACGCAGCTGTTGGTGCCAATCTCATTACACGCTCTCGATTTAAGACATTTTTTGTAATTGTGAAGTGGCGTGTTGTGGTTTCGTTTGTTCAGGTTGAAACAGGAAAAAACGCTCAACATACCATAACTACGTAGGCGCTGAGTACAAATCGCGCCAAAGCTCCAAGGACGGCTGGCTTACTGAACATGTTCAAGTCAGGTATGCCCTGAAAAAAGACAAAGTTTACATTTATCGCTAAGGACTGGATTAAAATAGTGACAGATTCAAAAGTCGGGAGACGAAAGTGTAAGGTGCGTTTATATGTTCTAGTGAAAATCGAGACAAGTAGATTCGTAAGCTGGATTGGATTGGAATTAGAGGATCAGAATGATTCCTTTATCTTCTAATTCCGCTTCTGGTTCCGTAGCCCGCAATTTTAAGCACAAACAGAAGAATAAACCAATGACAAAACTTATTTGTGGTCTCTTAAAGTACAGATTTAGTGGCCGTTAGCAGCTGCCTTGTTTCTGCATCTATCATGTCAATTTTCATTCCAATTCCGCTTTCGAATCCGAGAAAGTAGCTCAGCTCTCACTATCTCTACCCCACTACTCACTACTGGGCACTATCAACACACAACTGCTGTCACCCAAATCTCTCTCGCCTTCCCTTCCCTTCCAAGTCACGATTAAGTTACGGTGAACGATAGAAGCAAAGGGAGAAGAAAGACTGATAAAGGTATTTGTATTAGACCAGAGCGGTCTTCACTTGAGTGTAGTAGAACCAAAACCAGACACTCTGGCCAATCACACCAGACGCATACGATCCAATGAACCAATCAGAACTCGAAGCAAATACATGTAGCCGGCGCCAAGCGCGGCAAAACGCGTGCTATAGCACAATTGGTTTTCGTTTTGCTTCGGATTGGTTGAGAAAGTGGCGCGATATTTTTTAGCCAATCACAGACACTCATTTTAAAACCGCTCCATAGGTACTGATTTAAAAGTCACTTTATACCTCTCTGAGATGCGAGTATAGAAAGTGTCCGGCGCACATAACTTGGTGCATGTCAATCAATGACCGGACTTGATTCACAACAGCAATCAACTGAAAATGGAAACGGACCAGCATGTTAAGCAATGAGTGATCAAATATACCCCGGAAAAACCGTGCTAAAATATGTGCAAATATTACGACTTGACAAGCTTATTGCTGCCGTACTCACTCAAATAACTGCCGCACATAGGAGAAGAAAAAATTACGAGCTCCGCCTCAAGTAAGTGTCACACTCCTAACAACAATACAGGCTTATCTAAAGCATTTGATCGCTAGTGCAGCGTTTATTCGAACATTGTAGAAACCCCGATGCAGCTACTTGATTGCAATGACACAGCTATTTTCAAATTAAGTGACGTTTTATTCGAGGTCTTATGTGTTGATTTTAAAAAATGGCACCCTTTCTTTAGGTTGAATTAGTATGGAATTTATCTAGTTATACCTGCTTCTTGCCCATTTCAATACCATCTTGAAGCTTCTCAGTGTTGGATCTGCGCAACAAAAAGAAATGCAACGATATCTATTTTACATGTAGTCAGTTGTATATAGAAAAGAACGACCTGTTCTCCCTGGAATACAGTTTTCCAAGATCTTATTATACAATGTATTATCATTAGCTTTTCCTGTACCTTGACAAAGCATCAAGTGCTTCCAAGAAATTGTCCCATTTTGTCATTCCTTCATTCTGTAAAAAAAAGGATCGTTAGCTTTAACTTTGGGTTTCGTTTAAAAGAAGGGGATAACTTTTACTTCATATTGAAGAAAAGGAAAGGAGTTTCTTGAGTTCAGACAGATACGAGAGCACAAACTTTAGCGGCTGGAAGCACCTTCTTTTTTCTTTTTTTTTTTTATTGAAATCAATAATACTTACGACTCCACAACTACTTACACTATTTACAATATGTTCGATTTTTACGATACAAAAGACTACGATACTAACTAGGGATTAGTATTAACTTACAAAAATAGCTTTTAAATGTATGACAACATAGTACAAGCTAAACGAGCTAAAATAAGCCAAAAAGGACATGTCACAAACAACAACAACAACAAAAATTACATAAAAAAGCTCAAAATTTAACTTCCAATTTACATTTATGTTTTTCCATATCCAGATGATTTTTCATAAAGGCGAAAAAAGCTTCCCAGATATATTCTTCTTCTCTCCTTGAAGCGTTGTAAATATAATATTTGGCTAAAATTATACAGAGGTTTAAACCAAGACGAAGAGGGAGATTATTAGTGATACCGTAAATGATATTTGTCTCCGAAAGAGTCAACACTTCAGTTCTTGATTTTTTTTCATTCCACCAATCGGTGAAACGTGTCCAAAAGGACATCACGTGGGAACAAGTTACAAAAAGATGTTTTAGAGTTTGTTTCTCGGTGCAAAGATGGCATTGTTCGCTTAAAATAATTAAACCCTGAATAATGTAACGTTTGTAGGCAGAATGTGTAATAATGTGATGGATGATTTTAAATTGAAAAATAGCAAGTCTAGTATCTTTTGTCACTTTAAAAGGGATACTGTAGATATGATGTATTGTTTCTTCGTTAAGGCCAGCATTTTTCATTCTTTTTTCAGCTGTAGGTGTTTCGAATTCCATCTTCACATACATTTGGCCAGCTGACTTGCAAGAAATTTTATCTATTGACATTCCGCTATGATCGTTTGCTTGTAAAACCACTGGCGCATGTACGTTATGCGCCTTTAATTTTTTAATCCATTTTTTAGGAATTGCATGGCACAGGCCATGATATCTTAAGAAGTTCGTCTTTATAGGAAACTTAGAAGAAAAATCATAAAAAGTTAAGAAAGAGCCATCTTGGAAGATATGATTAATTTTAGTAATGCCTGCCTCATGCCACTGCCTATAATAGACAGAGCAACCTTCAATTCTAATGAACCTGTTGTTCCATATTATTTCATCTAGGATTTGCTCTTTCGTTTCAGGATTAGTACAGTTGATTTTTTGCCAAGATTCTAGAGTTTCCTTATAGAATAATAGTGGTAAATCAATTGGGAGATATTTTAAGTCGAAGTTGCACCCAAATTAAAAACGACCGCCTACAGATTTTAGGTATTCCATAGGAATATGACACCATCTAGCGTCTGCAGTGCTATCATTTAACCGTTTGATCCACATTACTTTGAGAGAATTATTGATGATTTTAAAATCAGGCATGTCGAGTCCTCCTCTTTCTTTAGGCCCTATCATAGTTTTATGCTTTATTTTGACTTTTTTTCCCCAGAGAAAATTTTTGATAACTTGATTTACTCTGTTGATAAATACTAGAGGAAGTGAAAGAAACCACTGGGTTCAGAGCCAGAGCTTACGAAACACTGGCCCTTTTGCTGGTAAATCCCTCTAATCCAATCATTTACACTGTCATGTAAGTAAGAAGTAAGGCGGGAAGGGATGGGGGAAATAATTATGGTAGTAAATCATCATTAAAATCATCGTCGTCATCATAGTCGTCGTTGTATTGTTGTCAGTTCAAGCCAACATAGCAATTTATATTTTCCCTGGTTTTCCAAGAAGTTTGTTTGAGTTTGTTCTAATGTACGATCAGTTTGTCTCTCAATTTGAGGAAGACTGAAAAGTTCCCTCCAATGGGAAAAAAATAAAACAAAGAGTTGGCTGGGTCATAGTAAATTGCTATCTATTTGTTCAGAACATACCGGAGCCTCCAAAAGAGCATTAACTGCATAAACAACATCGCTTGCACACAGCTGTAAAATAAGGGAAAACAAAGGAAGTAAGTTGTGTCCTTGTTTGTAAACCAAATGTTTTCCAGAAATTTTAACCAACCTTATTTTTGAATCCGTATTGAACATGGAATGATCCGTAAGACATTTCATCCAGCCTTAAAAAAGAATGGCAAAAGATTTTTAAAAAAAAACGAGACTTGCACATTGACAACTTTGACTTCTGCTTCTCGAACTAAACTAACCTTCAACATGAAAAATAGAACGTTACTTGTCGAAAAATCAGATTAATGACTAGAAATACGGAGTGGCTCCGAAAAACCTTGCGAAGACCAGTTTACCTACAATTAAGCGCTTTTTTCGCAGACGAAAGAGGAAACAATGTGCCACTGCTTGGTCCAGAATTGTTTATATGCCTCGATGTTTCACTTCAAACAATCTAACTTTGGTCTCTGTAAGTATCATTAGTTCAACGAACACTTATGTAGATTTTTGTTGTGGTTATTTATTTATTTATTTATTTTTTGAGACTGTGGATGAAATCCTAAAGTGTGACTATTCAAATGAAACCTCATCAGCAGTGCCTTCCTGTGGTACTGTTTATTATGCTGTGCAAGGTGGTTCTAACTTTTGTGTCTGTGGACGATGTCCTAAAGTGTAACCATTTAAATGAAAGCTATTGAGCAGTACTTTCCTGTGGTACAGTTTATTATGCTGTGCAAGGTGATATCTAACTTTTGAGTGTGTGGATGAAATCCTAAAGTGTGACCATTCAAATGAAAGCTATTGAGCAGTACTTTCCTGTGGTGCAGTTTATTATGCTGTACAAGGTGATATCTAACTTTTGAGTCTGTGGATGAAATCCTAAAGTGTGACCATTTAAATGAAAGCTATTGAGCAGTACTTTCCTGTGGTGCAGTTTATTATGCTGTACACGGTGATATCTAACTTTTGAGTCTGTGGATGCAATCCTAAAGTGTGACCATTTAAATGAAAGCTATTGAGCAGTACTTTCCTGTGGTGCAGTTTATTATACTGTACAAGGTCATATCTAACTTTTGAGTCTGTGGATGAAATCCTAAAGTGTGACCATTTAAATGAAAGCTATTGAGCAGTACTTTCCTGTGGTGCAGTTTATTATACTGTACAAGATGCTCAACTTTAATCATCTGTCCGCTTACCCAAATTTGTCAGCAGATGTCTCAACCGATCCCTTTAAATTGTTTCTCAGGTCAAAATCCATGCTGTAGAACTTTTGCCGACTCTGAACCAGAGGAATTCTAGAATCAACAGTTTATAAAAGTGAGATATTTACAAACAAACTATTTGCTTGGTTAGGTAACTTTCAGCCACTTAACCCTTTAATACCCAAAATCAAAAAAGAAATTCTCCTTTCTTGTCCCTATATTTTTTTAGCAGCAGTAGGGAGAATCAAGAGAATTCATCTTGCCTTTTGGGGGATGAGTTATCCGATATCCTTAATTCTTGTGAACTCTCTGATTGATTAAGCAGTGATGTTACAGTTTTTCAAACATGATTCTTCCAACCACCCATGGACAGAAAAATGGTGACACCCTTGATATTAGGGAGAGACTACTAGAAATATGTGTCTCCCAGAACCTCACGAAGCTTGCTGGCAATGGGTCGAACTTAATTTTTTAGTCCACTAGCAAAGTTTTGCTAGTAAGATTTTTTTCTGCTGGCAAAACTAGTAAGGTCACTTGCTATTTTTTTGCAGTCATTTTCCCTTTGATGACTGAAAATATGGTAAAAATACCCATATAGTGTACTGTTAATTTTGTGGTCTTCTTTGCCGGCGTTGTCCTGTTGTTTCTTTGGCGGCTCGGGGTTGTCGGGCAAGACGTTAGGGGGGTCCACACTAGACATTACAAGTGCACTTGAAGTGTGTTTGAAGTGCGCTTGAAACGCACTTGTGTGTGAACGGATCAAAATGGGTCTTGTTACGGCAGGGGTAATTTGCCGAACGCTGAATGCCGAACGCCGAGCGCCGAACGCCGAGCGCCGAACGCCGAACGCCGAATGTCTGTCAGCGGTTAATCTTGTGAAACATCTGCTTCACCATGGCGGAGCGAATTGTCATTTCGAGCAGGCGTTAAGTCTTGTACTACCGATAAAACAACATTTAACCTGTAATTCTAGTAACCTCGCATATATAATCGAATGTAAAAAAAGGTAAAAAAACAGTATATAGGGGAAACCAAACGCACGATTCGTGAACGTTTCACAGAACACAGACAAGGGACAAACAACCCACATCACGCCAACTCCACAGCAGCGGTCCCTACACATTTCAACTTACCAGGCCACTCTTCCGCGGACATGAGACTCATCCCGCCTGAACTGCAGCCTACCATCTATGCTTCCCGTCGAAAAGCACGCGAGGCCTTTTTAATTCATAGAGGGAACACTTTATCACCAGAAGGTATTAGGAACGAACGCTGAACTCAGTTTTGTATCATATACTTTATATTATTTTTATCTTATGTTTACAAGTGCGCTGTCTACATGTCATGTATTAGCCATGTATTTTTCAAATTTTAGGAGCCGTTACAATGTTTTTTTTTTTCAGTATATCCCTGGCCCTGAGGAATACTAGTTCTATTAGTCGAAATATTGGCCATTTAACAAATCTGCCCTTTGCCGTAGTGCTAGCCTTGCATTCAGCTTTATATTTTTTAGTGAATTAACACTCTCTGATGTATGCGATGTATTCACCTTCACCTCCCGATTCATCGCTAAAACGAAGACAGAATGGCAAATGTTATTAACTAGATAGAGCAGACTCCACAAAAGACGAATGTAATGCGAAGTGTCCTAAAACAATTGGGTAGTAAAAACATAAAGCTGAATGCAAGGCTGGCACTACGGCTACGGGCAGATTTATTATTAAGATGGCCAATATTTCGACTAATAGAACTAGTCTTCCTCAGGGCCAGGGCTATACTGAACATCGCCCGGAATGCCATTGTCTTTCGCGACATGTACTTACAGTGCCCAGTTTCTTGATGCGCAGCATAATTATTTGCATATACAGAACCAGTCGGTTGTATTTGCTCAACAGATTAAGCTTTGGGAATACTCTAGTCTCTAGTCTCTTGGCAGGTTCAACTGCTGTCAATTACACGGTTTGATGCGTGATGTAAATCCCAAGGTGTGATAAAGTTAACAATCGTGCTGTAATTAAAGGCGGGCCACGCTCTTTTCAAAGCATTTTGTCAACAAATTCGTGTGCGGCAAGATTTTTTTTTAAATCTTTAGATTCGCAATGGTTAGAACGCGATGGCAAAAACATTTTCCGCAGAACATGGTTTTCAATTAAAAGCGTGGTTTTCAGTTAAAAGCTTTATCAAGGTGTGATAAAGTTAACAATCGTGCTGTAATTAAAGGCGGGCCACGCTCTTTTCAAAACATTTTGTCAACAAATTCGTGCGGCAAGATTTTTTTTTTAAATCTTTAGATTCGCAATGGTTAGAGCACGATGGCAAAAACATTTTCCGCAGAACATGGTTTTCAGTTAAAAGCGTTGCCAAATAGCGAGCGCAATGCGCGGGTCACTCGCTTGTTCGTTACACTTTTTTACTCGCGCTCTTTACAGAACTTTAATATGGCGGATGACTGAAGAGGCTCGAAGATCGGAATTTTTTATCAAACTACCGCGTTTTAACATTGTTTAGATCGTTTTAAAGTTATTTTAAGTGCGTCGAATGTTTATAAAGAAAGCGATGTCTTATTCTTCTCGCTCTTTACAGAGCGTTATGTCAACAAATTCGTGTACGGCAAGATTTTCATTTTCACTCGTTAGATTCGCGTGGTCAGAGTACGATGGCAAAAACATTTTCCGCAGAACATGGTTTTCAGTTAAAAGCTTTGCCAAATAGCGAGCGCGATGCGCGGGTCACTTCCTTGTTCGTTACGCTTTTTTACTCGCACTCTTTACAGAACTTTAATATGGCGGACGACTGAAGAGGCTCGAAGACCGAAATTTTTTATCAAACTATCGCGTTTTAACAGTGTTTAGATCGTTTTAAAGTTATTTTAAGTGCGTCGAATGTCTATAAAAGACGTGATGTCCTGTTCTCGCTCTTTACAGAGCGTTTTGTCAACAAATTCGTGTGAGGCAAGATTTTCATTTTGACTCGTTTAATAGATTCGCAATGGTCAGAGTACGATGGCAAGAACATTTTCCGCAGAACATGGTTTTCAGTTAAAAGCGTTGCCAAATAGCGAGCGTGAATCACGGGCCACTCGCTTGTACGTTGCGCTTTGTTTCTCGTGCTCTTTACAAAGCGTTTTGCAGTCCAGATCTAGACGCGCTCTTTTACTCGATCGGTTAATGAGTTCAGACCTAGAGTACATTAACTGAGGTTTTAAAAAATAATATAGGCCTTTCTATTTGCCGGACAATGAGAAATGTGAAATAAATGATGGCTTCTCTTTGAAATCCTAACTTGAACAAGCAAAAAGCAAGCGCCAGCCTCTCACGACTGAGGGAACATTGTTTGTGTTGAGATAATTATTCAAATTTGAATCCGTTTGCCGGTCTCGTGGGAGTTCGTAGGAAGACATTTTAGAGCACCATTTTTAGTTTACGGAACACCTTCTAGAAAATAACGCTTTGATACTATTTCCTCGCATCGTATTAAATCCAAACTTCGCCAATCTTTTGTTTAGACACGAGGCTAACATTTCCAAGGTGAACCTTAGTTAGCAAGTCCTTTCTTGAAGAGAAAGACCATCCTGAATATCAATGCCGTGTTTTTTTCCATACTGAAATCAGCGAAAAAAACGAATTTTAGAACGCGATTCGATAGTAGTTGTCCAAATCTCAGGGAAATAAAAAGGGTCTTAAATAATTCCTTAACACCTCTTCTGAAAAAGCCAGGGTGAAACTAATCGCCAAAGTACTTAGTTTTTTGTTACGGAATAAAACATACACCTTGTTTCGCCATTTTCCCCCATTTTCTTTGTAATTTGGCTCTTTTGTCAGACGGAAGCTTTTCAAATTTAGCGCTCTGGACCGTAAGAAGGTCCCGAATATCTCGCTGTATTATCGGCGATAACACTTTGTGATGCCAGTCATGGAGTAGCGTGCAACCCCTAGGACACTTTGTGATGCCAGTCATGGACTAGCGTGCCACCCCCCAGGACAGTTTGTGATGCCAGTTATGGAGTAGCGTGCACCCCCCCCCCCCCCCAGGACACTTTGTGATGCCAGTCATGGAGTAGCGTGCACCCCCCAGGACACTTTGTGTTGCCAGTCATGGAGTAGCGTGCACCCCCCAGGACACTTTGTGATGTCAGTCATGGAGTAGCGTGCCATCCCCCAGGACACTTTGTGATGCCAGTCATGGAGTAACGTGCTATCCCCCAGGACACTTTGTGATGCCAGTCATGGAGTAGCGTGCAACCCCCCAGGACACTTTGTGATGCCAGTCATGGAGTAGCGTGCCACCCCCCAGGACACTTTGGGATGCCAGTCATGGAGTAGCGTTCCACCCCCCCAGGACACTTTGTGATGCCAGTCATGGCGTAGCGTGCACCCCAGGACACTTTGTGATGCCAGTCATGGAGTAGCGTGTACCCGCCCAGGACACTTTGTGATGCCAGACATGGAGTAGCGTGCCACCCCTCAGTACACTTTGTGATGCCAATCATGTAGCATGCAACCCCCTAGGACACTTTGTGATGCAAGCCACGGATTAGCGTGCCACCCCCCAGGACACTTTGTGATGCCAGACATGGAGTAGCGTGCCACCCCTCAGTACACTTTGTGATGCCAGACATGGAGTAGCGTGCCACCCCTCAGTACACTTTGTGATGCCAATCATGTAGCATGCAACCCCCTAGGACACTTTGTGATGCAAGCCACGGATTAGCGTGCCACCCCCCAGGACACTTTGTGATGCCAGACATGGAGTAGCGTGCCACCCCTCAGTACACTTTGTGATGCCAGACATGGAGTAGCGTGCCACCCCTCAGTACACTTTGTGATGCCAATCATGTAGTATGCAACCCCCTAGGACACTTTGTGATGCAAGCCACGGAGTAGCGTGCCACCCCCCAGGACACTTTGTGATGCAAGCCACGGAGTAGCGTGCCATCCTCCAGGACACTTTGTGATGCCAGTCATGGAGTAGCGTACCACCCCAAGGACACTTTGTGATGCCAGACATGGAGTGCCGTGCCACCCCCCAGTACACTTTGTGATGCCAGTCATGGAGTAGCGTGCACGCCCAGGACACTTTGTGATGACAGTCATGGAGTACCGTGCACCCTTCCAGGACACTTTGTGATGCCAGTCATAGAGTAGCGTACCACCCCCTAGGACACTTTGTGATGCCGGTCATAAGGTAGCGTGCACCCCTCGAGGACACTTTGTGATGCCAGTCATGGAGTAGCATACCACCCCCAGGACACTTTGTGATGCCATTCATGGAGTAGCGTGCACCCCCCCCCCCCCCCCCCCAGGACACTTTGTGATGCCAGTCATGGAGTAGCGAGGCATCGCCCGGAATGCCATTGTCTTTCGCGACATGTACTTACAGTGCCCAGTTTCTTGATGCGCAGCATAATTATTTGCATATACAGAACCAGTGAGTTGTATTTGCTCAACAGAATAAGCTTTGGGAATACTCTAGGCTCTGGTCTCTTGGCAGATTCAACTGCTGTCAATTACACGGTTTGATGCGTGATGTAAATCCCAAGGTGCCATAAAGTTAACAATCGTGCTGTAATTAAAGGCAGGCCGCGCTCTTTTCAAAGCTTTTTGTCAACAAATTCGTGTGGGGCAAGATTTTCATTTTGACTCGTTAGATTCGCAATGGTCAGAGTACGATGGCAAAAACATATAGTGGATAAAACATTAAATACGAACAAAGCACTGCAAGAGGAACTTGCGAAATCAAAAGAGAAAGTAAAGGAACAAGCTGACGACATCACAAATTTGTATAATCTCCAAGACGACCTTGAGCAATATACTCGAAAGAACTCATTGGAAATCTGTGGAATTCCCGAAAGTGTATATAATTCTACAGAAGAGGTAGTTATGAAACTTTCTGAGGTATTGGATGTAACAATCTCGCACGAGGACATCGAAATTTCGCATAAACTCAACAGAACCAAAGCGGGAGCCGAATCAGGTATCAAACCAATAATGGTTAAATTTGTGAGTCATAAAGTTAAAACACGTTTTTATAAACAACGAACAAAGCTTAAAGATATTCGAATTTCCACCTTGTTTCCTACTTGCCCTGCAACTGCGAGTGCTGGTCGAATTTTTATCAACGAAAATTTAACTAGTTCTAGGCGAAAAGTAGTAATGAAAGCGAATAAAATCTTTTTCTTCTATTGGCTTTTCATCAATAAAAATGGTAGTCGTCACAGTCATACAGGTCCGACGAAATGGGACAAAACTTTGTCAATAAGTGAAGGTAATTGGGAAAACATATTTTCATCGGTAAAGAAAATTTGTAAAGAAAATAAACTTAAAGAATTTCACTTCAAATTTATACATACACAGAGCTATTGTAACAAAGAGGGAGCTACTTAAATTTGGAATCAAAGATAATGACGATTGTCTTTATTGTGGTGAACCAGACTCTATTAATCATTCATTTATATATTGCTGCTTTACGAAGTCGTTTCTAGGAAATGTTATTCAATGGTTCAATGACTGAAACCATACTCGCTTCTCCCTCGCGACTGAACAAACTTTATTTGGAATTATGTCCAGTCAACACGCAAAAAACGTTACTAGGAAATTAAACTACACTCTCTTATTTATGAGATACTATATCTACACCAGTAAACTCAACTCTAAAGCTATAACTCTTCAAGAATTCAAAAATAAAGTATTGATAAAGTATCGAACCGAGAATTTATTCTAGATACAGATTACTTAGAAATCTTAAATTCAACAGTAGTTAATGTCTAAATACCTTCCTGAAAGACTGTCCTTAATTTCACGCTCAAATGTTTGCATGATATTTATAAATTAGTATATATGTTAATGTATCTACAGAAATTATATAATAATGACAGTGTATCTTATATGTAAATGTTTGCTGTTATGTTTTGTAAATGGCAAGCATACCCGTAACTGATGGTGAAATAAAGTTTTGCAAAAAAAAAAAAAAATCTAAGTGCACTTCAAGTACGTTTCGGCAAGTACACTTGAACTCAAGTGCACTTGAAGTGCACTTTAGGGTCTAGTATGAACCCACCCTTTGTCATCCTCGGTCACGTTATCGGTAGTCTTAGAGGTCGAAGGCCTCTTGAAAAAAGCGGTTATTTTAGACATCTACAACAAAAGTGGCTCCTAAAGCGTGAAATTCATTCTTTTCTGTCACGTTGCTGATTCCAACAAAATGTAAATACGTGGATAAAGTATGCACAGGTTCTGTGTAAAACCACGCTTATTTTCTCCCGAACATGACATTCGATGATATCTGAATTTTTGCCACAAAATTCTCCAAGAACATTCACTTTTTCCCTCCAACTTTTCTTAGAGAAATGCTTACTCACAAAAGTTTGCTAGAGGATTATTTTCCAGACTCCCCGGGCATAGAAAATGTTCAAATACCCGGGGCATGCCCGGGGGGGATGTTGATGTTTCGAATTGATCGGCGCATTACTGGAAAATTTTTCATTTGAATTAACACCGATGTACAAATCTTACCCCATATCCGCTAGAAATTCATGGAGTTTCTTCTTTCCCTTGATTGTCCATACCCTGAACCTGTGAGAAGCCATGTTGACAATCAGTAGAGAACAAAACTTCTGCTGCTTTAGGAGTACATGTATAATAAGCAATAGCAGATCTAACCATGCTAGGCTTAAATGCAACTGTCTGCACTTGCCATGCTCGCACGCTTTCAGAGAAAATTAGCAATAGTAAAATGTTTCTAAAACCTTTGTTACTGTTACATCTGGATCTCACTACTATTCAATAAAAAAAGTTTTCAACAAACCTGCAGGCTGTGTAACGAGAGTGACATATACTGTCAAAAAGTGACCAATGTCTGTAAAGAGACAGTCGCAGTCTGGTTTGCTGTATTAAGGATACAAATGTTTTGCAAACCAATTTCCAATTTTATAAATATTGCACAATGCCATACATGTATGTAAAACTGTGGTAGACACCGTAAGTGCTTTACGTATTGTTTTCAACCTCTGGTAAGTGTCAAAAGCCCATATGTCGATGTCACTACAGACCCAAATTGAATGATGTGTAGTACAAACAGTACAATTCCAATAAAATGAAACTTTTGTCCCCTGCAACAAGACCTCTATGAGGTCTTAAGCTGATAGTCTTGAGCTGATAGAGCTGATAGTCTTGAGGTCTTGAGCTGATAGGTGTTTTGTACATTGAAATTACTACAGATTCATAATTCAAAGTTACACGCTGTGGTATTACCTCCCGTAAGGGTAGTGACTACCTTCGCTTTGCATTATGGGTGGTTGCTTATGGTAGGTTCAACTGTATTTCCTTTAATTTAAGACAATGTGAATTATTTGCAACTCACAGGTTGTAGTAAAGGCCACTTTTGTGGTCTACATGACTAGATTTTTTTACACCAAGGTACTTGACCCAACTACAGTATGTTAAGGCCATTATTTTGTGGTCTGACCTTTCTTATAAGCAACCACATCCCATAAGCAACATCTTGGTTTGGCATTTTGGTGATAACTTATAGGCGGTTTGACTGTAGACACTTTCCATACAGGGAGATGTCTCAAGGGTGTCTGCTTGAATGTAAGTGTAAACGTCAAAGAAATGTACAATTGGTTCAGAAAGGATACTCTGTATCAAATACGATCTTCAAGCAGTTGATAGAGGTGCCACTCTCATCTGTGCCATGATTGTGTCTCATCACATGCTCATGAAGATTTTCAGCATCTGTCACATACTTGTCACTGCAATGAAGAAGCAAAATTCATTGAACACATTGCCTTTCAAGACACTTTCTGCAGGGGCTGATGGAAGCTGGCAATAATTATTACATAGTAGTTAAAACACAACGGGTATTTAACACAAAAGGATCGATGCGTTTAAATCCTATAACATCCTTATTTTTTCTGCTTTCTGTAGATTTCTTTAAAACGCCCAACATGCCTAAGATGCAAGAACCAAAATTTACGACTCTATTTACTCCTTTTCTTTTTATTATTGTGTCACAATTGGTCACTTCCAGTTCATAGCTATGCCATATGCACTTTCAGTTTCTTAACTTCCAGCTACTCTCACTTCCAGTTCTAAACAATATGAATAATGTACATGTAAGCAAACCAGTGTTACTGAAGTGTCATGACATCATCTCCAACAACCCTCATTACATTGCTAATGTTCATGTATATTTAAAAAACAGAAGAATCACTGGCTTCCTTGTGGTACAGCCTTCATTTATAAAACATTCAATAGTAACAACATGGTTTGCAGGAACGATGACTGAATGAAAGGAGTAACTCTTCTCCATGTCGGACATCTTCTCATCTTTTTTAAAATATACCATAAAACTTTCTTACAATGCACATGATTATAGGATAGCTACTTGGAGATCAAATGTTCTTTCAGCATACCTGTCGATTTTTTCGTACAGATACTGATGAGTCAGGCCAATTGCTGCCCACCAAAGCAAGTCATTACTATCTTTACTCATTTTCCAAGCCAACTCGTACATGATCAAGGAAGCCTGAAATGGAAAGAGGAAAGCATGTGAACAAGTGATTGGTAATGAAATTAATGACCTACGATAGCTTGCATCAAGTCTCTGGTATCTTGGTGGTTAGAGCATCCGACTGGGTTACGGAAGGTCACAGGTTCAATTCCTGTCGAGGACTCAGATTATTTTCTTTGTCTCACACTCGTGACTTGACGAACATTGCATCTTTTTCACAGAGAAATATGTTGTGGTGCAATTTTATCCTTGGTACAAATTTCATTTTCCTTTGTTTAAAACTCATTATCATTCATTACCATAGCCAAAAACAAAGGAAAAACAAATTTGCACCAAGGATAAAATTGCACCACAACATATACAGTACAGCAGAGTTTAAATGGAGTCAGGACATAATTTCAAGTTTTGGATAGCCTGATACAGTTTTATTCAGTGTCTGATATAAATTATCTTCTCAAACAAGCCAATTGGCATAAATGTAAAAATGTTAAGTAGCACTGCTGGGAGACAGGCAGCCCACAAGGCCAGAAAAAAAACATCTTTAGAGTAAATGAAACCCATGGTAACTGAAGATGACGTTTGTCCATTGAAACATGTGTACACCAGTTGTTATCAAACTATAGCACTAATCATGTGTCCTAGATGTGTACATATCGCAAACAAACTATCATGAATTATAGCACTTTCACATGCCTTGTATGTTGCAGGTAAAATCCAGTCTCGGGTTGAATTAGTATTCAGTTTAGGTAAGCTAACCCTAACACAAACCTAGCTCTAACACAAAGCTAACTATTACACCACTGTCTACATATATCTTCGTTCTAGGGGTAACAGTTAGCTTTGTGCTAGGTCATTAGGGTAACTAGCTTACATAGATAGAATTCTGGGTACAAATCTAACCTATATTGAATACTGATTCAACCTGAGAACGGATTTTACCTGCAACATGTACATGTCACAAACAAACTATAGTATTTTAACATGCCCCACATGTGTACATGTCGTAAATGAAATCCCCAGGGTGTAAATTTTAAAATACTTACTGCACTTCCATGGAAGGCATATGCATAATACTGGTAGAGAATTTCCTGCCTGTGAAAAGAAATCATGTCAGATACAGACACGAGAGGGGAACAAAAGATAAGGGAGGAATGAAAATGTTTCTAAAAGTTGTGTCCATTCTTCAGACATTATTTTATTTGTACTAGGGTTCAAGACTAATAGCAGATTAAGTAGTCTCAGACCATAAAAATTCAGTTTCAATGGCTGGTAGGTTTTATTTTTCTACTAACCTAACTTTAATCTACTATTATTATTTTTCATGATTTTTTTAAACTCGGCTTTAATGTTTATATAATTTGGCATGACAGTTCGCACAGGATTTATTGTGATAATGCAAGGAAATAACAATATCACTGAATACTCAATACTGGCTGCAGTACAAAGATAGTGATTGAGTCAAGGAACTCTGATTATTTTCGTTTCTTTCTATTTTTCTTATAATTCCCAGAACTTTCTTTTTCTTATCTGCAGTATAGTCATTGTGGTAAATAGATATATTTAATCCCTGTTCCCATATGCTATTAAGCTTCATGTATATGATTTTGCAATATATTCCCTCAAGCTAGTAGATGGAGGTTTTGATGAGAGTAAATACAACATTTATACAAAATGTAAGTTTCAATGAAGCTCACCTGTTTTGGTGCCATTGTCTACGTGACTTGCGTTTGGAAAGTGGAGAGTCCTATTAGAAAAAGTAACATAACATACAATGTACACATGCACTGACAAAATGTGCTATCAAAGATTATGTAAAATTCTTAATAGCTAACGTGGGGCAAGTATTAAGTGCAATAAGTGTAATACTCATTTAAAAACAAACTTACTGCCGTTAATCCGCTTTTAAGCCACCCGGGTGACTTATTTATTTAGGTACTTTCGAGGGGTGGCTTATTAGAGAGGGGGGGGGGCTTAATAGAGAGAGGAGCATATTGATTTAGCAAAATGCAGCACAATGTACACTATGATAGGATGTATAACTTTATTCAAGCATCGTTATCTCAGGGTTAAACTTTAATGTTACAATTACATTATTTTTCCCTTTATAATGGTTGGTATATACCAATAACAAAAGCCACTTTATCACAGTTCAAGAGTATATTGACTATCTCAGATAATATAGAGATCTCGAACAAGGAGGGGAGGAGGGGAGGAGAAGAAATGGCTTAAAAGAGAGGGGGGGGCTTAATACATGTAGGAAATAAATTATGGCTAAGGACAAAGGCCTTCAGGCTAGTACATTATGGTTACAACTTTTCTGAAGGGTAATTAGCTTGAAAACTGACTATCATTGCACTCTGTTCAAACTAGAGAGAATACAGAGAACAGAACTCAATAGCTGGCAATAGGGTGACCGTGGTGTTAATTAATGCAACAAATTCAACAAAAAAATTTTTTCTTTACCTCATCACCCGTTCTTCTTCTTTTTGATGAAGGTTCTGATCCCTCTTCATCAGTGTCTTCAAACTCATCCTATGAAGTCAACAAAAAAAAAACTTCTCACATAAATGCTCCTCATTAATAAAAAGCATAAAATCTGTACGGTACAAGTGTAATTTGCACAGCTCCTCGACAAAAGCACATAATAATATTTAGTATTGTGAATTGGATTTCATGGATTATATATAAATAAATATTTTGTTTGTTTACAGTTTGTTGCATACATGCATAATCGCCATTACTCCCACAAAATAGCGGACTGCCTGACAAATTTAGCTTCGTGCATAATTTTAGTCACTTTTTCAGATTCAAGTGAAAAAGTGCAGGATTCAAATTCTTAAAATTAATTTTTAATAAACATGCTACATACCTCTGAATCAACATAGATGTCATCAAAGTCGGGAACTGTAAGATCTTCTCCTTCTTTCATCAACAGTTTCACTTGATCCTGGTTGTAAATGTTGTCAAGGTCCAAAGGCCTATGACTGAAACATTAATTAAAAAAGTTTGGAATTTTTAATTCATTAATTCATTCATTCATTTATTTTGCCATTAAGTAATGCTCCACATAAGAACTACTGTAAACTTCATTGTTCTGCCGCAATGGCTCTTTCCCACATAGAATATCTTTGATTTCAAGAATAGAGGACGGGCTGATGGTTCATAGCTATATTTCAGTATAAAAATAAAGAAAATCCATTTGCGTCAAATAAATTTTAGGAAATGTTCGTGCTTAACCAATAAGAATGGCAGAAGACAATAGCTAATAATTCTGCTTATTTGATGAAGTTCCCCAAATACAAAATCTTTTCAAAATTCCATGTTGTGCGATTGGGTCTCAAATTACTTGAAACCTTAAAAACATTAGACAAAAAAATGCACCTTGAACCTTAACTTTTTGGCAGTTTTTGAGTCTAGGCCAATGAGATCACTAGTTGTAACAATGAAAAAAGTTGGCATTCCATCGTGCATTGCGTTTCAGCGCTTTCCTTCTTATGCGGATCATTACTTAACCACATAAAAATAAGAAGAAAAGAAAAGGAAAACAGAAGTATGTAGCTCAAGATGAATAAACATGTAAATAATCATGCATCCTTATCAGACAAACTAAGAGATTTTGTGCATATCAGCATTGTTCAATTTACAGAGCGAATAAACATCATTATTATTTGTTATTGTATCATCAGATGTGGTTACATACATACATGTACATACATAACTTTATTTCTATTTGGATTTTAGAGTAGCATGGTGGTACTTATATCTCCGAATAACATTACAATAAGATAAAACCAATCAACAATATTGAATAAGATAAGTCTAAATTACTAATTACATTATAATAAATATCAGAACATATTGTTGTGTAAGTGCCCTTACAATAAATAATATTTAATTATATGTGGCTAAAATGAAATTTATGCAAAGTCAGGCTCAAGCCAATGCAGGTCAGCAGCATTTCGCGGTGGTCATGTACATTGGGTTGCATACAGAGCCTTCAAGGGTTTTATACATGCGTGTCATGTGTGGATGTGCAGTTTGTATTGAACTTCTAATGTGCTTCCCTCCCTCCCTCCCTCCCCATGGTTGGTTAGGTAAGTATCTCCACTGATACCGGTATTATCAGTGTGACGGTGCCATGCGGTTGTCACTCTCAAGGTTGCCATGCACCCTGCTCATATCACACATGGCTTTACCGCTCTAAAGGCACCTTCCCCAAGCTCAAATTGCAAGCAAATTAGCGATGAGTTTGAACAGCATTAATAGACAAATATTGATACCAATGTCTGGAAGATGTATGGACACTCTCTTTTTGAAGAAAATCAAAGAAAATTCACCAAAGCTTTAAAAAACTTATTGAAATGGAGGCATGCCTCCAGGATGCCATTACTTCAATTTCCAGCTAAATGCACAATCTTGTATACAAAGTATCCTATGCCCCTCATGCTGTGCTGACATTCATGTACAGCTCTATGCACATGTAAATCATTCTGAGCACCATTTCAAAGGCTAATTTTTGCCATAATAAAATTACAGTAGAACCTCTACTTGGGTTCCGGCCAGCAAAGGTAAAGTCTTCATCAGCTTTGTGGCCTGGCACAACTGCCAGAGCTTAACCCCGGTTTCCGTAGCATGATCCCCCGGCCATGAAGCGAATGAGTATAATTTACTACTCCCCCCTGGATGGGATGCTAGTCGATCACAGGGTTACCCCCCAGCATTATGTCGCCGGTACCCATTTATACACCTCAGGTGGAGAGAGACAATGTGGAGCAAAGTTTCTTGTCTAAGGAAACAACACGATGGCAGAGACCAGGGTCAAACCACCGACCGCCAGCTTGAAAGTCCGACGTGCTAACCGCAACACCATCGTGCCTCCATACCTCCTGGCCGGCAAACCACTCATATAATCTTTGTAATTACATGTATCACCTCTATTAAGGGGACACTTCTCCTGGTCCCCATGATGTCCCCTTAACATTGGAGGTTCTACTGCATGTAGTAAATTAGTTATGTAATACTTGTGTGTATTATTTTTTTATTATTATTATACTAGCAATAATCACAGATTATGGAGACACGTTCAAAGGAATTTCCGGCGGAAATGAGCCCCTGAAAAAAAAAACAATAGGGGCGGCCATTTGGAAGACCGGCCACCAAAAAAGCTCAAATTTTACTGCACATAAAGCACAGGACAACCAACACAAAATTAGGATTGCATTCTTCGAACGCGATTAAATAAATAAATAAAATTCTGTGAAATGGATAGGGATAGGAAATCCAGGGCTTTTAATAGTTGGTCCACAAAAAGCCATCAGCTCCAATGTTTTATGTAACTATTTACCTGTCAGCAATATAGAACATAACATCTTCCTCAGGTTCTAGCATTTCAAGAATGTTCAGATTTCCACCACAGTTAACCATAAAGATGTATTTCAACTGAATAAAAGTAAGAAATAAGAAACATTATTATTTGACTGTGATGTCATTTTAACTTATAAGAGAACATGCAAAATATCTGAGGGTATTACACAGTAGATTGTCGTATTACACCTTAATGTCTCGGTTAAAAGACACAGAAGCTAATTATAAATTAAAGAATTTCAGTCGAATAATAAATCCATTATTTGGTGGTTTAACAGATAATACGTCTGATATTTTACTCATTGCTTGCAACTCATAAAATATCGGCATGTATTATCTGTTAAACCATTGAATAAAGTGTATTTTAATTCTGCTTTTGAATGCTCCTTAGAAAATCTACATTGTGTACTTAGTACACGAAGTAAAAAGAAAATTAATAAGTTACATTTAATAAGTCAGAGTAGACAATATTTAGTGCTGAGACATGTGTAAACAATATTTAGTGTTAACTGGGATAGATCAAAGAACAACTTGAAAATCTTTATTGGGTCTAAGGAGAGAAAAAGTTCTGTAGAACTAAACAAAAACCTCAGGGCAAGGCAAAACCAAATAAACCCAACCCAGTATTAGTTGGCGGTGCCAACACTTCTCCCATCAATAACTTAATTGCCTTATGTGTTGGTCATTGGGGCGGTTGAACTATGGACTTTGTTTTGTTGATTCTTAGAAATTCTCGCCGAAATATCAATCTGATTTTTATGGCAAAATGCACAACTTTTTCCCTTCAATTAGCTGTCCTTGTCAAAATTGTAAATGCTTATTGTAGACTCTGGGGTAAAATAAAAATTGTTGTTGTTGTCTCGACCTACCTGTTCAGAGTGTTCATGATAAGCTCGCACTAAATCCTCTTTGCCACTGACAGGAACAATGGTGTACTGTACATTATCACATTTAAACAGCCACTATCAAACAACAAAGAACAGCAAGAAAGTAGATGATGAATGAAGAAAGATGGTAAGTGTGCATCACACACAATGCTTTCAACACTGTTGATCCTAACAGAATGCAGGCACATGTCATATATGATCCTAGTCGTAGGTTTGAATCCTGATTTCTTTATTTGTCTCATGCTCATGACATGATCAACATTACATCTTTATCACAGCAAAAAAGTTGTCAACCCTTTAAGCCCCAACAGTGATCGGCATAAAATTTCTACTTGTAATATCAATACTAAATCAATTAGAGAGGTCATGAGAATTATGGACATGATCACATAAGATGAATTCTCTTAACCCTCGGGCGTACACGCAAAATTATACCCCCACTGTGGTACGGGGAGGGGTTGCAACAACCCCCCTTTGGGTTTTTGCGATGTTGCAATTTTTCGGAAATATTTTACATCTAATAGATAGCCCGCGATGTGCTCTACAAGATAAGGTAAATATTATGGGTTGTGGCGCTGCTGGGGGTCCGTGACGCCATCCAAAATGGCAGCCAAAACGGCCGCCATCTTGGATTTTACTAAAAATTGAAATTTATCGGGAAAATGTGGAAATAGCAAATATTGTTTGCTAGAGTTGAAAAATAACATACATTATTCAACATTTTGATGCTTTTTGTAGCATTTTATGTTTTTTCACTGAAAAAAGGTTAAAAACACGCATTTTTATTAAAAAATGGCTTGACCACATGTTACTTATGTCATATCTCGTTACCATGGCAACCCATTGTCGCCAAACTTTACCAAAATGTGTCTTAAGGATAAATTAACAGCTACTGAAAACGGCATGTGCTAATCGTAAATGGTCTTGAAAATATCGGAGAAAAACCTTAAGGGGTGGTCGCAACCACCCCCCCCCCCCTTTGTACGTCCGAGGGTTAACATGTTATCAACATTAATTTTATTGCTACTGCTATAAGAAATGTATGGGGACAAGGAAGGAGAATTTGTATTTTGATATTGGGATAAAAGGGTTAAGATGATGATGCTTTGATTAGAAGGCAAACACCCCGGGAAAACTATGATCATATTTGAACAAGTGAGAGTAGCTGCCTAATTAGGGGATCAACCCTAAAAGAGTCCCTGCCAAATTCAGCCAAAATCTTTCAACCAAAAAAAAAAAACACCAAAAATCCTGTTACCCAAAAAAGTCCCCAGAACATTAATTTCAAACAATACAGTAAAGTACAGTGCAATACAGTGCAGTGCAGTGCAGAATAGAACATTATAAAATGCTCAAGGAAATGTGCGCGCTATGATTGGTCAAACCGAGTTCATTATAACTCGATAAAGCACGCGCGTGACGTAAGATTCATTAAAACCGTTTTCATTTTATAAAAGAAATAAAAAAACTTGTTCCTCGTGCATTGTTGAGTTATATAGGCACTTGGGGATTTTTAAGAACACTCGAGAAGTGCGAAAAGCACTCGCCTTCGGCTCGTGCTTTTCTGCACTTCTCTCGTGTTCTTAAAAATCCCCGCGTGCTTATATAACTCAATAATGCACTCGGCGCGTTTTTTATTTCTTTAGTATAGTACAGTACAGTGAAGTACAGTGCAATGCGGTACAGTACAGTACAATACAGCTAGTGCAGTATAGTACAGTATTGTAAAGTATAGCTAAGTACGGTACAGTAAAGTTCCACACAGAACAACATAGTTCAACACAATACAGCAAATTATAGTACAACACAACACAGCACAGCATTCTCTTTTACTGTGGCTGCACTGCACTGCTCTGCACTGACTAGCTGATAAAAGTTAATGTCTAATGAATATAAAATTGCTAAATTATAAATGGAGCTAAAGAAATTATAAAATTGCTAAATTATAAATGGAGCTAAAGAAAATATTACTTACACTTTCGTTATATTACACCCTTTATTTAAAAGAAGAAACGAACAGAATTTCAACTTTCTTGTATGTCTCATCTATAAGCTTAACTGTCATACATAAACGAACATCGATTCACGAGCAATTCAAGAATTCAAATCGAGCTTGAACCCAAAACTTCAGAAAGTGTAATTAAATTACAATGTTCAAGAGTTTTCAGGTACTTTAAAAGCTAAGTATTACAGTATCTCACCTGTAAAATCTTGCACGCACACAGCGAGTCCACATCCATAGACACAAGAACTAAAACGCGCTGCGAAAATAAAGGCAGCCATCTTGAATTTAGCTGGACGAATCTACATGTACAACATTAATTCGCATTTTGAGGCCAAAACATTAACAAGAATCTCAAACCGACTGACCTCATTCCTGATCACATCATATACTTCTTCTTTAAGCTTTTCCACGAACATTTTCGCTTCGTTATAGTTGTAAAATAGACATGTAAACTCAAGTAGGAGAAAAAGCGAATAACAAAAGAATCGTTCGAATTTTAATTTTCGGCGGGAATCGATTCGTGCTTTGCCTCCTTTTGGTACCAGCTCTCGCTCTGCCAGAAACCTGGAACGCCTGTCAAAAATGGCTTTCTCCGCTATTACATGTATGTGTAGCGCGCACCATGGATCATAAAACGTTTTATGATCCATGGTAGCACAGGAAACGCAAATAATTTAAAATTCCCCTGACTGGTGTCTGCTACGTTGCTTATGTCCTCTGAACTAAATACTCATAAGAGGGTCTGATATGGGGTGTTAAAATCTCGGCTATCACCTAAATTTTCGGCCCTTTCTCAGTTGTTTATGCGAATTTTAGCCATTTCTCAACCCCTATCAGATAATTTTGACAGATATCAAATATCAGCTAACAGTAAGTTTAAAAACGCAATATTTTTTGGCGAACACTCATGTGGCTTACAGTTCAACCCTATCCAGACCCGGCCTCTTGGTTTTGCATTGCCACGCTTTATGATTGGCTAACAAATCTCGCGCCACTTTTTAAGTGTAAACCAAAACCAATCGTGACTTATCTGCGCGCGTTTTCCCGCGCTTGGGGCCGGCTCCGTGTATTTTGTATTTGCTACGAGTTCTAATTGGTTCATTGGATTGTCTGCGCCTGTTATGATTGGCCAGAATAATTACTTCGGTTTTGGTTTTAAACCGCCCCTAAACGGATATTAAAAAAATAAATACACATACGTGATCAGACCATCCGTGACACCATGGTTCGAAGACTAATAAAGGACCCGGGGGGGGGGACTCAACAAAGTTTTGTTCAAGGATGCTCCGCCCCGGGAAGGGGTCCAGGCCCCTCAGGCCGCTCCCCTAGCTCTGCTACTGATGGCCTGGCCGCTGGCTGTGGATGTCGAGTTGTGAGTGGCAGTGGATTGCATCCTCGTTATTTCGATTAGAAACGGTTACTTTCGGTCTTTTTCCCAAAATTTGCACTATAACCTCCAAAACTAAATACGCTAAAAAAAAGTACTAAACTAATAAGCCCCAGGTGAATAAGAATGTTTTTAGTCAGTCTTGGGTTATTTCATCATGGGTATTAGAGACAAACATGAAGAACTCATTCAAAGGTTTTAATTGGAAATCGATCTTCTGTTTTTATTTTAACACTTGTTTTCATAGCCAAACTAAGAAGGCACTTTAAAAGTTGAAGATGTCGATTGAGGGCTTCAATTTTGCAGTAGAAGCTGGAAATAATTTTTCTCTTCGTCATTAGCCTGCGCACGGACGTCTCATTAAAATTCGAGGAGATGTATGGCGTAAACATATCTCCTTGAAAAACCCTACTGGAACGTTTTTTTGGCGTCTTTATATTTCTTCCAGAACAACTATGAAACAACATCTTCAATTTTCCAGCAAAGAAAGTTTCGGAAACGATAGCAGTGGATCAAACATCAACTTAGAATTCTTGTCTATACCTGCTGATTGCCGCCATGTTTATCCCTTACACCCATGATGCAACATTTTGCTTAAAAGGATCATTATACTAGCTCAGTGTAGTAGTATTTTCTTAAAGAAAACATTTTTTAATATTCATATCGGATATCTTTGCATATCTAAAACAATCGGGAAAAATGTCCGACAATTTGATCAGCATATCTCAGTGGCGATCTATTTGCCATAAAAACACTTGTTTCGATTCCACGGCATTAATATTAATTACCGCGGTTTTAAAATTCGTTTTCAAAAGTGCTTATTATTTTTCCCCAGTTTGTCATTCGCATACTTAATATCTTTGAGGTTTTCTTAAAACTGAATTAAAAGAATATACTGTAAAGATAAGAAGATTAAAAAAACGATATAGTTATTACACGCAAAACTCCGTGTACTAGCTGCCAATAGAGGAAAGATATATTGATTACTTAGTAAGCAGAAAAGAACAAAAAACCTGTCTGCTTTTATCTGTCACGCGACGGTACACAAGCCGGCTTTATCACAATAGGGCCACAAGTTAACTTAAGAACATGAAAATTTCAAATTTAAATGCGCGTTTCTTGGATGTTAGCAAAATGTCTGGGTTTTTTCCAAACAACGTAACACAAATAAAAAACAAATTAAAAACCTAACGTGTCGCATAGACATCTTTGAACAAACTGAGCGAGTCGATTTCTTTTCTTTTTGAATTGTATATACGATCAGGATGCTCTCTTTATTTACCACACGTGGTTGTGCTAAATCGTCCGTGAGTTTCCCCTGTCAGGCAAATAGTTGCTTAGGTATGAGCCCATTTTTGACAGGTTGCTCGCTTAATCGGAGGGAAAGTGAAACATGAGTATGTCAGCTTTTAAGATTAAATTAAAACTCTACTTTTATTGAAAGTCCTCTTTTTGTTTACAGGTTACCCGTCGGCTCTCTTTGTTTTAATATCCTACATAGTAATAATAAAGACTCAAGAATTTTGCGAACATGTTGTATATCAACTGTAAAGTTTACCTTTCGCACTGAATTGCTTAGCTTTTTCGCGCGTTTTAAATTATGGACATAAATTTCATGGGCGTCTGCATATGCGTAAAATTTAAATTCACCCAAACGGAATTATAAATGGCTAATGTTTTTTATTCTTTTTACAGTTATCATAGTTGACAAAAACGTGGTCGAATTTTTGAATAATTTGGATGTGTTTTGCTGTCATTACTGCGTCGCAACGATGGATGAATTTTAGTCGCGCTACGCTCGTTAGCGTTTACGTACGGCTAATAAAATCGCTGCAACCAGTTGAACCTTTATGGTGGACTATTTACAAAACACCTGGTGCTGCAATCGATAGCAATCTTTTCTGCGCCCAGGGGCAAGTAGCATAGATCCTGTTTATGCTAATATACAACAGTCTACCATTTTTGCTTTTGAAAAATTTGATTTGTCCAAGTGTTATAAAGTTTGCAGGGGAATCGTTTCTTCCTCTTCATCTGAGAGCGCATTTTGTAAGTGATCTTCGCTGTCTTCTGAATGTTTTCTACCGCAAAATCGATGAGACATGACAAAGAGCACGAGTGCCACACTCATCAAAACAAACAAATGCCAAGCAAAAGCGATCGCCAAAAATTCTACGTTGTGGTCGTTATTTTTCCAGGCGTTCGGACCGTAGAGAACAAAAGCAATTTGCAAAAACCATGTGCCTTGAAGACCTAACAAAATAGCCCTCATTAAGCCAAAGAGCGATTGGTGTTGCGTTAAAAATACCTCAAGTAGAAACACTGTCGCAGTAATGAATATTACAATGTAGAGGATGGTGTGCAAACGCGCGCTAATCCCGGAATGTCCATGAAGATGGAAGTAGAACAAGAAACCTTCTATCCAAAAGCATGCGGACATAATCACGTAGTCGATCCTTGGCGGTAAAGGCGTTTTACCATACCACAAGACAATATCTACTGCGCCAGAGAGACTAAAGAAACAGTACATTGCCGTGTGACTATGATTATTAATATGTTCTGCGATGAATTCTCCGTTCTTGTCGATCAAAGTGAACGAACCGTCGACAAATAATTCTCCAATAACGCCCGTGATTCCTAACACGACTTTGACGATGGGTTCCACTGGGATGTTCCAAAAATATCGCCCGGGACAGGGGTACCATACACGCGGTTGTGTTTTTAATCTTGCGCTTGAATGGACGCTCGGGCTAAGCAACCTTCGCCTTGATGTTTCAGTGTTCAAGTTGCTACGAGATTGCAAAAGCGCACCCAGGAACCACCAGATTGATAACAAAAGGAACATAGCGCCGGGAACCGCGTGACCGAGAAAATCTCCCATTATTTTGAAAACATATACACTGGCGGGAAGTCTCTTCTAGAGTAGAGCTGTTGTCAGGAACAACAGCCATCGGTTCTTCGAACAGCCGCTATTGAGCATCAATATCAAGCTCTGCTTCAAGCATCACTGGACGTGGCAATTTAAATATCCATGTTACTTACTCCAAACGCACGCGAATCATTATTCAAGAATATTCAAGCGTTTTCATTCAGTTATTCATTCACATACGATTCAGCGCCGCACTATCTCAGTTGTGATTGGCTGTGGATAAGCTGCCAATCACATTTCATAGCCTTAAGTTGACATTTCATAGAGTTTTGTGGTAACAAACGAAAACTATGGAAGCTAATTCGTTAAATAGCCGAGCAGAATTAAAGTTGCAAGGAACAAGACAAAGAGAAGACTTCAATTTCACTTGACAGCAGCGAGAAATGTAAATAACCATAAAAGTTAGAAGATAGATAAAATTGCTCTTAGAATACTCAATAGTGATCAACATATCATTTCTCTTTAAAATCTAACAGACAGGTGAATAAAACGATATGCATGAGTCCGGCACATCCAGGGATTGATGCTGTCTTGATAGACCATAAAATTCTCACAACTCAAATAAAGAGAACTGTTTGGCAATTTGTACAGTTAAAGAATAGTATATCTTTCTCTGGCAAGAGTTTCCACACACGATCATAAAATGCCAAGTTTCATTTTTCAAGCTGTGGAAAAACAAACAGCTTGAGAGAATTATATTATTTCGTCCACAGACTCAGAAGCTTAAGCCATCTTGTAAAACACAATATACAGCACCACAGGAAAGCCATTCTGTGTTGCTCATTGGTTTTTATTTAAATCGTCACACTTTAAAGACTCTTTCAAATGTCATCTAAGATCATCTAAAGACTCAAAAGTTAGAACCACCCCGAGTACAGCATTATAAACATCACCACGGGAAAGTACTGCTCAATAGCTTTTAGTTGAATGTTTACACTTAAGGATTTCACCCACATATTTCAGTAAAAGTTAGAACCACCTTTTACAGCATTATAAGCATCACCACAGGAAAGTACTGCTCAGTAGCTTTCCTCCGGTAACCGTTCAAAGTCAGCAAATGTTCTACACTGAGCATGAATTTTGACCTGAGCGTTGAGACATCTGCTCAGAAATTTGGGTAAGCGGACAGAGTATTCGAAATAATTCATGGAAAATGCAATTATGGCACTTTGGCCCGGGGGTGTACTCCCTTATATGACCTATACGGGGACGTGCCGCTGGACAGGGTATGGTTTTTGGCATTTTTGTCCTGAACAGGGTATATAATTTAACGTTGAGTCTGTCCTAAACAGGCTCTGAATCTGTCCTAAACAGGGTATGGTTCCAGTTACTTTAGCAGGGTATATAGGGTATATAACAGGGTATATAGGGTATATAACAGGGTATATAATTTAACGTTGAGTCTGTCCTAAACAGGCTCTGAATCTGTCCTAAACAGGGTATGGTTCCAGTTACTTTAGCGCTTGTGGCGACTTACCTTGTCGTGATTAGTATATTCATGCGAAGGCGAAGTCGTTTTCTTTTCAAAGGATCCGTCTACCATTTTTTAAAGCTCAGATCAATAACCACGCTCGAGCCGTGTCCTAGACAGGGTCCTAAAATAGAGGGTGTTGTCCTACACAGGGTAGGTATTTTCGTTTATTTTTGTCCTAAACAGGATCAGGGTCTCAGACCCTCAGCGGCACCCCTATACCCAAATATTGGTCAAGTACCCCCCCCCCCCCCCCCCCCGGGCACTTTGGGGATTGACACTTCTCAAGACTATTGGCTTGAATCCTTTTTCTCAAGCGTCAAATTTCATTTTGCAATCAGACTTTGAAAAGCAAATAGTATGAGGCTGTGTAGGAGAGGGTTGGCTTTACACAGGCGAGCAACAAACAGCCCCAAAATGAAAGTACTGCTCTGTAGCTTCAGTTGGAATGGTCATACTTTGGGGTTTCATTGACAGACTCAAAATTGGGCCGCCTTGTACAGCATACTATACCCGGCACAGGAAAAAACGTCTCAATAGCTTTCATTTGAATGGTCACACTTTAGGATTTCATCCACAGACTCAAAAGTCAGAACCACCTTGTACAGCATAATAAACAACACCACAGGAAAGTACTGCTCAATAACTTTCATTTGAATGGTCACACACCTCTCTCGAAGTCCTTCGCATTTTATTCCCGAGTTCGACTGGATAGTGAGCAACTATAGGATTTTATGTCAGACGAATAATTTGAATCAGAAGATGTGATGGTTTAAATAAAATCCATTTCTTTGACAATCGCGTCTCGTATATCATGTAACACTTAAAAAAAGTAAAATTTGAATTAAAAAAAACCCACAAGAAATCGTTGGAAAATCTTAGCAATGGTTTACGAATTAATAAAAAGTTACGGTTTTAAGGATTATAGAATAAAACAATAATTAATTTCGGGTTTTGTGTGATAGCGAGCGTTCATTTAATTTAAGGGGGATATTGCCTATTCGAGAATTCGAGACTTAGCGAGACCGCGCGAAGACTAGCATTTTTTTCCAGCGAACCCGAAATTTTATTGGCTTGTAGAATGCGCAACCCGGAGACAGAGATTCTAAAATGGCTTCATAAAAAAAAATCGAGACTCCGAGACGTGGACAACTGCTTAAAAAAACGAGGCTGCGAGATCCATAAATTTAACTATTTGCCAACCCTATTAGTGTGGCGTCGTGTTGGCGAAGAAGCTGCAAACAACTGTGTTTGGAATATCCAAATTGACAACTAAAATTTGGCTTGAAATCGGGCACAATTAAAGCAAAGGAAAAGGAATTGAAAATTCGTTTCTGCCTTAATGAAATGCATCCAATACTTCCAGGGAAAGAATGGACAGTTTTTTAAAGAGAAAAAAAAAACGCTTTTGATCGAGAGTTTTTCTTTCGAATTTGCAAATCGTTAACCGTGACTTTTCGGTTATATGAACAGCGTGTGCACGCGTTTTCTTTTTGGCTGTTTTCTGCGATGTAGCTATCAGTTTTTCTTACCCCTGATCGACACCGTGGAAATCTTCTACACATGCGCTACATATAAATAGAAAAGAAAGAAATATCGAGACTTGCTATTGCAGTTTGAACATGGCAAGAATAAAATTATTTCATACATATGGTAATATCGACCGGAATAAGAAGGGAATATGCAAAACCTATGTGCGTCAGTCAAGACACATCGCATTAATAATCGGCCGATATCCGAAATAAAGCTATTTATCTTCAGTATTTCCTGCAGCGGGAAATTATCCAAATGCATCGGAAACAAATACTTCAAATTAAAACCACCCTCAAGCTGCCAATATACACCAATATCACGCTAGCATGGCATGCAAATATATTTGCATGCCATGTCCAGTATCAAAATCAGAGTCCAGTATCAAAATCAGCACATCAATATTAGTAAAACTGTCAAGTTTCCTAAAGATTGCTCGTATACAGACGGAGATATGAGCTTTTGAAATTTAGTACTCTGGGCCCGGTTGTTCGAAAGCCGGTTAACGCTTACCCAGGATTAAAAGTTAACCGAAGATTCAATTTTTCTTGTTAGAAGTGTTTTCAAAAGCTAATTATAAGTTACATGCGAAGACAAGTCAGAGACAAAAATAAAGAGCAAACATACTTTGGTAAAATCTCCATTGATTAATTATTTAACTGGAATCAAAATTGATGCTAACCCTGGGTTAGCTTAACCGCGCTTTGAACAACCCGGCCCTGGTCTTTTACAAAGAAATGTATGGGAAAAAAACGAAAACGAGGTTGGACGGGCAATCTATGCCCGTCTACCATACATGTCTTTGTAAAAATGCTCAGTTTCAAAATTTAATATCTTCGTCAGTTTTCCAGCAATCTTTACCAAACTTTGTAGTTTTACTAATATCGATATGCTGAATTTGATGCTGGGCTCTTTTTCCCAAAATTTGGTTTTATCACTTTAGTGAGTCGATAAGGTAAATATGGCCACCGCAAGCTGTTGAATCTCTTTTGCTGTGGCCAATTTACCTTATCACTACACTTGATAAACAAAATATTTTTCCCTCCCCCACTGACGCAGCGCCACAGTTTCCTTAGAAACTAATCTCTTTGTTCATTTGCTAGTATACACAACGATTGCACTTTAGTACCAGGGAACGCGCAGCGGGAGGGGCTAGGGGGCTTTAGCTCCGGCCCTCCCCCACACCTACACACACCCACACTTTATGCAGCGAAAAATAATAAAGTAGATTGTTTCAAAATTCCTTACATACATGTTTCATCCTTCTGTAGTTTCCCATAAACTCCCTTATTTTATATGAAGTCGGTATTGCACCGTCGTCTGTCTGCTTGACAATTGGCGGTATAAATAATTATATGTTTTAACAATAGAACTATTATAGCGCGAAAGCGCGCGTGATATCGCCAAATTCTTAGCCGACGAGGCCGTAGGCCGAGTCGGCTCAAATTAGGTGATATCAGCGCGCAAGCTTGAGCGCAATAATAGTTTTATAATTCAACACATTGATAACAAAGCACAGTTTGAAGAAAAGTTTTATGATAGCGCTTTGAAATGGTTTAACGATATAACCAACTCAAATGTCAATCCAACAGTTGAACAGATTTTATTTCACCTCACAAACCCGAAAGCCTGCTCGACTGAAATTCAAAAACGCAGACTTGGCCTTCTTCTGTTATGTTCAAAGCAGTACATATACGCTTGTAAGACAGCTTCTATTATCCCTAACATCATAGAATTACAGAATAAAATTCAAATGCAATGGAAAATAGAAATTGTCCCCTAGCTCTTCAGACAAATATAAAACCCTCTATTTTATTTTATTTTATTTATTTTATTTATATATTTCTAGTTAGCACTTAGTATATATTTTTCCTTACAATGTAAATTTATCTAAGCTTTCAATGTACTGAGTTAACTTTTACTTTAAATTAGCTTCCTATTTTTCTTTTTGTATGCCTTTACTATTTGATCCTTGTTTTTTTGTATTAAAATAATAAAAAAAAATACGCTTGATGTTAGTTGATATCTCTGGATTTTGAGGACAAATTGAAAATGATGGTTCCGAGTAAAATGTTTTTGTTATGGTAAAAAGCAAATAAATTTTAGTTTGCTAAAAAAAAAAAAAAAAAAAATAGCGCTCAAATTAGGTGATATCAGCACGCAAGCTTGAGCGCAATAATAGTTTTATAATTCAACACATTGATAACAAAGCACAGTTTGAAGAAAAAAATATCGAGGCCGGTCCGTCAATTTTGCATTCTCTTGTCAAAATGCGAAATTTACTTCCATCGTTGGATTTTCGTCATGTAGACATAGCGTATATCGATAACTTTTTGACCATATTTGGGCAGTGTATCAATGTGTTGAATTATAAAAGCAGTTATACGACGTAACAAGGTAGCAAGGTACAAGGTATAATAACAAGTTTAAATCCTCAGTGCAACGATCATTTCCATCCAAATGCTTTTTTTTACCGTAGTTCAGTGGGACCCCACCACAGTAGTTCTTTAACAAAACGAACGAGTCGGGCGTTATCGGATTACATTGATGATTGAGAAGGCCCGATTTTAAACTTGCTCATTCAATTTTTAACCTTTATGACTAAAAGCCGAGTGTTAAATTGAACTTTTGAATAGGTCGATTAGTCATCGCCAGATACATTAGCGTACATGTACAGCTGTCTGCAAACCCGGGGGGGGGGGGGGGGGGGGGGGGTACTCAACAAAATTTTTGTACGGGGATGCTCCGCCCCGAGGTCCAAACCCTTACCCTTTCATATACCGTTTTTGACAGAAAAGGTACCCCTTTCATATACCTTTCATTGAAAATGGTACCCCTTTCATATACCTTTCGTTGAAAATGGTACCCCTTTCATATAGCCTTTGCGTGCGTCTGTTTGATATATTTTGAAAGGCCCTTTTATAATACTTAAATTGCAGTTTTCCCTTCCTTTTTTATGCTTCAACTCGTGTTTTCACTACCATTTCCTATTCTTCGCGAAATCCCTACCCTTTCATATACTTCAACTCGTGAAATCCCGACCCTTTCATATACCTCCAGCCTCAAAAAGGTACCCCTTTCGGGCGGAGCATCCCCGTATAGCCCATTATAGAGAGTACCCCCCCCCCCCCCCCCCGGGTCTGCAAAGCGCTTACAGTGCGTCGGGTGGCTGTTATCATTTACATTACATGTAATTTTGTAGTATGTCGATGAGTTTGATTGATATGCTGCTGTGCAGTGTGATTAGTGTCATATACACTTTTAATATTAGTTTGTAGTTGTTATAAATTGATCATTATTCTTCACGCCGGGCCGATGCATTCTTAGCCATTTCCGAAGACCCTATTTTTCAAATTTATAGTTTTAATCAGGCACTTTAAAATACGCGGCTCCGTGGGTCCTGATCGAGATCACCTGCTCGATCTTTGTAAATGGTTCTGAAGGGTTTGATTCCCATATATTTGTCACATATCATGAAAAGAGCACTTAAGGTGGCTCGATATAGTTTTTTTTGGCGCGCGCAGATTGGGTTCTAATTTACCCGCGGGACTTTTAAAAATTTGAGTCATGCAAGAAAAAAGATAAACAAACATGGCCACAACTCTCCTTTCGCAATTTTATTTTTGCGCCGCCCTGGTTGACTGTGTTTTTCGCGTGTATGCAAGCTAGGTTTACATTCTTCTTTCTTTGGTGGTAATGTGATTTACCGAGAAAAAGAAAATAGGGCGGTTAAAGTTCCCTGACAAGAATGCAGTGAAGAATGGTTTCGCGATCGACAACTCAGCCCCGCATCGACGCAATTTTCCTCTGAATACGAGAGAGTTTATTTTGGGCTGTTTTTAGGGGCAGTGTATTTTCTTAATCTAAACTCTATTAAAAGAGTAATACAGAATGTGTTGGGAAAGACAGTTCATCTTCTAATAAGAACAAACAGCAACAGAGCGTGTGCGCGACGAAGTTCCCACCCACTGCATGATATTTGTGGTCGATTCTCGTCATCAGTTAGATAAGAAAATGCACAAAAAAGGGTTATCCAACTACGAACCACCAGAGGAAATAAAAAGCAAAAAGGAAGCAGACGTTGTATGGCTTTTAATGAAGCAGCAAATCAGAAATACTCAAAGGAGAAAATTAGGAAATCTTCGATCTGTCGTTCAAGAAAAGACACAACAACACGGCTACAGTGATTATCAATTTGTAGTTTTTGACACGGAGACAACTTCTTTAGATAAAATAGCAGCTATAACTAAACAGGTAAACACTTACAATTACTATGTGCATGCTACCAAAATGCAATATCAGCTACTACGCTTCTCGATTTAACAAACTGTCAGTGGAATCGATAAATGGCCAGAAAACGTTCCAGTGCATACTGTTCATCTGAGCGATTTCACCACTTTTCTCTCCAGTAATGCTATCGCAAATTGCCACAGTGTTTTGATCGGCCACAATCCTTTTGTTTTGACACTCCCACATTGCTACGCTGTCTTAGGCTCTCTCCTCCGCAGAGGCTCCTATCAGTTGGGCATGAGTTCAAAGAAACACTTTCATCCATGAAAAATTCTATTCGCCGACAGTCTTCACCTTGTCAAAACACCCGAATCGCTCAATCTGGGAGGAAAGCCCTGTAGAAGCAATCTTCCATCGGTTTTAAAATCTGTTTTTAATGAAGAGCTTTTTAGCACATGATGCTTTGGAAGATGTCTTTGCTCTCCATCGCGTATTTATTATTATTTCAATCCCCGTCGTTGTAAACAACGGCAATGTAAATCCCGCCTCCTTCGCTTTCGAAGACATGGTATTTTTAGACGAACGCTTCCAGCGTGTGCAATTTCAGGGATAACATCTTTTCTCAGAGTAATAATGGGCTGGTAAAGCAAAGCCTCCTACAAAAATTGCAGAAAGTGGCCTGTCCTACCAGGACTTACAGCGTCTCTAGAGAGGCTCGCAATTTTGAGCAGAGCGCCGACAGTAGCGATTCCATCCACACCACGAGGAACAAAGCATCCAGCGATTTTAGCCAGAATTGTTAATCATTTCGAAGGCAAGTGATGTACCAGCCATTACTAGACACGATTCATCCAAAAGATAACAGTTTCTATCTCACAAAAAGCTGCACAGCACGAAAGAGATTTGTCTATAAATGAATAAACAAGAATAACATCCGCAAATCGACCACAAAATCCGCGCGGAGGAGTGGCGTGACAACTGCCACGCATGCGTAATTGCCGATCTTGTCGTGTCAAAATTTTCAGAAATTTGAAACTTTCGAAGTCCACACTTCCGCTTCCGCTCGGTAAATTTTTTTCATTTTTTGCATGTTGACTTCGTTCTATCCAAAGTGCGTTTTACGCGATTTTCAAAAAATTCTGTCAACAGAGAAAAAAATTACCAACGAATTCTAAAAAACGCGTTTTTTCTTTAAAATTTCTGACAGATTTTTTTTAAAGTTGGTACTCGGGTAGAACACAGGGGTCGAAGGCCGTATGCAAAATTTAAACAGAATTCACCGTGGAATTTTAAAGATAATTGAAGATATGTCTGTTTTGAGGCCCTACTTAAAAGCCCAATGGCGTTGCCATGGCAACGCCAACCTCGATACATGTATGGCAAATTAATACTGTAATATTATCTTGATTTCGGGGTAAAATGTGATGACGATCCGCAAAGTATAACTCTAATTGTTTTGCCTCCAAATATACTATACAGGGAAACCAAAATACTATATCGAGCCACCTTAATGCTCTACACAAGATAGCATACAAAGCAGACGTATATAATGGGGGGCGAACGAGCGCCGAGTTAAACTGCGGAGGTCTGAGGCGAGTCAAAAGACGCGACCAATGGTGTGGGAGTCAGGCTGGAAGGCGAAGGAGGGGGGAGGAAGGAGGGGGAGGAAGGAGGGGAGGAGGAGGGGGGGAAGGAGGGGGGAGGGGGAGAGGAAAGAAAAATTTCTTTCTCTTCCCCGCCTCCTCCCCACCCCTTTTACTCCTCTCAGCCCCCGACGTTTTGCAAAACACCGACGTTTTGCAAAACAAAATGACGACCAAGCACTAAATTCAGCACTTGCCCGCCAAAAATAACAAAACAAAAAAACGCGTGTACTGCAGGCTATACACAAGATGTATGTGTCGCAACCAGAGAAGTCAGAAGACGGCATAAATGTGCGTTGCGCAAAGCTATAAGCCATGAATTGGGCACTTAGGCCACAATAGTACTATATTATTTCTGCCGTCATTGTTGTTGGATTAAGATATGGAGAGTGACACTCCAAAGTATCCGACGAAGTCAGGAAATGACACGGAGTCGACACACAGTGTCGCTGGTGGAGTGCATTTTTTTTCCTCCGACGCGAAGAAGACACGCGGTCGGACTGCAGCTTATACCCGCTTTAGACAAAAATACTGTTTGGTGTTAATATAGAATAGTAAAATAGAATAGTGAATAGTATAATAGTACAAACTCTATGTATTCTTACAATCTAAGAAACTCAACACATAATTTATTTGTACCAAGACCGTATACTGAGGCTGGAAAAAATAGCTTCCACTATAGAGGGGCGGTTCTCTGGAATAGTCTATCAAATACTATTAAAGGACAGCCAAGCCTGAAATCGTTAATATCATATTTGTAATTTAGTATAATTTTAATTACCATATTTATTTAATATTGTATTTTTTATTGCATGATTTTTGCACGGCTCTCTGGAAGAGCATTTTTATGAATGAGATTCCGTGACTAAATAAAGATGATTGATTGATTGAATAGAAGCAAAGACCGATACAATGTAGATACAAATTTAAGAGGTGTACTATATTTCGGCTGGCCAAACCAGCCTTCTTCAGGTACAATAAGGTAAAGTTTACATTGGCTTTTTATATATAGTAGTTGAAAAGTGCGGTAAAACACGTACGAGTACGATTGGTTTTGGTTTTACTTCTGATTGGTTGAGAAAGTGGCGCGAGATTTTTTAATATTTTCCTAAGGCAATATATGTACTACACTGTAATCGTCTGTATGCCCGGCGCACTCTTCCGTGAGCACGATAGAAAAACATTATAACGCGTAGAAAAGTTAACTAAAATTACACTTTACCCTTTGCTTTTCTTCTAGATTGTAAATTAAAAAAATATTATGGGCAATTCTTGTACGCACTTGCGTACTTCGCGTAAAGGCAGATACGCCCCTGAAATTTTGAGCAACAGGTGGTTTTCATGTTACGTCATCGCCGCCATGCTGGTGGACATATAGTTCTCTCATTAGCTCCTTTTGTTCGTCCACCAGCATTAATTTGTTCGTTTCACTATTGTTATCTGTCTCCAGAGATTGATTGCAAACCACCTATATTCTTCTGTACTTCTTGGTCCTCCTTTAACAAATTACTCCTAAAACGGTGTAAGAAGACTACACTAGTAGAGTCAGGAGGTAGAACGGGATGTAGACTATCTCCAGCTCGTCGATTCAGGCCGTTAGCCATCTGTTTAAATCGTTGTTCGTGTGAACGCAAAGGAGTGTCAAAGTTTCACTTTGATATCAGTCCGTTTTTATCCGCTTTGTTGAAACTGATTTAACTGATGCTGAGCGAATCTACTTTCATTAAGGGAGGATCGAATTTCGGAATCCGGAATCGACCGGTTTAATACCTTTCAACACAATAAGTAAAACATATTTCTGAAGAGAGAAAAGCGCGAAAAAGCCGCTGGTAAAAGGAAAATCTTTGCAGTCTGGGATTTTATGTTGCACGAGAGAACAACAAATTAGACAGTATCACAAAACGTTTTCTGAACATTTCATATAATGCATTTAATATCTTATCTATAGTGTAACAAAAGTATTAGATGAGAACAGATGGTGCAATATTGCAACAATAACTAACATTTATAAATTGTCCATAATAATTTCACTACATGAATGCAACATCTCTCGTATTTAATTTCGTTAATTTTGGTTCCTATAGTGTACAGTATCAACTTCCTTTTACCATCTGACAAAAGTTCAGTCTCATAGATAGTTTGCACAATATAAAGTACTTTCAATGACTAATAATTTTCCTCAGAAAACATGCTTTGGGATGGATCATTCTATTTTTTTTTTTTTGGGGGGGGGGGCAGTTACCAAAAAAATTCCTGCACAGCAAAAGTAGAGAAAATGCGTGCACAGCGAGTCAAACAAAAAAAAGGTATCGAACAATCCCGAAAAAGAATTCTTGTACAACCTCAAGACGGAAAAAAGTCCTGCTCAGGAAAAATTACCCTTCCCCCCTAAAAAATAAAATGGTCCATCCATCCCTTACCTTACTCATTTCAGTCTTCCAAATCAATACCGACCAGTATGGGCCACAACTGACTAATGCAAGCCAATACAGGTCAATGTTGGTATGTCTTACTTAGGCAGACAACCCTAAGCAACATAGCTTAGATTTATTTTTTACCATAGATGTCTTTGAATTCTTTTTTGAGATCTCATGCACATACATTATTTTGCACTCGACACTCTTACGTAGTTTGCCATGCATGCACAAACTCTTTCTGTGTTCATTTCCACACACTCCTTGATATCTTTACTGTATCCATATCCTGTTTCATATCCTTGCTTCTGTTTTTATTAATCCAAATAATATTATTGCTGATCAGCAAGAGAAACATATTTACTTCTGTTGACTGAACAAGGTTTCAGACTCCGCTGATTAACCAAAAAATTCTTAACTTTTTTAAAACCACAGCTTGCGAACAGCAGCTTTTTTCAATCAACAAAAATCTCAATTTCCACTTTTCAAAATGTGTTCTTTAGTCTAGATTGTTTATTACTAATAATTATTTTCTTTAGTTAGCAAAGAAAAGCCTAAAATTCTTCTTTAATCAAAGTAGGTAAACATACAGCGGCAGCTGCTTTAGCAGAATAGAAAAAAAATACAGCAGTTTGTTAGCTCGCACATCTAGGCAACAACTTTATGCTTCTACCCAAACAGTTTTATGAAGCAGGGATGGCAGTAGGGCTTGTCATTCTGTTCCTTAAAGGTACCCTTGTTAAGTTGCTTGAGGCAGAATGCGCAGACAAAGTGCTCAGGGTGAAATTTACGATGCATGGCAGTGATGCATCGGCCAGTGATGGGCTTTTGACAGCTGTAGCATAGAGTGCCACGGCGGGCGTGGTAGTGCATCTCGCAGTAGGGTCGACCTTCATGCTCAAAGAAACTTCCACCAGGAAATGCTTGATGACATTCCTGCAAGAAAGAAGACAAGAAGTAAGAAGACGATTTTTCCAGTTTCATAATGCTTTCTTGGTACCCACTGCAAAAAAACGTGTGTTTGTGAAAATAGCTTTTGTGAGATCTGAATTACTATTTATATCTTTAATGGTGTTATGACAGGTGAAATGAGTGGTATACCTTCTGAAATACAATTTACATGTATAATGACGTGAGAATGTAAGCCAGAATTTTGTTTCGAGATAGCTGGGGTCTATTGTAACAGGGTTCTGTGATTACTAAGCAGATTACTCACCGAACACACAAAGCATTCTGAGTGCCAATGTGCACTAAGAGCAGATATATAGCTATCCATAATTGGCTGACCACACCCTCCACAGCGGGGTGCAAACATAGCATAGTAATCTTCACGACAGAAAGGCTTGCCATCTCTCTCATGAAAACCAGTGTCGCCAAATGGCCGACCACAGCTAGCACAGACAAAATGCTCTGGATGCCATGTCTGGTCCAGGGCTGTTACACAAGACTGTGAAAGAAAATATGACATGGATCAGAACTTTGGAAGTAAGCTGCTGAGGAAACCACATGTTTTTGGAAACAATTTCTAGCAGTTTTAGTCCTGTTTGCTCATTGTAGGATTAAGCTACAGGTCATCCAACATAAATGTCAATTTTAAATTCAGTATTGAGTAATAATAATAGACTCCTGTAATGTTATCTTCTGCTTTGATTTTCCTTTGGCTGCATTAAAATTGGAACTTTTAATATACAGTAATGGTATCATTCCTACTACCCCTCAAATCATTAAAAAACATCTTGCAATTACACCCATTTAAGATCTAAGTTACATCAATAACACAAAAAGAAGAACAAGAGAAACAGAGAACTTACATCTAGGATCGGTCCGCTACAGTAGGCACATCTCGGTGCAAATTGCTCATGGTAATCTCTTTCACAGAAAGGCCTTCCATCTCGCTCAAAGAAGTTGGTGGCACCTAACGGCACTTCACAAGCAACACAAGTAAAATGTTCTGGATGCCATGTGCGACCCAGGGCAGTACAGACTTGCCCAATGATTGGTTTGTTGCAAGCTGCACACTCACCCTTCTTTGTTGTGCTGACACCTTGCCTGGTCATGTCCGACTGAAGTGTGCCCAACATCGAGTCTAGTTGGCTGACTTTACCAACTCCTGTGGAAAGTAAAAAAAGTCCATGCACAAAATATTAGCAAGTTATTTACTAAGCCTGCATTAAGGCCCGCTTACACATGCGATTTTTTGTGCGATTTTTGTCGTGCTCTCCAATGCAACTTTTGTCGCAAGTGTAAACTTACAGGGATTTCTGTGCGATTCGGGTGTGACATTTGCTATGACTTCCCAAAACTTGCCGCCAAGTTGCATCAGGTCATGTTCGAAAACCTCTGTGACATTGCGTGACAAATCGCGCCAACATCGCACTGAAATCGCCGCCCATTTACACATGCGATTTGAAGATGCAACTTGTGCACGACAAAAATTGCATCGAAAAGGTGTGACAAAAATGCACAAAAAATCGCCTATTAGAATGGCCTAATGATCACTACAAACCCCTAGAGCCCTAGAATACACATTATGGGTTAACAACAGTTACGTGTACCTGATCATAGAGCAGTTTTCAATTGAGTATCGAAAGTAATTGCACAATTGCTTTGGTTTTGCATTGCTACGCTTTGAGATTGGCTAAAAAATCTTGCGCCAATTTCTCGGCCAATCAGAAGTTAAACCAAAACCAATCATGACTTGCCTGTATGTGTTTTCCCGGGCTTGGCACCAGCTACATGTATTTGCTTCAAGCTCTGATTGGTTCATTGGATTGTTTACGGCTGCTGTGATTGGTCAGAGTAATTACTTTGGTTTTGGTTTTACGACACTCAACTGAAAACTGCTCTACATGATTATGACAACAGTGATTGCTTTTGAAAGAAAAAGTTGCTTTTACTGCCCAGGTGAAAATCAAGTAGGGACAAAATTGATTCAAATCAAAACATGATTACTATACTACACGTAACATACTCAACAATATTGAATTCTAAGCCATTGTCATATCAGGGTTGCTTTTGAGGGGATATAGTTTTTTCTTTTCCAAAGTTTTTTAAGATTGGCAAATCTGATCATTTGAGGGGGACATTACTATCTGGAGGGGTTGTTACTTTTGGAAATTGCTAGCAAGGTTTCTAGATTGCAGTGACTGTGTGCTTTTGAAAGAAAACGTTGCTTACCAAATGTTAAGATTACCCAAGTCGAAATCAAGAAGAGACAAATTAGATTGATTAAAATCACAACATTCATAACTCTGCATTTGAAGTAAATCATGTCTGTAGTGTTAGGGCCACATACTATCTAAGTAAGTACTTACCAGGACTTGGTGGTTTAGGCTTATTAGGCTTGGCATAATCTCCACTGAGCCTAGCTTGTGAAGGTGTGGGAGCAGCACTGACATTTACTTTGAAATCTGAGAGGGATGCCATCAAGTCATCAAGCTCCTTGGTTGCTGTTGATGCTGTACGTGACTGTCTGCTGTCTAGATCCCTTGCATACTGAATTTGGCTACGTTGTGGGGTGGGTGTGGCAATGTGTGTCATGGAGACCTTGGGACTGTCAGGTCCATTTCGTTCACCACCACTATGACGTGCTTCAACTGTAATGAATATGTAGCCATAAATTAGTAGGGAAACCTACATGTAAAAAGATGCTTGGGAAATGCAATGGACTAGGATCTTATGTAATACTCATTATCTGCTTCATCTAAAATGGAAAATGGAGCCAACTGAGGGGATGAACAAACTGACTTCTTTCTCTAACTTTGACCATAGATATACCAAGAGAGAGGAAAGCCACATTAAAGTTCAGTGTTTTTCTTGTTAGAAGAATAAAACTAAAGTTCATGAAAAAAAAACCTTCAGCTAAGTCTTCACAAGCCTAATGGCTTACAACTGCAGGAGCTTAACCCAGTTTCTGTAGCATGAAGCGACTGAGAGTATTACTACTCCCCCCTGGATGGGATGCTAGTCCATCGCAGGGTTACCTCCCAGCATTGTGGCACCGGTACCCATTTATACACCTGGATGGAGAGATACAAATGTACAATGTGGAGCAAAGTTTATTGTTTAAGGAAACAACATGACAGCAGTGACCAGGTTCAAACCACAACCTCCAACCTTGAAAGTCTGATGCGCTAACCACTAGACCACCTTGCCTCCGCTCCCGATCAGAGCAATGTAATAATTTACAACCAACAACAATTCAGAATACTAAAAGTAACTTCCCAATTACTTTAAAAATCAGTGGCCACACAGGCGGCAACTTCCAAGTAGCAGCTACAATTGGGTGTCCATTACTTTTGGCCTGCTAAAAATTAAAATAAATGGGAACAAACTATTCTGAGAAACTTATTGAAGGTAGCAAAATTGAAAGTCAAAATATGGGAGAAAGCTAGTATCATCATGCTGCCATAGTCAACAACAGAATTCAAAGTCATTGTCATGTTAGGGTTGCTTTTGAGGGAATATTCATAGTTTCTCTTCTTCTCATAATTTCGGTAAATCTTATTGTTTCTTTTGGAAACTGCTAGCAAGGCTCTTAAGATTAATATTAATTTTGGGGGCTGTTATTTTTTTGGCATTATATTGTAATATGATGTGGAGTTCAGAATTTGAACAAGGCACATTTGGTATTTGGTGAGGGGGGTGTCTCTTGTTGCTGTACCAACACTTCTCCCAAAAACAGAATATTACCTGGTTGGGCTTCATGAGGTGAGACAGGACCCTTGTAACTTGAAGGACGGCCATTCACAGCAGCCTTTGGAGATGGTGATGTTTGACTGCCTCTCGGTGACTCTTGTCTACCTGCATGCACAATACACAAACAAATTAACATTTCATTCTCTCTTAATCTTCAGAGCAGAGGCACGGTGTAGTGGTTAGTACGTTGGACTTTGGGGGGGGGGAGGGGGAGGAATACTCCCAACAATGTAGGATAGGTGTGGGGAGGGGGGGGTACTCCCAACAATGTAGGATAGGTGTGGGGAGGGGGGGTACTCCCGACAATGTAGGATAGGTGTTAGGGGAGGGGGGTACTCCCAACAATGTAGGATAGGTGTGTGCTGCCAAGGTTCTCAAATCCTTACCCTATTTAGGGGTAGAAAATCGAGATTTAATACCCTTTTTAAGGCCCAGTTTTAACAGACCATATCTTTTTCGTTTTGCACGTTGCGTTGGGGTGGATACTGCAATTTAGTGACCTAATCTAAGGAATATCTAAGGACCACAATACCAAAAAGGATACCCTATTTAAGGACTGAGCACCTAAAAAACCCTACTCTATCAGGGGGCACATACCTATACAGCGTATATAAGGGAGTACCCCCCAGGCCTGAAGGTCAGCAGTTCAAGCCTTCATGTTGTTTCCTTGGACAAGAAACTTTGGAATGCTCCACATCGTCTCTCTCCAACCACGACATACCGGCGACATAATGCTGGAGGGAAACCTTGTGATGGACTAGCATCCCGTCCAGGGGGGAGAAATAATACTATCAGTCGCTTCATGCCACAGAAACCGGTTAAGCTCAGGCAGTTGTGAGCCATTAGGCTTGTGAAAACTTACCCCACCTTAATCTTCAAAAGTCTACCATTAATTTCATTTTTTATTTATTTATTTTTGGGGGGGGGGGGGGGGGGGGGAGGGCCAACTGACTAGCTTAGGCACATCTCACATCTAGAACACAGGGCTAAAGAAAAATCCCTGTACAATAAACTCTTTCATTAGTGTGCTGCGTCGGTGGGGGGATGAAACACGAGAATTTAGTTTTATCGACTGAGTCGATAAGGTAAATTGACCACCGTAAAAAGATTCAAATAGCTGACGTTTCGAGCGCTAGCCCTTCGTCGGAGCGAATCAAGGAATTGTGGGTAGTGTGTGGTTTTATATAGTAAGCGGTGGAGTTACGCTATTGGTGGAAATTTGGTGACGTGAAAAACAAATGTAGATTAGTTGAATGAAAAGCGTTCGTTGATTCCGTGGGGTTTGAGAGTGCCGATTTGAAAGATGATTTTTTGTTCTAGGTTTTTACGGCTTTCTGTGTTACCCTGGTGTAGGGAAAGGCCGCAGATTGTCATGTGTTGTTTAGAGTGGTTAGTAAGATTAAAATGGCGCGCGACTGGTTTGGATGCGTCTTTGTCATTTTTTTCAACGTCTCGGAGATGTTCACGAAAACGGTCGCCCAGTCTTCTCCCTGTTTCGCCAATGTATATCTTTTTGCAAAAAGTACATGTTATGCAGTAGATAACATTTACGGAGGTGCATGTAAAACGATCAGTGATTTTAATAGATCGTTTGGGTCCTGTTATTTTGTCCGCGTTGTGAATGAAAGGACAAGTGTTACATCGTGTGCGTGTGCATTTGAAAGTTCCCGGTACATCGTCAGATTTCAGTGCGCTCGTAACTAGAAAGTTGCCAATGTTTTTGTCACGTTTGAATGAAATTAGTGGGGGTTGTGAAAAAATTCTGCCTGTTTCGGGGTCGTTTTGGAGTAATTTGAAATTTTTTAAAATGATGCTTTTGACTGTGTTGTTGTGTGGGTGGAAAGTGAGGGTGAATGGAATTCTCTCGTTCTCTTCCTTCTGTGGCGTTTGTAGTGCTGATTGTCTGTCGATCTGTTGTGCACGTTGTTGGCCCGTATTAACAACAGAGTCAGGGTACCCACGTTTCTTGAAAAACTGGCACATTTCTTCTGATTTTGTTGGAAAAATCAGAGTCATCACTACATAGACGTCGAAGTCTGAGAAATTGAGAATACGGAATGGCGTTTTTAACGTGCGATGGATGTGAGGATGAATGTAACAGATAACTGTGGGAATCTGTAGGTTTGTAGTGCACACTTGTGGATAAACTGTTACCGTTGATTGAAATATTAATGTCAAGAAAAGCGACTGAGGTTTCGGAAATTTCAATACTTTTCAATACTTTTCATCCCGCTCTAAAATATACCTGGGAAATTTCCGAAACCTCAGTCGCTTTTCTTGACATTAATATTTCAATCAACGGTAACAGTTTATCCACAAGTGTGCACTACAAACCTACAGATTCCCACAGTTATCTGTTACATTCATCCTCACATCCATCGCACGTTAAAAACGCCATTCCGTATTCTCAATTTCTCAGACTTCGACGTCTATGTAGTGATGACTCTGATTTTTCCAACAAATCAGAAGAAATGTGCCAGTTTTTCAAGAAACGTGGGTACCCTGACTCTGTTGTTAATACGGGCCAACAACGTGCACAACAGATCGACAGACAATCAGCACTACAAACGCCACAGAAGGAAGAGAACGAGAGAATTCCATTCACCCTCACTTTCCACCCACACAACAACACAGTCAAAAGCATCATTTTAAAAAATTTCAAATTACTCCAAAACGACCCCGAAACAGGCAGAATTTTTTCACAACCCCCACTAATTTCATTCAAACATGACAAAAACATGGCAACTTTCTAGTTACGAGCGCACTGAAATCTGACGATGTACCGGGAACTTTCAAATGCACACGCACACGATGTAACACTTGTCCTTTCATTCACAACGCGGACAAAATAACAGGACCCAAACGATCTATTAAAATCACTGATCGTTTTACATGCACCTCCGTAAATGTTATCTACTGCATAACATGTACTTTTTGCAAAAAGATATACATTGGCGAAACAGGGAGAAGACTGGGCGACCGTTTTCGTGAACATCTCCGAGACGTTGAAAAAAATGACAAAGACGTACCCCTGCACGGCAATGCTATGCTCACAAGCGCTATTACAACTCAAGTTGCGGATAAAATTGCACATGTTACAAATTGCCGAAAAAGTTGAACAGTTCTCTACTTTCCTGTAGCGTAGCATTGCATGTAAGTTGCATGTCACCTGCAATTTGTCTGACAATGATCTTGTCAACACTGTGTTGCAAGTCACAAAAACTGCCATGTATAGTGGAGAGGTTTCAAACTTGTGGAGGCTGCGCTTGAATGTACAAAACAAACAACAGCAAAATATACTAACAAAATAATCATACATGTATCAACATAAAAAAAAACAGAGAACAAAGCACATTCAGATGCAGAGATTAATATACATGTATAATATGCAAATCACTTTTCCGCAGAGACCACCTGCCATTCTTGCAACTAAATTAACAAATTTTACACTGCATTATTGTTGAAAAACAAAATAAGTAAGCAATTAACTGACTTACAGTATCATATTATGGAAACTGCTTGTTAGAAAAAAAACTGTTTCTAATCCAAACAAGATGGGCAGAAATAGGTCCATGTTGGCATGTGTTAAATCAGTATGTTTGCAAACTATCAGGTCTCCACAAACCACAAGTGTTTTGTAAACAAAAGACTTTGCATAATAGGATTTTCTTGCTGATAAGAAAATACTTTTAGCTCATCCAATTTCACATATTCTCTCAATTATTAACAACAATGAACCTGTAGCTAAAAATGTGCCTGTAATGACAACAATGTAAGAATTACTATGGGGAATTATCAGATAATTGTATGGCAGCTAGGTGAAAATTTAGAGATATTATTTGTTTGTCCCCACTAGGGGGTAACTGCCTTGATGTGCATCAAACAAAATTTTAAGACAAAAAAAATTAAAATTAACTTTTATCTGTGGAGTGAACTTCAAACCACATTGGTCAACGTTTCATGATATTTTGGCAGGCTATAAAATTACAAAGTTACAAATATTTTCAACTTTTAGCAATTCAGAACTTAATTGGCAACTTATAATAATCTTCCCTTGAAAATCACGTTTTGTCAGTGCACTATATCTATGTTTTTTGCTCTGTCTTTCATTACACACACATGCTATTAAAAGGAGGGCTGTTTATAGTTTGCAATTTTAAGGAAAACACTTCGCCGAACCAGCTGCCGGTTCAAGTCATGAAGAAAACAAAATGAAAATGCTGCTAATGAAAGTGCCAGTATAGAGAACAGGTGCTACCATCCACGAAATTTGATTTATATTTTTTTTTCGGAATAATTAAAAGAGACAATTCTCCCCAAAACTGTAACATTTAATCGAGGACTGTGTAATTATGACAAAGATGACAAAAATATGTATTTACACCGTGGATAAAATGAGCAAACAATTTCTTTACATCATAACCATGGGATGGTAGTTTTAATAACCTTAGTTGAATGAAAACAAAGCGAACGAATAAAGCTTTATTCTTCTCACTTCAACACTTGCAAATATAACTAGGAAACAAATGTAAATTGTTTCGATTGCTCGAGCTTTTCTCTACGAAGGACTGAATTAAAAAGTCAAGAAAATTTCAGCTATCAAAGTAAAAGATAAGAAATCAAAGGATACGTACCAGGACATGAAAAGCGGATTAAATCTGACCTAGATCTTTAATTAATTTCAGCCACGCTTCATACATGTTAAAATAAATTATATTTCAATCAATATATTTCTTCTCTCTTAGCGACAATCGAACGTTGGGCTGGCATGAAATCCTATTTTAAAGGTCATTCGATTAAAAATGCAAGATTCCGACTGTACGGACTGTCTCGTTATAGTGCTGTTCGTTGTGTTATTTTTCTCGAATTGTAATTGCAGAAATAAATTTCTACCTTGACATTTTAGGAAAGAAGAGTGAATGGATAAAAGTCAATTTAATAGAAATCATACCAAATTCTGTAAGAAAGTAAAAACCAAGCTTACCTGGTGATTCTGATGGCGAAGGATAGTGCAATGGGTTACTTAAATTTTCCAACAAACTGTCCAACTCCGAAAGGTTTTGTCCCAAGCTTGTTGAAGGCGCAGGTGGGGGAAACAAATCGTCCTTCGAACTTGATGCGTGAGGATCGAGAGCCTCAAAGGGGGGAGGAGGTAGTGGCGGAGGGACTTCATCAGGCGAATCTCTGCCGTTTGCCGTTTGTCTTCCTCGAGATTCAGCCGGTGATGTCGTCGAAATCGTCGGACTTGTGGCTTGAAGATCCGCGAGCAAGGCATCTAAAAATTCAATATTCTGTTTCAGTTTCTCTTCAATTGAGGGTTTCCTCGTCTTTCCTGGCATGTTTATTCTACGAATTTCCCACCAGATCGGTCCCGATCGAAACTAGTTCGTCTTTCCGTTCACAACTTCGCGACGCTTGAATTTCAAAATTCATTCAATTCAATGCTCTGTTTTACCGCGTGTCTCAGATGACATATGAAACATGCTGTCGGATGTATAACCCATCATTTGGCTCACCAAAGCACAATAAAATGACACAAAGCGGTATAAATTATTCAAGAGTATATTGTCATGTGTTTTGCAACACGAAAGTTTTGATTTCGTGCGCGAATTCAAAACCAGCACGTCCGCGCGCGCTCACTCGCAACCACAAAACAACTGAAAGCATAAATTGGTACAATTGCAAAAGACAAAATATTTTAAAATATGCTGAATCGATAATGACATTAGATGTCCAAGTGTTAGGCTTATACAAAATCTCTGACTTTGTAATCATTCGTAGTTGTGACGAACATTGAACCTCGAGCGATGGAATCTGCGACATTATTTTTACAGGGAAATCGGCAAAGATCGGAATGCAGATATCAGTGCTTCTCGATCTCACGTTCGCGATTCGAACGAAATGCAAGACGTACTGTGAAATAAAGTATAAACCAGATGAAACAGATACACAAACAGTGAAATAGAACCAGCGTTTTCTAATCTCGGCCAGTCAAACAGTTCACCTAAATTTTTTTAACACAGCTTTAATATTCCCTCTTCACCGCCCAAATTTTGAAGCCAGCGTGACCGAAATTCAAACGCATTCCTTTAGCAACCTTTCTAATAAAAATTCTTACATTGTTTACAAGGTTAGCTAAAGGAATCACTACGCTGAGTTATGAAGATCAGAATCTCCAACAAAAACAGGTTTGAATATCCAGGAAGATGCCACAGTATTTTCGCAAGGATCACAACTACACTGTGGTACAGATTGTGAAATAACAAAATGACCACTCGTTAATAGAATACAAATAACAGATTAGACATACCCAAATCGTCCATGGTAGCTAATGCCAATTAAACTCAACCAGTTAACAATTCCCCGTACACGAATAACTGTAAAAAAACGAGCTTCGAGGTCTCGAAAGTTCACAACTGCAGGAACATTTCAAAAATGGTTCTGTTCCTCACAGCGTCTGAAATCATCGTATTGCGTCGGACGAGTTCGTGAAGGATCGGGTGTCTATTTCTGCCAATCACCCGAACGAATTCGCAAATAGTTGGAATGCCAATCGCATTCCTTGGACAAATATGGAAAATACCGGAAGTTGGGTGTTAACTAGTGAATCGTGACGTGACATGCATGACGTAAAGATCACATAACGTTACGTAAAACGCTCAAAATACCTTTTCATTATAAACTGTTTCATCCCAAATAAATAATTATTGTTATCTTCAACAACAGTATCCTCATTTTTATAATTTAAAAAAAGGAATAACACTCAAGGCATATAACCATTCACTAACTTTTCATCACTGATAACCTTATCTGAAACAAAAATATTCTGATAAAATGGGATTAAAAATAAAAAATTTAAAATGGGATTACGTCAGTTTGGACTTCCTCCATGCCTTTTTCTATGCATTTAACCACATATCAACTGCCTATTTGATGAATGTTCTCATAGATTTGAGGAATTATACTTTAAGGACTTCCTTCTCATAGCAATAAAAATATCTTGAATGATTTATCTCACTGTAATTTTTTTTAACAAATAATAACTGGAATTACTTTTAATTTTCATTCATGACTAATAATAATTATTATTTAGTCATGTTTGGAACTGAGGCAAAATTAGAAGGTTTGTATGGAGTCATCAGAGCATAAATGGACATATTTATTATTTATATTTCACCTCCAAATATTACAAAAGGATGCTGATTTTTGACAAGCGGGCTTTTTTTGTCATGCACTTTCCAAATATCTCATCAAATCCCAAAATTTTACAAATTTATAAGTTTTTGTAATGTCACACTTTAGTACCCTATTGTAAATATTTGAGTTAAGTTATGAAGTCTGATGGTTTCTCAAGGCCTCAGTGTGCCAAACCTCATTTTTTCTTTTTGTTCTTTTCTTCTTATTAAAAACAAAAACTACTTAAAATGAACAATACTCAATCTCCTTATGTAATAACTTTGGGATAGTGTCTTTTTAGTTTTTGGGAAGGTTTGGTGGCAATCAAATAATAAATAAATAAATAAATAAATAATATTGACAGGAAATAGACCATAAAGATAACCCTTCTGAAAGTTTATTTGCCAAAGAAGTCATAGATCAAAGTAATAGTAATTTGATAAAGTTTGCAACATGCACAAGGAATAAGAATTATTTTTGGAAAATAGTGTAAGTTAGATTTTAGTTAACTTTTGATTTTTATAATTTTTTCCCCTCAGAATTTTTTAGCACAAGGAATTGCCTTCTCTCCTATACCTAATATCATTTCATCTGTAACAATGCTGTGTATTAATTTGGTTTGGCAATATAGCATTGTATTAGGTACATAAAAACAAGGTTGTACAACAAAATAGATGTGATTCAGAGCAAAATTAATGTAAAACATCTGCAAAAATTGACAAAAAGTCACCTCAGCCCAAAATTTTCCAGCAAGACTTGACTGACTAGTAATTCAATAAATTATTTATCATTAATGAATTTCATACTGAAAGTTGATGGACCAAGTGTTTTTATTTCATTTGTTTGATGATTGAGGTTCTGAGAACAGGCAACCCCTCCCCTCCCCTCCCCTCCCCCTTCCCTCTTCTTCCACTCCTCCCCCCTTCTACCCCTATAAATAAATATGTATGTTTGTGAACAGTACTGGTTGTGATAATTATTGTATTTTAAATAACTTAGAAAATTGGCAACTTTTGACTATCAAAAGCTGCTTAAGAAATGAGACAGAACACAGAACAATGTTTAAAACATTTTCCTATTTCGTCTGGCAGTTACAAAGCCAGGTAATATGCAGCTCAAGCAGTGTGAACCCTATGTGACAAAAGCATTATACAATGTGCTCAAAAGTTCTATTAGAAAATGACGCAGTGAACCCAGTATGTAATATGTCCAAAATTACTAATATTAATTTTAGAATTCATACAACATTGTGTAAAAACAAATTGTTTTCAGTGCTACAGAAAGCCGCTTAACCAGAGAATGGTTGCTTGCAAATTGAACAAGAAATGCATGATTGGCAAATTTAGCTTTGACCTCTTTTTCCTTTTCCCCAATCCCTGGCCCAGTAATTTTCTTGACACCTTTTTCTCCAATAGATTCCCAAAAAACCTTTATGTATATTGGTCAAATAAACAAATGGAAAATGTCAATGATCGAGTAATAATAATATTATTATTTCTCCTGAAGGCTTACACCTTCTGTGAATTCTCCAAGTCATTTGTTTTATAAAATTCTTCAACAACATTAATATTTGCAGATAGGAGATCAACACAGTCCTTCATTTCTTTTAGAACAGTCTCTTCATCAACTTTTCCTCGTCCCAGTTTGTCCATGAAGTCCTTGCGATATGGGACAGCTTTCATGGCAAGCTAAAAAACAAACATCATTTTACAACCTTGATCAGAACTTCTCTCAAGAATGTGATTTGGTAAGATTTATATATAACCCATACATGTACATTAATTATGTATGAATGCACTATGATCGAACCATTTTTAAGGGTCGAATGCAACCTAAATACCTTAACACCTTACATCTAGATCTACCGGTATATTTTCCCTAAACACACTTATATACTTAAATAAACGACTTTTTTCTTTATTTCTTAAAATGCCGCCTAGTATTTAAATTGCCCGTGGGGGAAATCTCTCTTTCTCATAAGCTCGGCTTCTCGGAGATTTCCCCGCCACAGTCACTCCTCCCAAGTTATGTATAAATTTTAAATTTAATATTAATTAACCTATTTATTGTCATTTTTATTCTGCTTGTAATTCATTTGTGTGTGGCAAAATAAAATAAAAAAAATAAAATAAAATAAAAATTGTTTTGCTTTTTGGAGTTGTTTTGGCTTTTGTTTCAGTTTTAAGAATGGTATGCATAACTAATGTATAGGGTTATACAGAAATCTTTCCTGTAATTTTTAGTGCCAAAGATTGCAATTAAATAAAAAAAACCAACATTTCATTTTGTAAAATATTGAGCAACAAATGGTACCATGCAAAAGTACTGCCGAAGAGGTTTTATTTGAATGGTCACACCATAGGTTTTCGTCCACAGACTCGAAAGTTAGAACTACAATACATGTCTCCATAATTGACTCTGGGAGTGAAAGGGTTAAGTCTGACGAGTCAGGCTGATAAGTACTTCAGACTGGTCTCTTTTCTATTGTTCCAGAAAATATCCATACCCCTCCCACAGAAGGTTTTTAGTTTGGACCCTGCCCCACCCCTCTGGAAATTCCAATTTAGTTTGAGTTCATACTTGCCTGTAAAAACTTTGGCTTTTGACACCTCCCTACCCATTCCCTTTGGAATTTGTAACAATCTTCCATGAAGGGAGGTATGGATATTTTCTGAACCAAAAGCTACCCGAAAGGTGCCATCACGGGACCCCATATCCTCTGGGCCGGGTTGTTCAAAGCGCGACTAAGCTAACCAAGGGTTAGCATCAATTTTGATTCCAGTTAAATAATAAATCAATGAATATTTTTCCAAAGCATTTTTGCCCTTTAGTTTCGTCTCTGACTTGTCTTCGCATGTAACTTATCATTAGCTTTTGAAAACGCTTCTAACAAGAGAAATTCAATCCTCGGTTAAGTTTTAATCCTGGGTTAGCGTTAACCAGCTGACAAACAACCAGGCCCAGGATTTTACATTTTCTCAAGAACCCCCTACCTCCTCCTTTTCTGCAAGGATGAAAAAACACCCCCTGCCCCCCCCCCCCCCCCCCCCCCCCCCCCCCCCCCCCCCCCCCCCCCCCCCCCCCCCCCCCGCCCCCATTTAGCTCCTTTGGAAGTTTATTTTCTAAATACACCAACAATACTCCTGGCCTTTGAGGGGTGACTGTATAAATAACAAGGCCGTCTTCTGTTTCAAACAGTGACCTTTATCATTTTATTACCATTTGCATTTGTACTAGAAGATTCAAAGATGTTTAAGTCATTAATAGCGACATCCTTTCACCCCCCCCCACCTCAAACAACAAGCGGTCAATTATTAAGATGCCAACAGGTTACAGGTTAGTTGGTAAATGTGAGGTTAAAGAAACTTTAGAAGCGTATAGAACTTACAGAGAAAATTCCTTGAACCATCCAACCATGATATCTCTTTAGTGAGCCTTCATAAGCTTTCTTGGCACATTTTACAAGATCCTGCTCTCCTGTAAGAACCTCCTCAAGAAAGACAATGATGAATTGAAGAGCTCTGTGATAGAGGAAAACGAGTTGATAAATATAAAACATTTGTAGCCTGATCCAAGTGTACAGATGGTAAAAACGACAGGGTTGTTGTACTTTTTAGGGGGCAAAATTTGTAGATTGGTACCACTTAGGGTACAAAAATCTCAAATGACCACCGTTAGAATTATCCTTGTTAACTAGAGGATTTATGGTAATAATAATGTGACCAACCTTTTGAGCCACATCAAGGCATCTGTGGCAGAGTTCTTCACAAGGGTGGTCCCTGCCTCTATTTCACTTTCCACAATACCTTGCAATGTTTTAAATTTTTCTGGATCTTTGGCAAATTTATCTCTAAGTTTCTTAAAACAACACATAAAAACAGAAGTCAGAAAATAAAGGGAAGAAGGTATGTAGACAAAGTGCAACTCTGTCTTAAGGCTAAATTTGTTGTACCAAATTGGTGTAGAATAAGAATGGAAAAAATACATGTAATGAGAATATGCATTGAAGACTTTACTTTTAATCTGTAAAATTTGAACCGAATAGTGAAGACTAAAAATTTTGAGTCAAGAATATTCCAAAATTACTTAGGGTTACTGAATGCTCCAAAGCTAGCTAACATTCACATGTTAGTGAATAATAATTATTATGACTTTCAGATTAAATTAATCAAGATTAGACTAAACCTACCACAAAGCCCACAATTTCCAAGACCTAACCTAGTTTTATTAAAAGGCTGAAATTTTCAAACTCAGATTCAGGTAAAAATTCTTCAAGATGCATCATTTTTTAGACCATTTTGGCACTTACTATGCTACAATCCCAAGACCGATTATGAATCTAAAACTTAAATGCATGCACTACACTTACTGTAATAATTTTATTACAGTGACTGAAAGTTAATGAAAATAAAACATTCAACAACACAATACCTTAATGTTACCATTAATATCAGACTTGACAGGAGCAAATGCTGTCGGTCCTAAAACATCTGTCAAAGCAAGAATACCATAAAACAGTGTAAGTGTTAAGGACAAGTGATTATTTTGACTTCACCTTTCAAAACGCTGGAGAGCCGGTCCAGTCTATTATGTGGCTTACCCATGCTTGTGACCTGAGCTTAATAAATCATCTTATAGCTGTTTTTTTTTTTACAGTACAAATCAGAATGAATAAATGAATACCTTTATCCATCTATCTTTATCTAGTAGCGGGAGTATTAAGATGTGCAGCTAATTGGGGATACTAAGTAGAACTAAACATTAAATTAATTGTTAAAACACTCATATTTAGACAAAATAATTTAGGTGTTTTTTCTTCTCTGATTAGTTTCTGATTATGTTGTGAAGGACTGCCAGTCAGATCATGATAAGTATATAAAATTTATTGTCCTTGTGATTTAATCAGGGGTTTCAATAGAACCTGGCAACCGGGGGTGTACGGCCGCCACTTGCCTCTCATAACCGGTTACCAGACCGCCCAAGTGGGATGGGTCCTTACAGCCTCTTATCTGTCACAGCCGCATATTATACCTTGGCCAGCCGCCTACTTCAATTCTGATTGAAACCCCTATTAATCCCTCATATGATCAGTTGTGGCACAATTAACATGTCAAAGTACAAAGTGTTCATTGTGTTCTGATTTGCAATGTGGAGGTAGATTTCCAACATAATTTTCTTTAAATTTTTCAACCGTACCGATGTAAATGTAGTCAAGTTTATGCTTTATTTTGAACAAGAGGTGATCTAGCGATGTCTTGCATAAACAAAAAATTAATGCAGTTTAACTTTGTACACTTTAAGGCACTAAAAATCTCTTATATTATTTATACATGTAAGCTTAAATATAGCCAACTAAATTTACTGCTGTGATAACATAAAAATTATTATTATTAAATTAAAGTTATGAAATACTTAACAATATTCATGAACAGAAACTTAAAAGTTTCGAATAATCATTAATTTATAAGCTTAATTAAAATTCAGCTCACATGAATAATTTAAACTCTTTACTGCACAGAATAAGCTAAATCGCGCGGTCTGAATATCAATTAAGCTTAAGCTTAATTTTTAGGAAAAAGTGCCAGCAATCATACACACTGATTTTTAATACACCTACATAACAAATTTCATTTCTGTCGTTACTCAACGCAGTAGCAAGGAAATTAAAATATAAACCGCATAACTTCAAACATATGTTGGTTATTCCAATCTAGGAAATCTTGAATGCCCCAAAGTCTTGACCAAACCTGTCACCAAATTTGAATGAATATCGATAAAGAAATTCATAGTTATAGTTTCTATCTCACAAGAAAGGATACTCACCGAAAAAGGGTACTACTTCACTTGCAGCATCTAAAAATGATTTCGTTTCTATTCTACTATCCTCTGGAATTGGCAAAAACCGGTGATTTGCCTCCGAAAAGAACGACATGATTATTTCCGTGAACACGTTCGGAGGGAAGGCTCTTGTCTGTTTCTTACTAGGGTAGTGTTGGTGCAGTTTTACTAGGGTAGTGTTGCTTCAGTTTTAACAAATTGTCTTCACGTTTCACAATTTTAGTCATTAGAACACAATAGGTAAAAACTATTTTAATTAGATAAAAAAACTTAAATATCTTTGCGATTTAACATGAATTCTCTTAGTTTCCCGTACTTCTTTTTTTATCTTCTTTGCCTACCCCTCCCGGAGTGAGTATATTTTGTCGCCATTCATAAAGACCGGGAAAAGGTCTCGTGGCATTCTGGGAAATGTTTTGTTCAGTTTATATTCTAACATGGCGTCTGATTTAGCACGTATTCAAGTCCGACAAAATGAGGTAAATAGTCACGATGTTGGTAGTATTTTAACTAGGGATACTTACACCTTATTTTTTTAACATCCAGTGTTCTTAAGACAGACAAAACAACGTTGCCTTTTCATTTATCAAATGCAATGACAGTAGTCACGTTTTCATTCACAAAAATGTGTAAATCGTATTGTCATTGAATCTTTGTGCTCGCATGTTCTATTTACTGTTCTTTCCCGTTTTAAGGAACGTTAGAAGTAAATAGTTAATTTTAGATCAAAGTATTTTCTTTTAGAAGTTCACGATCGCACGTTTATGTAATTTTCCAGGAGTTAAATTACTTCCCCATAACTTGATCACTCTCGATTCTTTGTTCAAGCTTAATTTATAACGCGTGGTTCGTTTCGGTTTGAATAATATTCACTCCATGGTTAAAGACCCAGCCCTTAAATTTTCGTTGCGTAAATTAAGCAAACGTGAATCAGAGTTATTTCCAGTACTTAAAAACAACATAGTAACGTAAATTATTTTACTTTGGTACTAGCAATATATTGCTACACGTACATTTAAAGAAAAACATTGTCTTTTCACGTGCATGTAACAGGAAAAAAATGTTAATTTATGATTGCAATTTGGGACTTCTGAAATATATGAAAATTTTTTGTTTTGGTTGGGGAAGTAATAAAATTATAACACCTTTTCGTTAATGATGTTATTTGTTAGTGGTACTACCTAATATATAACCATTAAAACTCAAATAATTTTTAACCAAGGTTAAATTTCAAGGGAATAACTTAATCAGTCTTCTCTCTAATCAATGAAGGCTAAAGAAGTGAACCACATTATGAAATCATTTTATATTAATTTTGTACTATAACTGTTGAGTGGAATATTTAACTTATAAACAGACTTTGTTGTTTTGTATCAATGACAACTCATATGTGTATTATAGAGCAGTTTTTAATTGAGTGAAGAAAGTAATTTTGCAATTGCTTTGGTCTTGCATTGCTTCACTTTGTGATCGGATAAAAACATGTTGCGCCACTTTCTGGACCAATCTGTTGTAAAATCAAAACTAATAATGTGACTTGTTTGCATATGTGTATTATGTGTATTACACTCATGCGTATTATAAGAGCAGTTTTCAATTGAGTGAAGAAAGTAATTTTGCGATTGCTTTGGTTTTGCATTGCTTCGCTTTGTGATCGGCTAAAAACATGTTGCGCCACTTTCTGGACCAATCAGACTAGTAAAATCAAAACCAATAATGTGACTTGTTTGTACCCATTTTCTTGCTCTTGCATGGTGCTGGCTGGCTTATTGGATTGTCTGAGTCTGTTGTGATTGGTCAGAGTAGTTTGACTTTGGTTTTGGTTTTACGTTGATGTTCAAGTAACAGCCATTCTATTTAGCCACACCATACTTGGACCTTATTGCTGTAATAAATTGATCCTGGGGAGGGACGGGATGGGAGTCTCCTACATTTAAATTGAAGGAGATGCTTGTTGCACCTTTAAGGGTTCAAAATGTGGTTTCTAATTTATTGTTAGCTGAAGTAAAAGTTTACTGAAAATATTCCTTGTACTTAAAGAAATAAATCGGGAGAATCACACTAACTTAGCAGGGAAGTAGCTACCTGTACGCACGTGCGTACCTGAAAAAAGTGGAAAAAAATGAAAGATTTGGGACTTGAGGGTGGGGTAGGAGGTAGGGGAGTGTTTGAAAACAGTGATTGTGCGTACCTCTGAAAAAATTCCTGGCTACGCCCCTGCTTAGTCTTTTATTATTTTTATTTTTTATTCCAACACAGTTTATTATTATTATTCATGTTTGTTATCATTTTGTAAGTGCATAAACCAACACAAACCATAAAAGGACTGTAATAAAATATTTCATGGGTAAATGATGTACTTCTTGTATACAGGTGCTACTTTTTAAGAATGGCCAACCCATTCTCAGAGTTGAGAGAGGGACTACTTTGAGTGTCGTCAAATTGCTCTATCAAGCTGACCCAAGGAACAAGGGAACTGTAATAGGCCTGAAGCCAGAAACAGATGACCCATTACCCTGTGTGGTGACATTAGACCAGTCTCCTCTAGAAGAGGCAAAATATGAATTGATCACTCATGGTAAGGTCTACCTTATAATGTAATAGGGGAACCCAAGGAAATGTTTTGCCAAATAGCTATTCTGGGGATGCTCGACTCAGATTGTCAGATTACAAGTACATGTATACATGTAGATGAAACTGGAAATGTAAACTGACCTTTTCAGATCCGAGAAAAACTACACCAGACATTTTTGAGAGAGTGAAAAATTCTTTTTTGGGTTCTCAGAAAATCCAGCTATAAATTTTGGGAGACAAATGGCACCATTAAAATTCTTGGAATTCATACTTTTTGAGAGAAAATGATTTTGCTCCCAATACTTTCTGCCTGTTGTATATTTGGCTTAGGCATTTAAAAAGATCAAAAATTGGCATCTGATACAAATATCCCTTTAGTGGCATTAAATTGTCAAAGGAAGTTAAAGTTACATCTAAAGCCCTTGGTGAACTTGGCTCATCCAGAGCTCCCCTGATGTTAATTCAAAGTACTTTTGTTCTGTTGAGAGGAGGGGAGTTGTGGGGTGGAAGAGGTCTAGAATTAGTTTGGTTAATACCTCTTGTATTAGAGGTGCATCGTCGTGGAACTTTGTTAACTACAACGACAAGGAAGCATCTGCGACCCTGAATTTTAATTAGCTTAGGAAGCGAGTCAGCACTGAAGACTATTTTATTGATTTTAAGTTTGAATGTACGTCTGCATCTGCTATAAGATGCAGACAACAGAATTTTATAAATTACTGATTAATGTGTTTATATAATATACATAATTTGTACATATGTTTTGATATTGATTAGGTTAGTTTAATTCTTAAATGCACGACCCCACAAGCTTTATAGCTTTAAAAATTATCGTGTTTAAATAAAGATTTTGTACGTATGTATGTATGTAAGTGAAGCTTAACAAGGGGATTGACTTGTTTGAAATTATTTTCGTTTCATTCAGAACCACCATTGCAAAGCTCCACTGGATCAGCCAGTAAAGAGGTTGCTGATGCCAGGCAGTTGCATGATGGAAATCCTTCAAATATGCCAAGGTTATCTCATTCCAAATCACCAGGTCATCCTCAACAGCAAACTTCTTTACCGTTACCACAGATGGGGCAGTCTGCAAGCCACGTAACTCCTCTAACGGTTAACATCTCACCAGAAAGCAATGCTAAAAGCCTGCCACATCAAGAGGATACCACCAGCAGTTCATTGCTCCTTGCCAGAAGGGACAATAATTATTACCCTTCTCATTCAAGTATTTTTGCATCATCCCGTAGGAAGAAAACAACAGCTCGGAAATCTGTCTTGCCCCGTAAAGTTTCTCCAACATCTAGCCCAAACCACAACCTCAACAGCAAATCCATTCACAGAATGCATTTTCAAAGAGAAGATGTCAATAACTCTGCAGAGTTTGCATCAGGGGACAAAAGAGCAAGATTTGGTGAATCTGCAAGATGTACAGAAACTGTTGACTCCCCAGGCTTGTGTGACAGCACTGAAAATGGAAACCCAAGAGTTCCCATGGAGGAAACAGAGCAGATGGATTTGACAGCTACCCATCACAGAGAAAACTGCAGAAGTAATGCCACTGCTCCCTTTTCAGTGGAAGACTCTGTTGGCTTTTCTAACTTTCCAACCCTGGAAAGTTCTTCGACTAACGGTTCAAGCCCTGCTGTAAGTGATGATCACCCAATCATTATAGACATTCACAGCGACTCGAGGGAAACTAGTGGAGGAGAAAATGACTCTGATTCAAACTTTGTAAGTTCAGAAAATAGTCCTTCCCACAACCGTCCTACTATGGTCCAGAGATCACATGGTAACAGTAAGGAAAGTTTACACATAGCTGAAGAGGAAACACAGTGTTTGCATACATCACCACCAATAGTCGTTCTGCAAAACACAGTTCAGGTCAAAACAGAACCTACTGAAGTCCTTCAAACAACAAACAATCTTTCGCCAGAGCAGAATAATAAAAAACATTTCTCTCATTCTTATGATGATCCTGAAAATGGCAGCACAGTGCGCAGTCAACTTCACACTGAAAGCTACTCGGTTGTCATTCCAACAAGCTCACAGGATGCCCATCCCAGCTCATTGCCAGTTCATCAGGTGTCCTCTCTGATGCCATGCATCGATGCTATGGGTGCATCACCAGATCACAATGAATCCACAGAAAGCTCTCATCTTCATTCCAGTGATCACTACATGGACGGTAAGGAACATAGCTGTGATATCTGCCACAAGCAATTTGACTCAGCCAACTCTGTGATGCGTCATAAACGATCTCACAGTGGAGACCGACCCTACATCTGTAAAATCTGTGGATGGGGTTTCAACTTGAGTGGCAATCTTAACCAGCATTTAGCGATTCATCAAAAGGTGAAACCATTCAAGTGTGTCTACTGTGGGAAGACTTTTGCTCGATCAAATGTCCTGAAGGCACATGTACGTTGCCATACTGGGGAGCGCCCTTACCAATGCCAACTCTGCGGCAGTAAATTTATCATAGGACATAATCTGAAGAAACACATGTTGACACGGCATGGTATAAAGGAAGATGATAAAATCTTCTCGCAAAATGATGGTCCTGAGGAAAGAGGTACTCAACATGGTGATCAAAGTGAAAACATGAGTGTTCCAATGTCTCAGCAATAAACAGAATTTTTTTTTTTTGAGGCTTGTACAGTGCTTACCAGTCAACAGGGTCCTAAAGGGGTTGACAGACAAAAAAACCTGAAAAATGACAAAGTAGGTTTTCATTTGTGTTTACTTCAAGACTCTAAGGAGACCTTTTTTTTTCTAGTTGTGTTCGTGCTCCAAGCAATTCCCTAGTAAATCTTCAAGCTCTATGCTCTACGTCTAAAATTTAAGAGCTTGAGGGTTCTAGGTGATCCCCCTTTGGAACCCTGCTTAAAAAAGATTGATTAAAATATGAGATAAAACCAGGGTGAAAGCAGGTTTACACAGATTTAAATAGAAACCTTCAGTTACTGAGCTGTGGTTAGATTAATTATATTAATTATTTTATAATTTGTATAAACCAGTAGAGATAATATTTGTCTACATTATTTTAGGGATAAGAGATGTGACAAAGTCATTTTCTTAGTTACATAACTATTTAGTATTTATTAATTTAACTTGAATATTTGTGACTTTTCTTTTCCATTCTATTTTAACGTTTATGACACTCAGTCGCTTCCCTTAAAGGGACACTGTCACCTATTTTTAGTATCACTTTGAAAAGCCAAAAAACATATTTGTTTCAATGGAAACCTACAAATAATGGTCCAGGTTTGTTAACAAATACTCTACCAGTGCACAGAAACTAGTATTCGTTATCTTTGGCTGTGGATGGCCAGGATGGAAATGGATTGCAACTTGAAAAAATTGGCAAATTTTTTCAAGTTACTCCCAAAAGTCGTGGAAAAATCACAGAAAAACTTATTATGGTTTGTTCTTCTTTGAAGAAATCACTTGATATTATCTTCTTGGTGTTCTAAATGCAATTTTATGTTTCAGCAAAGGTACTTTGTCATATATTTAGTGTATTTTGACCAAAACACAGCAACATCTGCGTGACAATGCCCCTTTAAATGTTGCTGTGCAGAATAAAAGTTAACAGCAACTACATACTCAGTAAAGATTATATTTTGTTGTTCAATAATTAATGATTTATAAACTTTGAAGTAATACATTAACAACCTTTCATGTGAGTCAGATATAGGAGCAATGTTACCAATTTTCATCATCATTACGAAAAGCCAAAAAAAAAACATTTGCTTCAATAGAAACAAAACAATAATGGTCGGGATTTGCTAGCAATTAATTAGTACACTACTGCAATGGAGCTACTGCATTATTAAATTATTTTCTTTGGCTGCGGATGGCCAGGATGGAAATGGATTGCAATTTAAAAAAATTGGTCAATTTTTTCAAGTTTTTCCAATGTGTCTTTAGAACATTTTAAAAAGGTAACTACCAGTTTATTCTCCATTCAGTGAATCACTCAATATTTTTTTCTGTTCAAAGAGTATTTTGTCCATCAGCAAAGGCAATTATAGTCATCAATAATTTGTACAATTTAAGTACAATTTTGACCAAAAATTTCAAAATCACTGTGACATTGCGCCTTGAACACCAAACTAATACCAATATTATATATAACCAAAAATGTGGAATAGGAAATCTAGTTGACTGATGACTGTAGTTAATACGATATCGTTAAAATTTATTTCACAGGAGACTCCTGAATGCCCAGTTTGGGTGGAGGGAACTCAGGTTAAAAGTGACAGGGAAGTGGGAATGATGCAAAGTTATAACACCCTGCAAAAATATCCCTTGGGCCAAACTAGAACCAAAAAAAATGTTTTTGATATTTTGTGGTATCTGCAGACCCAAGATTTTTACTAAAACAAATTATTAAGTATCGTGAAAGTATCTGTTACAAGCAGTTACATCATGGATACATGTCTCAGTCATTTATTACACTAACCAAACACAAAGAATTATAACTCCCTTCAGAAGTAATCACTACCCCCCCCCCCAAAAAAAAATATATAATTTATATAATAAATAAATTTAGAAAAAGAGAATCGCAAATTTCAATCCCAAAATATCTTTTGCACCTCCCGGTATGAAATTTTGATGTATGGTATTTATTCAAATCAGATAGTTTTTCATCTTATAGTTTTAAACAAATGAAAGATGAAAGTACTAATATTCATAAGAGGTTACTATGAGAAGGAAGGAACTTTAATTTCCAGTACTGTGGTCTAGGTGATTGTAGTAAGAGGATAGTTTGGCACATTTGTCAACATGGAGTAATTAATTTTCTCTAGTTTTGTGATACACATGTTCTTATTTTCATTAAAGGTTATGATGATAATCATTCGTTTAAAACCTTCACTTTCAATTTCAAGTGTTATAAAAATATAATTTTAAGTGAGCATTATTTTACTATGATAGAAAATGAGCTACTAATATAAAAGAATTTCCAGAACAAATACAGGTTTATCGTTATGTTATAATATTGCTGATTATTTTATTTTTGTTTAAATTTGTTATGGCTTTCTGTTCTACTTGTTGCATTATTGCTGTATTTAAGGAGCAGTATCAAATTAAAGAATTATTTAACTTTAACTCAAAATTTATGAAGGACATTTTCAAGATACTTTTTCCCTCTCAAAACAGACTATTTTTCCATTGTTCTTGTCTGTAACTATACAACATTCAAATATTTTCTTTAATTATTTATTCAAGTCATAACATTAACTAAGGAAAGCGTACATTGTATCAAAAAATGTTTAATTAAGCAATTAAAATAGTTTTAAAATAAAGCAGGATTATTTAAGAAGCATTTCATTGTGATTTCCTTGGGTACAGGGAATGAACATGTGCATCTTGTTACTGTTATGTATAGATATTGCATTAGGTGGTTCCAGAAAATATCCATACTACCACATGGAAGGTCATTGGAAATTCCGAGGGGTAGGGGGGTCTCTTAAGCTGAACGTTTCATAGAAAAGTATGAAGCTTTACTGGAATTTCCAGAGGGGTGTGGGTTTAAACCAAAGCCTTCTGTGGGGGACATACGGATATTTTCTAGAACAACACATTATTAACCATGGCCATATCAAATATCACGAGAGTGCAGTAGATGTATAAATTCTGTTATATGGCCCTTGCATTGTTAAAGGCAAAGGATAGCACGATGGATCCTGTTTTAGCATCTTGTTGAAAATTGTAAGGGTTTACCAGTAAACTCTGGGTGTGGCCATTGTTAGGTCCCATATGAGCGCAATGATCAAGAATGGATCCCATATAAGCATCTTGTTGCAACTCATAAGGGTTTAACAGTAAACGCTTTGGGTGTGGCCATTGTTGGGTCCCATATGAACACAATGATCCAAAATGGATCCCATATAAGCATCGTGGTTTACCTTATAAGGGTGTAACAGTAATGCTTTGGGTGTGGCCATTGTTGGGTCCCATATGAGCACAATGACCCAGAATGGATCCTATATAAGCATCGTGATGTAACTCATAAGGGTTTACCAGTAAACTCTTCGGTTGTGGCCATTGTTGGGTCTCATATGAGCACAATGATCCAGAATGAATGGATCCTGTATAAGCATCTTGGTGTAACTCATAAGGGTTTACCAGTAAACTCTTTGGGTGTGACCATTGTTGGTCTTATATAAGCAGAATGATCCAGAATGGATCCGTATAAGTCCCTTGGTATGATTTATTAAACGGAAATTTCAGTAAAAATTTAAATGGATCAGCTCGGTCCAACTGAAAAAAAAAATACTGGTTGATCCATTATCAGCTGTGTTCTATTCGTCACCAAACAATTTCGAGCCCATTAACTCGTAATAGGATATGGCTTTCATACTGGCAGACGTTTTGGGTTTGGCACTTTGTTAGGTAGTCCTTTTCTGGGTGTTCATCAAGTGGTAGCCCCTTGGTGTGTGCTCATAAGGTTTTATGAGACTGCTACCATAGTTTACCATATGAGACCTTTATTGGGTGTGGCTAGCTCGTCAAGGGGTAGCAGGAATGGTCCTGTCGGTCCTGTCTAGCCTGTTTTATCTGTATTTTCTGTTTATAGGTATATTTCAACAGAGGAAAGCCAGCTGGTAGATCTGTTAATGAAACCGTTATTATCATTATTATCATCATTGCACTGACGGGGTATTCTGGATAAATATTCGTTTATGATCATCGTCATCATCATCATCATAATAATAATCATCATCATCTTCATGTTCATCATCATCATCATCATCATCATCTTCATCTTCATCATCATCATCATCATCATCTTCATCATCATCATAATAATAATCATCATCATCATCATCATCTTCATCTTCATGTTCATCATCATCATCATCATCATCATCATCTTCATCTTCATCATCATCATCATAATAATAATCATCATCATCTTCATGTTCATCATCTTCATCTTCATCATCATCATCATCATCTTCATCTTCATCATCATTCATCATAATAATAATCATCATCATCATCATCATCTTCATCTTCATCATCATCATCATAATAATAATCATCATCATCTTCATGTTCATCATCTTCATCTTCATCATCATCTTCATCTTCATCATCATCATCATAATAATAATCATCATCATCTTCATGTTCATCATCTTCATCTTCATCATCATCATCATCATTCATCATCATCATCATCATCATCATCTTCATGTTCATCATCTTCATCATCATCATCATCATCATCATCATCATCATCTTCATTGTTCATCATCATCTTCATCATCATCATCATCATCATCTTCATGTACATTCCCCAAAAGTAATGATAGCAAAAATTTTGGCTTTAAACACAAAGTTTTAACTTGGTATTTTGTGCAAGGTCTTATTGGGCTACTCTTCATATTAAAACATTTTCAACTTAGGATTTTAAGTGATTCGACTCAAAATATAATGGGTTTTTCAAAAATCAAGTGTTCCGCGAGTTTTTGCTTTTTGTTCCTTTAATTACTTTAGGAACAAATTAAATATGTACAAAAAGGAACTTTTGTTCCTTCGCAAATCCGTTAAAGGAACAAAGATCAGCAAATTCGGAACAAATTGTTCCTTTTGTTGTACTTGGGAACACGAAGTTCCTATTTACTCAGGTGAAAAGGAACAACTGGTTCCTATTTGTAGTACATAGGAACACGAAGTTCCCATTTATGTAGGTGAAAAGGAACAACTGGTTCCTATTTGTAGTACTTAGGAACACGAAGTTCCTATTTATTGAGGTGAAAAGGAACAAAAGGTTCCCTTTGTATTACTTGGGAACACGAAGTTCCTATTTATATTAATGAAAAGGAACAAAAGGTTCCTATTTGTAGTACTTGGGAACACCAAGTTCCTATTTATTTAGTTAAAAAGGAACAACTGGTTCCTATTTGTAGTACTTGGGAACACAAAGTTCCTATTTATGTAGGTGAAAAGGAACAATTGGTTCCTATTTGTAGTACATAGGAACTTCGTGTTCCTATTTACTCAGGTAAAAAGGAACAAATGGTTCCTATTTGTATTACTTGGGAACGCGAAGTTCCTATTTATTGAGGTGAAAAGGAACAACTGGTTCCTATTTGTAGTACTTAGGAACACAAAGTTCCTATTTATTGAGGTGAAAAGAAACAACTGGTTCCCTTTGTAGTACATGGGAACTTCGTGTTCCTATTTACTCAGGTGAAAAGGAACAAATGGTTCCTATTTGTAGTACTTAGGAACACGAAGTTCCTATTTATGTAGGTGAAAAGGAACAACTGGTTCCTATTTGTAGTACATATAGGAACTTCGTGTTCCTATTTACTCAGGTGAAAAGGAACAAATGGTTCCTATTTGTAGTAAATAAGAACTTCGTGTTCCTATTTACTCAGGTGAAAAGGAACAACTGGTTCCTATTTGTAGTACATAGGAACTTCATGTTCCTATTTACTCAGGTGAAAAGGAACAAATGGTTCCTATTTGTACTACTTGGGAACGCGAAGTTCCTATTTATTGAGGTGAAAAGGAACAACTGGTTCCTATTTGTAGTACTTCGGAACACGAAGTTCCTATTTATTGAGGTAAAAAAGGAACAACTGGTTCCCTTTGTAGTACTTGGGAACACAAAGTTCCTATTAATGTAAGTGAAAAGGAACAACTGGTTCCTATTTGAAGTACTTAGGAACACGAAGTTCCTAATTTATTGAGGTGAAAAGGAACAACTGGTTCCGTTATCATCTGCTTAGGAACAAAAGGTCCTTTTTGGGTTGTTCCGATTTTTCTATCTGTTCCCTTTTGAGAGAAAGGAGAACAAATGTTCCTAATTTGACTGCCCACTTAACCCAATAAGGAACACTTTGTTCCCGTTAACTAGCATATTACGCTGTTGACCTCGACAATGAGGACCAGTTGTTCCGATTAAGCCTTCTCTGATGCGCAATAAGGAACGTGTTGTTCCTAATTGACTGTTTGTCGTTCCCATTTTGTTTAAAAGGTTCCTATTAGTGTCACAAAGAAACAACTTTGTTCCTAATCAAACTGTTCCTATTTCAACTGAATGGGAACTATTGTTCCGTTTTTAAACCACAATAAGCTGCGCTTTTAATCGAACAGGAACTGGCGTTCCATTTTGTTTTAACCGCTTTAAGTAACGGGAACGATGGATCTTATTTAGCGTTAGCAATCAGGACCTCGCGTTCCCGATGTTAGTCTGCCATTCTAACGAACCACTTCTCTGTCAGTCAGGCTTGCCTGCAACATGCTTAATCACGTTATTAGGGCATGCAGGTCCGTGCAAGTTCGGAATTGTCCTTTTGTTCCGTTTGGTTATGTGTCGGCCCTAAAACAAATTTGTTTAATTATTGTGTTGTGCGAACAATGGGACATGCAAGAGATAATGCGAGAAGGGAAAAGCTTTTTTAGCCAAACATCGAATAATATCTCTTGGGAAGGATAAACAAGTCGGCTAATATATGTAGTATACCGCGCGAGAGCCGACAAAACTTTCAAATCTCCCAGCTAAGTTTGGTGCTAGAGATGAACAAACGAGAAGACGAGATCGACTGGTCAAAGTTAGCAAACGCATCGCCCAAACCAAAGAGGCTTCACTTAGAAGAAGATGATTCTGATGGCCTTTTTCACTGTCCACTTCAAACCTGCAATCACGATGGATTTACCACGCAAAGAGGCTGTAGAAAACACGTAAAGAACAAACACCGTTGGTATTTTCATTTCGACGAAAAGCCAAACAGCACTCAGATTGAAGCAGCGTGTTTGGGCAACGAAAATGAAACCGACGCCGATCAGAAGACTCGACGTAAAATCAGGACAGTTGCGTCTTTTGACATGTCAAGCGATATTGCTCGAGATTTTTTATCCTGGCTAACCGGCAGTGGCGGCGGCTGTAAAAGCGATCGCCAAGCACAACAAATTGTCAGCAAGTGTTTGAAATTTCTGAAATTCTGTTGCGAAGACGAAGAGGAGCTCACTTTTGACATCGTCGACTTTAGTTTATGTTCTCCTAATCTCCTATTTAAATTTGTCGACACGATGCAAGACGATTGGAAGTTTGGGCACGCAGGACGTCTAGGCTACTTGGACGCCATTGCAGAACTGGGAGACTTTCGAAAAGTGAACGGCGCGTCGGACTCCATTTTGAGAGGGCTGTCTTCCACAGAAATGTACTTGAAAAGGGTGCGCAAAACCGTCTCCAAAATGATGCGATTGCAGTGGACAAGCGAACTCGATATCGACGCCTTAGAAGCCAAGGGACATTGGGCAACGCTAGAGGAGCTATTGGAAGTCGTGGCGCGTTTCTTGCCGCGCTACGAGGGCGTGCTGAACGCGTGCAAGGAGAAACAGGGTACGGTATCCCCGTTGGACTTATCGTTTGCTCCCAAATTCCTCGCTGTGTATTTGTTTATCAAGGTCAAAGGATCGCGCCCAATGACATATCAGTATTTGACCGTCGAGATGGTGAACAAAGCCAAGACGAACGGCGGGTTTATCGATCAGAAAATGTTCAAAACAGCGGGCAAATACGGCTTCGATTCTCTATTCCTGACTGACACTAGCATGCAAGTGTTGGATGGATACATCAATCACATTCGCCCTCTTCTCAAGCCGACCTGCGATTATGTTTTAGTAACGGAAACGGGGGACAGCAAAACAAGCTGGGAGAACTGATGAGCAAGTTAGTTTTCGACGCAACTGGCAAGTACGTTCACCCGACTCGCTATCGACAAATAGTTGAAACTGCGAGCTCCAAACATCTCAGCAGTAGCGCGCAAAGCGCGATCTCCGAGGACCAGAAACACAGCTCTGTCGTGGCGAGAGTTCACTATCAAAAACAACGATCGCGCGAGGTCGCTACAAAAGCGCACGAATTCCTGGAAAGATTGCACGGCGACAAGGGATCGGAGTTAGAAATGGATGTGCGCTCAAGGCTTTCGGACAAATCAACGTCTTCCCAAGAGCAGGACGATGACGTTAAAGGCGATATGTCTTCTACCGAGGAAGTCGAAACGAGCCCCAAAACACCACCGCCGCCTACGCCTTTGCGAAGGGTTCCAAGACTAAAGAGAGAACACGCGTCCAAAGTTACTGAAATTGGCGCGCGAAGAAAACAAATGTTGTTCACCCCCGAGGAGGACCGATATCTAAAAACGGGACTTGAACGACACGGCTACGGGCAATGGCAAGCGATTCTAAGAGACCCCGAATTTCATTTTCAAACCGGAAGGACAGCAAACTCTCTGCTGAGCCGTGCTGCCAGAAGATTTGGATCACATTCGAAATCATGCCACAACTAAGTGGATCGACCATCGGCGCAGACATTTGCTTAGTCGCGACGGGAAAATGTTATGAATTGGACAGAACTCGAGCTCTCTAGCAAGCCAATACAATGGGCGAAACGCAATGATATGGCGCAGACTGACTTGAACTCTTCTTGATAATATAAGTAGTAAACGTATCCAGTTGACATTGAAAGTTCTTTGCATGCCACAAATAAGTGAATCGACCATCGGCACAGACATTTGCTTAGTCGCGAGGGGAAAATGTTATGAATTGGACAGAACTTTAGCAGTTTAGCAAGCCAATACAATGCGCGAAACGCAATGATATGGCGCAGACTGACTTGAACTCTTCTTGATAATATAACTAGTAAACCTTTCTACTAGCTGACATTGAAAGTTCTTTGCATGCATGCAATTGTTAAACAATAGTTTTGATAAACGATGTGTATTCTTTATATAACTGATTGAAAGATTCGCCCAGCTTAAAGGAGCTATGTCGTGGTGATTTTGAGTTTTTTGGGGTCAAAACTGCTCCAAATTAAAACTAAGTACTTTTATCGTGCATGAAATGCTTGTAGGAAACTAAGAAGAAGATATCAAGTGAATTCTCAAAGAGAGAATAAACCACAATCAGATTTTTAGCGAGTTTTCCAAAGAGAAGCGATAGCCAATTTTTTCAAGATACAATCCATTTCAATCCTGGCCATGTGCAGCGCGCAAGACACTTAGTTTTACTCAAAACAACAAAACTGAACCCTTATTGTTGGTTTTTTACTGAACTCTTCTTGATAATATAAGTAGTAAACTTGTCCAGTTGACATTGAAAGTTCTTTGCATGCATGCAATTGTTAAACAATAGTTTCGATAAACGATGTGTATTCTTTATATAATTGAAAGATTCACCCAGCTTAAAGTGCCTATGAAATGAATTTTTTTTCTTCGTTTTTCATTAGTTTATTATGTCCAAAGAACGAAAACAATAATCATTTCCCGAGGAAAAGAAAGAAAATCGGTTTTTTAGCCCCTCGAAGATGCGTCACTTCGGTTGAAAAGTGGCTCCAATTTTTGGAGAGCCTGGGGGCGAGTGGGCGTGCGTGATGACGTAAATTACGTAAATAGTATGACACATTGGTTTGTTTACGCTATAATTCCCTTGGAATCCTTTAGCGTGATGGTCATTTTGCCAACGTTTTTGGCTGTACAAATGTCAGACAGTGCCTAATTTGTTTCTTTACAGTCCTCTGAAGGTGAAGAGGATCAGTTTCGGATCACTCTTGATCAACTGAAATGATCGTGTCCACTGTAGTTTTGCCGTAGCGAGACGAACTGACTGTGCCGCTTGAGCGAAGGAAGTGAACATGAAGAAGACGGACTTTGATCATTTAGATTATTGAACGTGAAAGGTAGCACAGCGTCTCAGTGGTTCGCCAGTTGAGTTGTAAGCTTATTGAACGCAGAGGCGTTTTTGTTATTTCTTTTTAGTGGCTCGTTGACTAGCGTTTATCGAACGCGAACGATATATTTGTAGTACAAACAATCATGATATTAGCGCATTAGCGACTCGGCCGGTCTTCTCTGAAGTTAATTGATCGCGCGTGGAGGTTATGAACTTATTTTATCGGCTTGGCAATTCGCTCATCTACTAAAAGTTTTTTTTTCAATGCGAAGGATATGTCTTGGCGGCTTGCTATGTGAAAGTTTCTAAATTATACTGATATGTTATGCATATCCGAGGTGGTGTTTTTCAGGCGGCTTGCTGAATTGAATGTAAATGGTGTATTTTTAGCGGCAAGGTGCCTTGATAGCGTATTTTTTTATTTATTTATTCAAAATGTTTGAACTCAAGTATATACGTAATAATTATGCTTCTTAGTTCAGTGTCTTGCCAGCGATTGATCGTTTCTGGAAATTTTAACCACTTGGCGGCTTGTTAGTGAGTTCAAAGTATCGTGTTTACATTTATGTCTGATTTATATTTCATTGTATAAAAATTGATCTGATCGAACACGCAATGATTCAGCGATGTGTTTTGTTTCGAATAGCAGTTGTACGTGTAGATTTTTGATAGATGTTCCGTAGAATAGACGCCTTCCAGTGAACACTTGCGCTGCACTTTGAATTTTATAATTCGGAATACCGTATAAACATTTATATTACTCGCCAGTCAGTGCCGATCGAGTCAGTATATTTTTGTAGGCCTCACTGACTTCGACGGCTCTCCAGTCGAGCCGAGGCTTGAAGGAACTTCCAAACACTACAGGATATGGATTGGAAAAATTATGCTTGATTAAACGGCCTCACCGGCCGGAATGTTATTTTCTTTTGCAAAATAATATTAATCTTAACAATAAGCGCTTTCATTGAAAACAACATCGCTTGACGTACCCTTTCCGATGTCGACGAACAAATTTCGTGTATTTCGCCGGCCTATTTTCCTCTGGAGCAAAAAAAAGCTTTGTTACACCCTCTGTTATCGAAGAATTCTAATATCTCGTTTGTTTGAGGCCGCTCGCCACATAATATTGGTCCACCTCTAGCGACGTCTCTTGTCAGCTCTCTTGTTCTCTATATTCCCGCAGCAGTTTGTACAACTATTTACGTCACAGTGTAATATGACACTGGTTTTGGCCGCGCACAAATTGGAGCCACTTTTTAGCGCCAACAACCTAACTTTGAGACCATAAAAAAAGCATTTCGCATCGTCCCTAACACTTTAAACCTTTTATTCCAAGGTCTAAAAAGGTGAAACTTTCGATACATCAAAAAATAAATTTCATTTCATAGGCACTTTAAAGGAGCTATGTCATGGTGATTTTGAGGTTTCGGGGTCAAACCTGCCCCCAAATTAAAACTTAGTACCTTTATCGTGCATGAAACGCTTGTAGAAAACTAAGAGGAAGATATATCAAGTGAATTCTCAAAGAGAGAATAAACCATAATCACATTTTTAGCGAGTTTTCCAAGCGAAAAGCGATAAACTTGAAAAAATTGGCCAATTTTTTCAAGATACAATCCAGTTCCATCCTGGCCATGTGCAACGCGCAAGACACTTAAATTTTTTCCAAAAAACAAAACTGAACCCTTATTGTTGGGTTTTTACTGAACTCTTTTTGATAATATAAGTAGTAAACTTGTCTAGTTGACATTGAAAGTTCCTTGCATGTATGTAATTGTTAAACAATAGTTACAATTAAACAATTAAATTAAACAATAGTTACAATTAAACAATTAAATTAAACAATAGGCGATGTGTATTCATTTATATAATTGAAAGATGCATTTTTAAAGACGCCAAAAGATGCATTTTCACGCCATTTGACCTGCATGTATTTAGCAATCGGCGGGTATTGTGTATCGGATGAATATTGATAAACAACCTCTTTGTGCAGAATACACACTCATTGCGATCATTCGTGAGTTGAAGAGAAAGTTCATTAAAAACATGTCACCCAGAGCTACTTGTTCAATTTTACATGATATAAGCGGTTGACAGCAAAGTCAAAATGCGGATTTCTTGCCCTAATTACCTACATCGAATCGAGACGATACAAGAAGACACCAAGAGATGCAGGCTTTTGTCCTTTATTGCCCCCTGTGATCATGTCAGCTTTTGATATTCCGTAGCTTCATTAGACCTACAGTTTCGAACACAATGGTGAACTAGTTTGAAGCAGACGTCGCGATAATTTGATACGCTGTGTTGCGAACTGTTCACAGCTATATCAAAAACAATTGGACAGAAAACGGTATTAATATCTTAACTTCAAAACGCTTGATTTAAACGTTACGCAACCTTATTTCACATGTCCATGTAAAGTTCTCAGTGCAAAACAAGTGAGCAGAAAGTGTCCATGATTGAAGTTGAAACACGCTTTTGCCAACTATTCGCAGTTGTGTTACTTTCTTTTTCGTATTATTGTGTATGATTTTCGAAGTAAGCAGATAGGGTATTGATTTCAATAATCTTGTAATTGTTCAGTAGGACTGACAAGAAAGAAAAAAAAGGAAAGAATAAAACTCGAAGTGAGCACATAGGGAATTGACTTCACTAGTCTTGAAATTGTTCAGTGGGACTGTCAAGGAAGTAAAACAGGAAAGAACTAAAACTCGAAGTCAGCAGATAGGGTATTGATTTGTTCTGTGGGACTGACAAGAAAGTAAAACAGGAAATAACTAAAACTCGATGGGAGCAGATAGGGTATTGATTTCTTTAGTCGTGAAATTGTTCTGTGGGACTGACAAGAAAGTAAAACAGGAAACTTTAAGAAACATACAGACTCTTACAGTTACAAGGAGTATTAACTTGAACTACTTTTATATTTTTGTTTTCATATTCCGGTTGAATCCGTTAAATCCACCGCTTCCGTCTTAATAGGAAGTTTGTGTTGTAGATAATATATTACACTTAATAAGTTCACTAGCACTGCAAGTTCCAAACGAGATAAACTATCTAATATCAAAAGGGAAAGACGGATTGACGGATTTAACGGGGATATGAATACTTAATATATCATATATAATATATTACGCTTGATCAGTTCACTTGCACTGCAAGTTCCATCTAAGATAAACTCTCTAATATGAAATGGGCAAGACGGATTAACGGATTTAACGGGGATATGAATATTAAATATATATATATATTTACCCTAAAGATACTTACAGTAACAAAGAGAAGTAATATATAAAAATATATATTATTATACAATTTAATATTCACATCCCCGTTAAATCCGTTAATCCGTCTTTCCCATTTTATATTAGAGAGTTTATCTTAGATGGAACTTGCAGTGCAAGTGAACTGATCAAGCGTAATATATTATAATATGATATATTAAGTATTCATATCCCCGTCAAATCCGTCAATCCGTCTTTCCCATTTGATATTAGATAGTTTATCTCGGTTGGAACTTGCAGTGTTAGTGAACTGATCAGGTGTAATACATTATCGACAATAAACCCCTTTTTAAGATGCAAACAACGGATTTAACGGATTCAACGTTATTTCAACTTTTGTCATCGAAGGCCTCTCACTAAATGGTATCTTGCACATTGTTGGTTTTGGTGGACAAAAACCGTGCGGTTCTTGAGGAATATTTTGGTCCCATTTAGTAGTGTTCCCTTATTTTGAAAAACATTCGAACAAACAACGTTCTTAAAATCAGTATGCATTGAACTGAAATTAGTCTTGCTGTTCAGATATAGGAACAAGTGGACCTATCAATGTCTGTTCCTAATTTAAAGGAACGCATTTAGAGTTGAGCAAATTATCGAAATCGTATCGCGGTGCGACAACAAGAAAAAGCAATTTCTAGCATCGTACCACCTTGAACTTGTAAGAAATCATAAGACATGCAGAGATTATTGTTGGATTCCAAACGATTTTAACGTTTTAAAAAAGGGAACAGAAATTTTGGGAAACGATCATGTTCATCATCATCTTCATCATCATCATCATCATCATCATCATCATCATCATCTTCATGTTCATCATCATCTTCATCATCATCATCATCATCATCATCATCATCATCTTCATGTTCATCATCATCACCATCATCATCATCATCATCTTCATGTTCATCATCATCATCATCATCATCATCATCTTCATGTTCATCATCATCATCATCATCATCATCATCATCTTCATCTTCATCTTCATTATCTTCATCATCATCGTCATCATCTTCATCATCATCATTATTTGTCAGCGGTCGCCCTCAAAGCGTATATAAGAATTGAGATCACTCTACTCGCCCTATTTTCGCGCCAGTCAGCTTAGCATTCTCCGCTCTCTGTCGTCAGTTTAATATGACCGAAGAAGCCGCTCAGTTCCTTCTGCAAATGTGGCGGCGGCGCAAGCTGCGTTGGCCGCCTCTGCTCTTTCTGTTACCGCTCAGTCTATTCATCAGAACGCCGTTCCGTCCGTTCCTGGTTCTTCTTCGGAACAAGAAACTTTGGGAGCGAATATCTCTTCTTATTTACTGTCATATGAATGTAAATATATGAAAATCATATATTTTGCGAGAATCACAAATTCCACTCATATTTACTGTCATGTTAGTATTATATTTTGTTAAATTTCGCGTTTCCGTTTTTCCTTGCCGCCATCAGTACTTTTCGGTTCTCGTGCTCGCCATTTGCCTCTAGTAGTTTTGCTTTATTTGTCATTTTTAGTGTAATTATATATATATATTTTTTTATTTTCGGCCAAGTCAGCTTTCGTTCTTAGTTTTCGTTGCACGTGGCCGGGTTCTTTTGCATACTTCCCCTTCGGGTTTTCAAGCGTTTGTTTTTAGCATTATTTTTGTTTGGCGTACTGCGTTTTGCCTTCAGGGCTTTGCTTGTGCTTGTTTGGCGCATTTTTTCAACTGTTTAGCATGCTAATTTGTACTTGCCATCGGGGCTTTGCAGCACGTTGCTTGTTGTCACACGTTGAGTTTTTTCGCCTTTGAGGCCCTGCAGATTATTGTTTGTTACAATTTAGTTCACGGTCACATTTTTTAATTATTTAGCATGCTGTGTTTGCCTTCGGGGTTTTGCAGATGCTTGTTGCCGGTGACAGAGTTTGAGTTTGTTTTATAGTTTGCTGCGCTTTGCCATCGGGGCTTTGCAGATACCTTTTTGTCACATTTTTTTAAATTATTTAGCATGCTGTGTTTGCCATCGGGCTTTGCAGGTGTTTCTTGTGACAAGTTTGAGTTTGTTCAGCATGCTGCACTTTGCCACCGGGTTTTGCAGATGTTTTTTTGTCACATGTTTTATTATTTAGCTTGCTGTGTTTGCCATCGGGGCTTTGCAGATGCTTGTTGTGACAAGTTTGAGTTTGTTTAGCATGCTGCGCTTTGCCATCGGGTTTTGTCACATTTCTGAATTATTTAGCATGCTGTGTTTGCTTTGTTTGTTGTGACAAGTTTGAGTTTGTTTAGCATGCTGCGTTTGCCATCGGGGCTTTGAAGATGTTTGTTGTGACAAGTTTGAGTTTGTTTAGCATGCTGCGCTTTGCCATCGCGGCCTTGCTGATACTTGTTATGACATGATGGAGCCGTTTGTTTACAGAATGCTACGCTTTGCCATCGACTTCTTGTTATCAATGTTTGCTTAGCATGATGCCTTTTGCCATCGTGTTTTGCACATGCTTCCTTGTCAATTGTTCAGGTTTTGTTTAACATGCTGTGCTTCACCTTCGGCGCTTTACATATGCTCCTTTGTTTCACTTTTCAGTTATACCTCTTTTATCTCTTTCTTTTCTCTCCTTCCGATGACAGTCTTGAAGGGAGACAAATTCTCTACTCGGATTACCAGGGCCAAGGCTGTCATCTCTCAGGCTCTCTTTTATCTTTCCTTATCTTTGTTTCTGTTACCTTTCAGTCTTCTTTGCGCCTTCTCAATGAAAAGAGTTTTGGCTTTCATCAGTGGAAGATTTTGTTCCTGCTGCCGTTTCCCTAACGTAGCGTCATGGGTTAAAGGGGCTATGTCACCATCTTTAGCGTTACTTTAAAAAGCCGAAATACATCTTGATATCAGTGAAAACCCAAAAATAATAGTCCAGGTTTGTTTAAAATTATTCTACTAGTTCTCTAAGAGTAAAAATAAGTGTCTTGGGCTGCAGATGGCCAGGATGGAAACGGATTGTATCTTGAAAAAATTGGGCCAAGTTTATCGCTTGTGTCTTAGAAAATTCGCTAAAACTCCGATTATGGTTTATTTTCTCTGCTGAAATTCACTTGATATCTTCCTGTTAGTGTTCTTTAAGCATTTCGTGTACGACAAAGGTACTTAGTTTTAATTTGGGACGGTTTTGACCCGAAAACCTGAAAATCACCATGACATAGCTCCTTTAACAGCACTGGAAGTTCCATTCCCGCCCAAGCCTGGGAGATGACAGTTAACGGCCATGTATCAGAGACTTTCGTTTCTGTGGTTCTTAAGGGTGACGCTCTCGCCGATATTTCCATGTTGGCTTTCCGTGACCCAGGACGCTTCGTTGCCGGAGCTTCACCGTCATTTCGAATCCTGGTCTCGTAGTGCCTCTTTAGATTTTCGTTTTGGGTTTTGGGTGTTTCGTTTTTTGGGGTTTTTGTTTAGTTTTGGTGGTATTTTTGGAGGTGTATAATATCTGCGAGATTGCTTGTTGGCTTGTTGCGTCAGCTGACCCCAATCTAAATCCGCATAAGCACGAGGGAGAGCGCTGCAAATAGATTACTACTCTACTCCATCTTCAATATTTCTTATTTCTCTTAATTTTACAAATCCTTTGAGAAAAACCATTTCCTCCCAAACTATTTCCTCCCAAAATTCACCCAAAAATTTACAAAACATCCCATAACAGATTCATAGGATGAGCATAGAGTTTTTGGATTGCTTGAAACGTGAACGAGATATTTCCATTAAAGCTATGTCAAGTGGCAGAAAAAAGGTGTTTGGGTTTAAGACAATCAGTAGTGGACCTCCAACTCTGTTCCAAATTAGTCATTTTAAGCAAGCAAATGTCTTCTTGGTCTGTGCTTTATGCCCTCTTCACAGAGTTTACAACAAACAACGTTTAAATATTAAGATTAGCGAAATTGGTTTAGACCGCGGTTTTGTTAAACAACGTCTAAACACTTCGTTTTTAAAAATAACCAGCTCTGAAGCGAACACAGGCGCTTTAATTCGAAAGAGCTTTTGCGTGCGCTTTGTTTCGCTCATTTTAATGTAACAGTTCTCGATGAGGAATCGAGCAAGACAACAACTCAATTTACAAGCCACGTGCTCGTCACTTAGCCTCGTTATCAAGCATTCGTCCCATTCCCTCGCGATTTTTACTAGTTGACATCAGATTCGGTGTACGAGCAAGTATACGTCACTATCGTCTTTATAAATGGCGGGTAACTCGATTTGTAAACTCGTTTCAGGCTGACGATACAAACATTCGTTTCATCAACTTGTGCAATGTTAGCCTGGCAGTGCTTGTTAAAATCGACGACAGTTTTGTTGTCACCAGGGATTCCAAACGCTGCGACACGGATAACTTTTAATGCTCCAGGACACTGGAGAGAAATGTCGTCATTTCCTTTTCCCTCAACTGAAAGAAAAATTGAAAATTAACCCTTTCACTTCCTGACACAATAGACCAATGACAGTTTCTACTTAGTAATCTGGCCTTTGTGTGGAAATGAGGCTGAAGTTGTCCTTGTCTTGATAGAAACCTTTCTTCTTTTCATATGTAAATCATGTTGTTCTTATGCTAACTAACATGATTTAAATATGAAAAGCAGGAAGGTTCAAAACAAAGTCAACTCCAGCCTCCTTTCACTCAAAGGCCAGGGTACTAAGCACACAACTGGAACATGGTCTATTATGAAGAAATGTAATGCAGTTCTAACTTTTGAGTCTGTCGACGAAATCCTATGGTGTGACCATTCAAATGAAACCTCTTAGCTCGGCCTCCTCCAGTATTTTTGCATGGTATCACTTGTTTTTCAATATTTAACAAAATGAAATTTGGGATTTAATATGAATTTTTATCTTTGGCACCCTTGGAAGTTGAATGGTTAAGAGACGGAAAAGAATATTTTCAAGGTGAAGTGACAAAGTTTGTTTTTTAAAATAATCCTAACTTAAAATCCGTTGTTGCAATTTTTAATAACAGTTGTCGCATTGTATAACAACTGTCGCAAATTATAATTCTCGAAATACAGTATCAAGAAAATAGGCTGCTTGTTATCTGATTGTAACTTCGGACTGATCACGAATTTAACATTCTTTACACTACAAACCTCGTTTATATTGCAAAAACATGTACCCACCTCGCTCGAAGTCAATATCTTTGGAATTTCTTGTTACCATACTCAAATTGAGCGATGTTTATCACAGAAGTAGATGATAAAACTATGTTCACGCTATATGTCGTCACTATTATTAATAATTAACAAAAATAAATAAATTTTTCACCAACCCCGCTAACTCGAACCCCCGCTAACTCGAACTGATTTTTGTTTCCCTTCAGAGTTCGAGTAAGCGGGGTTCTACTGTAATAACACGTCAATTTCTGTAATAAGCCGGGACATCGAAGACAGTAACACCTAAACAAACAGAGTTAACCTGCGACCAGGCGCTCTTTTTTCTCGGGGCGGGAGAGCGCAAGAGCGCAAGAGCGCGAAAGTCGGCGGAAGGGCGCTCTCCGCCGACTTTCCCGCCGAAAAAAAAAAGAGCGCTTGATCGCAGGTTAAAACGGAGTAAGGTTTTGGTGTCTACCTTTTCTCTCTGTTTTCACCACTCGTGTAGGACGAGGTGTTGTCGGACCAGTTGTAGTTATATTAGGTTGTGTTGTGACGTTTATTCCTGGTAAAATAACGAGAAAAAAAGTCGAAAGGAGTGGCTGATATGTTTATAGGGCAAATAATCTAGTAGTTACATATCACAAAGATTAAGTGTTAAACCACTAATGGGGTCTTGCTCAGCAAGAGTTGGCTTGTGAATGACACTACATAAATAAGTATACAAATCTAGAAACGAGAAAATATATCTAAAAACAGTCTGTGCGTCCTCGTAATTGCGTCGTATAACTACACCAACGCCTGTTATGCATGCTAAAAAGCACTAATTAGTAAGTTTAAACCCTGTTCTTCAATGATGAGTATTCCAGCTAAAAGTAATCTTCGTTCATTATACTTAATGTTGTTTTAAGAGTTCGATGTATTAACTATCGATTTCTCCTCTGACTATATATTGTGCATGAGCCCTGTAGCAAATTGCTATCTGATGTGCGCAAAGCAAAAGAAACGTTTTTTAAAAGCTTTAAACATGCACTGCTTTTTGTAAAAGCAAAAGTAGTTATTGAAAACTTTTTTCAACACACGTTCCTAGTGGTCAACAGCAAAGCGTTTCCTCACTGCTGGACAAAAACGTGAATGCTCTGCGAAATAATGCACTCGAGCAGAAAATGGACTTAATGTTAAGCGTAATTGAAGCCTGTCCTTCCTGCTGTTCTAAACCGTTCAGTTCGTTGAACTTTGCATCGTAGCGGCGGCCAATCAGATCATAGCTTGCGCCAAGAGAAAATGAGGTTCGCTTGCTAGCACGTACGCGCGCCCTGTCAAACCAATGAGTTTTCTATTAAGCCGATTGTGTATTGTGCTCGCGATAAATCCCGAACTCAGTGCTTATGAGTACGTTTTTCCCGTAGCCAATGAATTAATAGCTTATGAATTATATATGTTTTTTCTGATAAATAACTTAAACGATTGTGGGGGTAAGTGTTGCTGGCGCCAAATCTTCAGTTTAACACTGAAGCGATGCTGGGGTTGGTTAACTTGGGTGAAGAACAGTGGTGACTGACGCCCATTTCTCTTTGCTGGCAGCATAGGTACACGCTGCTGAAATCAGCTGTACTCCGCGACACCCGTCTTACGGTGTTCTGACAGTAGCCTATCCCCGTTGACTGATCTCACATGTGGCAGGTAGCAAACGGGTCCTGTAGTTACCCCCCCCCCCCCCCTGCCCCCCCCCCCCCCCCGAACCTTTTTTTCCCACACGAATGGTGTCTCTCAGTTGTGCGCGATATTAACGATCTACTCAAGATTATTCATTGCCAAACACCATAGTGACAAACATACCAACAGCAGATGTTGTAGGTAGTGATTCACTGTTAATTCCATTGTAAGAAGTAACTGCCTCGCTGTTTACGCCTTCTTTAGTTTGGGAATATCCATTTAAAGCAGGCAGATGAGCGTTTCTCACTTCTAAATTAGCTGCGAATAATGAGTGTTACAAGAAACATTTAAAAGAGACGGAATTCTCTTCGCTTTTTCACGCATTTCCTTAAGGATCAGTAATAAGTTTTTTATTAGAACTTGTTACCAAACTTCTTCGGTAAGTGTAAAAAAGGGAACACGAGGGGCGAGGGGGAAAGAAAAGGGAGAATGTTGTTTCGACCTTGGTAAAAAGAGGTAATAAACAATTCCAATTGAAGAAATCTGACTGATTGTAGAAATGTGTAGAAAGCTTGTAGAACAAGATAGTGAAACGTAGAGAGAAGTGAAAAGATCATTAAACAGAAAAAATAACACTAAAGAAAAGGAAAAATTAAAGAAATGGAAAAGAAATTAAAGTTAATAGAACTTCTAAAACTCATTAATAATACATGACGAGAACACAAAGGAAATCACTACCGTGAGGAGGAGGTTTGCATACCCGGTTTTAATTTGCATAGAATTTGGCGATTTTCTTCCTTTGTTTTCTCCTTATGTAATGATCAGTTTGATAAGCTATATCAAACACTTAGAAGGGTGTTTTATCAGGTATCCAAACACCTCGACGTGGGTTAAAAATCTCTGCTGCACCTCGTTTTTAACCAATTTCTCGGTTTTAACCAATTTCTCTGATGAACACTGTTCCTCGTGTTGATATATTGCATAGAATACATTCCCAAGATATGTTCAGACAAATAAACTATTACCCCCCTGCTATTGAGGTAATCACAATAACTATAATTAAGGTTCTGTTCCCAAATTGTATCCCCAACAATTATTAGTCAAGACAATATGACAATATGACAGAATGGGGATTCAAAAGTCTCAACAACAGATGGTTAAGCCAGCGGAAAGTTTTTGTTTCTTATTCGTCTTTTCAACAAATCTTCAACTTTCAATTTTTTCTCCAACAATTTGTTGGAAAACATATACATGTTTACTGTTTTGTATGCATGCTACTCCCAAAGATGGGCCATTGTTTCCCTGTTGTCTTCAATTAACAAGGGGATGCATCAGTTAAAGAATCTGACCCACCCAGTTTGCATTGCGCGCCTACGTTGGTTCATCCCCATTTTCAGAGCCCCCGAAAATCCAAACTGTATTGTAGATGAGAAATTCACTCGTGCAAGAGGTGATATGCTTGCCCAAATATGGAATAGAGCCGTATCATAACAATAAGATAAGCGCGCAATGCAAACTGGGTGGGTCAGACTCTTTAATAGCACAGGACTGTGCAAAAATGTTTCACCAGTTCGTTTCCATAGTTACTTTCACATAAATAACGTTTAGACTGGACCGCTAATTTCTCTTGGAACTCAGTAGGTTTCGTTTCATTGAATCGCAAGTTGATTGCCATTTTGATTGAATTAAACAGTGTAAACAGAAGTACCCCCGGAGGTTATTTGAAGCAACTATAATCGGATCATGCATGATTGATAATAGTAATTTAACTGAGTGGAGTGCAATTTGGTCTGAAATCATACGCGTGATTGCGCGCGAGTTCGATTTAAAATCACAAGTATGATTTCAGACCAAAATTGCACGACACGAAGTTCAATTACCACTTTATTACATCCATTTTGAAATCGCACAATTTAATTGCCCAAATACAGGATTTTAGTCAGTACCAATATTTAATGCGACTTATAGATGCGATTTAGAGCAAAAAAATAGTGCGATTCGAGAATAAATCGCACTGCTGAGAAAAAGATGCGATTTAGAGCAAAAAACAGTGCGATTCGGGAATAAATCGCACTGCTGAGAAAAAGATGTGATTTGGAGCAAAAAATAGTGCGATTCGGGAATAAATCGCACTACTGAGAGCCAATCAGATTGCAAGGATCACCAGTGATTTCAAAATGAATGTAATAAAGGACTGTAATTAGCTGATGTGAACGCTCTCCAATTATAATTCGACAATAACTGAATTCACTTCTAATGTGAACACGGCTTAAGAAACCTTGAGAATATTAAATTCATTTTCCTAACATATTTAACTTATTTACAGTTGCAGAAAAGAAAGTTAAACAAAAATAAATTCAGTAAAACTGAAGAAAATAAGAGGCAGAGATGATGGTAACGAGCATGACAAACACTGAAAGCACCAAAATGTCCTGGGATGAATGTTAGAAAGACGAGTCATACCCAAAGAGGTCGAGAGAATACACATGCAGTATAAAAAGTGGAATAAAAGACAACACAAACCTTTACAGAGTTCAAGGACAAAAACTAAGTACGGAATAAGACCAGCAAGTCCGCCCAGGAGAAAACAAATAAAGTAACGAAGAAGAAGAGCTGTGTGTGGATTATACTTTCGAGAAAACAGACGAACAAATTTCTGCAAATGAAAAAAAGGAAACCAATAGCTCAGTATGATCGATATGTTGACCTTGAGAGAAAACAGAAATTGTAGATGGAAAAACTTCTGCAGGAAAAGCCGGAGAAAATGGAAATCGTCAACAAAATGCGACCTATCTGTAGGTCTAAAGGGGGAAAAGGGAACAAAGGGAATTTGACAACGGAAGAATGGGTACCCTCTGGACTTTTCTTCCATCATACGTTGTAGAACGAGGACGGAGCAGAAAGTAATGGACAAGGGACTTACTCTGGTTTTAAAATTCTTTCCATTTGGTACTTGGGATATCGCTATGTCGCAATGATTATAGTGTTACGACCACGCTCTACATCGAAGCTTTGCCTGTCTCCAAATAGTTTGCAAGTAGTGTCAGAGTAGCATCAAGTGGTTTTACATCCGATAGGCTCCACAACAAAATCTACCAGAAAACCTTATAATAACCTCTGCTACTGGGTGTCTACCATCATGTCTCCAACTATCCGATAAGTGGCGACCTCTTCCTGGGGGGAAGACTCACACCACCCCTTGGTTCATTGGATTGTTTACGACTGCTGTGATTGGTCGGAGTAATTACTTTGGTTTTGGTTTTACGACACTCAATTGAAAACTGCTCTAAAGGGCAATTTAATTGTAACAACGGGTGAGAAATTATTTTCTCAAAATCATTATTTAATAATTCATCATCAAGTTTGAACAAAGAAAATCATAAGCGCGACGGTGTTTTAAAAACCCGGTCTTAATGAGCATGGACTTTGGCGATTTTATTCTTTCGTTTTCTCTTTATTTAACGATCAGTTTGACAAGCTATAACAAACACTCAAAAGAGTGTTTCAACAGGTATCCAAACACCTCAAAGTGGGTTAAAAAAAAAACTCAGCTGCGCCTCGTTTATCCGACCCACTTTTCGGTGTTTGAAAATCCTGATGAAACACTCTTCTTGTGTTTGATATATTACAAGAAAAACAGGAAACACAAACTTACGCGAACTGCTTCGCTGTCGCCCGAGCTCTGTTTCTTCCCCAGTTCTTCGTCGGAGTCCTCCATCGCTCGTCGTCTCGGCGGATTCTGTCGTGACATCTTCGGGTCTTCTCGTTGTTCGTTTTTTGTTTTTTGCTCGGGCTTGACGGTGGTGGACTGATGATAAACGAAAGAAATAAAGGGTTTCAATGGGGTGGTGGCTTTTACGATTAACGGTTAAAATTTTGGTCGAAGTTCATTTAGTTTTTAACTAAAAACCAGTGATCTTCTGCAGCAATGATAAATGCAAGCAGCAATTTCAAGGCTGGACACGCATTGCAATTTAACAGTTATGTGCAATATATATTGCGCGCAATATTGAACTGTGCATCCTAGCCCTAGTTTCAGGCTCTCAGTTAGTGTGGACCAGTGGAAAAGCAAAAGCGAGCGCGAAAATAGACGCGCGGAGACTGGGGAACGAGGGGGCCTGGAACAGGCTACCTGTGTCTTCCTATGTCTGGCCTTTGCCGAAGTGAAAAGAAAATTTATAAGAGGAGAATAAAACATTCCACAATGGGAGAACTAATTATTAAACCCGTATCCCATTTGTGCGATCATTCACATTCAGTTTACCAAAATGATCTAATTCACTAATAGAATGCGGTTAGAAAATACATTGAAATGACTCACGGGGGCGTGGCCACTTGAAAGGACTGGAGATTGATTTATCATGCTAACGCTATTGTCTGACGCGGTATGGATATCCTAAATTGTAGTTGTCAGAATATCATTAACGACGATAGCATTCAATTAATTACTGCTTTTCAGAATACAAGAAAAATTGATTTGTTTTAAGAAAATCGCATTCAAAACAGTTAAATTTTTCCTGACAAAAGAGATGATATTTACTTCCGTTAAACTCTTTCGTAACAACACACATCTTTGTAAAGTTGCATATAAAAAAGAAAAAAAATATATACAGTAATCGAAAAATAGTTTTAATTATTAGTTTCATGTTTACATCAATGACTACTAAAGAAAACTGGAGGATAATCAAAACAGCTTATTCTCGATCTACTTTATAAAGAACGCTTTGTTTCTTCATATCATTATTTTGACATATAGACGTATTTGTTTTCTCCATTTATACAATAGGTAATCTGCAAAATAGTTAATAAGAATTCGAAGTTCTTCGAGGCAGGGGAAATGTAAAAATCTCTTAGAGTGCAAATGAAGTGCTCCATATTTCAAAAATACATCTCCCATAAAACAGACTTTATAGTGGACGATCTTTCTTTTCAGTGAACTGTGTTCATCTGATCAACGCAAAAGTCTCCAGTTGTGTCTTTCTTCTTTCTTACTTTTGTTTTGCGGCTACAAAACACAGGAAGAACAATTTTTAGTTTCATTTTAGTTTTCTAGGCAATAACTGTGCGAATGATTACTTGGTTGGTTTTACACGCGATTGCAGAATCAATGTCTCGTTTGGAGCTTTCAATCAATTTATTGTTCAGTTAAAAAAAATGACTGAATTCGATGCACTCAGACATACAAGTGACGAGTAGTTCAAGTTTACTTAGTTTTATTTTCCACTCTACAAAGCAACATTTCCTACTTGCAAAACGTCGACAAAAAAAACAATACGGAGACTCAGCTCAATGAAAATTTTTCCCCGACTACAAACTTTCAAGCCAAACTAACACACTAAATAATATAGGGATAATTATGAGATTAATTTATCCAAAGAAAGTGATAAACTATTGATTGAAGACCACTTAATAAAAGACTTTGAAGACTTAAGCCCGGACTAAACAAGAACGAGAGCCATCGTGAGCACACGAGAGTTCAAAATCTCGTTCTCATTTCACCCGTGTACGACGGTCTACGCAATACTCGAGTTGACACTGGGCATGAGTAAACATAATAATCACTTACTTGGGTACTAGAGGTTGAATATTTGGTCCTCGTGAGAATCCTGGTATTCGAAACAGGCGTCGTAGCGGTAGAAAGCTTAGAAATGCCTGAAAAAAAAACAAGACAGTATTTTTCTAAAACGTCGTTTGTGCAATCATGGGAAGATCACTATCGTTTGCGATGTTCGTTCAAGTTTGCCGCAAAGCGCACTGAATAAATTATGAACGAATAAGAAAATGTTTGCTTGACAAAAAAAGATACAAACTGTAATCACCCGGTGAGTTGAATGCTTAGATAATTCCACAAAAGCAAAACATACCCGCGCCGATAAATTGATGTTGTCTGTTCTTACAATATCGATATTGCATTGCGACCACTAAACACAAAACTAGTGGTCTATAACTGATAAATTAATGAAAGAAGGGAAAGCGTTTTTGTTGCTTTCACGCCCCCAGTCGCTTACTTACTGTGAAGTAAATTTAGCGGGGACACGGGGAACTAAGAAAAGCCCCCGCTCACCCTTCGCGCTTGTAACCAAACTCCACTTGTTCACTTTTCGCACCGACTCACAAGTTCCAATCGCGTTTCGCGCTTCTAAGGAGCCAGTGACGTTAGGAAGCAGAATCAATTAAACATATTAGAAACAGCGAATGCGAGGCTTTTTCCTGGCCTTCGTGTATCTCATCTCCAAGGGATAGGAATCCCTGCAACGTCAAAGGCTCAAAAATTCCTCATTTGATGGGAAACTTATCTATCATCTGATTATCTTATCTGCTATCAACCCTAATTATAAATAGCACGCCCGCAAGTGCTAATCACAGACGGTATTCAAGAAAACAAATTCGTCACATCTTCGATAAGATATGGGTTTAGCAAATTACATCTTATTTGAGACAGAAACAATAATAAGAACTGAAACGTCGCTAACAATGTTTTAAAAATAATAAGAAATTGCCTCTCTAACCCCTAAGGTTAGAGTGATTTTCCTTAGACCGTGAAACAGTATCTAGCAATTAATCAAAATTAGTCAAAATTAGCTAAAACTAAACAAAAAAAAACAACGGAATTAGTGTCTAATAGTGTCTACTAGTGCCTACTAACTTAGTAACTATTTCACGGTTTAAAGAAAATCACTCTATTCCAGGCAGCCAGTACTCTATTAAAATCAATTCTTTATTTCAAACTGAAACTATTTTTTTTTACTTAATTTATGTGAAATACGGATAAACATGACTGAAATTGTGACCTCGCAGTGTGCTATCAACTTTGCACACTGCGAGGATCACAAATTTCCCTTAAAATTATACTTACATTTCGGGTTTTTCGCGTTCGAAGAATGCAATCCTAATTTCGTATTGGTTGCCCTGTGCCTTACATGCAGTAAAATTTGAGAGTTTTTGGTGTCCGGTTTTCCAAATGGCCGCCCCTATTACTTTTTTCAGGGGCTCATTTCCGCCGGAAGTTCCTTCGAACGCGTCTCCATAATCTCCGATTACTGCTAGTATACAATGTATTGAATTACATGCGCATTTTGATTGGTCATCACCTACGATCTATTATACACTACAGACGTACAGCCGAGTGACAACATGGAGAATTTGTTTTCTCTATTTGTCCAACATGGCAGTTCACAGTTCACTTGGTCTCAAAAAGGCCGTTTACACGGCACAAAAATCGGGGACGGACTCGTCAAAAAAGCCTAAGGACCAAGTTTGGAAGGTTGCGTTTACACTACACTTTTTGGGGACCGGACCAATTTCTAGTCCCCAGAGCCACGCGGATTTTTACTGCGCATGCGATCAGCGAAGTTATTATGCAAGCTGACGTAAGAAATTAAGAAACTGGTCCGGACCCGTGTTTTTTCAGGTTTTGGGGCCATAGACGTCCATGGCCCCAAAACCGTACCAATCCCAAAAGACATGGTACGCATAGTTTACACGGGCGAAAATGTGAGGTCCGTACTCCTTTCTTGACGGGTCCGTACCCATTTTTTTTCTGTCCTGTAAACGGCCTTAAAGTGACACAATGCAAACTCTATTTCTGTAATACAGACATCTCCTTATAACGGACAGTTCAATTGGTCTCAAGGTGACCAAAATTATAATATAAATTCCATCTCTGTAATCTTTAATACAGAAGAGTATGCAATTTACCCAAAGAGACCCAAATGCTCATAAATTCTTTCTCTGTACCGCAGACACCTCTGCACAAACAGCTCTATTCCTGTGATGCATGGTGTCAAAAAGGTTCGACTAAAAACGTTAACAAAAAAATCCGAGGCTTAGGCCTTAAAATCAATCCTTATATTTCTTGCGGATAAATTGAAATGTTTTCAAACAATGGTACATATACTTATATAGTGGTGATCTGTACCAACCAGTTTAATAAAATTCCCAGCTTGTTTAAAGTAAACACAAAACAGACAGTAAATTCCAGGCGACAGATCCACATTACGTAGTATGGTAAACAAACTTCTGTCGGATAAACCGACTTGGTAAAATACGCGAAGGTTTTATCGCCGGAGGGGGGGGGGGGGGGGGGGGGGGGGGGGGGGGGGGGGGGGGGGGGGGGGGGATTAGTTGGGCTACGAAGTGTGTTCGACTGGATTTAAATGCCATTTTTAAATTAATTAGCCTGAGAAACAATCATTTCGTTGACTAGGTAGAATTTCAACATTAAAACGTTTGAAGTAAAAGGAAAACCAATACGGTAAATGTTAGAATAGTTTATAAACTTACCATGTTATGACAAACGAGCCTTTAGTTTTCACTCGACGGGTAGCATTCATGAAGTTTCTGTAAACTTCTCTTTTTTTCTCGTCAAAATACAACAAATCACACTGCTGAAGTATGTATTCGTCTACTGACCTGTCGACAACTTAGGAAGCCTTAATTTAGATGATAAAAGCCTAGAAAATATTTATGATAACGAACAATCAAGAAGAAAGACAACTATCGACCACTTTCAACCCTAAGCTAAAGATTTCGTCTATCATCTGTTTCATTACTTTTAAAATAGTTCACAGTGAGCTAATTTAGAAATATTATTGCATGTTTGGGGACGTAAGAATTGTGTTTGAAATATCAGCCAATGAGATAATGTCATTCATAAGATATGAATGATATTTTGTTTCAAAACAACATGCTGTATGCCGCGTTATATTTTCGCCGTTATATTTTTGTAGGAAGCGCAGTTTACAGAAATTGCGAAATGGAAGCCAGAAATGTCTGATCTATTGTAACGGACTTAAAAATATGTGTCGAATTTATATGGCTTACCTCTGGAAGAAACTAGTGTTTATACCAAAAAACCTCAATAAATGTTTCACTTAATTATCGTTGTACTCGGGTCATGCCAAAGTAAGGTAGTTTTTTTACAATTCATAAAATTTGAAGATTTTTTTAATTTTGCAGCAAATAAGAGAAAAAGCTAAATCGCGTTTATATTTGTGAAAACAGACGACTTAAATTAATAAAACAAATTAGTTTAAAAGGAATACACTAGTTTAATAATTTAATTTTAATCAGCTTGGTGCGTGACAGTGAAAACGGAAAAAACTTATGGTCCTCCTAAAATAAAACTATGGTAAAAATTATTTTCAAAAGACCACCGGATGCGTTAAGTTTCGGTTGATTGTTCTTTCTCGTCGTCACAAATCGCATAAAGGAGCAAAAAATGTAGAGGGGGGAGGGGAGGACAGAGGAGAGGAAAGGAAACTTTCTTTCCTTCCTCTCCCCCCACACTATTTCTTTTTGCTCCTTTTTTCGCCCCATGCCTTCATGGGCCTCCCGCGCTCTCGGAAAAAAAACCCGACTGCGACACAGGCTGGCATAACTGTTAAAGTGCCTATAACCTTTAAATACTTATTTTCAGAATCAATTCTACGCACATTGAATAGTTAAGTGGCGTTATTGAGTTATTCTCTATTTTCGAATTGCCCATAATACACTTTGTTTGCCCCCCAAATTTGGCATAAACTATTGTTTGTAAATGCTCTTGTATATTCCCAAGCGCATTTAAAAACAATAGTTTATGCAAAATTTGGGGGACAAAAAAGTGTATTATGGGCAATTCGAAAATAGAGAATAGAGATTTGAATTTGCAAAATGCGAATTAGATGACGTCAACCCGGGACTTTGCCATTATTTCTACGCGAATTTACTATTCAATGTGCGAAGACTTGATTCTGAAAATATGTATTTAAGGGTTATAGGCACTTTAATCAGGAGACTGACGACTGAGATGACTTACTTTTCATAACAGTGACTGTAATTGGTGTGTATGAAGATGGAGGTGTTATCTTCACCAAGGAGCACAACTGATCGGAATAACACTTTACACAGAAGCAGTAGCTTTCAAACAACCTAAAATAAAAACATGTTAGTTGTAACCAGGAGAACCCAACAAGCGAAGTTCGCCAAAGGCTTTAGAAAGCAGACAAAGTCATGTTGATGTTTCGGTTGAAGATTTAATGCCGTTTAAAGGGATATTTGTATTAGCTACCAAATTTCGATCAGTTCTGATGCCTTGACTAAAAATTCAACAGGCCGGAAATATTAGGAACAAAATCCTTCCTTCTTCTCAAGTATGATTTCCAAGAATTTTTAAAGGGAGATATTTACCTCCCGAACTTTTCAGCTGGACTTTCTGAAAACCAAAAATTCCTCTCCAAAACGTCTGATGTAGTTTTTATTGGGTCCGAAAACGTCAGTTTACACTTCCGGTTAGACAACGTTAACTTTTCATTCAAGCTTAAAGCAAGTTTCTGACCATACTCATGAAAATACGAGAAATCATCAAGGACACTGTCTCATTAAACAGTCATTAGAACAGTTTTCAATTGAGTGTGAAAAGTAATTACACAAATGCTTTGGTTTTTAATTGCTACGCTTTGTGATTGGCTAAAAAATCTCGCGCCACTTTCTCAACCAATCCGAAGTAAAACCAAAACTAATCGTGACTTGCTCGCACGCGTTTTCCCGCGCTTGCCGCCGCCGACATGTAATTGCTTCGAGCTCTGATTGGTTCATTGGATTGTTTACGACTGCTGTGATTGGTCAGAGTAATAGGCCATTTGCACGATGACGTAATTGACTACAACTACCAGAATCCTTCAGTTTTTTGTTTTGTAGTGCAAATTAGGGCTATTGTTATTTAAACCGCACTGGGATTACAAAATTTAAATAAGAAAGGAAAAACGAAATGAATTCTGGTAGTTGTAGTCAAATGACCCCATCGTGCAAATGGCCTATTACTTTGGTTTTGGTTTTGCACACTCAATTGAAAACTGCTCTATTAGAGTGTTTTTTTTTTAACCATGAAATAGTTACTAAGCTAGTAGGCACTAGTAGGCACTATTAGACACTAATTCCATTGTTTTCTTTTGTTTAGTTTTTACTAATTTTGGTTAATTTTGATTAATTGCTAGATACTGTTTCACGGTCTGAGTAAAATCAATCTAAGTCAATAGTCAGAAGTAAGTGTCTACTTGTCTAATTTCTATTTCACGGGTTATGTGAAACCACACTAGACTTTTCAGAAAAATATAGTCAGAAGTGTCTACTTGTCTAATTTCTATTTCACGGGTTATGTGAAACCACACTAGACTTTTCAGAAAAATATTTCCGAGGCATACAGTACGATATAGTCTTCTGCGCGACGTTGTTTGGGGAGGAGCGTTAAGTAGGCTGTGAGCTGTCCCTTTTCCGTCGATTGGGCGAGACTGGAGCGAATAAACCAGCCGAGGGGAAACTGGGCAAATGGCCTGGATTACTTTCGCTCACTCGATCCTCGCCGGGGCGACCCCGTAGATGTCCAAACGATGTCTCGATTGGCGAACGATACAATTGATATATCACTTGAACAATGCCCCTATCCCTAATCCCTATCCCAGCGGGACAAATCTATTGTTTTCTCAGCGAATCACAGACATCGTTTGGACAAGTGCTGGACTACCCCTCGCCCGCTGGGTCTGCTTGCAACCTCATCCCAGGGTCTCCCACGGGAAGAAGAGAGACCCTAGGAACGAGGTTGGACTGCTGGCCGTCTTAGCGTTGCGTGACGACTCAAATAACGACTGCGTAGGAGAATAAGTACGGTATTGCAACTCGACTAACTTTCATCTCAGGATAAATCGCGTGCTTGAGCCAGCACTCCCACCTGTTCAGCAGAAACACTACGTCAGTATCCGGGCTTTCACAGCAATGCTCTGTGCACTTATCAATAGTCATGTGACTCACATCACTCGGTTCCCAAGGAGTGTAGTTGCCAGCTTTTAGTCCACCCTTGAGAATCACATTATGGTGCGTTTCGTTTTTGAAGCAAAAAGAGGCATCCTTCGCGGCGACATCCAATGGAACTAAAACAAAAATCTAATCAGCCATCGTGACGATATTACATGAGGTATTTATCACCAGGACGGAACAGATAGAAGTGCGTTGAAATGGAATTATTTCGGAGAGAAGGCCGGGCGTTCATTTTTGGTGGGGGTCAGTGGCCCTTTTTGAAACCCTAGCCAGTTGTTGGATGGATTGACTTGGTACCGCCTTGGGGGAGTGGGAGGAGGGGGGGGGGGGGGGGGGGGGGGTGGAATGGGGGAGATAATACTTGCTTTTTATCACATCGTTCCAAAATAGGCGGTTTTCTGTACCCTAACCCTTCAAATTTTCCAGTTTTTTAAAACCCAAATGGCAAAATTTACACCCATTTTCTAAGAAAAATTTTCAAATTCGAAAGGGCTCAAAAATAATGGGTTGGGAGGGGGGGGGGGGGGGGGGGGCATCAGATTGCTCAGCCTCGTAATTTCCAAATTTTCAACGTATTACGTTATCACAAGCATCTACAGGTCCAACGTCAATGTTTATGTAATCAGCCCGTGTAAATTACGAGTTATATTTTCGCTTATCGCTTCCAAAAGCGAGGTAACCAGCGAGACCTGTTATCCAGTGTTCGCAAGGTTATAAGACGAAGAAAAAGAAATAGAAAGAATCGTCTTCGATTCACTCACCACGTATAAAGTTCAGCAATATCCAAAATAAGATGGCCCGTTTTCGCGTCTCTCCAGTCATTATCTCAAACAACATTTAAATAACAACTAAATTCGACATTTGAAGGACAATGTTGCTGTGGCACAAACGGTATTCAAAATGTACACCGACTTGATAAATTTCAGGAGCATTATGCCCACCAATATTTTTAAAATAAACCAAAACGCGGTCAGAACCCCCTAATTGATACATGATCTGGAAAATATTGCACTCATTCAAACAGCAGGGTTGCCTTTCATCTAACAAAACAAACCCCATCTCCCGCCAAGCTTGTAACAGATAGAAAATAGACAAGAGGTTACAAATTGTAAGTGAAATGCCGCGAGGTACTGGGTAGTACTACATCATAACGTATTATAAAATGCTCAAGGAAATGTGCGCGCTTTGATTGGTTAAACCGAGTTCATTATAACTCGATAAAGCACGCGCGTGACGTAAGGTTTATTATAACCGTTTTTATATTATAAAAGAAATAAAAAACTTGTTCCTCGTACATTGTTGAGTTATATAAGCACTTAGGAATTTTTAAGAACACTCGAGAAGTGCGAGAAGCGTGCTTATATAACTCAATGCACTCGGGGCGTTTTTTATTTCTTTATGAATGTATTGTAGCAAAAATAATGCACCTACAGAATTGTATAATTTGTCGCGCAACAATATTGCGTTGCATGTTGCAGCCCTGATGTTGCGCCTATTACCACGTGCGCAACAAATTTTCATGTTGCAGAAAGTAGACATCGCTTCTTCGTTCTCCAACATGAAAATTTGTTGCGCGCGCGTAGATGGTAATACGGCATCAGGGCAACAACCTGTTGCGCTTGCAGCGCGCGCGTCGAAGTTATAGTGACATAGCTGTACACACGCATGCTATAATCGTGACAAACAAAAATCCGTAGAATCGAGATTACACAGGGCTACCGTCAAGATTAGTGTGCTGCTCGCTCGGAAGCTCGCAGCACTGAATTAAGCAAGGATTTTTTTTTTTTTCGTTTTTGAGGGTTGAACGATTTTTGCAGGATTTTTTTTTTTCGCTTTTTTTTAAAGACATTACTTTCTTTGCAAGAATTTGCTTGGGAGTCGGTGGAGCAAAACTCCAGGGAAAGAAGAGGGGATGGTAGGTGAACATTGTGCCCGCGATATGTAATGGAGGGAGGAGAGGGGTGGGGAGGGGAGGGTGGGGGTGGGTCTGAATGTTTCGTATTCAAGAGTTGGCTCATAGAATTAGGTTCATATCTGTATTCTACGCTAGCAGCTAAAAGATGCCAAAAAAAGAACAGACCTGGTTTAAATGTAAACTACCAACTGCATTCGCCACTTTAGAAACGAGAAGGAAACTGGGCCGAGTGAACTTTCGCAACGACTTCTGGGATCGTTACAGGGGACGCTTCTTTTGTCTCCGTCCACAGTAACTGTCCCGGAAGTCGTTGCGAAAGTTCACTCAGCCTAGTTTCCTTCTCGTTTCTAAAGTGGCGAATGCAATAGGAACAATGTTACCAGAATGTAGTATGACTAAAAAAGCCAAAATACAGCTATTTCTTAACGTTGAAAACCTACAAGCCAATCTGCAAGGTAGTATGGGGTTTTTATGCATAAATTCACTAAAATCAACTTAAACAAGTCTACATTTGTATCAAAGCATCATGCTAATATATAAACTGCTCATATCGCGAGCTTGGGCAGCCTTAAGCAATTCAAAGTGTTTCAGCACATGTAAAAGAGTTGAACAAATACCGGGGAATCGACTCACTCAGTTCGATGTCCGAAGAAAGACTCTCAACCAACTACAAATTTCATGTCTCTTCCCGTTTATTTTCATGTGATTTATTACTTAAACGGTTTTTTTTTTCTCAGTCCAGTATCCTAACTGGATTCATAAAGATACTTCGAGTTTTTTTATTTATTTTATTTCAAGAAAACATCCAAGGACCTAGGCCCTGAATAAAAAAGAAGAGTCCTTTTTACTTTTAGGTCTTTTTGCACTGAATTTCTTTTCCCTTTTTCAACTCTGTAAAAACCTAACTCTGTTTTGTCCTCATAACATTTCATGCATTGGATAAAACAGCTAAAACATCATCCAATCCGTGTTCAGGGTCAGAACTCGACACGCGGTTCACCACCAGGCCTGTTCCTACCCGAGGTGCGTTATTACAGTTTTTTAGTGCCTCTTTCCAGTGTTACCCTGTTACTGTAAGAACCTTTTGCAAACAAGTGTGACCTTGCAAATACAAGCTTCAGAGCACGCAGTATTCCTAGAAGGTGAAATCCTAAGTGTGACCATTCAAATGAAAGCTACTGAGCAGTACTTTCCTGTGGTGCTGTTTATTATGTTGTACAAGGTGGCTCTAACTTTTGAGTCTGTGGATGAATTCTTTAAGTGTGACCATTCAAATGAAAGCTTTTGAGCAGTACTTTCCTGTTGTACTGTTTATAAAGATGTAAAAGGTGGTTCTAATTTTTGAGTCTGTGGATGAATGCCTAAATTGTGACCATTCAAATGAAAGCTAGTGGGCAGTACTTTCCTGTGGTGCTGTTTGTTAAGCTGTAAGTGATTCTAACGTTTGAGAGATACTGAGCAATACTTTCATGTGTTACTGTTTTTTGTGCTGTACAGTGTGGTTCTAGCGTTGAGTCTGGATAAAATCCTAAGCGTGACCATTCAAATGAAAGCTCCTGAGCAAGTACTTTCTCGTGGTACTGTTTATCATGCTGTGCAAGATGGTTATAACTTTTAAGTCCGTGGATGAAATCCTTAAGTGCGATCATTCAAATAAAAGCCAATGAACAGAGCTTTCCTGAATAAATGAACTGTATTTTCTCGTAGTTGGATCTCAGTTCTTCTTCTGCATGAGGTTCCTAAAATACTCGTTGCTAAAACCTTGTTTGGGCTCAGTGCCACTCTTGATCTCAGTCTTTTCCTCGCTCGGTGGAGTCGAGCTCATTTCCGAGGGAGCTGGAGCCGAGGGTGTGGATTTTTGAAGTGATCTGGGAATGAGCTGTAGCTGGGTTCGTGCGCGACCACGACTGCAATACAAAGGAAAATCATATTTTTGTGTGCGTGTTATTTTATTGCTATTGTAACGCTCGCGGGCAAAGCAATCTACACTCACACGATCAGAGAATTGTTGGGGCTGAAAATCAGTGATTTTAGCATCTAATCCGGGAAAAAAGATTACAGTAAGGCCGACACTATTTATTGGCTGGTTCTGTCCGAATTTCACTTGTTCGCCTGTAACCTTACTCTCTGTAAGGCGGACACCTTTCTAGGCGGACAGCTAGAGCTGGTTCGGCTTGGACAGACAGGTGTCCGGCTTGGACAGAGTTTACTATATTCTGATAGTCGCATGGTTTGCTTTGCGCTTTATACTTTATCGAGTTATTAGCAGGCCTAAGTGGCCGCTACTTTCGGGTAGCCGCTACTTTCGGACAGCTAAAATATGCGAGTAATTGAAAAAAAAAAAACGATGATAAACACAACCACGGAATAGGCATAATGTCATTTTAATTCTCTCTTTCTCATTTATTATTCGGCATTCTTCGGCATTCCTCGGCATAAGTGTACATTAAAACACTAAGCTATTCCTTCTGCAGGAGACGTTATACCTCAGTATGGATTGGACCATTACTTTCGGGGAACAGTTACTTTCGGGAATTACTAGAAAGTTCCTTCCTAGAAAGTTACTTTCGGGTATACCCGTTACCTTTGGGGACCACTACTTTCGGGAATTACTAGAAAGTTCCTTTCGGGTATACCCGTTACTTTCGGGGGGGAGGGGTTGCTACTTTCGGAACTCTATGGTTCTATAGAATCTTTAACCCTTTGTATCCTGGCCTTTTTTAATTTTTCCTCGCCTGGTTTTGGTTGATGCCAAATGTTGATTCTCAAAGTGTTTATATATTGGTTACAATCGCATAATTTACCCATCAAATGAAACCTTAAGAGTCCCTCTCTCAAAATAAAGTACTAAACATTGCGTGGAATCGACCAAAACATTTTTCAAAGGCAAACAAATTAGCAATAAAGGCAAATTTTCATTGCGAAAAAATACATTTTTTTAAAGGAAATGTTCTGTAACATTCACATGACACTGAACGACTACAAGACGAACTAAATCTATAACTAGATTTATTTAGCTTTCATTTGACACCTCAGGCTCAAATTCCAGGTCAACCATGCGACCTACAAACAGTAAGCACAAACCATACACTCTGGTCGTTATAATGAATATGGCGGACAATGTCAGTCTGAGAGTATCCATGAAATTCCCCATGTACATAGCACAAACGTTGAGCTTTGAATACCAAGTGCAAGAATGAAGGGGTGATTTGTTTGGCAACATTCTCGCCATTTTCAGCCTACACAACAGAAGCCAAACACAAATTCCTCATAAAATATAACAACGGGTTTTAAGCCTTCGTCTCATCAAGGTCGTCTTTATTCCCATAAGAAGAAAATTCAATTTATATAGACTGATTTTTGTTCATCGTCTCTTCCGATCGAGTAGTTCCACTTCGTCACAACTTTTGTTAGGAGTATCACTTTCTTTGAGCAAATTTGGCAAAATCTATTGAACTGCTGGATTTTCGTGTCCTGATCCTTCTTCCGACATTTTTAAATGGCTGATTCCATCGCTTTCCAAACGTTTCTTCGCTAAAAATCACCTTCAAAAGCTCGCCATTAGCGAAAACTCCGAACCAAAACAAGCCATGTGGGTTGGGGGTCTCAATGAGCAATCGTATGAGCCGCTCTATTCCTGGTAGGAATAAATTACGCATATATGCGTAACAAGGATACAAAGGGTTAAATATATAAGCCAGTAAGCTTGGAGATAGATGTTGTGTTATCATATTACAATCAGCCGTGTTCTCTTGTTTAGACCCCGGTTTAGACTTGATTCACTCCTCGAATCTTCCCGCTAATGACCACCTCTCTACGGCGGCCATGGAATTCTCTTTAAGGGTGGCCGCTTCAGTGATGTTTAGACTGCGAGCAGTCTCTTCTCTTCCTATTTTTCTTGGCGAGAGAAGTCCACGAGAAGACGAATGAATCGGGGGCACCATTTTGTTTTTACCATTAAAGGAACACGGTTCCGCCGAAATAAGGTAACGGTATTGTGTTTACTTAATTTTCATGTTATATCGCCAAATGCCACCAAATATACAACTAAATTGGGTAAAAACATTCTATAGAGGAAATAGAAGCAGTAGTTTGGAGATAAAATGCAGGATTACAAGGATGGAAGTGGATTACAGTTCATCAATTTTGATTTCGTGACTGGCGGTAATAAAAATCAAAGTTTCCATTCTGGTAAAATTTTGAGTTTTTTAGTCGTTATTGCTTTTTATGTTCATTTTCTCTGCGTTCATCGCTTTTTGCGATTTTTTTCTTCCTATTTTAAGATAATAAAGTAAGCTTAAAGCAAGCTCCTGGCCATAATCATGAAATCACAATATTTCAGCCGGGACAGTGCCCCTTTAGTTTGTATGATTATACATTAGCGCGCTCTCTTGGACCTCAGCCTGTGGACTGGGGAGGATAAAAAACAGTGCGGCTACTCACAGTCTAAGGGAGGTTCAACCGTAAAATACAAACAGAGAAACTCAGTACTCCTGGGAACCCTGTGCAATTACTCAGATAAAGTCACGTGTTCGTACCTTCCTGGCTGCTCTGTCACTCGCTGGTGTTGGTCGACTCCAGGCTGCCTGGGTTTTCTACTCGGTGGATTTGACAAAGCAACTGAAATCTGCCTGTCTCCTACTAGACTTCCGTCCAGTGCTACTATCGCGGCAGACACACCAGTCTGATAATGAGGAAAGATTAAAATTCGGATTATTATTGACTGGACTAGTAATAGCTAAGGGGTAATCACAGTACTGACAGTAGACCGTAAACTTCCGAGAGAAACTTTCCTTAATAGCTTGTAACTTTCGGATTTCGCAGCCTTTTATTATCGTTATTCTTAGCAGGAACGGCTTGTTTCAAGTTGATAAATTGGACCTGTACCAGATATAGGTTTATCCAGCAAATGTGAAAACGTGTTTGCCAAAAACAAAATTAATTGGGTTTTTTTTTTAAGTTCTTTTTTTTTCAGACTACCTCAGATTCCAGTCTATAATGCGCATGAAAGTCTGTTGTATTACCTCGTACAGTCTGTCTGCGTTTGTTATGAATGGTCGGAGTGATTATTTTTGGCTTTGATGAAGCCTGTGAACAGGCCATGTGGTTGGTGATAGGGCGAAAAGAAATTCCGGCAGCGAAGCGAGCCGAGTGGAAACTGGTAAACTAGGGCAAATGGGGAGGCTTCCTTTTTCGCGGCCTTTCTTTTCGCCCTATACCCAAGGCCTGTTCACAGGGTAATAAAAACCGCTCTAATGAGGTTGCATAAAAATGAATTACCATGACTGCTGGTCACTCCTTACCTCCTGTTCATACTCTATGTATCCAAATCCTTTGGGTTTACCAGCTCTGTTGGTTACAAGTCGGATTTGGTTGATTTTACCATGCTGAAATCAAACAAAAAGCACAATAAAGCACGCGCACTCTCTCAAAACAAATCTACAATAATGACGAGATTAAGAAGTGTATATTCGTGATTTAGAGAGAAAACAACAGATGAATTTAATGCAGGTACCCTCTGATGGTGAAGAAAAATTGTACAACCCGGAGAAAACCCTGTTTTTGTTCCTAAAAGAGATGAATGGTAAACGTTTGGACAAACGAGTTCAACATGTTAAACTCGTTTGACCGCGCTTTTGAATGCTGATTACAAGTTTCAACATGTTAAACTCGTTTGACCACGCTTTTGAATGCTGAATACGAGTTAACATGTTAAACTCGTTTGAAAACGCTTTTGATTGCTGAATCGTTCAACGTTTTTTCGTTCTAGCTCAGAAAACAACGATGTTGAATTCGTTTGTCCGGCTCATTAAACATCGTTAAACAAACCTGAATTCAACAATGTTGAATGACGTTAAATTCGTTTGACAAGGGAGAAGGAGGGAGCTCCAAGTATTGTCGTCATTGTTATCGTTGTCAAAGTCTTGTTGTTGTTGTCGTTGTTGTTATTGTTGTTGTTGTTATTACAGTTATTGCTTCCGTTTCTAATCACACACGCGGTAGTATTTAAAATAAGACTGCAAGAAAATAAGTACAATACAAATCTCACCTCTTTAAACAAATCTTCTAAATCTGCCTCTTTGACATCGAATGGTAGATTGGACACAAACAATGTTTTCTTGTCCAGCGACGTGGGGAACTTCAGAGAAAAAGAAGAAATCGAATTGAACAAATCATCACTGTAGGTACTAGACAGAAAACAAATTTTTCGGGGACATAGTCATGTCGCTCATAACAACAGCTTCACCCTGTGTGGCAGGGTCAAGCCCAAATCATACCGTCCAGAAGGACGTCGGACACCTTATTTAGACTTATATAACGGATTAACTGGTTAGCTTTCAGTTGAGGTTAGGGGTAGCAGTTTATATAGTTTAATTTAGGACTAAGCAACCCGAAAAGCTAGGTGGTACAGTGGTACGGTAGGCTATGTAAGCCTAAGCCTAGATGAGGTCACAGGTTCAATCCTGAGTGGGGATGTTAGATTTTCTTTTTTACACCTAAAAATTTATTGAAAATAAAATTTTAAATGTCGACATTACGTTATATAAGTCTCAATAAGGTGTCCGACGTCCTTCTAGACGGTATGATTTAGGCACAACAGTGTGGCAGGCACTATAGAGCGTTTTCACATGACGTCATAAAAATTCAAAAATCTAAAGTATACATCCTACAAAGCTGTTTCTAACATGGTATGTGGATACCAGTGTTATAATCTTTCACAAAAACTTTCAGGTTTTAACGATGTTTTGCTTCCGATTTATAAAGGTTTTAAATGTGTCACGCAATCCGTCACGCTATTTCAAATAAGCCGTGAAAATCAACAAAATTGAACCAGTTGAAAGTTATTTTTGAATTATAGATGCTTATGAGCCGATTTAATAGCACTTATAGTGAATACAATATTTTGTGATGGGACTTTTGGTGTAATTAAGGCTTTGAATTTTTGGCCGCCATGTTGGTGTACCAAAGTGGTACACCAAGATGGCCGCTCCATACATTCCTTACTGAAAATGTCTAACACTCGTTCGCCTATAACTCTTGAACTAAATACTCTTGCGCTTCACAATTTGGCCCGGATGTGTAGTTTTACACTCTCTACAATTCCATAAACATTTTGGAATCGAAAATGGCTTCTGAATTTTGATATGACGTCAGTGAAAACGCTCTATAAAGGGGAGAGAAAGCGGTTTTTTTTCTAACGTGCGTGAAACGTGAGAAACACGATGTACGGGGAAAGTTACCTTTCCCTTCACTTTACGCCCGGTGCGCTCCATAGCTCTCCTTTCTACCGCCTATCACGTAGGTTTTAAGAGCTTAGGCCTACCTTGAACTGCGAAGGATTTTTGGATCTGTCTACTGACGGAGAAATGAACATCGGTCTTCCGTCCAACTTAGTCCGGTCCAGAGACAAAGCCGCTTGAACTGATGACTAAATTAAAACAACAAACAGAAAAATTGAATACACATGTAGGATTGCAAATAATCACGAAAATTGGTAATAAAATTGGTAATTGAAATAAAACTTTTCGCACGAGAAAAGCTGTTCTGCTCAGCAAGATAAATGATTGATTTATGCAAGAAAAATAATTACTATAATAAACAAACCGCCAGTCTGGGAAAGGGGAAAGAGAGAGGATATAGCATCGCTTTTCTTTTACCTGATTCTTGAACTCAACATAAGCGAATCCTTTAGATTTTCCCATCTGGTTCTTTACCAGTCGAACTTCAGTTATTTCACCGAGCTGCAATTAATAAAAAGAAAGGTGCTTCATTAGCAGTTATACTGGAGAAATAATGAAGGTGATTTCACAGCCATTCGAGACTTTTCACGCGTTTGCCAACGGCTACCAGACATTTCCCTAGCTTTTATACAACGGTTCCCCCACTTTCCCCACGCTTGTCACCGGTAACCTGAATTTTCCCGCGCTTGTCACCGGTGACCTGAATTTTCCCGCGCTTGTCGCCGGTTACCTGACTTTTCCCGCGCTTGGTACCGCTTACCTGACTTTTCCCACGCTTGGATCAGGTTGCCAGACATTTCCCGGTCTTGGCGTCGTTTACCCGTCAGCAAACGCTTGGTTATTAGCAACCTGTTATTTCAAACTCTGCATTTTGTGACAAATTTTATTTCCAGTTAACCTTACCGGTAAGAAGACCTCCTTGAGGCGCTCTTCATCGATTGAGAACAACAGGTTACTAACAAATACGGTGTTGGGGTCTTTTGTGCTGCAAATAAGAAAAGATAACAATACATTTATGACTCAACAGTAAACGTTACGCGTGCAGAATGTCGCTAAAACTGACCAAAGTAAAAAAGCAACACATTAATGTCATATGAGGCTTATATGTGCGAATTAGCAGTCACTGTAACTAGAAGAAAATAGCTTCAAAACTTCATTGGCAGATAGGGAAGCTGAGCGGTCAACCTCGTTCCCAGGGTCTCTCTCTAAAGCGGTAAGCCTATGCACAGGTAAATGCGAGTTGTAAAAGCATTGTACAATTCCATGTTAGTGTAACAGTTCATTTAGCACCCTAACCTGTCGTGTTCGTGTTTCGTGGTAGCCTGATGTTCGGTTGATGTTTCTTGAGCTGTTGAAGGAACGTTTCTTTCCTTGTCAACTAAAACCAGAACAAAAGTAAAAAACAATAAACATAACACAAACATTAAGCAAACAAGCGACTAAAAATATGCCCATTTTATTTGTTTTACTGTTTGATTACTCTAGGTAAAAAAAAACTGTCTACAACCGTTAACTATCAACAGATAATCCAACTTCTTCACCTCTTTGCATCAGTCATTAACAAGCTCCTGCCGCATTATTTTTTTTTTATCACATAAAAAACTTAGGCTAGATTTCCAGCCGTTTGAGGGAGTCCAATAGATACTTGCAAAATACAATAATCCACCAACGTTTTCATGGCTTTTCCATGCATTCACAAGTCAATTCCGTTTGCAAACTGTTATTTCGGTGTTTCATCGTCGTTTACGTTCTATTAACATCGGAGACATAAGAAATCCCATGAGAAAAACCTTGTAAAACCAGACCTTTCCAGCGTGAGTGAGTAAGTGAGTGAGCGAGTAAATTATGATCTTACCGTGAGGTTTTTTAGCGGCAGGTTCTCCTGAATCTTCCTCACTCTTCTTACTTTTCTGATTCTTGTCTCCAGCGCTACCTTGATCAGAGGCCTGATGGAAGAGGCATGCGCAGTGTTAACGTGTCTACGACAAATGTAGACTCGCGTGGTCATGACTTAGTTTCCCGCCATTTTCAAAAATTGCCGTTTGTCGTTTCAGCGCGGATGCACCTTTTCGCTTTTGTTAATAACTTGCATATCTTTTTTTATTTCAGTCATATTCTGACTAGGTTAACCACCTTATGTCAACTTAGAGGCCGATTACATTAGCCAAGGCTGGTTCGGTTGGCAGAGATCCCGGCAAGACAGTCAAACACACCAAAAATAACGTTGCGATTACGTAAGAACCGAGCTACCCGGGTCAGCAACTAAGAGTAAATGATCTTAGAGAACAGAACCCCGTACCCCATGATAATTATTTTCAATCTAACATTAGCTTGCGCCCATGCTGTGAAGGTTATTTTCATTTTCGTTCCCATGACCACACGGTCTCTATTCCACCGAGATCACATATCATATCACATTGCTGTCATCATTGCTGGAGGTATTTTGCCTGTACGGCGAAGGAAAAACGTGTGTTGTGTAAGAGGCTGTGAAAATAAATTAACCCGCCAAATCTAAAATTACGTGGCGTCATTCAAACTGACCAATATAGAGTCGGCCTTAAAATAACCACGCCACCCTACACAGTCTTCCACGCCGCCGTTATTTGTCCCGTCACGCGACGCTCCTCCCTTAGTGGTGAGGAGCGTTGCGTGACGAGACAAATAACGGCTGCGTGGGAGACTACCCTACACAGTATGACAAGGATCTCTTATGGGGGATCTCTTAGATTATTTTCTCTTGGCAATGCTATTCCTAGTTTGAATAGCCAATCAGAGCGCATTAAAAACACTATCCTCTGGTAATGATTAATACTAAAAATAAAATCCCTTTTCAACAACAGCCTCATATATTGGGTTAAAAGTAAAAAATTATTTCCCGGCAACATTTTGGAGGGGAATGCGCACGCCCCGCATGTAAGACCGCTGTTAACATTGTACTTCAATATATTCGAACGCATTTTACTAAGGAACTCAGCTCACCTTTCTTTTCTTTATTTCCATTTTAGCTTTTTTCTGTTCCACTTTCTTAGCTGCTTTTCTTTCAGCATTTGCAATTCTCCTTTTCTCGTGAGCTTCTTCCTCAGCCTTTGCACGAAAAACTTCTTTCTCGGCAGCCTTAAATGAAAATATGAAATGAGGTATATAGAATGTTGACTATATTGTCCAGGAATACCACAATTTTTTGCAATTTCCGAACATATCCGACACTTTCCGAGCATCTTCTAAAGTGTTCCCGATATATTCGAAGTTATCGATGAATCATCCGATTTTTCGACAATTTGCGAAGATAGTCGATTGTTTCCGAGCACCTTCCGAACGTTTTTAAAAAAGACCACCAGGCCTTTTAATATATCTCAATAGTTAATTACTATAAATAATTTCTAAGATGATTAATTGCAAATTGTGAGATATTCTGTTAAACAAAAATTGTTTCTTGGACCGCAGAAAACTGCTCGTGCTAGGAATTTTGTAACCCATATCACTCCAGATTTGACCTCACCTTCTGTCGTCGTTCATTGACTCTTAAAAGCTGCACACGGCATTTTGAAAACGCTGCATCCCAGTCTTCCAACGTCCCTAAAATCAACAAAGCAAAGTTGGGATGATCAGATTAATGAATCTCAACTAGAAATATTGCTAGAGCATAGGTTTTCCGACAATAATATATTTATTTAATTTTTTCTGAAAATGCACGCTCACTGACAGAAAACGGCTGCTATAGCCTGCGAGAGCACAGGGTTGCCACTCCTGTTTGGATGGTTTTAATAGCTGCGTCGTTTATAAATTAAGCCTTGTTTATAGGGCTTCTAGCTTAAACCGATTAAAACGAGCTAAAAACGCTCAAAAAATAAGAATACGTCGATGAACTATGATCTTTCAGTTATGTCTTTGTTTTGTTGATTTAAAGCTTGCAAGGGCGTATTTATAAACTTGAAGTTTGATTGAGTAAATAAAAGGAGATTTCTCTATTTATTAACTGAGTCATTTTGGTTTGTTTTACAGTCTTAACTTAGACACAATGACCATAAAAAGAGACAAAAGAAAGTTCTATAAAGATGATCCAGAAAACTGTCCAGTTTTCAGTTGTTCCTTTTCAGTCTCCCAGGCTCTACTCACCTTCCTCTCGCTCAAAACTGAGCAGGGCCTGGATCACCATTTCTGGGTTATCACTTGCTGACTGGACAGCTCGCTGAAGAACTTTACGGCTCTTTTTAATGTCACGACAGGACCTGGTAACAAGGCATTCAAGGAGCATCAGATCTGGACTGTTCACAGTCTCCTATTTTCCCGTGTGTTTGTCAAGTTGGATCGCTCAGTTCGTTTCAACGGCCATCTTGAATGTTACGGCGCAATAAAAACTGGGGATAGTACAAAACCTGCTATAGGGGTTAATGAAAGTGAAGAAAGCGTTTCCCGTCTAAATCTCCTCCTTTCCTCTCCCCTGCTCCAGAGCAGTTTTTTAAGGCTGTTGTTCTCTGCAGAACTTCAATGCGACATGATCAAATTTGAGACGTTATGGAAAACACAGACAAACGACAGTAAATGTTGCTTTCTTTTTTTCAACAGGGAAGCCGTCCTAATAGACAATATTCGTATTCTCGGTATTGAACTGGAACTAGCTTGCAATGGAGGCTCATGCGGGGGAATATCATTAAAAATATTTGCATGTGAAAAGAATGCCCCGCATGAGCCTCGTCTGCAAGCTAGTTCCAGTTCAATACCGAGAATACGAAAATCGTCTATTGCTTAGGAACACTAAACAAGGTGAACAAAGCAGAGTAAAGAAAACTTTCTGAGTGGTTTTCCTTGCAAAGCTGTCATGTAAGGAGGGAAATCAGATGTTCATTAAGCCTGGATTCTTGGAAGACACTACTGACCTTAAAATATTTGCATATTCAAGCCAGAATTCTGCCTCTCGTCCATGATTGGACAAGATCACGTTGTCCCAAAGTCTCTGACATTCTGTCATGTTTTTGATGTGAAATGCCTGTTATTAATAACAAACAAACTGTATTAGAAGGCCTTTTTTGCATATTCCTGAACAATGGGTGGACAGAGAAGCACTGTGAAGAGCCAATGAAATGTAACTATACAAAGCACGCAACAAGGAAACAATCAATGGATTCTCAATCGATCATTTGATCTTAAGCCTGTTACTCTTAGAGCGGTGTCCTAAAACCAAAACCAACTGAAGCAATTTGTTACTCTGGCCAACCACAACAGACACCGGCAATCAAATGAACCAATCAAAGCTTGAAGCGCCAAGCGCGGGAAAACGCGTGCAAGCAAGTCACGATTGGTTTTGGTTTTACTTCTGATTGGTTGAGAAAGTGGCGTGAGATTGTTTAGCCAATCACAAAGCGTAGGAATGCAAAACCAAAGCAACATGTTTCTTCTAGTGTACCTAACCTTTACCAGCACCGCGGCGAAACGCACTGCGCATGAGTAGAAAACTGAGCATCCGGTGAATTACGCATTTCCGGTGACATACTGTAATCCCATGTAAACAACATAAAACTCCCGTACCGCGAAGTTTGAAAACAAAAAGTAAGAGTTATAAAACAAAGGTAGAGAAAAAGTTTGTTTCGTTGAAAAGTTTTTTTATCGTTCAAGTTTCAAGCGTTTGCACCAAGGGGTTTGGTGTTTGCACCAACAACGAAATATGAATAAATTTGGGAACGTCTCGCGCTCGACAAGAGCAATTTTTTTTCACGTAGTTCTCGTCGTTACGTTGGTTTTGTTGTGCGGTACCTGTGCTGAAAAATGTGCAAAAGAAAACAAGAGCAACCGAAAATGTGCAGGCCGGAAATATGTGTTTTCCGAAGGTTTAGCCAGAGCTGCTGAACTCCAAGTGGGCTCGACAGTTTGTCGTGTCCACTGGGACGAAGTACGAAGGAGTAACAACAGGTGCTCGGTTCCTCGGGAAAACCATTCGCCATGTCTGAGAAAACAGGGGATTCCTTCGAGACTTTTTGCGGTCTTTGATGCGGTAGGGACAAAGTATAATGGGTACAAACCGGTTACAAGATGGTGCAATGAATGCTGTACTAGAGTGGATAATGAAAAGGAGTTTATCATGCATCCTGACTACAAGCCACCGGTGTTGCGAACTGCTAAAGAGGTAACCTAATTAAATGCCAGTTAATGATAATTGACACGCAAGTATTTACTGCCTTGTGCTGGTGCAGTTAAGTTTTAAAACTATCCATGACTTGGAACCCTACTAACAGCTAATGAAATTAATTCCGAAAATTATGAGGCAAAGAAAAGTACAATCTTTTTTTTGTCAACAACATGAAGCCGCTGTTTACAATTAGCGATGCAAGGGACAATGCTATAAAATAGGCTGAGCTTGATTTCAGTACTAGTTTATTTTATTTTCTTATGCATGTCTGGTTCTTCACTAGGATGGAAATAAACAAACATCAGCTGAACAACTCCAAAAGGTATCATAAACAAAATTATCTAATAATCCTTCATTTAATGGATTATTATTTTTATTTATACCTTTTATATACTTGACGTTTATTTTACTTGACCAGTACAATTTTAATGGCGTACGTATGACAACGAGGAATGTTGAACCACATACAGTTTAAAAATTGCCAGATGTAAATTAAAAGGAAAATAATATTTAAAAATACATTTTAGCCAACTTATTTTTCCAGATGACCAAACCCATCAAATTGTAAAATTACATCATTCACCTAAGTAATCAGTACATTTAATTTCTTTTAATTCAGATATGGCAATTTACTGGGTCACCACTTCAAAGGCTACACAAAAAGTTACAGCTGGCAAACACTCATGTAGCTGAAAAAGGAATTGTGAAACCTTGAGTGTGGCAAAATTTGTAAGGGAGGTATACCAACACTTCCAATATCTCTTCCAAAGGATAAAATGTTTGGAAGAGATATGTGGGATTGCAATACAATCACAAAATGATTTATCTGAAACTTCCACTACCCCAATTCAAGTTCCAGGTCAGTGAAGCATGTTTTACATTCTAATTTGTGTTATTTATTTGACAATGTCAGCATTAAACCAAACACAAGTCATGGCTAGTTTAAAAATATACCGTGAATTATATACTACACTATTAATTTCTAATAAGCTTATAAGTATAATAATGCATTAAGGTTACCAAAAAAATAACATTCCTGATCTAAATAACAAAATACAGTTATTCTTGTAAATTATCTGGGCAATTTAAGAGTTAGCTGCATATAGAGAAACTGTGCATGTGTTGATAGGAAATAAGATTTGTCTTAACATGTACTAAACAGTGTTCTTGATAAAATCTATACAATGATTGAAATAAATTAAATAACATTTGCATGTGAAAAGGACTGATCTGCCACTTGAATGCACCTTTCTTATCTTCATATCTTAGAAACTGTTACATTTGATCAACTGGTAGAACAATTTCAAGTGGCTTTGTATGCAGCATACAGTTGTGAAAATCCAGGAACCCTCTATGACCCTGTGGAAATGAAAACGTTTGCAGACAAAGCTGCACCTGGGCTCTTTGATATGATCCTGCACTCCATTCTCAGAGATGATTCAAGGTTGAGCGAGGAGCACCGTTTGCTACAGGAAAAAAGAACTGTTGTGTTGATGCACATTATTGCTTTTTTCAGGTAGTGAATATTAAGTGGTTTTAGTTTTCATTTGCATGCACAAAAAATTCATGTTCTTATTTGTAAGGTTCAACACCAGGCCTTGCATTGAAATGCCAAAGCAAGCTTACAGTGTAATGGGCTATAAAGAACAATGACCCTTTTAATACAAACAAAAATCCTGACCCCTTTTGCAACCAAAGCACCAAATTTCCTCCCCCCTTCCCACCAAAAATAAATAAAGTAAGAAACAATGCAAAAAAGGAAATGTACACTGATGAAGTTTTGTCTCAAGTGCAAGATTATTCAACATAATTTTATCTGTTAGTGAAGTCTATTGTTTTTATATCTTTTCAGGTCACAAAAAACAAACTTGCTTCAAAAAGATGAAGCGTTGTTTATTCAACAGCATGGAGCCTCACGAGAAGTGATAAATTCTGGTAGAGTACTTGGCTTTAGTACCAGTCCAAGGGATATTGATGGACAAAAAAGCAGAATCCTTAAGGAGCATCCAAAATTCATTGATCATCAAATTACACATACAATTAAAGTGAGTGGAATGGAAAATCCAAGCAAACACAAATGTACAATCTTATGTTAATTTTTGAATGACATCCATCATTGATGGCTCCTTTAAAGTAACAGACCTTTTGAAAATGCTACACTACTATGACAGCATTCTCAATATTATCACTATCTTTCTTTGCAGGAAGGGTATTTAATGATCTACTTGTTAGATGACTTCCATGTTATTCAAACTGTAAGGCTGCCTGGTCCAAATTTGAAACTTTCTCTTGCTACACATATGGCATCCAATATGCTGGACATTCAAATTACAGTTCCTGCCATTACTCTTCCTGTTGAAAAGTCGAAGCTGCATCGAGTTGTGAATGTGACTTTCAATGGTCAAAATAGAAATTGTAGAGGAGGCATTGACACAAGCTTTATTTCTCAACTTATCCATGACAATAAGGACCAGTGGAACTCTACATTTCTTGGAAAATTACCTGAAGATCTACGGAAAATAAAACCAAGGGACATTCAAGCTCAGCTAAAGGATTTCAGGTAAAAAGCACCTGCTACTCTATAGTAAATGCCCTGGGGGGACAAGGGTGATCGTTGGAAATTTTCAAAAAACACCCTAAAACGTACCAAAATCTCATTTGAAGGGCATGGCTCAAATGAATTTTTACCCCTAAGGGGTACCAATTCTAAAACAACACATGTCATATTCTGTCTTATCATATGACCCGTACGGTCCTGCGAGCCTTTTCTTTGCAAAACCGTTGATGAAAGTCCCGTATTGAGGGTTGTACGCATTTGCGCAAGAACTGATCGTGTACGTACCATTTCTTCGGTTGTGGTATTTTCATCATTGCATCTAGAACATCTAGGTCTGTTGGTTAATGCAGAAATGTTGTTTTATGCTGTTCGCATCGATGTTGACGAACGCCGAACGCCTGGTAGTTTACCGGACTGGAAGTGCTTGAAGTTTACGCATGCGCAAACGTTCTGCCGCGGTGCCACCTTTACCCCACTGTTGTGCATGCAAGTGACAAGACAGTGGTTCTCAAGAAATTAGGGATCATTTCTGTAGCCTTGTTTGTCCAACTGTTGAGCTAAGATAAAACTGAACAGTAGAGATAGTTTCAAGGCATATGACTTCCACTACTCCCATGGAGGAAAATGTTTTGTGGAGCAGTTGCCTAAAAGTCAGACGTACAACAGTAATCAGTTCATCCTTATAACTAGCCTCGACAAACATTGAGTGTTCACCTGTTGTTGTAATGGGTTGCACCAATTAGACGTTAGCGAGTCTTGATTGTTACTAGGAAACAATTTCATATTCAGTAACATAAACGCGTCCAAATTTGCACCTTTTGTACTTGGGGCACCTGTTTTTGGAACTATGAGAGATACGTAGGCTAGGCGGAACAAGATGTCAAAGAAAATGACATTTGCACGATGATTGACTTTTACGGGCAAAACAAAATTGTTCTGTTGTCCAAATATTATTACATCAACAACTAAATTAATGATCTAGCGACAATACGTTTTAGAACATCGGACATTAAAAAAATACGGCAACGAATGATTAACTTGTCAGCGACTCACCTCAATTCGCGCCCAGTATCTGTCCAGGAGATTTGTGGGGTCACCCTCCTTACCAAAATCTACCAAGGACACAAACAGGAATGTTAGAACACAATGGTTAACGTTAATTTTCTCTTGATAGCTAGTGTTCCGAACAACTTGATGTGTGAAATATGTGTGAAATGTTGTCAACTGTAATCGTGCCACAGGACACCTATAAATCTGAATTGAAATTAGCGATAAAATCACAGTCCTCAACATGAATGGTGAGCAGCTAGAGTCCGTTCAACCGTTGCACCACAAGTCTGTGGGTCAATATGAAAAATACTTCAGAAAATAAAAACAATACTTTGCGTGTTTAAATATAGTTTGTATCTACTTGCATCAGCATTAAAGTGCACCTAAACCCAAAATTGTTTTTTCGCTTAATCAACTCTATGTACGTTGAAAAGTTGAATAGTTAAATATCTCTTGTTTTTAACGTTGCGTTAGTGAATTATAGAGGTTTGAATTTACAAAATGTTAATAAGATGTCGTCAAATCAAGACTCATTTATTATACAATTACTTGTTTCCACCTCCAAGTAATATTTTTTTTACAAATCAATTGACTATTAACAGTTTTTATTTAATATTTCTTAAATCGATTATCCTTAAGCTGTGAACTGCGTATTGTAAAATGAAGTAGAAATAATGCTAAAGTCTTGATTTGACGTCATCTAATTAGCATTTTGTAAATTCAAATTTCTATAACTCACTAACGCGACGTTAAAAACAAGAAATATTTCACTATTCGACTTTTCAATGTACATTGAGTTGATTAAAAGATTAAAAGAAAAAAATGGGGGTAATGTGCACTTTAAATGTTTCTGAACAAAAAGAAACACTTTTTGTCATACATTTGAAGTCAATGAAATCAACTTAGAGAAGTCATTTTCAAACATGAGGCGAACATGTGGCGAAACAAAATACAGTATGTACAGTTCTGCAATGGAATTTAAAAGGAGTTCAAGATCTCGGCGATCGCGATATTTTGTTCGTCTTTCTGTTAAAGTAAAAGTATCACTAACATTTTTAATAAAAAAATGTACTGTCCTTTTAATTTCGTTGATCAGCATAAACTGTTTAAAGAAGTGCTCATTGTTAATATCGAATGCTGTAGAACAGACATTGAATGCCAACTTACAGTTTTGTAAATATTCCGTTGCCGTTTTAAAAGTCTCTCTTAGTTCCTTCACCTGCTGACCATCTGTGAAAATGATTTAAAAAAGATAAGGCACTGAATGATCAGAGGGCACACATGTACAACCTTATTACGCGCCCTACCGTGAGCACCCAACAAACTTTGGCCAATCAGAGAGCGCGTCACAGAACAAGTCGCTTAGGGATAAAGCGCAGGGCCCCGTTGTTCGAAAGCCGGTTAACGCTCACCCAGGATTAAAACTTAAAGTGCACCTAACCCCCAATTTTTTTTTCTTTTAATCAACTCAATGTACGTTGAAAAGTCGAATAGTGAAATTATTCGTGTTTTTAACATCGCGTTAGTGAGTTATAAAGATTCGAATTTACAAAATGCTAATTAGATGACGTCAAATAAAGACTTTACCATTATTTCTACTTCAATTTACAATACGCAGTTCACAGCTTAAGGATAATCAATTTAAGAAATACTAAATAAAAACTGTTCATAGTCAATTGATTTGTAAAAAAAAAATATATTACTTGGAGGTGAAAACAAGTAGTTGTATAATAAACGATTCTTGATTTGGCGACATCTTATTAACATTTTGTAAATTCAAACCTCTATAATTCACTAACGCAACGTTAAAAACAAGAAATATTTAACTATTCACTTTTCAACGTACATAGAGTTGATTAAGCGAAAAAAAAAACAATTTTGGGGTTAGGTGCACTTTAACCGATGATTTAATTTCGCTTGTTAGAAGTGTTTTCAGAAAGCTAATAATAAGTCACATGCGAAGACAAGTCAGAGACGAAACTAAAGGGCAAAAATACTTTAGCAAAATCTCCATTGATTAATTATTTAACTGGAATCAAAATGGGCGACTCCGTAGCTGTCCAAACGATGTCTGTGATTGGCGAACGATACATCTGATATATCACTTGAGTAATGCCCCTATCCCTAATCCCTATCCCAGCGGGACAAATCTATTGTTTTCTTAGCGAATCACAGACATCGTTTGGACAAGTGCTGGACTACCCGGGGCTGCTAACTCTGGGTTAGCTTAACCGCACTTTGAACAACCCAGCCCAGGATTGCAATGATACATACTTACAGTGCATCAAATTTCATTTCGTGACAGGCGGTCAAGAAATCGAAATTGTCATTCTGATCGAACTTTTAACCGTTATTTTCTCTCTCTTTGCGATTTCTCCTCCAATTTCAAGAAAATAAAGAAAGGCCACACGATATATCAGTCGAGACACTGACCCTTAGAAGGGCAACACACCTTACCGTGGCGCGCCTTACAAGTTTCCAAGATAGAGCGCTTTTTAATTGTGTCGAAAGTAATTTCGTGATTGCTTTGGTTTTGCATTGCTACGCTTTTTGATTGGCTAAAAAAACTCGCGCCACTTTCTCAACCGATCAGGCCCCGGTTGTTCAAAAGGTGAATAGCGCTATCCACCGGATAAATCACTATCCAGTGGATAAGTATTAACGAAACCAATTGTGTTATCCGCTGGATAGTGATTTATCCGGTGGATAGCGCTATCCACCTTTTGAACAACCAGGGCCTGAAGTAAAACCAAAACCAATCGTGACTTGCTTGCACACGTTTTCCCGCGCTTGGCGCCGGCTGCATGTATTTGCTTCGAGTTCTGATTGGTTCATTGGATTGTCTGCGACTGCTGTGATTGGTCAGAGTAATTACTTTGGTTTTAAGACACTTAATTGAAAACCGCTCTATCACCAGCTAAATGCTTATCATAATTTTCGTAACTGCGGATATGTGTAAAGCAATAAAGTCAATAAAATCTTTGTATTTTGTAACTAACTTTACACTCCTATGATAAACACGAAGCGAAAAGATTACATTCCACCGTGCTCAACTTTGCAAGGAGGTGTACCCGTCAATTGAATTCACGCTCTGTGATTGTTTAACTTGTAAAAAGGATGGTTGAGCGCTCATGGTAAGGCGCGTCACTCTGTAAAATAATAAGATAGGGTCTGAAAAGCCATCAGCACTAATTCTTACATTACCCAATGTCTTTAAGTTTTGCACACGTTTTAATGTTGTTATTTTCGCGTCAAAGATATTGATTTGTGAAAAATTAGGTGACTGACCTACAAAAATTAAACAACAGAAAGAAAATGCATTCATTTAACACTAACCTACAATAAAATGAATGACTGAAGGCAGTTACCATTACTTTGGATGTCAGAGGCTTTTCTCGCAATCTTTTTATTATTACTTATTACACACAGTGTGCTGCGAAAAAATCTCTGGCACCCAAGGTAAGTTACCACAGTACCCTAGTCTACATTTGATCATTTATTCTACTTCCTTAACAGCTAAACACAACTCTTTATATAATATAAAATACTGTTTGTTAAGAATATCGGCTTTGAGATCTAGGAAGACAAACATTTAGTAATGGCACTAAACTAAACGAAATTTTATATTCGATCAACATGTTGCCCAAAGCCTGTAGTATAGGTTAAGTATAGGTTGAAAGGAGAAAGTTCATTATGGATAGCTTCCAAGTTCCTGCTTTTTTTTTTATCAATTCACAAGAACTTCTTTTTGTACTTGACTTATGACTGTAAACCATTTTACCTGCTAAAATGTAACCAACCAATTTTAGGTAAATTGTTCAAAATTCTAAACCCAGTAAAAGTCATTCAGGGTATACCTTCGCTCCAGTCATCTATCTTTCTTCTTGTGTAATCACAATAACAGTGCCATAACTGAAGATAATCATCACTTGCGGAGAAACCACAACCAAGGGCAGTGTCTAGAGTTTCTACAACAACAAAGAACAAAACACATCAGATAAAACGCAAGACACTCGAGGCTTCAAATAACAGCCTGTTATTCAACAAAATTAATTTGCAGAAAAATTGTCATTTTGACTGGTGACAGCTTAAGCTGGCCTGACAGACAGACTGGGTAGACCCGCTATAATAATTATAGCGGGTCTACCCAGTCTGTCTGTCACTAAAATGCAGACAGAAAATATCTTTTCTCTCTGTGAAACATGAAAAGCTTTCTATAGTTAGCTTTGAGCAAAGCACATCAGATAAAAATGCATGACTTTAAGGCTGCAAATGACAGCCTGTCATTGGACAAATGTCCGGTAAACTTGGCATTTTGACTTGTGAAAGCTTAACCAGGCCTGACAGATGGATTGAGTAGTTCTGCCCTCAAATATCGTTTCTCTATGTGAAACATGAAAAACTTTCCATAGTTAGCTTGGAACACCAGGCACTTTTCAGAGTAAAGATAAACCATGCAGAACAATTGTCCAACCAGGCAGACTTCTTGTTAAGTCAATATTGTCCACACAAGTGACTTGCTCAGAGAAGAAAATTATTTGCAGGCTTGTGACTTTCAGGAACTGAGGAGAGGGAAAATGTGAATAATTTTCTAGATAATTCATACCTTTCACTTTATTATTGTTCTGCTTAGTGCGCTCCTAATAAAGAAAGGAATAAAAAATAAAAAAACTAATAACTTAAAACATGCTGCTTAGTACAAAAATTAAAATTAATGTTTTCTAGAAATTTAAGATTGTTTCGAGAATTTGCTTCAGAAGGATGGATGAAAAATTGAACAATTAAGAAATTAAATGAATGAACGAACGAACGAACGAACGAACGAACAAACAAACGAAAGTGCAAACGAACATACGAATGAACGAACGCATGAACGTACGAACGCATGAACGAACGAACGAACGAACGTGCTAACGAACGAACGCATGAACAAACGAACGCATGAACGAACGAACCAACGAACGTGCTAACGAACGAACGCATGAACGCACGAACGCATGAACGAACGAACGAACGAACGAATGGATGAATGAGAGGACATATTGATGGACCAAAACACAGACAAAGGAATATATGAATAAACGAATATAATGAGTTGATTGTAGGAAGACAGAAAAGGAAGATGGGTGAATGGCTGGATGGCTTGATGGCTGGACAGCTGGATGGATGGCTGAATGGAGCAGCAAAGGGACTCTCTGACTGTATGGGTGAATAGATGACTAGATAAGGAATAAAATTGATTGAATGTACGAATAACAGATTACTACACAGTACCAGTGATCTGATGAAGTTCTGCCAGAGAAGGGATACCCAGGGGCAGTTTCTGACGGCACGTTCATGGACTGGAATTACCACTGATGTAATCTTCAGAGTGGAATCCTGGAGAAATATAGTATTCAAAAAGAATATAAGAAAATAGATTTTAATTTTTCACAAAATGCAGCTGTGATGAAAACAATGTCACTGAGAGATACCAAGGAAAATCAACATTAATTTTAAAAATTCAAGAACAAAAGATTTACTGTGAATTCTTTCCAGAAAATCCTCCTGAATCAAGAGTATGTTTGCATTGTATTTTAAGAGGTCTGTTTACAATATTTTTTGAGTGGAGTTGTGGCGTTGCAGTGGTTAATGTGTTAAACTTTAAACCAGTGGTGCAAGGGCTGGTCCCTGCTGCCATGTTGTTTCCCTAGACAAGAAACTTGGCTCCTCGCTGTTTCATTTGACCACTCAGGTGGACAAATGTGTATTGGTAACATAATGCTGGGTAACCATGTGATGTACTAGCATCCCTTCCAGAGACTGGACCCGAGGGAAACAGTGAATTTTGCTTCTCTCGAATCTCGATGTTTCCCTCAACTTCGTCTCGGGAAACATTCCCGAGACGAAGTTGAGGGAAACATCGAGATTCGAGAGAAATGAAATTCACTATTTCTCGAGGGATCAGTGTTATATAGCAACACAAGGCATCATAATCATGCCACCTTTGGTCACGGTCTGATTGGTGAAACGATTGATCGAATTCTCGATTAATCGCGATTATGACCATTCGGTTCGATTCACGATTCTTTGCTTCCACGTTTTGATTTTGGTTCGATTTTTGCATACCTTTTCCTGGGTGCCCTCAATGAGTTATTATATTGTGAAATCAGAATTCAGAACTCTTTAAAATCTGCGTTTTTGATTGACAAACAAAGGCTTTGCAGTTCATGCGCCATTTTGTGTTGCCTGGTAAAATTGCTGCCCTTCAACCACCCCTTTAATGACTTACTCCTAAAAACAGTAAAAACTATACTAGGAGGCCTAAAAAATAAGAAATACAAATTCAAATACAAATTGAGAATTTCCAAGGCAAACTATGCGCAACACCCTCATTGACACATTCTCAAACATGGCGACGAACGACCAAGCAATCATGAATCCGCCTGCATCTTTTAGATCAGCTGTGTGGAAATATGGTTTTCTGGCTAAAGACGGTACAACAGATAAGTCTAAAACAATCTGCAAGAAACATTTTCATAATCGAATCGAAATATTCGAAATCGAAAGGCAATAATTGAAATCGAATCGAATCACAAGGAATATGAATCGTTACACCCCTAATGATCACGTGTGCTAGTGGGCAACAGTGCACTGTTTAATACCCACTGACATGAATAATGTTGCCCGCTTTCACAAATGTTGCCTGCTCATGGACGTTTGGCGGGAAACAGTTTGTTTGTTAGATGTCATGTGACCATGAATCAACCAATGAATGCGCGCATCGTATTGAGAAAAACTCCAGCTTTATAACAATCCTAGTTGCTTCATGCTACGAAAACTGGGTTAAATTCTGGCCATGTGGGTACCCTGTGGCTGACCGGCCTGCGCGGCAGGCGTAAACGGGTAGCAGGGAGGGGGTGCAAAAAAGGAGAGGAGGAGAAGGGAAGGAATAGGCCTGCTATAAGAACTGGGCTATTTGCATTACACCCACCAATTTCCTTGTAATCGAATTAGGTCAACTGCCAATACGTTCACCAATGAGAACCTGCACGCGCTTTTATGCATGGATGACTTCACGCTTGATTTTTACTATGTTTACCGCCTAGCGTCTACAGAAATGAACAAATGGGGCGCTTTATTGCAGGCGTCCTTTCCCTCTCTCCCCAGTTTCCTTCTCCCCGATGCCTGCTATGCAGGCCGGTGGTTGAAGGGCTTGTGTGCAACTTTACCTTTACATGTACTTTGCACAATTATGGAAATTGGAATTTAGTCTTTGCCACACAATAACCAGAAAACAAATAACAAGAGAGTGCATTAGGTTCTTGAAAACACCACTTAAATAAAAATGGATGAGCAGCTATTTACCCACCAAATAGGAAGTGTATTCAGTCCACATGTCCCCTACAAGGCAATTGTCCTTTATGGCTCTCTCATATAAACACTGTATTCTGGCTGGATCTCCTTTCTTCAGTTCATATTCCAAGTATGACTTGTATTCAGTGGTCTTTGGTGGCTGTGCTGAAGCCTTAACATAATAAAATAATGTACATACACTCACAAACAAACACGTTTCTCTACCAGTCACTGAACAAGTCTCAACCTTTGGCTTTCATTATATGTGGCTAAATGCAATTTAGGCAAAGTTAAACTTGAGTCAATGCAGTCAGAGGTCTGCTTCATGACAGTACATGTACATGACCTGTGGGGCATCCCAAGTTTTTTTTGCTTGCCTTTTTCATCACATTGCATTCAAGCCACTTGTTGCAGAACCATTGCCTTGCTGTTGAGCAAATCATTGCAGAGTCCTGCCCCGCCCGTCCCACCCAATGTCGGCCTTGGTAGACTTGGGTTAGTATGAGATTAGGTAAGTAGTTTTCCACTGATTTATCAGTGTGACGGTGCCTTGGTAGGGCTGCGTGCAGGGGTGGTTCCCTCTCTGAGGGTTGCCGTGGCTACCTCCCTGCTTCCCTTGAATCGCATAAGGACCCCCACCAGCTTTCTAGGCACCAGCTCCCAAACTCATCTATTGAAGATGAGTTTAAGACAAAGGTACTATAAACTGGGCTAAAAATTGGCAGTTGCATGGTCGCCAAAAACAACTTAAAACTGACAAGGGCCACCAAAAGTTGAGGTTTGATCGCCCGATGTGCGACTATGTTTCAGAATTTCGAAAAGCTGCAATGTGAATTATGCGAAGTACAAAGTTAAAATAAAACTAAATAATTATGTGGTTTAATTGGACTACCTTTCTCTTCTTTTCTTTTCCTGAGTTTATCAATTTTAGTGAATTTTTAGTTCTGAAGTGGAAAATTCATGGCCGTTTTTATGGTGGTTTTACGAGTGATCCACATTCACAACATTTAGACGTCATTTTGATTTTGTGATAGTACGTGACTCTAGACTTACCCAGAGTTCTGTGTGGGACGGTTTCCAAGTCACACATGTTTTCAATTTTTCGTTTTAAACTAGAGGAAATTGGGGGCTACATTATTTTGGGATGGGCCACTAAGAATTCAAGCAAACTGGAAGCAGTGGAGTTAAATTTAAATGTTAAGCCACGTAGCACTGGTGATACAAACAAGGAATCAGAGAATTAACTCTGTGTGTAAATTATAGTGCTAAGGTCAACCCATAAATTTCCCTGTATTGAGCGTTAGCCCTAGTAAGAAAATGAGGGACCACGCACTGTATAGTTTTCTTTGAATAATATTTACTCATATTTTTTTAACAGGATTTGGGGGTGGGGGGTGGGGGTGGGGTGTTTATTAGAGAGAGGCATTTTAACATTGAATTTTCCAGCTTTTGGGGGGTCTATTAGAGACAAGGCATTCGTTGGAATAAATACAGTAAGTTCTGTTTACATAATTACCAATGTATCTTCATAAGGCAGACATTCTTCCAGCTTTGCCAGGGCTTTCTCATAAGCTATCATCACAGAATCAGGAACAGAGTCTTCTAACCAGTCCCCAAATTCTCTTAAGGTGGCCTGCATACCTAGTAACAGCCAAATAACTTGATCCATTAAGGTGTCTAGGTGTTGACATCTACATGCAAGATTTCACAGTTTTACCAAGGGACATGTCCCACAACCGGTCAATACATTTCTATCTTGTCCATATCATCTTGCTAGCAATCTACATGCAAGATTTCACAGTTTTACCACGGGACATGCCCCACAACCGGTCAACACATTTCTATCTTGTCCATATGATCTTGCTAGCAATAAAAAAAAGCAAACTTAAAAAAAAAACATAAGAACACTTTTTAAAGGCATGACTTATGCCGTCTTCAGTTTAATGGGAATATTGAAAATTATGATGCTACATATTTTAGACAACTACAAAGTAACTTGATCACATGCTAAGATAATAAGATAAAGATAAAAAAAAAACAATATAAAACCATTACAAAGTGTCTGGTACTGTTTGATATTAATACCATTAGGGCCTGTTTACACAGGCGATTTTTTGTGCAATTTTTGTTGCACTTGTCGATGCAATTTTTGTCACGCATAAGTTGCATCTTCAAATCGCATGTGTAAACGGGCGGCAATTTCAGTGCAATTGGGGCACGATTTCTTGCACGATGTCGCAGAGGTTATGCAACTTGGCGGCGATTTTTGGGAAATCGCAGCAAATATTGCACCCGAATCGCACAGAGAATCACTGCTAGTTTACACTTGTGTGACAAAAATCACATCAAAAATCGCATGTGTAAACGGGCCTTTACTAAGTGCCTAGTACTGTCTGGTACTGAAAAGAACAAAGACCGATAAAAAAGGTGTTAAAATTTTGAACTTGCATGTTTAGTACAGTTCTCCCAATATAATTGTTGTAAAAACCAGTTTACATTGGATTGTTTTAAAATTTTAGATTCTGATAAAGCCGTTTACAGTCTCAAATCTAAGGAAGCTGTTAATGTCTCAACAGTTTGAAACTTGAATTGAACACGCAAGTTTAAATTTTAATTTTAACACCTTTTTTAAGTCCTTGTTCCTTTAGGTACCAGACGGTACCACACATTGTGTAATAGTACATGTATTAGTACCAGTCAGTACCAGACACTTTGTAGTTTTGTAGTTATGTTTTTAAGTTTACCATTAGTTCAATTTCTGGACTTAGGGTAATTCATTTGAAGCTTTCTTTGAACTGTAAATGGTTTGTCACGAGTATGAAACAACTCAATTCCCTGACAAGAGTTGAAGCTAGGATCTTCTGGACACAATGCAATACTTTACTGAACATGCCCCTTTCTTTAAAGACACCAATTGGAAGGTCTAACCACTTTACATGTATATTATACAGTGTAATCTTCTTTATATGGACACTGAAGGCAGTAGGCCTGCACCTCTTTGGAACCTCTAATTGAGGTGCACCTCTATTGTGTTTAGGGCTAGGGTCCATTGTTGTGTTGTTTATTCTATTGTTTTCTTAGCCAATCCTGTGAGGTGTTATGAAAGGTGCAGGTCTGCCCACCGAAGGGCCAGTCCCAAGTGTCCGCATTATGGAGGTGTCTGTATGATAAAAGTGTCCTTCAAAAATTATAGAGGTAGGAATTGTATGAATTTTGGTATCTTTGGGACCATGGGAACTGTCAGTAAGAGAGAGGTGTAATTATTATAGAGGTGTCGGTAAGAAGAGATGTGCATGTACAGTAAGGAGACTTGTCGCACGTTATCGTACAGTAGGTCTGGTAATCTACTATGTGACACGCTTTCTGCATACAGCTACTGTACAGCTGTAGGATCATGCAGCTACATCAAGAGCTGTTAACCCTGTCACTCCCAGAGGCAATGATGGAGACATGTTCTAACTTTTGAGTCTGTTGACAAAATCCTATGGTGTGACCATTCAAATGAAACCTCTTCAGTAGTACTTTTGCATGGTACTATTTGTTTTTCAGTATTTTATAAAATGAAATTTGGGATTCTTTGGAAGTGAAAGGGTTAATTAGCAATTCCAACTGGCAATAATTATTTATTATTGTGATGTAGAACTTAGCTATGATTTACCAAACAAAGGAACAGCTAGTTGCCTTTTAAAGATTGACAACACTCTCTCCTTTTGAGATGAACTGTGGAAAAAGACGTGCAGTTACTAAAGGTTAATTCAGTCACATGTTAGTCAAAATAGTGGGTTGAAAGCTACAACGTCAAGGCAAGTCTGTCATATCAATATAAGTTTTGATTCACATGCACATAAAAATTGTGTTCATATGAATGGCTTTGCACTTAGTATTGCTTTGAAAAAAAGCAAGGCCAATATATTATTTATTGCTTTCAATTACCAAGTTTATATCAGATTCTTCAGGAAACAAGACAGTTGTAAGTTCAACAGGTGAGGATCAAAAAGTCATGTTTGTAAGTTGTTTTCTATTAATTTTAATTTTTAGTAAAAGAGTCTGGTGGTTGTTCTCATAACTATGATCGATGGCAGTAAAAATTTTGATTGTTAGTAAGGTTTTGAATTTTTTTGTAACTGAAAAGCACAATACCAATATAAAAATTTTGGGTTTCTTAAATGACTACCATAGGTATATTTAAGCTGGTCCAAAATGGACACTATAAAGGTCAGTGTTCATGATGTCAAGACACCTGTACATTAAACTACACACACACAACAGATGTATTGCTTTCAAAGCAACCTGAACCTACAAGATCATGATAAAAAGATCATGTCAAGATCATTCCGTGACATGTAACACAGTGGTATCAAGCCAAGTCAAATATCACAGTTACAATAGCAATTCAAATGCTTCAGTTAAGTCCCCTTTTCTTACTCCCCACCCACACATCGATTCTCCTTACAGCAGGCAATCATCATGTTTCCTCACTGTTTTCATTCATTCGACTATCCTTAAAAAGAGATAAGAGGGACTGTTTGTAGTCTGTTTCACAGTGGATACAACTCACATTTTCTCCATCATAGCTTCTTTATTTTCTTCAGTCACCATTTGCTACAGAGAAAGAAAACAGCTCAGAAGAGATCTCAGATCATGCGGATTGCAGATCTATGCAATTTACAAAGACACAGCCACAGGAATTTGGGGTGGGGGAGGGGGAGGGGGGGGGGGGGGGAGGATGAGATAAAAATGAAAATTTTCACAGAGGGATGAAAAGGGCAGGGATGCTTGTCGTCTCGTTTAGGGGTGTAAATTTCAGATTTGGGCCTCGCGTAGGGTGTTCTACGCAAAACGCCATTATATTTAGCCGTAAAGGTCTCATTTAGGGTTGCACACGAATAAATATAAACATATATTTTATTTGTCTGTGTTTTAAAAATGGTCTCTTTTAGGGGTCAAAAAAAGCTTGGGCCACGCCGCCCAGATTGGTCTCCTTTAGGGGTTTAATTCAAAATGTCCGACGAGCATCCCGTCCCTTTCATATAGGAGTCCCCCCTGGGCACAAAACATCTTGGTAAGTAAACAATATAATGGCTAAAAGAATTTGAACGACACTGTTATGTGTGGTTCTAATTTTTAAGTCTGTGGACAAAACCCTATGCATGGTGTGACCATTCAAATGAAACCTCTTCAGCAGTAATTTGCATGGCACCATTAAAAAAAATTTGTTTTTCAAAATTTTACAAAAATTAATGAAATATGGCACTCTTGGGAGTTGAAGGGTTAAGGCAATTGCCTTAAGTATCATAAATTAAGAACCACGTGTTGTGGTCTGAAAGATCTTTCAGGAAAGTAGCTAAGATATCCAACAGGTGGACTTTTGTTCATCACAGGAGGAAAATTTTGGTAAAAAAAAAAGAGAAAGAGTTAAGCAGAGACAGTTTTCCAGGCGGAAAAAAACAACAACAAGATAACCCAGTCTTCAGGCAGTTATTTTTTCCGCCTTCCGCCTATTATTTACATCCCTGCCTTTTAGTACATACCTCAAGAGAATCTAAAATATCTGTCTCAAACTCTCTATAACCTTCCCAAATGGATGATCCCTAAGAAATACAAGGAAAGGAATCAAACTACATGAATACCTGGCAGCAGTATTTTCTTTTACAGCTGTAAAAGGTAAAAAAAGGTGATGTTGCATGCAATCGCAAAAATAACAAAACTAACTTGCTAGTTACAAAAATAACAATTATTATTTGTGTGCTATTAAAAAATTAATAACAAATTTAACAAAACTAACAGAAATAACAAGTTTTATATAAGCTTAACTAAGGCTAAATTTAATAAGTGTGTCTTGAATATATTATACTGTTACTATGGTTTTACCTGTTACGTCATAACGGTGACCATAGCTTGTTCAACAATGACTGGGTATTTGTTTGATGCCGTTATACATAACATTAACTGATAAAGAGTATTAGTATGGACTGATCAAAGTGTAAGTGTATGTGAGCAAACAGCTTACCTCGGTTACATGAAGACCAGCAGCAATGATAGCTTTTTCAAATGTTGATCTTACTCCCTGAAGGCTATCTTTACCTTCCATGATATCCATCATAAACTGGCAGTACAGAATCCATATTGGTACAGCTGTGGGGTCCACAAGACAAACATTTCTAACATTTAAATTATATTTGCTACATTGTACATTAACTACAGTCAAAGCTCTCTGAGCACACTCTCATAAGCAGACAGCTCTACTTACAGCCGCTTGACAAAACCCTGTTTGAATTCTTCTCTTACGAGAATCATTCCTGTAAGCGGCCAGTTCCAGTCGCAGACACTTTTTTCTTTTTCCCGAGGGTATCCACTTACGGGAGCTTTGACTGTAGTCTACAGCAAGATAGAGCAGTTTCAATATTATTGCGTTTGCACAATCCCAATCTTGTGTTGGGTGTCCTGTGTAGTAGCCGAATTGAATTCAGTTTTTCCTCAGTTTCTATGTTTTCGATGCCACTTTAGCCCCCACCCCCCACCCCCGAAGATTCTTTTGTTCTTTTTGGGCCAACCAGGCGGGAACTGCTATCTATATATGGCATCTCCCTGAACATTTTTACATACACCTGGACCTTCTTTCATGCAAACGCATTTTCCTAATGGTTGATTACTACTAGTTTTAGTGTCTTTAAACCAAACTAAAGTAATCACTCTAGCCAATCTCAGTAGATGAAGACAAGACAATAAACCATAATAAATTATATCTTGATGGGAGATATGCTTTAATTATTTTTTTTAATTTCTTTCCAAAGCCTGAGCATAATAAAATATAATTGCATCATACAGGAAACCAAACAGTATGTTTCTTTCCCTTTCAATTATGGACCAGTTAACAATTAATAATTCATAAGGGTACTAACAAATAGAAATGGGCCATTCCAATCACATGATTACCCTGTATAGGCCGATACAATCTTGATACAACCACTAGTGGTTGTATCTAATTTACATTCCAGATACAACTCACTAGTGGTTGTATCTAATTTACATGTGAATGTGAATTTCACAAGTCGTTTACTACATTCGCGTCCGTGTTGTATCGGCACTTAATAATATACATGAAAAAATTACTCGATTCTGATTGGCTAAGAGCAGTGCAGTTCAAGTGTAACACCAGTGCAAAACGTGTAACACCGGTGCAAAAAGTGTAACACCAGTGCAAATTACAAATCGAAAAAAAAAAAATTTTTTTTCTTTTTTTTTTGCCAAAAAAAGAAGAAGAAAAAAATTTCCCAAAAAAAATTTTTGCAAAAAAAAATATTTCCAAACAAAAATGGATGCAAATTTTTTCATGTATAATTATTAATAAGTAATCATACGGTTTTCTCGTTCAATTTGGGATCAATTTGCACTTGTGAGTTTTTCAAAAAGCTCAAATTGCACTCGCCGAAGCGGCTCGTGCAATTTGAGCTTTTTGAAAAACTCACTCGTGCAAATTAATCCCAAATTGAACTCGAAACCGTATGATTACCTATACATACATTCACTTGCCTTCGGCTCGTGATTGTATAGGCCGATACAACACTCCCGCTCATGTAGGAAACATTACTAATAAAACTAATGGACTTACATTGATAGTCTTTAACAGCTCTATCAAACAGTGATATGAGTTTTTCTCTCTGTTCTGGTATGCATGCCAGTGGCATTTCATCTTTAAGCCACTCTAACCAAATCTCTAAAATGTACAACAAGTGCATGTATCAGTAAACAATGCTAAAGTATAAAGATATGAACAGTACAACATTGTGTGTAATACTGCTTAACAATATTGGTTCATGCTTTTAGCTGTGCACTATCGAGTTATGGAGCACGTGGGAAGTTTAAAGAGCACGAAAGAAGCGTAAGAGTTGCCCGAGGAAATCCGACGCGAATTCTGGCAAAGTGATTTGCTCGCGCTATCAGCGTGCACTATCGGGATTTTGAGCACGCTTACGTATACTGAATTTGATTGCGCGGCTCTGCTAGCTATGTTATAAATACAGTTATGCTACCAGTACAGCTGCAAAATGTAATGTACATTGCACACAACATTTCTGGCCAAGTTGATGACACAAGCATATAATTGAGGACGTCGGAGCATAACCATTCTATGTCGAATTTTGGTCTGTTTTTTTATTTTATTTTTGTCCAAATGAGCTGAATTTTTGCATGTGGTCTCCAATTTAATACAAAACCACAGCCATGTACAATGTAGTTTATCTGCTGTTTTGCACTTTGTTTTCTTGTAAAAACGTATGAAAAAAAACTCAGCGGCACTTTTGGAGATATTTTGTTGAACGAGAAACAAAAGAAACCTTTTGTTTTCCTGAACAATGAAATCAGCGAAACGTCGCATAGCCGCTAGTTTTTTGTTCCGATTGCATATGTCTTTACTCAAAAATGAAGCGCAAACCAGAGGGGAAAAAAACACAGGGCTGTGGTTCCTATTAAATTGGAGACCACATGAAAAAATTCAGCTCATTTGCACGAAAAACACAAAACGGACCAAAATTCAACATAGAATGGTTATGCTCTGAGGTCGTCAATTAACAATGTACCAAAATACACCGAAATAAAGCAAAGCTGTCATTAGTAGCCAGTAACTGGCAGGTATGGCCAGCAACTACATGTATAGTAAAAAGCACTGGAAGAACTTTCTTTGTTTTATGACCAGCTACTTTCCTTGTGGAGCGGGCTTCTTCAAAGCTTAATGACAGCCACGAGTCTTCTCGTCCCATTCACACCTTTTCCCTTTGGTACAGTGTACATCTTATTTTGTAAGCTTGTGTCCTTTAAAGTTGAAAAAGGCTGCCACAATACTCCATGAATCATGGATTATTTTGTCAGGTGACACACAATGAAATGGTGTTTTTGTTTAGTATTGTGGCAGCCTTCTTGGCCAGCCATTTTGAACATGGAGAAGACCCTGGGGATGAGATCGGCACTGCATGACTGGACTTAACCCTTTAACTCCCAAGAGTGCCAAACATCAAAATTCAAGAATTGCTCCAAATTTTGTTTTGTAAAATATTGAAAAACAAATGGTTCCATGCAAAAGTACTGGCGAAAACGTTTCCCACACACAACTGGTAGCCAAGCCAAGCCAAACCACAAGAAAACTGATATCCTTGACAAACCATGTGATCAAAACACCCAGCATGCTAGCACCCAGGCCCCCAGATGTGTGTGAGAAAAACATTTTCTGCTTCATTCGTGCCTCAGCCAGCAGAAAACCACACTTCATTTGAATGTTTACATCATATGATTTCATTCACAAACTCAAAAGTTAGAACTAAACTACAGTACATGTCTCCATAATTGACTCTGGGAGTGAAAAGTTAAGCACAGCATGCATATGCAATAAATATTGGTCTCTTGCTGCAAAGGGCTGGAAAGGGCATCACAGGGGTGTCACTAATATTTGAAGTAGCTGGAGAAATGAAAAAATAAGCCAGGAGAAAAAACAGTTCTATTGGTAGCATTTTCAAAGTGTATTACCCAGAGGAAATCTCCAGCCCTGGCTCTTGCTGAAAAATTCCTGCATTAATAATTAAACATTACCTTGTGTTAGTGGAAAGATTTTGCTCATACCCTCCCTAGCATTCCTCACTTTGTCAAGATCACCAGATTCTCTGAGCAGTTTGATTAGTCGCACATGAGAATCATAGTGATAGGGATTGCTTGTCACCTGGAAAACAACAACAAAAGACATTAGTACTTCATTGGTGGATTAATACCATGTCAGATCCAACTCCTCATGTGTTGAATAGAGCAAGCTTTTTTATGCCATAATTTTCTGTAACCAGTATAACTTTTAACGACAGGTTGGAGCGATTAGCACAACAATAACCCCATCCTAACAATGAGAGGAAAAGGTATTTGCAGGCTAACCCCCATTCTGGAGGGGGTCAAGGGTTGTTTTTTGTCAGGCCTGTCACCCTTAACAAGTCCATCATGGTTTACTCTACCAGGGGCAAAAGCCTTGTCCATATATAGCTCTTGGGATTGCAGTGCTAAAAAAATGGTAGTCGTCCAGTGGTCCTAGATGCCTAAAAACTTTTTGGGGGAATGATTTTTTCAGAAAAATTAAAGGCAAGGTTGTTTGAGGGAAAAAAAAAACAACAACAACAACAATGGACAGCTCAATCAGAACCCCAAAAAGAACATAGAATAGTATTTATGCTTGTTGATCCTAGATTAGGCTATACAAGGAATTCCAGATTGAAGCACCTTATAGAACTTACATGTACATGTATACTCTCCTTTTATGCAAAATAAAGTAATGCATGATTTGTCTTCAAAATGACTGCCTGTTTCAGAGAAACAAACAAAGAAAAATGCTTCTAGAAGTGACATCTCAAAGTGCACTGCAGGAAGATGGTTGTTTTACATTTCTCACTTCAAGAAAAAGGACTTTCTGTAGGTTCGTTTTTTGGGGAAATTTTCGCAATTCTTAAGTTGTATTGTTTGAATTTTTTAACTTGTGCGAACATTCAGGGATGAATCTGCTCACTTTAACAGATGATTGTGGCAAGAGAAGTACACTGTTGGAATTGACTCCTTACATAAATGTTGCTTTGATTACTTCACTCGAAATAGCAATACACAAAAGAACAGGATATGCCCGGGTTCCGCCGTATCACTCAACGCCAAGCACGCTCACCCGGCCTCCTCCACTCCCTCTGGCAAATCTGCTAAGCATTTGACTTTTGAAAAATATTGACCACAAGTCCCACAATGTGGAGAAGAGAAAAGAATAAATAGTTCCAAATAAGATGCCCTAATAATAGATGAGTGTGCGCATTGCAATTACTGTGTTCTTCAGTTGAAACTCGCATCCGCTGTGCACGAACCAAACCAGATGTTAGCTAGCAGCAGCTCCTCTGACAACAAAACATGTGCAAAAACAAGAGCTCACCTGAAGCTCAAGTTGTTGAATTTTTGGGTCAATAACTGCGTCATTGCCATCAGAATCTTCAGAATCCGAACTTTCATCTTCTTCTTCGGCACCTTCGTCCATATTTTCTACTCTCTCTTCCTCGGGTAACGTTTCATTGGCGTTCCCTTCGACTTCCATCTTCGTATTTTCCGCCATATTGGAACTAAAGAAAAGGCAGAGGATCATGGGTAAATAAACAAAGCCCGCGATATTTTGACGACCGAAACAAAATGGAGTATGCGCAGTAATTTATTCCAAAAAAAAAATTAGCAAAATGAAAAAAAATATTTTCGTTGGAGATGAAGCAAATATGGCGGCCTGTCAGGATAAATTTAGCTCTCTCGCTTTGGAGGATGGGGAAACTGTGGTAGCAGTTAATCTTGCTGAAGCTCTCCGAACCGATGAAGTTGAAACTTTTCTCGAGATTTACGACAGTATTCCTTCTACAACAGAAATCAAACGAGTGAGTATTTGGATTGTTGGTTTACACTGCGGATAAGAAGCGATTTTCGTTGCCATGCGAACAGCCCTTGTAAAAATTTAATTTTTGGAGCGGTTGGACGGTAGGAGTCACGCGGACATTGTGAGATTTGTCGTTTGTTGAATGAAACTCTGTTATATTTGATACTCTTGTCAAGCGGGTAAATTCACACTGTCAGACCAGTTGCCCTGGTGGCGAAATTTATTCATTTAGGACATGTGACCATCTTCACAGAGAGGATATTATGCAATGGGTTACCCAATATTTTCCCTATTTAGAAACGTGGACGCAAAGGTCACTGAAGGTCTCAGCAATTTAGAATCAACCAGTCAGATCGACCGAGCAGATAGCCCCTAAAAGCTTCACTCGTTGCTAATATCATTAGCAATTGCCGTTTTCTCGGACCAACTCTGCTCAACTAATCCGTTAGTTTTTCACAAATAATTTGCACGGCCGATCTAACTCCAGGGAACTCGTTGGTGAGTGTGGATCGAAGGTAAAATAATTTCCCTTCCAGTTACATAAATTTTTCATTTCACCATTTGCGCTGTAGAAAGTGATGATGCCACGTAAGTTGTAATCTTGCGCCCGAATCGTGTATGGTTTCGCGAGATCCGAAATGTACAATATCTGCCTGTTTGCATTGCATAAGATAACCTTACTGAGAAATGTACACGCGGCGGGTTTTACGATAAATTTATTACATGGTTAAATGGATACATGTTTTACTTCTCGTAAATTTATCTCCGTTTAAAGTTATTTTGCAAAACGTTTTCGCTGCCTTGCGTTTAACTCTATAATTTGTTGCAACATGTGACTGTGATATGGAGCTGGAGTTTTACGTTTAGAAGATGGTCTTAAATGCAATACAATGGAAATTAGATATTCGTTTATCAATTTAATACGCATACATGTACAACTGCACGAAACGTTGAACTTGATCACATTTCTATTATCATCTTGTTTCACTTTATTCGTCAAACAAGTTTTAAATCGAAGACTTCAGGTTTCAAGTTTCTTTGCTTGTTTTGATGTGTTATGGTTTAACTTGTTGAATACTTGTTCCCAGACACGTGGGGCTGGTAAGATATTGTTTGTTCATGTTTCCTCTCTTGCCGGTTATGTACTAAAGTAATTTACTTTGGTTTGTTTTTATTTTTTATCATGCAGCAATTTTTAAAAACAAAATTATGAAGGGATTTCATGTAATTCCAATTTAAAGTGGAGGGTTTGACCTCCATTTGTTCAGAGTTTATTTTGCCTTGACCACTTAATCATACTGTATCCTCAAAGATTGCATCATGTGCCTTGTATGGAGATATCAGAACATTTATCCTTAAAACTATTACCTCTCACCCTTAACACTGCTAAAGAATATATTTTCTAATTATTTAAAATATGTTTCCATATTATTGGAAAAATTTAAAAAGCCACAGGAGCACTGAAATGTTCTGTTGAATTATTAGCTTCTGTTTGAATGGTCACACTTCATGATTTCATCTGAAGACTGCTTAGAACGTTTTAATAGACAGTACCAACGCCAAGGTACAAATGTTTAAATGAGGCCATTGGCATAAATCTCTCTTGTAGCAAAATTTCAAAAATATCATTGCAGCAAAATTTGGTAAATGTTTGATGCAAAATTTTCATCTCCAAACCAATATAATTTTGACAATTTCTTTTGTCTCAACAGGTAATCCTTTAGCTTAAGTTGTCCAGACACCATTGCCTTTGAAAACAAAATTAAGACAACAGTATTAAAACTGACACCATTTTATCAGTGTTTTCTTGAATTTTCATTTGACTGGCTGTTTGATTGCATTGAGAAAATCATAACTTGTCTTTCTGAGGGCCTTGATTTACATTTATTTAATATTTATACATGTGAGTTACAAGCAAATATTATAATATTAATTGCTAATGTTAATTTCAAGTTTGCCAGGCATTTTTATCTTTAAAAAATAATCTGAATTTTAAAGTTTTATAACTCAATACAGTCTGTGATAACCTTCCTGCTTTTTCAATATTCAGAATTGATTTTTTTTGTAGCTCAACTAAAAATAATAATAATGAGGCAACGATTTTAAACAAATATTAGCCCATATTATTTAAATAGGAATCTCTCGGGTTATATCCAGAAGAATTGATATACTTAATTTTGTGAGCAATATGGTCTTGGAAGACTACAGATCACATCTTTTTTTCCCCTTTGTTTCTCTGGTTAGACATCTTCTGTTTCTATCATCTTTTCCTTGAAGAATAAAGAGAGATCCATTGAAGAGAGAGATGTTCATGTATAGACTTGTCAAGTCAGTGTTTATAATGAAGTTCTTACAGCCATTTTTTGTTTACGTTCTTTTAAACAGGTCGATGAAATAAAGGAAATGGCACGACAGCTAGCAGCACTTCCAAAAAAGCAATTTGAGATCTATCGTACAAAGAAAATTCTTTCCAATGAGCACTCTTTTCTATGGCCAAGCAGCAATCAAGTTATCAAGGACAAATTAAGCACCAACTTCATCAGTAAAACTGTCATTAGTAATGTTGAGAAGGATTTAAGTGTTATTCAAAATCAAGTTGAGGTTCCTGGCTCATCAGACCAAGTTGACAATACTGCAAAGCCGAGAACAAGCAATAAAAAGAAACGAGTCAAGTCAAAGAAAGGAAAATCAGCAAATTTTGTTGCAGTCGACACAGTAAAAACTTGTGTCAATTCTGTAGCAAATGGCGGTGGAGAACCAGACATTAGTTCTGTTGCAAATGGAACAGAGAAAACAGGCAACAGAAATTTGGACATGAAGCACAAGATTCTTGGTGTAGAAAATAATTGTGTTCCTCTGTGCATTAGAATGAATACAAATTTAGTAGCAGACATTTCAACTGGTCATGAATTGGAAACAGCACAACATTCAAAGTCGAGCAGAACATATTTAGGGTCTTGTGGGAGCTCTTCGTCCAACGACAGTGGAATTGTGACACCTAAAGAACTGTTCATGAATGATGACATAAAAGAAGTTGATTCAGGACTAGGTAAGGACATGAGATAGAATAAACTGTGGATGAGGGTAATACTAAGTGGGTGTGTGCTGCTGTGCCGCTGTACCACAAAATGTTAGTTCTGCGACCCTCACCCAGACTAAATGCCAAAAAAAGATGTCCTGTTCGAGATTACAGTAGGTAGTACAAAAATACCATCGTCTGGATAACTTTCTCATCAACCTTTTGCTTTTATCATAAGTAACTTTTCAGCATTTCTTTGTAAGGTTGAATTGTTTTTATTGAACAGTGATAAGCTAGAAAATCAGAAAAAACTTTTTTATTTTCTATTGATTTACAGATTTCAATGCCAAATTCTGGAAAGCTGATTACTCTGTTCCAGACTAAACAGAGCATTTTGTTATACCCTGTTCCAAAGCAAAATGCCATAAAACCATACCCTATCAAGCGACACATGTAGATATAAGGGAGTACCCCCTCCCAATAAAGTGAGCATAGACCTCTTTCATAATGGCAGCCGATTTATTTATTCTTTTAATTTGTATGTATGTTAATTAGCCTCACTTGCCTCGGTAACAGGTGCAAAATTCAAAAGAATTTTTACTCTAAAATGAGGCCAGTGAGGCTAATTAACATATATATAAAAGAATAAATAAATCGGCTGCCATTATGAAAGAGGTCTATGCCCCTACCATATCCTTTTCTTCCAACCAAACCTTGTTACAATAATTATTCTTTGTCGTAAATATATTAATTGTGCAAGTTATGTTGTTGTCAATGCAACTTCACTGTGTTATTCTGTGGAAGTTTACTGACAAGTGGACAACGAAGCATGTGTGATGTACATCGTGCTGGGTAAACATTTCTTACAATATATTTTACCAGTAATAATTTCTAACACTTGAACACTCAATGTGTTCTCTTGTTTTGAACAGGATCATATGCTTCTCCAGTTTTCTCCAAAGAACCTCCATTTGGATTCCCACCTTCATCGCAGAAGCTTTTGGAATCTGCATTAGGACTCTTGCCCAATGCAGCACATGAAAGTTCATCCAATATTGCAGAAACCTCTGAGAACACTGAAAACTTCTTTCAACAGTCTGAGCACTTGGTTAGCAACCATGTCCTTCAGGCTGATAAGATTGATCACACTCTGCTGAATAAAGAGAATGGTAACAATACTGAGGATGATCCTGTTAGTGATGTTTCAGACACCAAAGAGTTGTGCAAAGACTTTGTTGTAATTGAAGGAGATTCTGTAGATGGAGATGTTTCAAGCTCCTCTGCAGTGGAGGACGAGGGAGGCTGGCAGTCTCAAACGAGAAGATCACACAGGAGAAAGAAGAAGGAGCTTGCAGCCAGAGCAAGCAGAGAAAAGAATCACATGGACAGATTTCAAAGAAAAGACTTTCATAAGCAACAGTCTGATAATCACTTTAGGAGAAATCATCATCGCAGAAAGTCTGTGGATGACAAAAAGAATCACAGTAAAGCATCAGAGAAAATGTTTCAGAAAATAGAAAACAAGAATAGTAATGTCATGGTTGAATCTTCAGCTGATGGTCATTCACAGGATAACAATCACAAGGACAATGAATCAAAGGCCACAAAAGGACTAAACATGGCCTCTGACAACAAAGGTAGCTCTCAAAAGGAGATGCCGCCAACTCCGAAAGTATTATCTTACAGAGATGCTTTGCTCAAAGCCAAAGGCAAAGGTAAGACAAAAGTGCAAAGAGTTGTTCCAGAAAAAATCCATACCTCCCTAATGGAAAATTTTTTAATTTATATTCCCCCAACCCTCTGGAATTCCAGTTTGGCTTCTTGATACTTTCTATTAAAAACTTTCAATGGCATTTGGCCTCCCCCTTTGGAATTTCCAATGACCTTCCATGGGGTAAGTATTGATATTTCCTGAAACCACACAATCTAAAAGAATATACCGTGTCATAACATTAACCCACTGACACCTCAACCGTCCAAAACCGCCTGTGATGGAACCACGGTCCTTCAACCATTTGTGGCGTCATCCCTTTTTTTGATAAAAGATGTCTTTTGTATCAAACTCAAGCAGAATAAGGAAGAAATCTGTCAAAAAGCGCCCAAATGAGAGAGCTCCCGTCAATTGGGCAAAAAAAAACTATCAGATTTGACCAGCAAAATGAAAGAAAAATCTGGTCTTCCTACCACTTACCACTTCTTGTTAAAAAATTTTACTTTCTTCAGTGATTTATTTGACCCAGAACGAAAAGGAAACTTAGTTTTCATGTTGCAAACAACGTTTTGGACAGTATTGATGGCTTCAAATTGCCGTTTTCTGTGAATTGTCTGGGAATCAAGGGGTTAAACTTGCCATAAATATTGTTCGTAGAGTTGATGGGTCAGCACAATCGGTCACTTTTTGGATCAATTCATAATGTTCTGAAGTCAAAGTTACTTATTCTTGTTTTTATTTAGTTTTGCATCTGGCGTAATTTAGATGGTTACTACTCTACAGTGTATAATTCACATTCTGGAGCCACAATGTCATGGTTACGGAATCGATAAGGCAAGCTAATGGCGAATAAGTGCCTTGAAACTATCTCTACTGTTCAGTTTTATGGTACATGTAGCTCAACAGTTGGACAAACAAGGCTACAGAAATGTTTCCTAAATTTCTTGAGAACCACTGTCTTGTCACTTACATGCATAACAGTGGGGCAAAGGTTGGGTACACTTAGGCCTGGCTAAACTAGGAAACATACATGTTATGTTTCTTCTAATGTGAATTAAACATTTGTTTTTTAAGCAAAATTTGCATCTGGAAAGCAAAAATGTTTTTGACTTGATTCAATAACATTTCCTTGCGTCCAGGAAGCAAGGTTTGCATCCGTATTAAAGGGACACTATCACCTATTTTTAGTATCACTTTGAAAAGCCAAAAAACGTATTTGTTTCAATAGAAACCTTGAAATAGTGGTCCAGTTTTGTTAACAAATACTCTACCAGTGCACACAAACTAGTATTCGTTATCTTTGGCTGCGGATGGCCAGGATGGAAATGGATTGCAACTTGAAAAAATTGGCCAATTTTTTCAAGTTCCTCCCAAGAGTCGTGGAAAAATCGCAGAAAAACTTATTATGGTTTGTTCTTCCTTGAAGAAAGCACCCGACATTATCCCCTTGGTGCCCCAAAAGCAATTTTACGTTTGAGCAAAGGTACTTTGTCATATATTTAGTGTATTTTGACCAAAACACAGCAAAACCTGCCTGACAATGCCCCTTTAAATGCTTCTCACTCAGCTAAACTGGGAAACACTTGCATCCCCAATAATGTTTCCTAGTTTATTCAGGCCCCCAAAGAGCAAGCCAGCACACGAATGGAAGATCCACCACGCGTTTTCTTTGCCTTGTGGTTTTGGATTTTTTGGACAAGCCAAATTATCTTACACTTGCAGAATTTTAACCCACATACCAGACTTTTGCCATTCAACCATTTCAACCACCTCGGAAAAAATGTAAAACAAATTTAATCAGTAAAATTGATATTAGTGAAGTGCCATTTTACATTAACCTTCATATCTTCTCTTCTTCTTCATAATTTTTTTCCAATATGTGTTGTTGTTTTTGTAGCAGAGCCAATTGAGAGTAGTGACAGTGGTGTAGATGCAAATAGCGTTAGCTCCTGTGAACTTAGTAATATTCAGCCTGTCAAGCAGAATGACTCATTTAACAAAGAGCAATGTGTTGATTATTTACGCAATGGTGAGTGAAACCGCTTTATCTCCCATGACACACACACACACACACACACACACACACTCACTCTCTCTCTCTCCAAAGACATGGACATTTCAACTCTGAATTTTTTTAATGACAGTCTTTGATTTTTTTTAATGACATTTCATTCTACATGCTTACTCTCGTGATTTTAAACTCAGGTCTGAAAGACTTTTTTTAGTATAATCTGTTTTACAGTGCAATGTGCCCTACCATGAGCACCCAACAAACTTTTTTATAAGTTTGCCAATCAGAGAACACAAATTCAATCAAATAAGCATGCCTCCTCACAAAGTTGAGCCCAGTCAAATGTAATCTTGTTGCTTCGTCTTCATCACAGGAGTGTAAAGTTACATGTTGTTACAAAATACGAAGATTTTATCCACTTTATTGCTTCACACGTATCCGCAGTTATGAAAATTATATTTTATTATAAGAATTAGCTGGTGATATCGTGGAAACTAATTGTAAAAATGTTTGTTTGTTGCTCACGGTAATGCGCATTGCACTGTAACTTTTACCTGATAGCAAACATTTTTATGTCATATACATTTTAAATTGCACTGGGATTATTTTGTAATTCTTTAAAAAGTATCACCCGTACAATGTAGATCAGCAACACTTGGGTTAATTATTCATAGTCTTATATTTTAACCTATTATCATAATAATTTTCTTGTCATTTTAGCATGGAAAAAAGTCATGTCAAATGCCAATCAAGGTAAGTTGGAACAAAATTAATATTTATATTGTAAAATTAATATAAAGAATAGAAAAATGTCCGGACCAGTTTAAATGCCACTCAGGTCACAGTTAACCCTCAACTACAACTACCACCTCAGATTTTTTCATTTTTTCAGAAAATGTAGAAAATCAGTAAAGAAACGGATCTACAAAATCTAAGCAGAGTTAACACAATGGCTACCAACCCTTAATCTGTCTAGATTTCTTCTTTGGTGCACATGCTTGTACATGATGTGGCATGGAATTGCGACAAGAATTGCATGCACAGCCAGGTTGCGCATAAACAATGAAATGTGAAGGTCTTTAAGAACCATGATGCTTCTCCGCTAGATTTAAAAAGGCCAATAAATTAGTAAGAAGAATAAAGTTTTGTATTCAGTTAGTTTGAGCATTTAAAATTAATAGCATTTTGTTTTGCTCTCTTTCTTGTCAGGCCTGGTAATTTATTTCAATGTGGATTCTGATCCTGTTTTGTGCGAGCAAAAGCGTAAAAAGCTTGCTGGTAGTAACCGTGGTACATCCTCCAAGGCACAGTAAGACAAGCTGCAGACCTTAGGTAATTGTAAATTTCAGATCAGTTTCTCCACAGACCCAAAGCTCGTCATGTTGTTGCCTAGTATCGAAGTAGAGCTCTAAGAATGAGATAAGTGTAAGACATGAAAATCTGCAGCATATGCACACCTTGGGTTTGAAAACTCATCTTCATATTGCCTGGTGGTACATGTACTTGTACCCCGATCAATGAAGGTCCCCTTTTTATTCTGTCTAGTTATCTTGCTTACCATCTTAACATGAACTCTATAGATATTACGGTATCATATAATGAACATTGCTTAAATTGGCTTTGAAAGATAATGCAAAACAAATTAATAATAATTATTGCTCTACCTTCAAATTTGTATACATGCATTTTTTTAGGGGGGGGGGGGATATGTACATCTTACAAGTACTTGTAGATTGTGCAATATCATGAATACATACATGTATTATTATAGGTAACTTGATTATCATATTCATTTTATGTTCCATTCCTAAGGGCAACTTGAACTAGTCTGTTAAGTTTCTTGTGATCTTGCAGTAAAAAAAAAATTGAAAACTTACATTGTAAAAAAGTATGACAATTTTATTATTTATCATTTCTGATCATGTTTGATCATCAGTTTGAGAAACATTCATAACTGATAAGGATAATGCAGTATTACATCTATTTAAGCGATTTGATCGAAACATCCAATTCAAGAAATTAGGTTAATAAATTATATGAGTTACTTGAAGAGATTTCTGTATAGTAGGCTTTCAGTATCACTCAGTAGTTTGCTTTTGATGAAAGCCTGTTGTATTTTGCATGGAGGAAATGTTTTGTAGAAACAATTAATGTTTCCCGGATGGTGAAAACATTTGCTTCACTTAATTTTGAAACAAAATAATTGTTATAAACTGTTATTTCAAGTTTTTGATCTAATTGTGCGGAGGTGACAATTTTAATGAAATGTGTTCTAAAAGAAAAATTAAAAAAATTTAACAACACTGCAGGAATGTATATGTTGTGGTTCAATTTTATCCTTGGTTCAAATTTTATTTTCCTTTGTTTTTGGCTATGGTAATGTATGATAATGAGTTTTAAACAAAGGAAAATAAAATTTGAACCAAGGATAAAATTGAACCACAACATATACATGTACTGCTTGTTTCCTCCTGTTTTTCTATCTATCCCAGTAATTTAGAATGTTGAAAAACAAGACAAGGCCTTGTATCATTCCTTGGTATTATGTTAGATTATATACAGAAATGAAAATGGCAGTGAAAATTATTCCTCGCTGGCATATTTTGGTTTTCAAGCAAAAAAAGTTTAATTTCTATATTAAAAAAATTATTACCACAAAAAAATTAACAATAAAGAAGTGTGAGTATTTTCCATGCACCAATTCAATTATTATTTTTTTCATAAAATAATCTGCTTATTAATTGTACAGCAAAATTGACAGGGGCCTGAAAAAAAAATTGAATATATTGGGATGACCTTTGCTGTTAATTCATCCACACTTAATTAGATTATGGTTATTAGTACCATTGCTCAGACTTGAACACACAGAGAAATTGAGATAGAAAGTTCATTGTGGAATAATTGAAAGAAAACTACCATGAAGAGTTTGTAGTGATTGCTGCAGAACACCACGGCAGAACTTAAAGTTGACCCAGTATCAATCCATTTTCATTCTGGCCATCAGTGTAGCCAGAGATATGTCTTTAGGCTTCTCAAAGTGATTAACTAGACAGTCACTATAATTAACAGTATTTGTACTGATCGGACTACAATTCAGCGTGTAATCAGGCAATTAATTTCTAATCAGCTGGGCACAGTTAACCCCTGGATTATCCAACTCAAGTCCAACAATTTGACTTTGGTATTATTATCAAGTAATTAAAGAAGCAATAACAAAATTTGAGATAAAAAATGTCTATGGAATTTTTTTCTGCTCAAAACGTCTGGGATATTAATTATTTTTATGTTAGTTAAAACCAGTGCACCTGACTGATATACATGCAGCGTGTGTGTTTCCAATGATAGCTAATGCGTTCCCACTACATAAGAAATAGGCTTGCCCATGACAAATCACAATCGAGAATTTTGTTGTTGATACAATTAGGAATGTTAATAATAACAAATAGACAAACTACATTTAACCCTTATACTGTCAGTCAGGTGGCCAGAATCGAACTTCAAGAAAAATCTGAAATTTCATTTTGTAAGAGAAGGAAAAATAAACTGAGTGGCATAAGATAGTACTGCTGAAGAGCTATCATTTGAATGGCTCCAGTTTGACTTTGGGAGTGAAAGGGTTAATATGTAAATAGGGTTAGTCTCCAGCCATGAGTGTTGCGATGCACCTGTGATTCTCCACACCAATCATGCGCGCCTTGACACACCCACAGCTGGAGAATGGGCCTATTTTGCAATGAGATTCTCAAAATTATTTTTTGATAAAACCATCATTCAATCATTTTTGGATGTAATGGTTATTGAGTGGTAGCTGTTTTGAGTGAATTCTAAGCTACTAGATAGTTTAGAATATATATATTTTTCAAGCTGTGCTTGAGTATTTGCAGTTAAGTTATTTTAGGTGGTAAAGGGAGTTTCCTTTGGTAATAAATTGAAATTACTGATCATGTTTAGGTATATTGAGTTATAAACTGTTTCACTTGGTAGTCATTTTTTACATGAATATTTGTCATTTGTGGCATACTTTTAAAATTTATTTATTTTTGGTTTACACAACATTTACAATTCACCAATGTACATTTTTAAAAACACAGTACATATGAATTTCCTAAACAGTTTCCCACTAAGGCGTGTAAGAATTTTAGGTGATCAAAGGATCAAAAGCTAGTCCAAGGGGGTTTCTCCCATATAAAATTAACGGGGGTGATTGTCAGAAATTTTGGAAACAACCTCTTAAAGGTACCAGACACCTGTTTTGTGGGTGTGACTCGGATTAATTTTTACCCCTAGGAGGTACCAATACCAATTAAAAGGGCCGAGAGCATATCCAGCCTATATGACTTTTTAGGCCTTTTTTTATTTTTTCTCGCTCAGAATAGCCTTATTTTATCGTACAACGAATAATATCACAAGTCCTTGTCGAATTTGCACTAACCCTAAGGAATTTGACCAATTTCACCTGAAAAAAGCAGAGTTCTGGCCCTCCAGTGCTTTGACTGTGCATTCAGAGCGCAATTTCGAAGCCATTTCAAAGCAGTTTGGCCGTGAGAATACGCGACTGCAATACTTCTGACCAGTGCCAACAACCTGAACGAAAATACCGTTATTTACGCACGCCTGGCTCGCTTATCTATCGTGAGCTCACTACGGCAACACATCGCCTCTGTAGCGTGTGTGTGAGCCAACGTGTATGAGGCCCGTCCGGTGATTGAAAGACATCATTAAGTCCGGAAATCCTTAAGTCTCTAGCACTTCTCAAAGAAACGAGTCGTGTTTCTTGTCCTTCCTTGTGTCTGAAGCGCCATTTAGCGCTCGAGGTGAAAAGCGGACCTTCGTGGGGAAGATGGCGGCGGGAAAGCCTGGAATCACTTCGGATCAGAAAAGGGGCAGCGTTGAGAGTTGTGGGTCATTTCCCATCCCGTGCCGAGGTCGAAATGCCCGATATCCAAAGTGCTTTGAGACTTCTAGTATTTTGCAATAATTTTCGGGCGGGAACTCCATTTCGGTTTTGTTGTAGGATTTCCCGACATGCTTTGCGACAGTGGTAGATGGGTCCCCTGTGCGTGGTCGGCGGGAAGATGTTTCGCATTTGCGGTCTGCAACATTAAATTCGATCTAAAAGGATTTTGAAATCGAGATACGCGTTTCGATGCGTATCAACCCTTAAATAATAAAACTTAGTCTGAACTGAACATGTGTTCCTCGGTGGTCAAGTGGTTTGGTCCGGGATTTCCCCTCGGACGGCTCCCGGTTCGATTCACGCTCAGCATCTTTTTTTTTTTTTTTCGAACTGGACATTATGAAAGTGATTTACTTTTTTTTTGCGTTCGTCAAAAATCCTTACGTTTAATTTAAAAAAAATATCGAACCATGTCAGTGTGAAAACAGAAGCTTACCGCAATATTGCGTTACAATAGGAGCCTTTGATTGATTTTTTTTTTGCATACGGTATTTCTCGAAAACGACGGAAAAAACAACAGAAAAAAATTCTGAACTATGTTTTGCAACTAATTTCTAGTTCGCATGCCAAAAATGGACAAATCTGAGCAAGAAAAATAAAAAAGGCCTAAAAAGTAATATAGGCTGGATATGCTCTCGGCCCTTCAATTCTTTACCCCTAGGAGGTGCCAATTCTTTACCCTTAGGAGGTACCAATTCTTTCCCCCTAGGAGGTACCAATTCTTTCCCCCTAGGAGGTACCAATTCTTTCCCCCTAGGGGGTACCAATTCTTTCCCCCTAGGAGGTACCAATTCTTTCCCCCTAGGAGGTACCAATTCTTTCTAAAACGTTGTTCCAGTCAGCATATTTTCTAGCTTAATACCCTGAAAGGTATCAAAATAACACAGACAGTGGTCGTTTTCGATTCAAACAACAGTGGCGGATCCAGGGGGAGGGTCAGGGGGGTCCGGACCCCCCCTTTCAGACCTGTGTATCCATGTGGTTCATAAAAATAATAGAATAAAATTGTTTTATACGTAGTTGTTTCACTTCCACCAATTGACTGATTGTCAAGTGTTTGACTTAACAAACGCTTTTCGACTCTCAGGAATGCCGGAAATGGCGTTTTAGTGGGTAAATTCGGAAAAACTTTCCGGGGCACATGCACCGGGATCCCCCCCCCCCCCCCCCCCCCACCCTTTCAGAAATTCCTGGATCCGCCCATGAACACCATTAGTGGCACCAAACAACGCATTTTAACCCCTTTAAGGATATGACGATCACCCCCGTCACTTTTATATGGGAGTACCCCCAGAATGGATGGGAATACACCCAGGGGGGCCGAGATAAGTCTGTGGTTTGAGTTTACACAGGGAAGAAAATGTTGTCGATAGGTTAGTCTACTTTTTTGTCAAATTTTATTGCATTTGAATCCCGCTATAGACAACTGATGGGCCACAAAAATGTGATCGTATTAGCAAGGTGGTTGTTAAAACGGGGTGGAATAAGGATTTGGTAACAGCAATTTTTGCAAAAGTTTCGCTGCAGTTGCTGTAAAGGGGGCACCGCATTACTAATAATTTTCTAGCGGAGAACTTACTACTGACCCCGGTAAAATTGCGCAAGAGAGGCATCATTTCGTTTTATTAGGGTCATTGAATGTTTGAACATTGTGTAGCAATAAAAAATTGTGAGATTCAATAAATATATTTTATTTGTACAAAAGTCCAGAGTGTATTTGCATGTGTTTGCGCGCTGAGGTTCGATTTCTTTTACAGAGAACAAAGGTAACAACCACCAGTTGTGCATCATAATATACATCACCAGAGGAAAGTATTTCTAGATTAACTTTGCATTTGAACACCCACAATTTACCCAAAGTTCTGGTAAAGAAATCCTTGTAATAAGTACTGACCTCTTTCCTGTAGGTGTTCATTTCTATTTCCTTTTCATCTCATGCAAGCCTGTCTCCTTTTTCCTTCACTGAGATCCGGAAGATGAGTGTTTCCATTACAAGCTTTTAAAAAATCGGGCGAATTTTTTTCCGCACGCCGCAGTGTCGGGGCACGGGAATAACCAGTTTCCTTGTTGGCTCTCGTATAAAAGAAAGAAAGGAAGAAGCCACTCTTTTCTTTAAACTGCACGCTTTTTGTTGATACACATTTGAAAGGGTTAAATAGTGCATGCAAGTGTTCTGTGCAATCCCGGATATAATATCTATCTACTATTATAGCGCGAAAGCGCGCGTGATATCGCCTAATTCTTAGCCGACGAGGCCGTAGACCGATTCGCCGTCGGCTAAAATTAGGCGATATCACGCAAACTTGAGTGCAATAATAGTTTTATAATTCAACACATTGATAACAAAGCATAGTTTGCAGAAAAAATATCGAGGCCGGTCCGTCATTTTTGCATTCTCTTGTCAAAATACGAAATTTACCTAAATCGTTGGATAACTTTTTGATCAGATTTGGGCAGTGTATCAATGTGTTGAATTATAATACAGTGGATATTTGCGGAGCGGCGAGGTACTTTTAATATTCACCACATGCACTCTTCACCGACACTGGTGTCCTAAGGGATATACATACATACACACTTTATTAACTCATTCCTGATGAGGCTTTTCATTGGTAGTATACACCAAATCAGTGCATGGGGCGTGATTTCGAGGACACGCGCTTGAGGAGCACAAAAAGGAAACCGAGAGGAGGCGAGCCCCTCTCGTGCGCGTCCTCAAAATTGCGGCCCAAATATAAACTAGCCTGCGCGCAGACTTCTCCCATTTCCTTTGCTACACACGAAAAAGGAAATAGCAAAAGATTAGGAGACGCCTGCTAATTTTATTTAAACCAAACTTCAAATGTCAAAAACTGAATTTTCGGTGGCGATTAACCGAGAAAATAATGCTTCAACGCTATGTTCAGGACGCCCACGATTTATAGAAGGTACAACAATGTCGCATGTGACAAGCTTGCGACAGGCCTAAAACAAGAAACGCTAGTGTAAATCGATTGTCGCATATGACAAGAAAAATGTCGCACTAGGATTTCAAAACACGTTCGTTAATAACCCTACGACACATCGCTGCTACGAAAAGTCACACAAGTGGAGTTGAGTACCATTTTACAATGGCGCCGAGGGAACGCATGCGACAGTCGAAAACATAACGAGCTCAGTGTACGAAAACTCTCTAAGAGCACTGAGAGCCAGTGTTGAGAGGCCTGTTAGCAGGCGAAAGAGGAAACAAAAATATCACGTGTAATTTCTTAGACGCGCCCTATTCATTAATTACTCTTTCGCCGCCATCCAGGATTGTGTTTTTAAGAAAATAAATGGATTTTCGTTCATTCTCCTATGGGGGCTACCCTGACAAACGCAGGATTTTCAGCATTTGTAAGCTGCGGACTGTCTAAACTGTCCAATGTGTTCAGCGAAGAATACGGTCGATCAGGAATCGATTCGTACAAACAAGCCGTGGACGGTCAGGAAGTTCATCGCATTGACGAAGTTTTTAGTGTGTGATCATGTTTTTGCACTTGTATCGAACCATCATTCACTGTAAAATAAGGATTCTTTGACTGAAGCTAAATCTACCGTTTGTGCTTGCGTTTCTTTTCACTTTTTAGTCTTTCCAGCAGTTTTGAAAACCAGTTGCAGATGTAAAATCGCTCTACGCTCCCACACCGGCCAAGGCTACAATGCCGGACAAAATCTTGGAACAAGTTAAAGACAACTTAGTTAATACTACAAAATGACAGTCTTTCGAAGAGATAAACTATCGTTCCATTTCCTCCCCCTCCTCTCCCTCGTATTGGGGGTAGGAAGGAGGAGCCGAGCTGATGACAAAGACAATTTTTGGTGGAAAAGATTAGTGTCCCAACACTTCTGACCAAGATTGTAGCGATGTTTTCTACGTTCCGTTTAATTAGGCAATTTTTGCCAGGATTGAGAAAAAAATTCAAAGATCAAGCAAAGTTTCAGACAAAAACTCTACCATTTATTCACACTTTACCACCTTAATGTACAGCCTCAACAAAATATTTTATTTCATTGGCAATTATAATAAAGAACATTGTACTAGAGACTATCAAGAAAATAATATTTACAATCACTTCAGCCTTCATCGTCGAATTCTTACTTATTTTTACCCAAATAATTTTAATAATTTGAAAAATAACCAATCTGCGATCCTAACATAATAATGAAAAGAATTAAAAAATAAATGTAAGAACCATCTATGTTTTGCAAACCTTGAAACACACTGTTCGTAAGTAAAAAAAAATCTCTCTTACATGTGAAAACAGAGAGAACCTAATTAATAAGAATTATCAGCGAAGCAACTTATTGTCCTCTTGTATAATGAGAAAAAGCGTACAGTGGAACCCCGTTAATACGGTCACCAACGGGCCATGAAAATTTGGCCGTATTAACGGGGTGGCCGCATTAACGGGGTTTCATTATAAGAAAATGTAAGGGTGCGCGTTTCGCCTGTACCAAAAAAAAGTGACCGTAATAACGAGGTGACCGTATTAACGAGGTGACCGTAAGGCGGGGTTCCACTGTAATAACCACATCATTTCCTTTCAAAATTTAGAATTTCTAAATCAATAATACGATATTTCACCTTAATTGTAACACAGGTGAGAACATATTATATCTAGTCAAATACCTGGATTCGGTGGTTAACCCAGTCACACACAACTATCCTTCCATCACTAAGATTTGCTGTAGAGAATGGACACACAAACTCTCCTGTCTCGCTACCCTTACTTCCAAACTTTGTAACAAACTTTCCGCTCAGTTCAAACACTTGAACTCTGTTATTGTTTGTATCACAGACCATTAGAAATCCTTCTTTGTTAATCGACAAGCAACCAGGATAATTGAACTCTCCATCCTTGTCCCCCTTCTTTCCAAATTTAAAAATAAACTGTCCCTCAAGATCAAACATTTTAATGGAGTTATCATCCCGGTCTGAGACTATAAGATATTGCCCTTGTTGGATACAGTGAAAGGAACCTGATCCGCCAAATTTACGTAAACACTCTCCACTAGGAGAGAATATCTTGATTAATTTGTTACCTTTATCAGTAACAATAATATCACCGTTGTCGGTTATTGATAAACCTCTAGGATTCTTAAGCTGGTGATCAAGAGTTCCTTGCTCACCAAACCTACCAAGAAACTTACCATTCCCACTGAACAATTGCACTCTATGATTATCACAGTCCGCCACTATAATGTTACCATTTCTATCAAAAGCGATCCCTGTAGGGTAGTTAAATTCACCATTATTACCACCCTTTCTACCAAACGATCTTAAGTGGGTACCGTCACTACTAAACACTGACACTCTGTGGTTCCAAAACTCAGTCACTGCAATAACATCATGGTCATTTACTGCCAACCCCCAGGTACCGTTAAGCATTCCAACAGACTGACCTTCTTGTCCAAAAGATAGCACAGGTCTGAACTGCCTAGTTTGAACTTGAACATCAAAAGGACTGCCATGAACATTTTTTGCTTTAACCCCAGCAAATGTTTTACTACTTTGTTTACCTTCAGCCCTTAATTGTTGTGCTTTAGTTTCACTAAAAACAGTTTTTACGTTGCCTATTCCCTCAGTGTTTAACATGTTAAGAATTTTTACACTTACAGTAAAGGTAAAACGAGGGATGCGTTCAGTGTCAAAGTTAGGTTGAGTATCATGTTCCTGAAGGATTGAATCAACTGTTTCACTGAGTCCTAGGATTTCAGCGCTGGAGCTTTGTTTCAACAGAGTTTCAGTTTGTTTGATTGCTGATTCAATTGTTTTCACTTGATGTTCAACTTCACGTTTTTTCAATTCCAGGCACTCGAGTGATTCTTTCGCTTGATTATCAACTGCGTGAAAAATATCTTGTTTTTTCGCTTCGATGATCGCGATCATTTTGTCGACACTCGTCTGCACTTGGCTTTTTACGTCAGCTACTTGCACTTGAACTTCAATGCTGTTTTGATCGATTTTGTCGACTTCGTTTCTCTTTTCTTGTGCTTTCTGCTTTAGCGGTTTTATCCCAGACTGCAATTGTAGTTTCTTCTCACTCGCCGCCCTTTCTAGAATCACCTTAGCGTGTCCTTCGTGGTCTGTTAAAGCACAAGCGTTGCAAATGGCGACTTTACAAACCTTGCAAAAGAACTTTAACTCTTCTTTTTCGTGATGTTTCTTTTGGCAAAACGCTGGTCGCTTTACAATGTTCTCAAAGTCTTGATCTTGAAAGTCGTTCAGCGCCAGCGCCCTGTGTTCTTTGTTGGCTTTGATGCCATTATGCGAACTGATGCATAAATCACACCAAAAACAACAACACTGGAAGCAGTAAAAGCTGCGTTCCTTATTTTTATCGCAGTTTCCACATTTGACTCCGAGTGTTTTGCACTGCTTAATTGCCAGTACATCCAGCAAACTGTTAATGCGAAAGTTGGTGGGAAATTCGCTAGGATTTCCACTTCCAGAGATTTTGAACTCTTTCATGCACTCGGGACATGTAATTTTGTCATGGATGCCGCTCGTTCGTTGAATCTCGTTCAGGCAGTGTAGGCAGAAACTGTGCAAGCATGGCAACTGCTTTGGATCAGTGAACGTGCACATGCACACAGAACAGGATACTTCGTCATGAAGATTATCCAACAAGATCTTTATATCCATGATGAAAAGCGACGGTAAACGACGATCAAAGGTTTGAAGCTGAAAATAAGCTTGGACGAGCGAACAATTATCTTTTGATCCTTTTTTTAATCCCGCCTGATTTAACCAATCACAAACAGTTCTCACTGAGTTCTTTTACATGTTTTGACATTTCTAAATTCTAATTCTATATTTCTAGGAATTGTTTATATTGGCTTAGGAAAGCCTCTGAATGACCGATGGGAATTAACAAAAGCAGCTGTCGAGAACTTTTCAAATCAGGGTTTGTGGGAAAGTATTTGCGAGAGATTATTTTTTCTGCGTCTGTGAAATTGGTGCGACTTCAGTAATGAAGAGTTCTACTTTTTTATAACTAAAGTGCTCAAAGGCTAGTTTTTAAAGAAGGAAGGGAGGGTACTTTTTAAAATTTTAGCGCGTAGGGTGCCGGGGTGTACGTACTGTTTCTTGAACCCCTTCCTGTTTTTAGACCAAAATATGCGAACTTCAATGTCTTACGGATTTAACTCTTAATCAATTATTAAAACTTCCACACAATTCGTTTGATTATTTTACCTTAGACATGTTTGAATGCTTTGTAATTTCAATCTACAATCGAAGCTCTTTCAGCTCTTTACTCAAGGCAGTGACAATTACGATTTGAACAGGATGAAAACGCAATTGCTACTATTTAAGTCACAAAAACAATTATCAAATGTCACAAAAAGGTGAGTTTTTTAAGAAGGGAGCGAGGGATACTTTTCAAAATTTTAGAGCATGGGGTACCGGGATGTACGAACTGTTTCTTGAACCCCTTCCTGTTTTTAGACCAAAATATGCGAACTTCCATCTCTTACAACTTGACTCTTAATTATTAAAACTTCCACAAAATTCTTTTGATTATGTTACCTTAGACATGTTTAAATGTTTTGTAATTTCAATCTACAATAGAAGCTCTTTGCTCAAGGCAGTGACAATTACGATTTGAACAGGATGAAAACGCAATTGCTACTATTTGGCTCACAAAAACAATTATCAAATGTCAAAGAAGTTCCAAGCAGTTCCTTTTAGGACAATCACTTGTCGTCAACATGCTCATAGACCCTATTCATAAATGGCGGCCGATTTATTTATTCTTTTATATTCATGCTAATCAGCCCAACTAGCCTCATTTTAGAACAAAATTCTTTTGAATTTTGCACATGCTAACGAGGCTAACGAGGACTGAAAGTTGGTGAGAGGTGTGGGGCCGAATGCCGCAAACAAAATTTTGGTCCACGAGACCAGCCATGCTAAGCAAAGACTATTTTGTAAGAAAAGGAAAAATAAACAGTAGCATAAGATAGTACTGCTGAAGAGCTATCATTTGAATGGTCACGCCATATGATTTCATCCACAGACTTAAATAAAATGGCTCCAGTTTGACTTTGAATTGGGAAGTGAAAGGGTTAATATGTAATTAGAGTTAGAATCCAGCCATGAGTGTCTCGATGCACCTGTGATTCTCCACACCAACCATGCGCGCCTTGACTAACACGGCTGCAGAATGGGCCTATTTTGCAATGAGATTCTCAAAATTTTTTCCTGATAAAACCATCATTCAATCATTTTTGGATGTAATGGTTATTGAGTGGTAGCTGTTTTGAGTGAATTCTAAGCTAGTAGATAGTTTAGAATATATATTTTTTTAAGCTGTGCTTGAGTATTTGCAGTTAAGTTATTTTAGGTGGTAAAGGGAGTTTCCTTTGATAATAAATTCAAATTACTGATCATGTTCAGGTATATTGAGTGAAAAACTATTTCACTTGGTAGTCATTTTTTACATGAATATTTGTCATTTGTGGCATACTTTTAAAATTTATTTATTTTTGGTTTATACAACATTTACAATATTCAAAGTTAGCAATGTACATTTTTTAAAAACTAGTCGAGATCCAAGGGGGTTTTCCCCATACAAAATTAAAGGAGGTGATTGTCAGAAATTTTAGAAGCAACCTCTAAAAGATACCAGAAACCTGTTTTGTGGGTGTGGCTGACATTAATTTTTACCCCTGGGAGATACCAATTCTTTACCCCTATGAGGTACCAATTATTCACCCCTAGGAGGTACCAATTCTTTACCCCTAGGAGGTACCAATTCTTTACCCCTAGGAGGTACCAATTCTTTATCCCTAGGAGGTACCAATTCTTTACCCCCAGGAGGTACCAATTCTTTACCCCTAGGAGGTACCAATTCTTTACCCCTAGGAGGTACCAATTCTTTCTAAAACGTTGTTTCAGTCAGAATATTTTCTAGCTTAATACCCTGAAAGGTATCAAAATAACACAGACAGTGGTCGTTTTCGATTCAAACACCAGTGGCGGATCCAGGGAGAGGGTCAGGGGGGTCCGGACCCCCCTTTCAGACCTGTGTATCCATGTGGTTCATAAAAATAATAGAATAAAATTGTTTTATACGTAGTTGTTTCACTTCCACCAATTGACTGATTGTCAAGTTTTTGACTTAACAAACGCTTTTCGACTCTCAGGAATGCCGGAAATGGCGTTTTAGAGGGTAAAATCAGAAAAACTTTCCGGGGGAGGTGCACCCGGACCCCCCTCCCCCCCCCCACCCTTTCAGAAATTCCTGGATCCGCCCCTGAACACCATTAGTGGCACCAAACAACGCATTTTAACCCCTTTAAGGATATGGCGATCACCCCCGTCACTTTTATATGGTAGTACCCCCAGAATGGGAATACCCCCAGTGGGACCGAGATAAGTCTGTGGTTTGGGTTTACACTGGGAAGAAAATGTTGTCGATAGGTTAGTCTACTTTTTTGTCAAATTTTATTGCATTTGAATCCCGCTATTGACAACTGATGGGCCACAAAAATGTGATCGTGTTAGCAAGGTGGTTGTTAAAACGGGGTGGAATAAGGATTTGGTAACAGCAATTTTTGCAAACGTTTGGCTGCAAATGCTATACAGGGGGCACCGCATTACTAATAATTTTCTAGCGGAGAACTTACTACTGGCCCCGGCAAAATTGCACAAGAGAGGCATCATTTCGTTTTATTAGGGTCATTGAATGTTTGAACATTGCGTAACAATAAAAAATTGTGAGATTCAATAAATATATTTTATTTGTACAAAAGTCCAGAGTGTATTTGCATTTGTTTGTGCGCTGAGGTTCGATTTCTTTTACAGAGAACAAAGGTAACAACCACCAGTTGTGCATCATAATATACATCACCAGAGGAAAGTATTTCTAGATTAACTTTGCATTTGAACACCCACAATTTACCCAAAGTTCTGGTAAAGAAATCCTTGTAATAAGTACTGACCTCTTTCCTGTAGGTGTTCATTTCTATTTCCTTTTCATCTCATGCAAGCCTGTCTCCTTTTTCATTCACTGAGATCCGGAAGATGAGTGTTTCCATTACAAGCTTTTAAAAAATCGGGCGAATTTTTTTCCGCACGCCGCAGCCGGTCGGGGCGCGGGAATAACCTGTTTCCTTGTTGGCTCTCGTATAAAAGAAAGAAAGGAAGGAAGGAAGGAAGAAGCCACTCTTTTCTTTAAACTGCACGCTTTTTGTTGATACACATTTGAAAGGGTTAAATAGTGCATGCAAGTGTTCTGTGCAATCCCGGATATAATATCTATCTACTATTATAGCGCGAAAACGCGCGTGATATCGCCTAATTCTTAGCCGACGAGGCCGTAGGCCGATTCGCCGTCGGCTAAAATTAGGCGATATCACGCAAACTTGAGTGCAATAATAGTTTTATAATTCAACACATTGATAACAAAGCATAGTTTGCAGAAAAAATATCGAGGCCGGTCCGTCATTTTTGCATTCTCTTGTCAAAATGCGAAATTTACCTCCATCGTTGGATAACTTTTTGACCAGATTTGGGCAGTGTATCAATGTGTTGAATTATAATATAGTGGATATTTGCGGAGCGGCGAGGTACATTTAATATTCACCACATGCACTCTTCACCGACACTGGTGTCCTAAGGGATATACATACATACACACTTTATTAACTCACTCCTTATGAGGCTTTTCATTGGTAGTATATACCAAATCAGTGCATGGGGCTTGATTTCGAGGACACGCGCTTGAGGAGCACAAAAAGGAAAGCGAGAGGAGGCGTGCCCCTCTCGTGCGCGTCCTCAAAATTGCGCCCCAAATATAAACTAGCCTGCGCGCAGACTTCTCCTATTTCCTTTGCTTCACACAAAAAAGGAAATAGCAAAAGATTAGGAGACGCCCGCTAATTATATTTAAACCAAACTCCAAATGTCAAAAACTGAATTTTCGGTGGCAATTAACTGAGAAAATAATGCTTCAACGCTATGTTCAGGACGCCCACGATTTATAGAAGGTACAACAATGTCGCATGTGACAAGCTTGCGACAGACCTAAAACAAGAAACGCTGGTGTAAATCAAACCTCCTTTCGATTGTCGCGTATGACAAGAAAAATGTCGCACTAGGATTTCACACGTACGTTAATAACCCTACGATCACATCGCAGCTACGAGTTGAGTTGAGTTGAGTACGATTTTACAATGGCGATGAGGGAACGCATGCGACAGTCGAAAACATAAGTTGTACGAAAACTCACTAAGAGCACTAAGAGCCAGTGTTGAGAGGCCTGTTAGCAGGCGAAAGAGGAAACAAAAATATCACGTGCAATTTCTTAGACGCGCCCTACAAATTAAATACTCTTTCGCCGCCATCCAGGATTATGTTTTTAAAAAAATAAATGGATTTTCGTTCTTTCTCCTATGGGGGCTACCCTGACAAACGCAGGATTTTCAAGCATTTGTAAGCTGCGGACTGTCTAAACTGTCCAATGTGTTCAGCGAAAAATACCGGCCGATCAGGAATCGATTCGTACAAACAAACCGTAAACGGTCAGGAAGTTCATCGCATTGACGAAGTTTTTAATGTGCGTGATCATATGTTTTTGCACTTGTATCGAACCATCATTCACTGTAAAATAAGGATTCTTTGACTGAAGCTAAATCTACCGTTTGTGCTTGCGTTTCTTTTCACTTTTCAGTCTTTTCAGCAGTTTTGAGAACCAGTTGCAGATGTAAAATCGCTCTACGCTCCCACACCGGCCAATGCTACAATGCCGGACAAAATCTTGGAACAAGTAAGACAAGTTAGTTATTACTACGAAATGACAAAGTCTTTCGAAGAGATAAACTATCGTTCCATTTCCTCCCCCTCCTCTCCCTAGTATTGGCGGTAGGAAGGGGGAGGTGATGACAAAGACAATTTTTGGTGGAAAAGATTAGTGTCCCAACACTTCTGACCAAGATTGTAGCGATGTTTTTCTACGTTCCGTTTAATTAGGCAGTTTTTGCCAGGATTGAGAAAAAAATTCAAAGATCAAGCGTTTTAGACAAAAACTCTACCATTTATTCACACTTTACCACCTTAATGTACAGCCTCAACAAAATATTTTATTTCATTGGCAATTATAATAAAGAACATTGTACTAGAGACTATCAAGAAAATAATATTTTACAATCACATCAGCCTTCATCGTCGAATTCTTACTTATTTTTACCCAAATAATTTTTACTAATTTGAAAAATAATCAATCTGCGATCCTAACATAATAATGAAAAGAATGCAAAAATAAATGTAAGAACTATCTATGTTTTGCAAACCTTAAAACACACTGTATATAAGTAAAAAATCTCTCTTACATGTGAAAACAGAGAGAACCTAATTAATAAGAATTATCAGCGAAGCAACTTATTGTCCTCTTGTATAATGAGAAAAAGCATAATAAAAAACCACATCATTTCCTTTCAAAATTTAGAATTTCTAAATCAATAATAGGATATTTCACCTTAATTGTAACACAGGTGAGAACATATCATATCTGGTCAAATACCTGGATTCGGTGGTTACCCGCGTCACACACAACTATCCTTCCATCACTAAGATTTGCTGTAGAGGTTGGACTCAGAAACTCTCCTGTCTCACTACCCTTACTTCCAAACTTTGTAACAAACTTTCCGCTCAGTTCAAACACCTGAACTCTGTGATTGAATGCATCACAGACAATTAAAAATCCTTCTTTGTTAACCGACAAGTAATAAGGACGATTGAACTCTCCATCCTTGTCCCCATACTTTCCAAATTTAAAAATAAACTTTCCCTCAAGATCAAACATTTTAATGGAGTGATTACCGAAGTCTGAGACTATAAGATATTGCCGCCCTTGTTGGATACAGTGACGGGGAATGACCAAAGAACCTGCTCCGCCAAATTTACGTAAACACTCACCACCAGGAGAGAATATCATGATTAATTTGTTATCTGTATCAGTAACAATAATATCACCGTTGTCGGTTATTGATAAACCTTCAAGATTCCTAAGCTGGTGATCAAGAGTTCCTTGTTCACCAAACTTACTAAGAAACTTACCATTCCCATTGAACAATTGCACTCTACGATTATTATGGTCCGCCACTATAATGTTACCATTTCTATCAAAAGCGATCCCTGTAGGGTAGTTAAATTCACCATTATTTTTACCCTTTCTACCAAACGATCTTAAGTGGGTACCGTCACTACTAAACACTGACACTCTGTGGTTCCAAAACTCAGTCACTGCAATAACATCATGGTCATTTACTGCCACCCCCCAGGGTCTGTAAAGCATTCCAACAGACTGACCTTGTTGTCCAAAAGATAGCACAGGTCTGAACTGCCTGGTTTGAACTTGAACATCAAAAGGACTGCCATGAACATTTTTTGCTTTAACCCCAGCAAATGTTTTACTACTTTCTTTACCTTCAGCCCTTAATTGTTGCGCTTTAGTTTCACTAAAAACAGTTTTTACGTTGCCTATTCCCTCAGTGTTTAACATGTTAAGAATTTTTACACTTACAGTAAAGGTAAAACGAGGGATGCGTTCAGTGTCAAAGTTAGGTTGAGTATCACGTTCCTGAAGGATTGAATCAACTGATTCACTGAGTCCTAGGATTTCAGCGCTGGAGCTTTGTTTCAACAGAGTTTCAGTTTGTTTGATTGCTGATTCAATTATTTTCACTTGATGTTCAACTTCATCTTTTTTCAATGCGAGGCACTCGAGTAATTCTTTTGCTTGATTATCAACTGCGTGAAAAATATCTTGTTTTTTCGCTTCGATGATCGCGATCATTTTGTCTACACTCGTCTGCACTTGGCTTTTTACGTCAGCTACTTGCACTTGAACTTCAATGCTGTTTTGCTCGATTTTGTCGACTTCGTTTCTCTTTTCTTGTGCTTTCTGCTTTAGCGATTTTATCCCAGACTCCAGTTGTATTTTCTTCTCACTCGCCGCCGTTTCTAGAATCACCTTAGCGTGTCCTTCGTGATCTGTTAAAGCACAAGCGTTGCAAATGGCGACTTTACACACCTTGCAAAAGAACTTTAACTCTTCTTTTTCGTGATGTTTCTTCTGGCAAAACGCTGGTCGCTTTAGAATGTTCTCAAAGTCTTGATCTTGAAAGTCTTTCAGCGCCAGCGCCCTGTGTTCTTTGTTGGCTTTGATCCGGTTATGCAAACTGATGCATATGTCACACCAAAAAGAACAACAGTGAAAGCAATAAAAGCTGCGTTCCTTATTTTCATCGCAGTTTCCACATTTCACTCCGAGAGTTTTGCACTGCTTAATTGCCAGTACATCCAGCAAACTGTTGATGCGAAAGTTGGTGGGAAATTCGCTAGGATTTCCACTTCCAGAGATTTTGAACTCTCTCCTGCACTCGGGGCATGTAATTTTCCCATGGATGCCGCTCGTTCGTTGAATCCCGTTCAGGCAGTGTAGGCAGAAACTGTGCAAGCATGGCAACTGCTTTGGATCAGTGAACGTGCACATGCACACAGAACAGGATACTTCGTCATGAAGATTATCTAACAAGGTCTTTATATCCATGATGAAAAGCGATGGTAAACGACGAAGGTTGCCTGCGAGCGAACAATTTAGTTTGCCTTGTGACCAGACTTTACTTCTAATCTTAGTTACCTGATAATATTACTAACCAATCACAAAGCGTTCTTTGACATGTTTTGACATTTCTAACTTCTAAGAAATGTCAAAAAAATATCCTGGATTTCTAGGAATTGTTTATCTGATCAGGAAAGCATGACCTTTGGAAGAGAAGCTGTCGAGAACTTTTCAAATCAGACTAGAGTTCTTCAGAAAGTATTTGAGTGGGATTATTTTTTCTGCGTCTGTGACATTGGGGTGTTTTACGTTTTTATAACCAAATGTGCACAAAGGCAAGTTAACTGGGGGGCGGAGGGGGGAATGTTTTAAATTTTAGTTGGGGCGCAGGGGGGTACTGTCCATTTGTTGAAGCCCCTTCACGGTCTTTGACCAACTGTATTCAAAGAATCCGAGAAATGTGAGTGTTATGTCAGTGCGAGTGTTATGAGAGTAAATGATAAATGACAAGTACTTTGATTTCAAAAGCAAACAAGATATTGCTGAAGATAAACATGGAATTCAACAAGCCGTTTTGGTCTGAAATAGGGTATAGACGTTGACCATTTTGGTCTGAAATAGGGTATGATTTGCGCACTCTGGTCTGGAATTGGGTATGGTTTTTAGAAGAAGCTACTTTTTTCATCCCTTAAGAAATGCGGTTTGATTAACATCTGAAACAGGCCAGGGTATTTAATTTTGGGTCAGGTCTGAAATAGGGTAGGGAAAATCGCATATTTTGGTCTGAAATAGGGTAAGGGTTTTAAGAAGCGTGCCGCACACCCCACGCAAATTTTTGGAGAGTATCCCCCCGGGGGAGCCAGATGAAGAGAGAACGTTATGAGATCGAAAAAAATCTGATTTTAAGGACATTTAACAACTGTACATGTGAGCATTGTGAAAACTTAATTCACTGGGAAGGCGGTGGATATTTGCATTACTATAACTTTTTTTCAAATTGCAGGTAAACGTACTGATCACGTGTATCAACACAAGTGTTCCTCAGTACTCGTTTAATATTGAAATCAATGTTTCCGAGAAATTTAATGAAGCACGCGGTCAGTATTTTATATTAATCCACGGGTGAAAGGTCTTCCAAGACCGGATGGAAACTGAATTCCTACTAATTGGCGATTACATCTAATGCCACAGAAGTTCCAAACATTCTTCATCATTGACAAAAGTCCTGTTAATTTTACAAGTCAACGCAACATGCTCATGAAGGACCATTAAGAGTGAAAAGGAATCGAAAAATTCCTTTGCAAAGATGGAGGGGGAGAAGAAGACGCGAACTTAGAAAAAATGGGGGGAAAACTGTGCAAAAAAATATAAACGAGAAGTCCAAGGACTACTACAAAGCTGATACAGCTGATATAGGGGTGGACAGGAGAAGCTCCCATTTCAGAATTATACGGAAAGTTCCCAGGAAGGTACGCTGAAAATTATATTTTATATGCAGTAATTAACCTATTTGCTCGCAGACATTTTTGCCTAACTTCAAAATGGCAGCATTAGACAATTGTTATCTACAATGGATACAGGAACTGAGATTAACGCATGGAAGTTGTAGTGAATAAAAATAATATTGTAGAAATCTTAATTCACCGCCATTGAAAATTCATTGATATATCTGTTGCCAATGGAAGCTTTCTCATTCGCTTTCCACTTGACTGACTGTCTAAAAACATGAGTTTTATTCCACAACATTTTCATGAAAAAACCTCACTAAGTCACACTGTACATAAAATATAAAGCAGGTCATGACATGAAAAGTACTTTGTACAACCTTTACATGAAGTCCTCTAGAATATCAGTAAGCTTAGTTGTTTGTTTTCTGATACTACTTATCACATAAATAAATAAAAACACATCCACACTTCCCATAAAATACTCTCAGTTCTATCGATTCCACAAACTGTAATCGGTATCAGTGATGTTAATATTATGTGTTCATAATACTCAGTTCTTCCTGGTCTCGTTTGTCAGTCCAGTTACTAATGACTTTAGCCAGAAAGTTGTGGAATTCATCCCTGACGGCTTCTGGTTCTTCATCCAGGTTTGTCTGTACACAGGTCACTCTTGAAAGCGATGAAGCTGTTAGGAAAACAGTATAATAAACAAATTTTATCAACTTTAAATTTGAATATGAATTAATAACTTGAAATTACTTAATGCCTGAAAAAGAATAAACCTCGATCACTTCGTATGACTTTATTGTATGAACTCTGTATACAGACTCCCTGAGATGACATAGAGTGAGGTAGTGGATCTGGCTATGAACTGTTTCAGAATACAACGTCATACAACCTGAAGTTGTCTCCCATTTATACAACTGATGCTGACACTTCGACATATACTTGTAAACTGCAAGCAGTCTGGCCAAGTCCTCCAAACAGTGTTGTAAAGCGTATTTGCTTATCTTTCACATAGAAAGTGTGCTATATATTAAATGTATCATCTTTTTTTTATAAAAATAAGTGGTTTGTAAAGCATTTGGTAAATTTGCTGTCATGGTCACACCAAAGGTAGATGCATGGCTGCACTGAAGTCAAAGCTATGCTTTGTATTCTGATACAGACATACTGCTAGCTGCTTTCTTACCATGGCCATTTTGAAAGAATTTTCCAAGCAAGTTACTCAGCTATTTTTGCGTCGACGAAGGAAACGCTTCCTAATCTTGTCGGCTAGGCGGAACGAATCGAGAAAAGTGTCGGTACCAAATCGGCGCCATCTTGAAACGCCACAATAGTATCCAGCATTCCCAGCGCGTGGAAATCAGGCATCATCCTGGGGAGCTGGGGTTCCGAAATGTCACATGTGAATAATCTATTTGTCTTGATTTAGTTTCGGATATTTTCCCGATTTTGGAATCGTACGGCTCAATATTTCAATGCCTGGTAAAAGTACGCAGTGGAAAAATTGGACGAAGGTTCTTCTCCGGACCAAGTAAGTTGTTGGGTCTCTTTGGAATCAAGCAAGAAGTTACAGATTTTCCTCGCTACCGTTCTGGTATGTTTTGAATGTTCTATCTTGATTTTGCTGTGGTTCTCTGCCTGATTTGGGAAGCTTTCACCTAAATACCGACGTCGTTCTTCGCGATGTTCTACGGTACGGTGCAATTCGCTTATGTCTTGTAGCAATAATTCACTGACCGGCCGCGCCAGGCGAACGCAGATTAACTTTACAGTGCTCGAAATTGCGCCTGTATCGGGCGCATTTGCGACTAAAGATTTCGCAATTTTGTGACTAAAATTTGTCTAGCTAATAAAGGAATTATATTCAACAGTCTTGTGTCTTACTTGCAACTGGTAGTTGTAATTTTATCCGAAAAATCCTGCGAAATTCACGTTGAATGTTGTGTGACTTAATCGTCGGTGTCCAAGAAGTTTATCACGGGAGCACTTTTTCAGGCTTTTCTCAGAAATTTCTCATTTCCGGTTCCGGTATTAGTACATGTACTGAGGAGTATGATTTCAGAATCGGAGAAATAACCGAAATGAAATCAAGACAAATATACCATTTATATGTCGTAAAAATCTGAGACCTTTCGGAGTACAGGATTTTGCCCGATCCCACGGCGATATCGTGAATTTGTTTGATGTCGGCCCGACGTTTATCTCGCGACAAATCCCTTTTAAACAGTGGCTGAATTAATTCATGAAACTAAGGTACTAGGTCAAGACGAGGTGCCACGGGATAAGGAGACGCACTATAATCTATGATTACTACTAGTATTAGGTCCTATTTAGACTCTGTGTTCTGGAATGCTGCTTGGATAAAGGACTTTTTATCAATGCCCCTATGATAAACTGTGCATATACCGGTATAGTGCCTCAGGCCTGGGATAGCATAGGAATGTTGGTTATTTCATGAGCTGGAGTTTCAAGTGCTGCAGGTGAATGTCTTCAGATCAAATAACGGGAATGAAGATTACATTTTATTTATTGAACCAGAGTTCAAGATAAATTCTGGAGATTCGTAGTACAAAAGCAAACTTACGAAGCTGCGTTCTCGTCAAATCAGCAGCTGAAGGCCGATGATGAGCAAACACTATACACTGAGAATCTTTGAGGTTCTGTCCTTGTACAAACTGAGTGTACCTTAAAAACAAAACAATTTCAATCATTTATTAAAAACAACTGATTCTGACAGTGAGTATAATATATTATGTAAATATTTTTATTAATCTTGTTAGAATTTGGAATGCTTTTAGTTAGCCTTTTTAGTCACATGTAATAATGTTATTAATAGTGTTTGGTACAAGTCATATTTATGGTGGCTCCATACAGTTTTTTGGTGCGCGAGGCATGGGCACAAAATTGGTGCAAGAGCGCGTTTGTTTATTTTGATGACGTCATGAAAGTATGGAGGTTTTTACAGTAACTAAAACGTTTATTTTGCTTGTTCCACACGGTAAATTTTTATAAAAATTGGCAAATTAGTAGTTTTTTGGGTTCATGATCACAAAAAAAGATAGCAATTTTTGTTCAAAAAGGGAGTAAATTGCCAAAAATTATGTACCAATTTTTTTATGGCTTTGTCAGATGAGACTTTCACCAAAAATCGTGAACATTTACCATGTAAAAACTGAGAGGTTTGCTAGCCTTGAAAAAAAGCTGAACAACTCAATCACTGGTTGCCATGGTAACAAGACAAGACTGCCAAATTAGATTTCTCTGTAAAGGAGAAAGCTTAAGCTACATGTATGTGTATATTATGCCTAGTATTGCAAAACAAAACTATCCAAAGACAGCAATAAGATCATGTATTTGGAAGACTGGCCAATAACTACATGACTGTATGGCACCATCTCAATTTAAAGGCCCACCTTCACCCAAAAGACGATGCAGTCATTTGTTTTTGTTTTGAAATACTCCATTGTTCATACGCATGATCTGATTGGTTGCACGCATTCAAGCGTGGATTTCATGTTATATGAAATTCAGCACAGAAAGTGATCACGGCGCACACCGCATTTTGGGTGAAGGTGGCCGGCTAAGAAAAATATTAAATTATAGTTTTAACTGAATCTTTCACCAGTTTGATTGTTTGAGGACCACAGGGTTTACTCAGTCAGATGCAAAAGTCAAAACCAACTAGCAAAAAGAGCAACAAAAAAAAACGCTATCAATATTAAAAGCACCCACGTTCGAATAAGCACCCACGTTCGAACAAGCACCCACCTCAAATAAGCTCCTGAAAGCCAAAAAAATTAAAAAGCACCCTGCACCCTCATCCCCATCGTGAAGTAAGAGAAGCATCAATTGATTCTGTTGTGAAATTGGCTTTAAATTTAATCCATTGACTGACAGTTCTGTTTATACTACTTATGCTTTATTCAAATTGTTTGATTTTTCACTTTGCTTTGTTTGGTTGAAGTGAAATAAACTTGTCATCTTTTGTTTTGTTCTCTAAAAATGTCCTCACTTGCTAATAAGCACCCACCCTTGAATAAGCGCCCACCTTGAATAAGCACCCACCCTCTAGGTCCGAAAGTTAAATTATCCCACAAATAAGTACAGTAACTTCCAACTGACACTCAATCACTTATATTGCTGAAAAGAAAACTAAAGAATTATCTTTTCATACACCACTTTCATAATGGCGGCCAAATTATTTATTCTTTTATATGTATGTTAATTAGCCTCACCGGCCTCGTTGGCGTGTGCAAAATTCAAAAGAATTTTTACTCTAAAACGAGGCCGGTGAGGCTAATTAACATACATATAAAAGAATAAATAATTTGGCCGCCATTATGAAAGTGGTGTATACCATGTTTCCAGTTCCTTGTCATGGTTTGCTTGATCTGCATTGTACACAATTAATACTCCATTTGTGTCCTTTTGGAAAGCTGGCCAACAGGTAGAAAATCTATTAAAAAAATTAAAACATAAAGGGTGTGTTCAGAATCATTTTAGTTTGTATATATACATCTGTTGCGGTTCAAATTTTGTTTTTGGATTAAAAGTTTGAAACCATTTAATTCCTTTGTTGCGCTGCCATACCTAAGACAAAGGAAAACAAAAATTAAACTGCTTTGAAATTTTTAAACCAAAGAAAAATTGAACCACAACATATCCAATAGTGGTAGTTATAGTGTGTTTTGAGGAGTTATTTTGTGTTTTTAGCTTGTGCTACATTGCATGGTTGATTTGTGTTTTTCATACAAGGAATTATTATTATTAACAACAATAATTGTTGTTAATAATAATAATTATTATTATTAATGATAAAGAAAACAGTCACCTCCTACGTGCACCTTGAGACATTTACACCCTGTTTTTACAAGTTGGCATCCCAGCTGAGCAAATAAAATTTACTTACAACAACTCTGGCTTATAACAGAATCTCTGTATTATACACACACCAAATCACGGCCATGAAGGTGAGAATTATACTGTGCAGGCTGAGTATATGAAGCATAACTAAAGAATTTGACATTTTATAAAGAGTATAAAGCTGTTGACACTTACTTGTGGTTTCCGCTGCAATCCCATAACTCTACCTCACAATTGGCTGTTTTACCAGGTGAAATTTCTATCCCATTACATTCAAACTCTAGTATTCTGTTAGGAAAAACAACAACAGAAAACAATTTAAAAAAGCTGATCTGTTGAACATTCCAAATTACTAATAAATTATTATCTGCAAATTACAGGATTGAATTATTTTCCACAATCTTTTATATATACTGATAATTAAATATTATATTTAATCATAAAAGTATTAAAATTAATAATAACTTATTGAATCCATAATTTTATAGTACCAGTACTTAAGGGGGCAATGTCAACTATTTTAAGTTTCACTTTTGTATTGTTAGAAACCTTAAAATATAATAAAATAATAGTTGTTAACAATTATTCAAGGAGTGCACAGAATGCAGATGGCCAGGATGGAAATGGATTGCAACTTGACTGTGGTTTTTACTTCCTTCAAGAAATGACTCACTATTTTCGTCTTCATGTTATCAGATCACTTTTATGTATATAAAGCAATGGTAGTTATAGCTAAATATTTAGTGCAGTTGTGATGAAAACACAACAAAATACCTGTGACACTGTCCTTTAAAAGGCTTTATTTTGGCACATAATAAAAAAGTTATAATAATCAAACTGAATGCGGCACAATCAGGGAGTATTTATATTGGGCAAATTAACTAATAATAAAAATAACAATCTTTTAACAGGGTGCGTCCATCACTAATGTGGTTTTCACGACGGCCCTTAAATTTTAAATCGGCCGAGAGGATGATTTGAAATCACAAGCATGATTATCCCTAAATTGAACGATAACATAATTTGAGATTTAAAAAATCTATGCATACTTTATTCTACTAAAAATGTCACATCAATGTGAATATATAAAAATCATTATTTGAACTGCAGATAAACATGAGTGAAATTTGTGATCCCGGCAGTGTGCTCTCAACTTAAGCAGTTGAAAAAGCAACCTGAAAAAATTCAGGCTTGAATCAAGCCACATGGATAGATGGTCAATTGTGAGTTCGTAATATACCTGATATATTCACTATCATGAGTAGACATTTTTTTACAATTAATGAACAACTTTATTTGAAACAATACATTATTTACATCACTACATTACAATATGATACTACACGAACTACGCAGATGTACGATTACATTTACAAATTTACTAATACTAATTACAGAAGAACTATCCACTTTTGGCGAAAAGTAGGCAAGCATTTCTTTGCAATTGCAGTTTCTTTAATTATTTCAATTTTTCTTGGATTCGCAGCAGGAAGTTAGAGTAGACATTCAAACGATTCTGAGTAGACATTCAAATGACTGGAACTGGTGAATATTGAACAAAACATGCCTCACCCACGAAGAAAAAGCAATAATTATGATTATCTTCTCTACCTCGGTTCCTGTTATAAAATTGTACAGTTGATCTGTACATGTGCATATGTAAAAAATTTCATCTGTGGCCGCTGATTCTTTCTTGCTTTGCTATTGTCCGAGAACAGACGGCGACTTTATGTGCCTCTCGAATGAAGCTTTAAGATTGCCTGTAAATAGTATGTGACGACAATTCATCCCAGTTTGGAACAATGCCATAAATCATTCTGTAGAAGTTGAAAATAAGCATAATCTTCAAGCCCCGTGGGAATTCCCCAACTGTTAATTTACAGATCCTGAAGCAACTAATTGCTCTCTCAAAACCAGTCAATGTGGATATGTTTTCAAAGTATGCGGATGAATGCCGCTTCACATTTTTTGTCGCAAGCCTCTGGATAATTTTGGATTTGCTTAGATTACCAATGCTCACCTAGAGTGGACAAATTTCACACTTTGTTGCCCCTCCCTTGAATCATTTATATGTTACATCCCAGATTTTGGGACGCACATGACCAGACAAGACCAGGGTCTCTCTTCTCTCGCTCCAGGAGGCGGGAAGATGAGAGACCCTGGGAATAAGGTTGGTTGTAAGTAAATTTTGCTTATTTTTAATATTTTTATGAAGACTTATATTAATGCCAGATAGAGGGTTTAACTATTGACAATTATTGTAAGTTATTTTATCTTACTGATGTAGACATAGTTACCATAATTTTCAATAAGCTTAAATAAATTATCTGAACGTTATAAACATTTTGTTTAGCATACTAAAATACATTAACAAGTTAAATCCTCATTTAAAGAAGGAGTAATAAATATATGCAAAATGTCAAATAATTGGTTACCAAGTTGCACAATAAACATAAAGCTTATCAAACTCGAACCAGCTGCTGCTTGCCATATTGTAGTTTTTGCATCATAATTTGCATTTCTACAGTTCAAATATCTCTAAAATTTACCTGACACCTTGTGTAGGATGATACTCTCCTCCTGAAGTTTCAGTAGCATCAGAAAGGAAATTTGAAATTACGGTTTTACCGCTCTGTGTAAAACAAAACACGGTGCGGCATGAACGACCGACAAACATAAGGTTATTATAACCTATTTTCTCTCGATTCATAGCCACAAAGTAATTCTAGCATCGTCATTTATGATATAACACACATATATTTATTTTCTTAAGGACGAAATTTACCTCACAAGGCCCTAAAACAAGAATTTTAGCCTTGAACATACCGAGGTACACGGTCTCTTTCCTTCCTCTTCGATCTGGAAAAGAAATTGAGAGGAGATTGGGGCGAGTCTAATGGAACCCCTGGCAGCGGCACCGCGGCGGAACGTTTGCGCATGCGTAAACTTCAAGCACTTCCGGTCCGTTAAACTACCAGTCAAGATCGATGCGAACAGCATAAAACAACGGGATATACTTCATGGTGGGTTTTAATTTATGCACATTAAAGAATCCGGCACTTATTTAGGGCTAAAAATTCATTTTAAAATGGTTAGCTTTTATTTACTGTTATGGATATCACTACCCATAACAGTAAATAAAAGCTAACCATTTTAAAATGAGTTTTTAGGATCCCTATATGATAGGATCCCTATATGGTGTGTTACCATGAAGTATATACCAAAACAACACTTCTGCATGAACCAACAGACCTAGATTTTTTAGATGCAATGATGAAAGGACCAAAACCGAAGAAAATTATGGTACGTACACGATCGGTTCTTGCATGAATACATTTCGAGATGGAGTGAAGACTTGTTTTTTGTGAAAAAAATGCGATGCAAAAATTATTTGTTCATATTTCGTTGTTGGTGCAAACACCAAACCCCTTGGTGCAAACGCTTGAAACTTGAACGATGAAAAAACTTTTCAACGAAACAAACTTTTTCTCTACCTTTGTTTTATAACTCTTACTTTTTGTTTTCAAACTTCGCGGTACGGGAGTTTTATGTTTTTTATGTTGTAGTTCATTTTTTATTTCAGGTAATTTTTGTTTTTCCTTTGTTTCAAATTCATTAGCATATATTACCATACCCAAAAACAATGGACAAATAAAAATTACCTGAAATAAAAAATGAACTACAACATTTACATGGGATTACAGTATGTCACCGGAAATGCGTAATTCACCGGATGCTCAGTTTTCTACTCATGCGTAGTGCGTTCTGCCGCGGTGCCCCTGGCAGCACGGTCGTGGCCACCGTGCATTTTGATAGTGGGACAAACATAGTGCAAATACAGTGCAAATTCAGAAAACTGGATAAAGATTATACAGGGACCGCGGACGGGGAGGGGCTGGTAGGGCCGCGGCCCCACCACTTTTTTGCGCCCCCGCCCCCACTTTTTGCGCAATTTCAATATGAAAAAATTATTTTCAATTGTCAGCCCTCCCACTTTTCACCTTGCTCCGCGGTCCCTGTTATATTCGTCAAACGTGTAGATGAGAAGCATATAATAGCGATGTCAGTTTTTTATACATTTTCTGTAAAACTTTCGAAATTTCGCTGGAAAAGTTTACAGAAAAAAAGTATGAAAAACGCAAAAGCAAAGTCACGCTTCGACAGTAATCAACGCCAAATTTAACCACTATAAAAACGTTCGCAGGATGTCTTAAGCTTGACGTCGATTGAAGAGTTGTAGATAATGGATATTTCAGATATTTGACATCGTTATGATTCTCATACAAACACAAGAGGACGAAACGAAACTGTTCCACTCGAGTTCCACAGAAAAGATGTTCTCCATGCACATCTCAGCTGGCTTCGCCCTCGGGATTTTATACCTGATAAAACACTGCTGCTCGTTTATTAAATGGTACTTAAATCATTAGCGGTAGAAATCGATATTTACTAAAATACCTTTTTTCTTGTAACGCGCGGCCGTGGGTTCTCCCGATGCGGAGTTTAGAAGAGCTGCTCTTCGTGGCATGACTTTCGCTTAAAGTTACGTTGCTTTGCTAACAAAATGAATATTGTCGTTGTTTACAAAGTTGCGTATGATATTGCATTGTTGAATAGTAAACCCTTGCTGCACACACAGACAAAAGTTGAATAAAAGTTTTAAATTACAGATGAGTAATCGGTCCCCGAATTCGATCACACGCATGGAAAGCATAAAAATCCCACGGCATGGGCCAACATTTTTAACAATCAAACAATACCTATAGTCCAGCTGCTATCGACCAAAAAAATGCTGAATTGTTCACTTTTATGATAAAAGCATGAAACTTTGCCAGATTACTGACATCACCAAGACCAACATTTTTTGATATGGAGCCAGACCAAATTCACCACTGGCGTCGAATACTGCGCATGTCACAAAATCCCAACATGGAAACGAAGCTGAAAATATAAACCCTGCTAAAACGTCTTTTCTAAGGAAAAAAATTGTCCCAGAAACGTCCTAATATTCATAAATGAGTCTTTCGCTTTGGGCAGAGAACTTTAAATGTAGTCACGTGACCTTTTCGTGGATACTGACAAGGGAATACGTGGGATCCCTGTGACCGGAGCTTTGAGAAATACCTTTTCAGTGCTTTTAGAGTAAAAAATGGTACTTCAGTTTGAGTATTTTAAGTTAAAATCACGTTTTAAGAATTAACGTTTCAACACAGCTATAATTTTATTTGGCCGAAAATCTGGACACACGCTGATAATGATACCACATGAAAACAAGGCTAAGTAACAGGTTAAACTTTACATATGACAAACTATAATTTAATTTTTTGTAGAAGAAAATGAAAAATATATGTCATGTATGACCTTATCGTTAAGTATTTCCTCAACCATGGAATGCCTTTTCAATGGAATGGCTTGTATCAGGTTATTACAGACTGGGCACTGGGCACTAGTGTCCAGGTTTTGCACGGTTTTCAAGATGGCAGCCTCCATGTTAACTTACATTCATTGCTGGTAAGGAATTTTTCTTTTGTTGACATTATTAAAGGCTTGTATAATCATGGACTGGGTGCAGTGTGTCATTTGCCAAAAAAGGACAAAAGAAGATTTGCAATGTCCTGCAAATTCAAAGAGAAAAGATGCTGGCGCTGGCTACACATCATTTGTAAGCAATCTCCAGGAATTCAAGAACCTTGGAATTACACCTGCAAGTTTCAATGTCAGTTGCTTAGATGAAGGGCAGGGAATAGAGCAGACTCTTCGAGAGAAAAAGGCTTCTTGGCACAAGTCATGTAGAGACATGTTTAGCAATACCAAGCTAGAGCGTGCCAAGAAAAGAAAACTAGCTGAAGCAGACGGCCAGAAAGTAAATGATGAAATAAACATGGAACAAAGTAGTTCCAGCCCCGTTAAGGCCAGACAATCCTATAGTATCCCAGTTCTCAGAACCACTGTTTCTTTTGTGACACACTTGAAAGTCCCGAAAATCTTCATGCTGCTTCTACCCTTGAAGTCGACCGTAACGTTAGGGAGTGTGCCGTTCTTTTGAAAGATAACAAACTTATTGCTAAGTTATCTGCTGGTGATTTGATAGCGATTGAGGCAAAATACCATGCAAAGTGCTTGGCTGGTCTGTATAATCGAGCAAGGCAGTTCAGGTCCCCAGCTACAAAACACACTACGAGTTCACCAATCGACCTAGATGAACTTGCCTTTGTAGAACTCATTGCCTACATCGACGAAAGTCTCGAATTTAAAGAGCTTGCAGTACTAAAGCTTTCTGATCTGGCGAAATTTTTCGCGTAAAAAATGCAGGAACTTGGAATTGAGTCCGGAAAAATAAATACTACGAGACTGAAAGACAGAGTATTGACAGCTTTTCCTGACCTTGTGGCACATACCCAAGGGAGAGAGGTGTTGTTGGCACTACAACATGAAATCGGAGGGGAGTTAAAGGCAGCAAAAGAGAAGGATTCTGAAGCATGGAACCTGGCAAAAGCGGCAAACATTGTACGCAGAGACATCCTGCAGGCAAAGAACTTATTTAACGGAATGTTTGCCCCAGAATGTCAGAAAAATGCTATTCCGGCATCCCTTAAAACTTTGATAGGCATGATTACCAAACCACCAAGATGGACCCTGCAGACAGTCAGGCGTGTCTTACAGTCTCTCAGCTAATCGTATTCAACAGTATCTCGCGTGTTCGCGTTCGACCAGAATCTACTGGTAGCACTCATCATATCAGGGCTAGGGAGTGCCCGCTACCCATATATACAGCACTTAAAATTCACGGGGCAACGAGGGACAAGTCTCTGATAGATACATTTTACAATCTGGGGATGTGCATTTCGTATGACAGACTTCTTTCCATATCCACTGACGTCGCTAACAGTGTGATCGAACGCTACGACAATGAAGGGGTTGTATGCCCATCTAAACTTAGAGACGGACTATTTACTACTGCAGCGGTTGACAATATCGACCACAACCCCAGCTCAACCAGCTCCCGTGACTCATTCCACGGCACCGCAATTTCACTAGTCCAGCATCCAACTACCGATGAACCAGGGAATGAAAGAGCCATTGACGTCTTCGACCCAACCAAACATTCCACCTCCAAGAAGATAGCACAACTACCATCATGCTACAGTGAAGTACCACCCATCGCCCTACCCTCAAGTGAGCTTCGTGTTCCAGAGGTCACTGCACAACTGACATCCTATCCTCAAGTGGCATCCAGTAGTGAAACCGATCATGAACAAGACTGGCTAGAGAATACCAAGAAGCTTCTCTCCAAGGAAGAACTTGCTAAAGATGATTCTGTCTCTTGGGCCGCCTACCGCGCATCAAAATCTTCATTATCAAGTCACAAGCCTGCCATCATTTCTTTACTGCCGATGTTTCTAGAGAATGCGCATTCATTAGCAATGATTGCGCATTCCATGAAAGTGATCAAATGTGCTGTACAACACGTCAACCCATCCCAGATTCCAGTTATTGCTGTCGACCAGCCCCTGTTTGCTCTGGCCAAACAAATCCAGTGGACGTTCGGTGATTTATACAATGAAAATCAATTTGTCATCATGCTTGGAGGACTCCACATTGAAATGGCTGCATTTAAAATGCTCGGAAAGTGGTTGAATGGCAGTGGGTGGACAGAAGTGCTTTGCAATGCAGGGGTCGCGACACAAGGCGTGGCTGATTCCTTCCTGAGTGCAAGTCATTTAACTTGAACACGGCGAGCACATCAAGTAACTGCAGCAAGTCTGTACATACTGATGAACAAAGCATACGATAACTATACTGCTAATGTTGGAGAGAGTGATCAGGCCAAATCGTTCCAAGAATGGAAAGAAGAAATGTCAAGCAAATGCCCGCAGTTTCTGTACTGGGTCAGGGTACTGGATTTGCAGCTCTGTTGTCTACAGCTAGTGAGAGCATTCAGGGAGGCCAACTTCCCCTTGTACATGAAAGCCATCAAGGAGATCGCGCCATGGATGTTTGCTCTGGACCATCCCAACTACTCCAGATGGCTTGCTGTGCATTACAGAGATATGTGCGATCTTCCAGTCAAGCATCCAGAGGTGTTCACTCAGTTCAGCAAAGGGTCTTTTGTGGTGCACAAGACAGAGAGGTTGTTTTCTTCTTTAGCGCTAGACCATGCACATGAGCAAGTTAATAGTGAAGTCAAAGGCGAAGGAGGTGCAGTTGGGCTCACAGAAAACCCTGCAGCTCTCAGAAGATGGATGGTCTCAGGTCCCGAGTCAGCACGTATGGTTGAAGAATTCGAAGATGACATATCCGCCGCCGAGACGAAAAGCCATCACGAGCAGAAGCCAGGTGTTCAAAACGCGTTTGCCAAAGATGTCCGCAATGTGGTCTCCTCCATTGAAGAACTCGGAAATCCATTCTTGGAAGAAGGCAATGAGCTAATAGCAATCCACACAAAGGACGTCATGGATACTGCAGTTGTTGCCACCGTGCAAAACGTGAAAAAGGTCGGAGAAGAGCAATTCCAAAAATTCGTCAAAGAAAGATTCATCGACCGAACCAAACCCATTTCAGATCCGCTGAAACGAAATAACCTCCCTATATTCAGCACTCAGTGCAAGACGATTGCTTCAAAAGAGAAAGCTAAAGTGGGAGCTTTGAAGGAAGACTGCGCTCTATTTTCTAGGCTGTACATAGCTTGTCAAAGCCGAGATGGCAATTTGGAAGAGTTCTTTCGGTTTGAGAGCCAGCCCTGGCCTCCATCACTCTCACAAATGGGCCAGCTCAGAGGAGGACAGAAAGCGGATCTGGTGAAGTGCTTACCCAATGTCTCTGCACAAATAACAGCTGTGGACGCGGTCATTCTTGACGGGGCCGTTATTGTTCAGATGTTACCACCAAGAACAGCGCAAACATTTGAGGAATACTTCCATACTGTGTTCGCCCCTTATATCCTGCGACAGCTTCAAGCAGCGAACAGACTTGACTTTGTGTGGGATGTGTACCAAGAAGACTCCTTGAAGAGATCCACGCGGGAAAAGAGAGGCTCTGGGCAACGACGGAAAGTGCTTCCTTCGACCCGAATTCCTTCTGATTGGAAAGGATTTCTGCGAGTCGACGACAACAAGGATGAACTTTTCAAACTGCTGGCAAACAAGGTAATAATGATGACAACAATAATAACAGTTATGATGAAAAATATATCTAATAATAACATGATAGATATTATACATAGAAAGACAAACAACAAATGTAGTTGAAAATGTTTTAAATCTTGCGTATATAATAGAATATATAAGGGATAAATGGTAAAATATTGTCTAAATATAAGTTTATTTGTCCTTTAAGGCGGTTTCACTGACGCTTCCAGATGGTAAGGAGATCTACACCACACACGGCGAAGGAGTCTTGTCTTCATCCAACCGAGTGGACATGCACGTCCTTGAACCTTGCACGCATGAAGAGGCGGACACCCGTTTGATGATCCATGCATTAGATGCAAGCCTGTGTGGTCATCGACGAATAAAGATCAGAAGCAATGACACAGATGTGGTTGTTTTAGCCATTTCAGTTGCCAACACCATTCAAGCAGATGAGCTGTGGATCACATATGGTTCCGGAAAGCATCTGCACAACCTTCCCGCACACTCCATAGCCACGTCGTTAGGCCGAGAGAAATCGTCAGCATTACCCATGTTCCACGCCTTAACGGGGTGCGACACTGTATCTTTCTTTGGTGGACGAGGAAAAAAGACGGCATGGGATGTGTGGAAAGTATTTCCGGAACTGACACCAGTGCTCAGATCTCTTACAGCATCACCTGAAGATATCAGTGAAGAGTGTATGGCTATAATTGAGAGATTTGTGATTCTTCTGTACGATCGAACGAGCAGCCTTGCAAAAGTCAATGAAGTGAGGCAAGAGCTATTTTCAAAGAAATCGAGAAGTCTTGACAGCATCCCCCCCCACTCAAGCAGCACTCTTACAGCATACCAAGAGAGCAGTATTTCAAGGGGGCTACATTTGGGCTCAGACTCTTCTAACCCGACCATTAGTACCATGTCCTTCTGACTGGGGATGGCAACGTGATGGCAGTTCCTGGGCACCACAATAGACAACACTTCCGCAAGCGAAGGATACCTGTTACGAACTGATCCGATGTGGGTGCAAAACTGCATGTAGAGGACGGTGCAAGTGCATGAAGGCCAATTTGGCATGCACGGGTTTGTGCAATTGTGGCGGCAACGGCAACTAGGGTGACACTTAAGCAACAATAGTATTCAGGTGTAATATTGACTAGATCACGTTAAGTGTTGTCCTGGAGAAGAAAATGCCACTCGTTGTAAATGGAAATGTGAAACTTGATAGCAATGACTTGAATGATTATGCAAGTGACAATTTTGCACATTGCAGAATCTTGATTAAATCTAGTAAAAGGAACATTAATAGAAATAAACTGTGTAAATGTAAGGTCGTCATTTTTGTATGCATATTACACCTGTAACATCATCATTTTAGCACAATCACATTCGCATTAAATCGGTCTCCTTTTGTGAAAATATTCTTGACTTTTTCTACCAGCCTCGTTTTAATGTAGTGCTATTCTGGGCATGCGCAGTATCGATAAAATAAGTAATTTGTAGCTGTCGTATTCCTCTCAGCTTTTTATTTTTAAATCTCAAACATGGACCCTTTCCTACTCTAAACGCACTGAAAACGTATTTCTGAAATCTCTGGGCACAGGGATACCAAGTATTAGCTTGTCAGTTTCCACGAAAAGGTCACGTGACTGCATTTAAATTTCTATGCGCAAAGCGAAAGACTCATTTATGAATATTAGAACGTTTCTGGGAAAAAAAATTCCTTAGAAAAGACGTCTTAACAGGGTTTATATTTTCAGCCTCGTTTCCATGTTGGGTATTTTGTGACATGCGCAGTACTGGGCGCCAGTGGTGAATTTGGTCTGGCTCTATATCAAAAAATGTTGGTCTTGGTGATGTCAGTAATTTGGCAAAGTTTCATGCTTTTATCATAAAAGTGAACAATTGTGGTCGATAACAGCTGGGCTTACTGGCTTAAAAGGTAAATGGCCTAAATTAGTTTAACTTTGGACCAAAGACCACCGTCTAACTTTCGCTGAAAAGATCAGTTCAAAATTAGCGAAACCTATGTTTGTGTATTGTTACAGGTCATATCTTGCATAGAAGCAATGCCTGATATCAGAACTGAACTAATTGAAGTATATCCGTTTGTTTACTTCGGCTATAATCAAGAAAGATGCTGCAATTTTTGGACATACTTTAATGGAAGAACTCAAAGAATATATATTTTTTAAATTCTTATTTTCCTCTTGTTTGTTGTTACCTCTTGTTGCATAGCGACAACACCGGCCAACAGCGCTAAGTTAATTTATTTCGGAGAAGAAAGTCAGTATTTCAGTTTTTATTCATGATATTCACTATTTCGGCTTTTCTCATTAGCTAAAAGCCTATTGTTAAAACTGACAATCTGAGCAGAGCTACAATCAAGGATAATAGTGTTGGGACAAATTTCCATTTACGCTGTTTTCCAATGCGCGCGACAGAAAAACGGTATGCGCAAACGATAAGTGTCCATTTCCCCACCCCTACCCCTTTACAATGTTGAGCCCGTGTAATAAAAATGATTTGTGGATTTCAACATTGTCTCGGGGGGAGGGGTGGGGCTGCTGAGATGGACTAGAAACGAAAAACATGGCTTTATTGGTCCGTCATACTAAATTAGTAATTGATAGGAGCACTTTGTAACATTTGTCCCAAGCACTTTTGTCCTTGATTGTAGCTTGCGAATACAGCCGCCTCTCGTGATTGATCACTTCTCACACGGTCATGGCTGTGAAGTCAGGCCTATAGTAAAGCACATTTTCTTTAAGAAGACAAGTTTGAGTCAGCAGGCAAGACAGAGACTTCGCAAAAGTTAAAAATAGTTTTATGCCGAGGCCAGCAAAAACTGAAAAAGAAGCTCTTTTAATCAGTGTAAACACTACAACAGTTAAACGATTCGGGATTTTTGATGACCACAATACAACCAAGGACTCGTTAACTGAGTTATCAATATCAGCCTTCAGCTTCGGCTGATGTACTTTCCTCGACTTTCACTTGACTAAAACGCACCGTCGAAACCCTTACAAAAGAAGAAATCAAATTAGGCTTATTTCGAGTTTTTATGCATTGGAAATAAACCTGTATAAAGCGATTAAGGACGACAGTATAACAAGAGAGTCAGAGAGAATTCGTAGTTTTGTCGATCTATTACTTTTTACGCCATATTTTTCTTCTCTAGACGTAAGTAACGTGCTAATAATATTCGACTGCTTTATTGGTACCGGCTACTACTAAGATGAGTTCTCTGTAAAATTCATATTGGGCTTGTTGTAAATATCACGAAGTAAAGTATAAAATAATCTGAAAATTAAATTCAGCTGCTTCTCGGAGAAATTTGGCGCAAAAAAAATATCAGTCATCAAAAATTGCTCACAGACCTACCTTGTGTGAGTGTTCCCTTAGACATTTCCATCGCTTTCTATCGATTGAAAGATGCTAAATAACTATGTATATATTTACTCTCAACGTCTAATCGTAAATTTCCACAGTGATCTAAACTCGCTAGTGTCATTAAAAATACTTTGCACTCGAGCGAACATCTGTTCATCAAGCGGTCCTTAAAATTGTTTGTTCGTCACTAAAAAATACATGACTTTTTTGTAAATTAATTGGTTTTGTTCTAGTTGATCTTTAAAGTAAACCTTTTTGTTTGCTATTAGCAATCTGACGAACATTAAAGCATTCCGAGACTACTTTGTCTCGGGAACGACCACATTTGAACAGATATGCACTGAAAAGATAAATATAACAATAGTTGCAAAAAGAGTTCTCACTTCTGTGTAAGAAAAAAAGTCGTAGAGTCATAAAGTCGAGGTTTTCAAAATTTACCTTACATTAACAAGATATAAAGTGGATACCGGTGTACAGTGAATTATTGTCTACAAAATATTGAAATTAAAAATTAATCAAGCTCTTATTAAAAGGAATAGGAATCACAAAGTCAGCACAAAGCAAAAAACAGGCTACTATTTTTAAACGATGCCAGGGGTAATAAGCTCCTGACGATGCATACATTTAGTGATTTAGACTTTCAGTTTGCAGTTATTGAATTATTGTATTTTGCGATTTAGAATTTAGAATTTTCATATTTTTGGTATATATGGAGCAAGTTGATTTAGCGATTTTATGAGGAATGAAAAAACGAAAAACAACAGGAAACCGAGAAAAATGTTGAAATATCCTGATGAGTCCTAACGAGGACGAAACATATCCACGGGTAATATGGCTGTGCATATGCCTGAGGTACTGGCGACATAACCTTCACTTTTATAACCAGGGTATAGCCAGAGATACATTCCTGAATCCAGAGTCCAAAACGCGACGCAGTGAGGGGACGGGTTTCTGCTTATATGTGTGACAACGCGCGCATGTGCAAATATATTCTACCACTGATTTCGCGGCATCAACAGCCGTTGTTATTCTCGCACTGAAAACTGTTTTTCTTTCAAGTGATGCCAGAGTGAATAATCAATCGTAATACAGAGACAGTCAGTACTATATTATGATAATAACGCTTTGTGAATCCATTTGTTGAATACAAAAAAAAAATGCAAATTTTGTTAAAAATTGGCCTACTTTCTATTTTAAAAATTAATGCGTTATCCACAAGACTTGATGACGCTAACTTTTCACTTTAAGATGTAGGTTTTAAAAGACTATCAAGAAACTCAAAATTTGATTTGCATGAAGTTATGACAAAATAGTGAACGATAGTTTACAACGGCTCCTAGTATTGAACTAGTTTTTAACTGGAGCAAGCTCTTAATTTTGACCTTCACGGGCCATTACTATACTGCGTGTTAAAATCTAAAAAGCGTTTATATTCACCGGCCTAGTTCAGCTCATCGCCCTTTTTGTTTAAAATGCGTGTTTAATTAAAAGACGACAGAGAAATTATATGATTCGATTTGCAAAATATCGCAGCGATAGTTTTCACACCGGTTGCAGAATTAAACACACACACGATGAAAATCAATCAGTAGAGACAGGTGTGAGCCTGTATGAAATTCCCAAAAAATTTTTTTTAAAAATAACACGAATTTGAGATTAGAGATATCGATCTTTCAGGGTCTTTCAGTCGTTTGATTTTCACCACAGTATGCTTCATTTCTTTTATACGCATGAAAGAAGGAAGACATCGTAAAATTCAAACCACAATTATCGATTAATATGATAAACCAAACTCGGTTGTTAAAATAGTGGATAAATCTTTATCGAGTGAATAACAGAGTTTTGAGATTGATATTAGAATTTTCCGTAAAATACGTACGGTTCATTTCCCAATTTGGTTTCTTTCAAGTGTTATTCTGATTTTTCGGTTTAAATAGCAATATATAGCTTCTTCGGCTATGGTATGATAACAGGCCTCTTGAAAACGCCGCATGGTATTGCATCAAACGATTTCAGCGTGAAAGACCATTCAATTCATGAAATTGCTATTTCATACTTACGTCCATTTCTCGATTGCTTTTCCGTCATATCTCTCCTTTTAGACCTTTCCAGGTTAGTTTGATCGCGGCTTTTATCGGGCAGTGACCGAGCATGTTTTGGTTTTTGATCATTTTTTGGAGGTTTCGCCGACATTACAAGACATCTACTATGAGGGACGCTTAATCCTTTGTATCTTTGCATAAATATTAAATATGCGAGTTCTCCAGCCCTTCTTTACATATTGCAGTGCCACGAGTCGACACAAGTTTGACATTTGTGATTCGAGGAAGTCATTTTAATTTAATCAAACGTCTTGTGTTATCTACTGGTGCTGAGTAAGACGCCGGAGATATCAATTTGTTTTAGGCCTACTCTGAGACCCAAAGTCGCCGTAACTTTAGGCGACTTAAGGCGACTTTAGGCGATTTAAGCATATTTTCTGCAAAGTTTAGGGTGATTTTAGGTGATTTAAGGCGATTTTGGGCGACTTTAGGCGATTTTAGGCGACTTTGGGCGACTTTAGGCAATTTTAGGTGACCTTCAGGTGACCTTCAGTGATTTAAGTAGAGATACCAAGGTGAAACCAAGTACAGTTGTGGTATATATACGCATTTTTCTAAAATGGGAATCATCATGGTACACCATACTGCATTGTTTCAGAAAATATCCATACTATCTCCATGGAAGGTTTTTGGTTTGAATGCTCCACCAACCCCTCCCCCCCTGCCCTCTCTGCCCCCCAACCCTTCTGCAAATTCCAGTTTAGTGGCTTTTAAGACCCTCCTCTGCCCCCTCCCCCTAGGAATTTCTAATAACCTCCCATGATGTGGGTATGGACCTGCACACTGAAGTCAATACATTAACAATAAACATGCAACAATGACCTAAACACCAGCTAGCTAGCAAGCAAGGTTGTTGCCACATTGGTCACAGGGTCAAAAGCTAAGGAATTAAGCAAAAACTATGAAATAGTAAGTGTCACAACAAGAAACTTAGGGGCCCAGAGTGATTCCTTGGACATTTCAGGGTATAGGGCTCTGGTTAGGCAACAGCCTTGGCAAGCAAACTAATATTTTTCTGCCTCTACTATTAACCAAATTTAAATTCGAATGCACAGTGGATGCATCAAATGGGAGTGAGATGCCATAAACTGTATTTAATAATACTTTATTTCCTCAAAATATCATATACGTCTCTTAAAAGCAACAATTGCTATTCCAATGAGCTTATTTTAAGAATGTTTTATAATTATATTATTGCCAATTTTCTTCAGATGCCATCATGGGTTGTCTTTATTTTGAGGAAATACATTATTGCCATATAAACAACCTAAATTTACTTACAAAATACTTATGAAAAAAAAGTCTAAAAGGATTGTTTTCCATTCAGACTAAATAAAAATAAAACAATTAATACCAACCATTAATTGTCAATGTCACAAATTATAAAGATAAGTACCTTAGTGAATACAGTGTGAATGCATCACCAACAGTAACACAAGTTGTCCTATCTATCTTGGCTCGAAACTTTCGTAACAGGCATGCCTTCCTTGCAAAAGCCTTTGATCCTTTCCTGGTATCCAACCAATTTGCTCCTCTCCGGTCTTCAACAGGCAAAACACTCCCACCCATTTTTTTGTTCCGTAAGCTTGTGGCTTTTGTGCTTCTCTTACAATAGTCTGAGCTGCTGGAAACTTGGATATGCCACCTTAAAGAAGCACATTCTTGTTTGAGGCTTACACACCGCTTCGGCTTACACACCGGCTCATCCGAAGCACTTGCAATTTTGCAATGGGGAGCGTTTTACCCGCGATTGAGAATCATTTGGGTTGTTTGCGGTATGTTGGCTCTGAAAGCTGTCACTAATATTTCGGTACATCCCTAAAAGAAAGCCAGAGTACGTCCGCCATTTTCCTTTTGATCCATAATCCCTTTGATCGTAAACTTGTTACCAGGTTTCGTCCAACTTTTCAACATGTGCCACAGTCCGGCCCGGGTCGTTTCCGTTTGATCGCATCGAAAAGTGCTCTCAGTAAACTTACCTGGAATTCTGTAGTTGATACGAGGTTTCTTGCCGAAATACAATCTGATAGCCAGTCAGTGGTGACAGTGGATATCGTATCTGGCAGTGATATTATGAGACAAATATTGATGAGCTTTTAGCTTGAATATTGCGTGACTTTAGCCAGACCAGCGTGTTTCTAGATCACGCGATGTGATTAACTTTCAAGTCACATGATCAAAACAGTTTCTTGGACCCTTGGCAGCCATCTTGCTTCGAATGGCGAGTCTCGTTTTCTAGCTTTTCTGCCAACAGCGGAACAACTTCAAAGTAATAAGGCGTTTTACAAGAAGAGTCTTGTCTTGCAAGAACAACAGGGAATTTTGTACTTGCTTGGCTCTCTAACTTCAATTAATCTGTATCGATTTGGCTGGATATGTGGTCTTTGACTTTAATAAGCTTATATCTGAGGATGCTATGAAATGTCTAGAAGTTGTTGGTAGACAAACTAGACGAGATGGTCACTTTGTCTTTACCTGTCTGTGATGGGTAAGCGTACGATTTACTCAATACATATAAAAGCACCTTTATAGCGTTACACTTTTGAGCTTGCAGTCATGTAACTTGCAGAATGTAAGTTTTAAGCTCACCAAAAACCTAGATGTATTTTAAAACTGGACTTACTGGCGTACATTTATTTTTGAGTGTAACACCATAAAGTAGTTGCTAAAAGACGTTTGGTGATTACATCTTTTATTCTTGTAATCTGTATGCCTAATAATATTAAATACGTTTGTTTTGTGCAGAGGAATTTGATGCTATTACTTGTAACTGTTGGGGGTTAAGAGGGTGGTGAGTAGGTGGGATCAATGGGGAAATTGTTTCGTAGAAAAGAGAATGGGGGGGAGTGGGGGGGGGGGGTGGGGGGGCGGTAGGGGGCAACTTCCTGTATGCTTAATATAGATTTGCCACCTGTAGTACTTTTCATATTAGGGACCTGCAGATCAGAGTATGAGATAGAGTGTGAGTAGTGCTAATGCTTTAGATTATCAAATGTAAAAACCAATCTTGTTTCTAGAGCCTCCTTCTCTACTGGGCGACACCAAGGAGAAGCGAGGGCTCTGGGAATATGACTGGTTTGAAATTCGAAAGTTAGTCATAGTCAATCTTGTACTTGTACTCTGATCTGAAAGTCCCTATTGTAATGGAAGGTTTGGAACAACCCCATAAGGACACATCGGAGGATTTTTGTAACAAAGTCAGTCCAGAAATAGCAAAGTTTATCATATTGGGTTAATTAAGGTTGTTAGGAATTAAGGCGACTTAGGGCGACTTAGGGCGACTTTAGGCGACTTTAGGCAACTTTGGGTCCCAGAGTAGGCCTTGTTTTCGTGTCATTTTATTTTATTTGTCCGTCTAGAGTGTTTGTTTGGAACTGTTTTAGTGAAAAGCCAATAAGAGATCGACGATTTCTTGTTTAATTCCGGTGTTTGTTGTTGAATTGCAAAGCCAGTATCATTTAGTCGAATTAAAACAAAAAATGTGTTTTCATCAACGTGCGGACAGGTTCACCTATAGTGTTTGTTTTTGTATGAGAAAACCACATGTAAAAAAAAATTACCAAGTTTAGTAGGTAATACCATCTTGGTCTTGAAAAAAGAGGAACGATTTCAGTTCGGAAAAATAACTCCCGGATTCTCTTGTTCTTTGCGTTTTTGCGACGCCTAAATTAATGTTGTTGGAAATTCTTCATGCCGGAGAAGGAAGCGAAAAAGGAGTCAAGTATCGGAGAATTCAAAAAGACCATTGTGTTAATCGCCTCTTGGATTCCATTCCGCGCATTCTTGACCCCAGAGCTCATCCGCAAAAGAGAAAAGGCCTGGGGTCGAGAATGTGGGTCGGGGTCCTCTTAAAAGTTTGCGCATGCCCAATGTCATGTCCAACTTGACTTAGATGGCGCATGCGCATATGACATACCTTCAGATCTTCGCCTTACGGGTTGTTCCTCGTAGCTGATTCGGCTGCCTGCTGATGGACGCCGCTGCTCTTCGTTAGTTCGGTTTGCAAAGGAAGAGCGTCGTTGGTCGTCTTGACTTCGTGCGCCTTCCGATGGACGTCGCTGATCTTCGTGACTGGCTCGGGTGCCAGCGGACGGACGTCGATTTGCAGATCCTAGCATGGAAGCGAGGAAGTGGTCGTGATGCAAATGAATACAGTAATAAATAAGAACATTTTAGTGTTAATTAATGAGTAATAACTCTGTTAAATACCGCTATTAATCCCCGGGTAAGCGGCTTACAAACAACTGGGCCCTGATTGCATAGTTTACACAACTCACCGGCAGGGTGTGGACCGCTGCTTCTGCGGCGTCGAAGCTGCTCTTCTGTATGAGCTGGGCATCCTGTGGTTACAAATGTGTTGACAAATCGATGTCATATACCGTATGTATCTGTTAACAAAATAAGGCTATGCGCGGTCTCTTTATCTACATGTATCAAGGTTCTTTATCCGTTTCTCGTAACCTTCGCTTGTGATCTCTAAGTCCCGCAAATTTCATTTTTTTGGGAGAAAAGAGGGACTATGAAAAGACTTTTGCAAACCTGTGTATATCAGAGGATAGAACATCGCAAAACAAGAACAAAAATGAACTGATTAACATCTAGTCGGTCATGTATCACGAAACAAAAAAAAAATGAATGAACCAATCAGCACTCGAAGCAAAAGCAGGCAACCGGTGCCAAGCGCGGGAAAAACGCGCGTAAGCAGAGTCACGATTGATTATGACGCTGATTGGTCGAAAAACCGAATGTTTGCTTTGATTGGGTCGGATTAGGGTTCAAAAAACACAAAAACAAGGCCAGCACATCATAACTGCTTTTTGAAACAGGAGTACCGGTATTGAAGTTTCTTCTTTTAGTTAGTTGTTTTAATTTCCAGTACATGTACTTTAACGGATCAATACTACCACTCAGTCTTTATCAGTTGATGCTACAATAATGGTATCAAACAAATGCCCAGTCATTGTTGAACAAATTATGGTCATTATCATGACGTAACAATTACCATAGGAACAATAAAACCTGTTTACGAAACCCTTAATTCGAGCTTATGTAATCAGCATTTTAAGATACATTGTTTTGCAAAGATTAAAAAACAATGTAGGAAGGGCTTCAAAGCCACCTTAAATTTTCGAAAATTGTTTGTATTGATCCATCAAATAGGCCATTTCCGAGTTACGTTATGCCTCGTTGTCAAAGCGAGGTTAGGTGCACAACCTTTCATATGGATATGAGTTTTATTTGCATTTGAATAAAAACTCATTTCCATATGAAAGGTTGTGCACCTAGCCTCGCTTTGACAACGAGGCATAACGTAACTCGGAAATGGCCTATTGTAAGTACTGGAAATTATTAGAAACTGTTGTCAGCCACCTTAAATGCCGCGCACTATTTCAAGCGGCACGACTCTTGTTACTCGTGTCAGTTCCTCTGAACGTGCAAACCAAAACATGACAGACATGAACATAATTTAAATGATGCTTTTTAACTGAGGACCCTTTGCTATATATATATATATATACATTTCAAAAAATGTGGACGCCAGCACATGAAGTTATCAGTCATCGAAAAAGTACGAAACAGGAATCTAGACACAAGAAGAACAAGAGAAAGTTACTGGATTAACAGACTGAAACCAGTAATTAATAACTTGATCTAGTTTCTGGTTTCATTTCATTTTATTTCATTTTATTTCATTTACACCTTCATTTTATTGAATTTATTTGCTGTCTACACAAGCTTAATATTAATTTTGACTGAACTCACTTATTATCCTTTCCTTCTCTCGGAGCCATACTGCATTTAGGTGCCGCATTATGATACACTTATACTTTTTATATTAGGTATACATTTCCTAGTTACTATATTGATAATCTATCTATATTTTACACTAATATATTTTTCTCCTACTACGCCACATTAAGACGCGCGCGTTTCAGTGCACGCTTATTTAACCCACATTAGTGCGCGCACTTTCTAGCGCGCGCATAACTTTGTTAGTTTATCTACCAATCACAGACGCCATACATGTCACGTTATAGTTTTGAATAGCCAACGGTTTACGCAAGCCTTACCATAGTTGTAACTCCCCTGAAGAAGGCCGTGATGGCCGAAACGTAGGGTCAATAAAGCACAATCAAGTCAAGATATGGAGTTGGAAGCTTGATATTACAACTCATTCTATATATATATATATATATATATATATATATATATATATATATATATATATATATAGAAGAAATCTCGTAATTAATTATTTAAGAAGCATAACTTGCTCCATCAACATGTTATTACATACTTTATCTTTTATATCCACTGTGTTTCCATTCAATTTAAGCGATGTGCGTCAAATTCGCTATTAAATGTTTTGGCAAAGGGTTCTCGTGTATTTTTATATTCATTGTGAATAATTCTGAGTTCAAAATTCAGTGGAAACTCATCTATTACATGTGAATTTCCTCTGATTGGAAATCTTGATTACTGAAAACAAAATGATTTTCTCTAATCCAATTAAGCCCAGTTTAAATGTCGTACAGTTCGGCCGTGGATATTACAATCCAAGGTTGGGCAGATCATGTATTTTCTTAATTTTGCCCAGGCGTGATCGCTAAAATATAGCGCAACTCCGGAAAATATATAGCGATTCTTCACTAAACTAACAATAATAAAAGAGGCAAAAGAAAGTTCGTACCGTTTGGGATCTTTGCATCCATTTTGCAATTATCTGAAAAAAAAAAACGTTGCCTTGCTAATGGTTCTTTGCAACGAATATCACCAAAATAAAAATAAAATCGAAGCGATCGATTAGTTACTATAAACGAACACAAATTTAATTTGCATCTTTAATAAGGCAAAAGTGTCGGCGGAAAAACAAGGGATCCATGCATCCAAGTTTTTATTTTCAGAATTAACAACTTTAATGTGTATTATAACGTAACAGGGTTCTGGCCGTTGATTTGTTCCGAAATTCTGTGGATACACAAATCTTTTAATTAAATTAACTTAGGGATTGACTGTTTGATATGCATACATCACCTGATAGATTTAATAATACGAAACGTATTTCGGACTGACTTTGACAAAGGCATTCTCATGTTCCGGTTCCTTGATAAGGGCTTGAGGTTATGCGGAATTAAATATCAATGTAAGAGTGAGCTGTATTAATTTTAGTTCCATCAAGAAGTGGTATCATCAATAGCGGCGGTTTGTTACAGTTCATTTCGGTGAAAAGCTAACATTGTCAAAATTAAAAAGATTATTATTTTTTTTCTTTCATTGCAATTAATCTGGTTCACTCAGCGACAGGTGCAAGTTACACAGATGCAAATGGGACTCTTTAGTTAGGGGGACGTACGTGATATGCGCGCGTAGTCAGCGTATTCTCCGCATTTGAAAAACATTGCACCCCATGGAAACTTCTAATGGAGCGTACATGCTCCCTCCCCTCCTGGGGTAACTAGCGCGCATATTTCGTTGGCCCCCCTTATAAAGGTGCGAATTCTTAGAATAAATTCCACACGTGATCATTTCGTATTCATAAACAAAACTCTGAAAACTGTTTGTCAGCTTCGCCTGAGCTCAGATGCGGAGCAGCTTATAATCCCAACAACTATTTCTCCAATTGGAAGCCCTTCTAAGCAAAAAACAATCGATGTAAAAGTATTGCAGTACCTTGAAATTCATGTGGAAGGAGTTTGACACCAAACTGCGGGATAATTTTCGAAAAATTATGAAAAACGCAGCATTGAGATTTGAGCAGGTTTTGGAGCATTTTATAATATTTACAGAACTAGTGAATACTTTTTAACGGTTCGCACAATTTGCAATCGGCTTAGAATTCAGATTTAGCAAGCATTGGGAAGGCTTCTTCCAAAAATTTGGGTTCGTAGATTGTTTAGTCAAAGAGCATGAAGTATTTAAAATTTTAAGAGAATTTTGGGGCTAAATTTTGATGGCGTTAAATCTTCCACATTTCTGCTCCAACGATTTTGATGAAACTTGGTAAGGGTATGTATTAAGTCAATGTAAGTTAATTCCAGAAATTTAACACCAATATAACAGCAAAATTTTTCGCAGGGTGCGATTTTGTTAAAAAAAGTGGGGTTCATTTAAGCCGGATTATCACTAAACATATTTTTTTCCATTAAAATCGAATTCTATCATATTATTGCTAGATAATAGTTGTAAGTTTTCGCAAAGTTTTAGAAGCATCGCTTTACAGCCGGAAAAGTTATCAGACAAAGTTTGTCATAGACGAGTGCGCCCGAAATAACAACGGAGCGATTTTTTTGCGCACGCCGCAGTGTCGGAGCGTGGGAATAACCTGTTTCCTTAATGGCTTTCGTATAAAAGAAAGAAGCCATTTTTTCTCTTTAAAACTGCACGCCGTTTTAATTTGTTGATACTCATTTGCAAGGATTAAACAGTGCATGCAAGTGTTCTGTGGGATCCCGGATATTATATCCATCTACTATTACAGTGGTGGATATTTGCGGAGCGGCGAGGTAAATATCCACCACTGTTCACCGACACTGATGTCCTAAGGGATATACGGTAACCGCATTTGGTTGTATATACCAAATCAGCGGATGGGGCATGATTTCGGGAACACGGGCGCGAGGAGCACGAAACGAAAGCGAGAGGAGGCGTGCCCCTCTCGTGCGCGTCCTCGAAATTGCGCTCCATATATAAACTAGCCTTCTCGTAATTCCTTTGCTTTTCGCGGAAAAGACTGAATTGGCGAAAAGGAAGTAGCAAAAGAAGTACAAGACATCTGCTAATTTTGTTTGAACCAAACTCCAAATGTCAAAAACTGAATTTTCGGTGGCGATTAACCGACAAAATTATTGCTTCAACGCTGTGTTCAGGCCGACTACTATTTATAGAAGGTACAACAATGCCGCTTGTGACAAGTTTGCGACAGACCTAAAACAAGAATCGCTAATGTATTAAAATTAAACCTCCTTTCGATTGTCGCGTATGACAGTGTCGTACTTGGATTTCAAAGCATGTTTGTTAATAACCCTACGACACATCGCAGCTACGATTTGAGTTGAGTTGAGTCAGTTGTGTACGATTTTACAATGACGATGAGAAAGGCATCCGACAGTCAAAAAGACTGATAAGTTGGACGAAAACTCTCTAAAAGCACTAAGAGCCAGTGTTGAGTGGCTTGTTAGCAGGCGGAAGAGGAAACAGAAATATCAGGTGCAATTTCTCAGACGCGCCCCTTACATTAAATACCATTTCGCCGCCATCCAAGATTATGTCTAAGAAAATTAGTAAATGGATTTTCCTTCTTTCTCCTATTGAGGGCTACCCTTAAAAACGCAGGATTTTCAAGCATTTGTACTGTTTAAACTATCCAATGTGTTAAACGCAGTTAAAGTACTCAGGGAAGAAAACGACTGATCAGGAATCAATTCGTTTAAACAAGCCGTGAACGGTCAGGAAGTTCATCGCATTACGAAGTTTTCACTGTGCGAACCCCGAAAACGAAAGTAAGTTAATCATGTCTTTGCGCTTGCATCGAACCATCGATATCATTCACTGTAAAATAAAAGTTCTTTGACTGAAGCTAAATCTATACCGTTTGTGCTTGCGTTCCTTTCCAGTTGTTTTTTATTTTTTGTAGTTTTTGAGAATCAGTTGCAGATGTCATATCGCTCTTTGCTCCCACACCGGCCGATGCTACAATGCCGGATTAAAGACCTAGGGACACGTAAGTAAATACTATGCAATGACAAAGCCTTTCGAAGAGATAAGCTATCGTTATTTTTTTTCCCTCCCCTCCCGTCCCCCGTATTGGGGTTAAGATGGGGAGGTGATGACAAAGACAATTTGTGAGGAAAAGACGAAGTGTCCTAACACTTCTCACCAAGATTAAAATTTCAGACAAACTGAAATCTACCATTTATTCACACTTTTCCACCTTAATGTACAGCTTCAACAAAATATTATTTCATCGGCAATTATAATAAAGAACATTGTACTAGAGTCTATCAAGAAAATAATATTTACAATCACTTCAGCCTTCATCGTCGAATTCTTACTTATTTTTACCCAAATAATTTTGATCAATCTGCGAACCTAATATAATAATGAAAAGTATTCAAAATGAAATCAGGCTAACAACTATCTATGTTTTACAAACCTTAAAACACACAGTATATAAGTAAAACATCTCTCTTACATGTGAAAACGGAGAGAACCTAATTATTAATAATAAAAATTATAAGCGAAGCAACTTATTGTCCTCAGACTCTAGTATAATGATAACAAGCATGATACAAAAAACCCCACATCATTTCCTTTTAAAATATTGAATTTCTGAATCACTTATAGGATATTACCTCTTAATTACAACACAGGTGAGAACATATCATATCTGATCAAATACCTGGATTCGGTGGTTATAATAGTCACACACAACTATCCTTCCATCACTAAGATTTGCTGTAGATGTTGGATACTCAAACTCGCCTGTCTCACTACCATAACTTCCAAACTTTGTAACAAACTTTCCGCTCAGTTCAAACACCTGAACTCTGTGATTCCATGCATCACAGACCATTAGAAATCCTTCTTTGTTAACCGACAAGTAACAAAGCTCATTGAACTCTCCATCTTTGTCCCCAAACTTTCCAAATTTAAAAATAAACCTTCCCTCAACATGAAACATTTTAATTGAATGATCACCCGGGTCTGAGACTATAAGATATTGCCCTTGTTGAATACAGTGATAGGGAGTGACCAAAGAACCTGCTGCGCCAAATTTACGTAAACACTTCCCACTAGGAGAGAATATCTTGATTAATTTGTTACCACTATCAGCAACAATAATATCACCGTTGTCGGTTATTGATAAACCTTCAGGATTCTTAAGCTGGTGATCAAGAGTTCCTTGCTCACCAAACTTGCTAAGAAACTTACCATTCCCACTGAACAATTGCACTCTATGATTGTCATGGTCCGCCACTATAATGTTACCATTTCTATCAAAAGCGATCCCTGTAGGGCAGTTAAATTCACCATTATTCGCACCCACTCTACCAAACGATCTTAAGTGGGTACCGTCACTACTAATTACGGATACCCTGTTTCTCCAATACTCTGTCACAGCAATATCATCATGGTTATTTACTGCCACCCCCCAGGGCGAGTTAAGCATTCCATCAGACTGACCGAGTTGTCCAAAAGATAGCACAGGTCTGAACCGCCTGGTTTGAACCTGGACCCCAAAAGGACTGCCACGAATATTTTTTGCTTTAACCCCAGCAAATATTTTACTACTTTCTTTACCTTCAGCCCTTGATTGTTGCGCTTCAGCTTCGCTAAAAACAGTTTTTACATTGCCTATTCCCTCAGTGTTTAACATGTTAAGAAGTTTTACACTTACAGTAAAGGTAAAACGAAGGATGCGTTCAGTGTCAAAGTTAGTTTGAGTGTCATGTTCCTGAAGGATTGTATCAACTGTTTCACTGAGTCCTAGGATTTCAGCGCTGGAGCTTTGTTTCAACAGAGTTTCAGTTTGTTTGATTGCTGATTCAATTATTTTCACTTGATGTTCAACTTGATGTTTTTTCAATTCCAGGCAATCGAGTGATTCTTTCGCTTGATTATCAACTGCGTGAAAAATATCTTGTTTTTTCGCTTCGATGATCGCGATCATTTTGTCGACACTCGTCTGCACTTGGCTTTTTACGTCAGCTACTTGCACTTGAACTTCAATGCTGTTTTGCTCGATTTTGTCGAGTTCGTTTCTCTTTTCTTGTGCTTTCTGCTTTAGCGATTTTATCCCAGACTCCAGTTGCACTTTCTTCTCACTTGCCGCCGTTTCCAGAATCATCTTAGCGTGTCCTTCGTGGTCTGTTAAAGCACAAGCGTTGCAAATGGCGACTTTACACACCTTGCAAAAGAACTCCAACGCTTTCTTTTCGTGGTTTTCCTTCTGGCAAAACGCTGGTCGATTTAGAATGTTCTCAAAGTCTTGATTTTGAAAGTCTTCCAGCGCCAGCGCCCTGTGTTCTTTGTTGACTTTGATCCGGTTATGCAAACTGATGCATACGTCGCACCAAAAAAGACAGCATTGGAAGCAGTAAAAGATGCGTTCCTTATTTTCATCGCAGTTTCCACATTTCACTCCGAGTGTTTTGCAGTCTTTCATTGCCAGTACATCTAGCAAACTGTTAATGCGAAAGTTGGTGGGAAATTCGCTAGGATTTCCACTTCCTGAGATTCTGAACTCTCTCCTGCACTCGGGGCATGTAATTTTGCCGTGGATGCCGCTCGTTCGTTGAATCCCGTTCAGGCAGTGTAGGCAGAAACTGTGCAAGCATGGCAACTGCTTTGGATCAGTGAACGTGCACTTGCACACAGAACAGGACACTTCGTCATGAAGATTATCTAATAAGGTCTTTATATCCATGATAAAAGGCGACGGTAAACGACGATCGAAGGTTTGAAGCTTAAAATAAGCTTGGCTACGAGTAAACAATTATCTCAGTGATCCTATTTTTATCCCGCCTGATTTGACCAATTACACACTTCTTTAACATGTTTTGACATTTCTAAATTTTAATAATTCTTTATTTCTAGGAATTGTTTATGGACTTTATATTCTCAGGAAAGCATCTGAATGACCGATGGAAATTAACAAAAGCAGCTGTCAAGAACTTTTCAAATCAGGGTTCGTGGGAAAGTATTTGCGTGAAATTATTTTTTCTGCGTCTGTGACATTGGGACGACTTCAGTAATGAAAAGTTGTACCTTTATAACCAAAGTACACAAAGGCGAGTTTTAAAAGAAAGGAGCGAGGGATACTTTTCCAAATTTTAGCACATGGGGTGTCGCGGTGTCTACGACCTGTTTCTTGAACCACTTCTCGTTTTTAGACCAAAATATGCGAACTTAAATCTATTATACAGAATTAATCAATTATTAAAACTTCCACACAATTCTTTTTGTGGCGCGAAAATTCCTCGGCCCTTTTCCCTTTAAATGAGCGCTAATTCTCTTTTTTTTTTGCATGTGACGTTTTCCATACTGTTTAGTAAAAACTGCAGACTCAATTGGAACGAAATGTTTCTTGTTCTTGATATTATCATCTTGGAGCGCACACCACTTTAGATTGTCAGGAATTCGTGCACTAATCTTATGGAAAATATGAATATAACTTGGAAAACTGAAAGTTGAGGTAAGTATCATGAAATCATAACTTTTCAATGTTAACGAGGCATGATCACTTTAAAATACCGGCAATTTTTTGCAAACGGTTATAGCTGCAGTGGTTGGCAGTGGCTGAGAAGGGGGTGCCGCATTACTCAGTAATAATTTTTCTAGCGGAGAACTTCATTGCAGGCTTTGGTCCTAGAAAAATTGCACAAGAGAGGCACATAATTTAGTTGTATTAGGGCCATTCAATTTTTGCGCATTGTCAGTAGCAATAAAAAGTTGTGAGTTTTAAAAAATATTTTTTTTTTGAACGAACTAAAAATGTG